>JAYESA010000004.1:300727829-301327829 GCA_036927795.1 Iris macrosiphon
CTTGTTGACAGGACGCCATGTTAGGTCCATCTGTGGCCAAGGTTGCTTCGGCTGATTGGGATGCATAGATGTCGCCTTTCTGGGCCACAGAGTGACTTTGCGGCCTGATCTCTTCTGTACTTTACTTTGGGTCGCATGGCTGTTGGACGCATGGATACATATTTTCCATTTTTCTACAGGACCTCCTTCAAAGTTTTTAAACTGACAAGTTTAAAATACTTTAAATAAGAAGCATGAAAGAAAAAGCACTTTTGGTCATATGGATATTGTGTCACATGGACATTGGGACCGCTTGGTCACGGGCCGCATGGATGAGTGCTTCCAGGCTGTCACTGCTGCATTAAATGACATATTTGTTTCAATTTTGGAGCGGATCTCCTTTTGGATTCTGACCCGCCTCTTCACACGGATACTAAGTTTGACGTTACAAAGGTAAGGCCGTCTCGAGAACCCAACCGTCCACCGTAGAGATTGACAGCTGGATGCGAGAACCGAGGGGACTGCTATTATCTCTTTGGCAACCTATAAATAGGAGTCTCGGGGGAGAGAGAATAACTTTTTTGCCTTGTTGAGTTCTCCTCTCCCTTCATCTGCAACTCTTTTCCTACTCCGATCACCTCTTCCGACCATCTGCCATGGCACCTATGGCTTCATCTTCTGCTCCCGCGAAGAAGATCGACAAGGGGAAGCGCCCGGCTTCCGCACCTAGCACCAAGGAGGCTTCTTCATCTTTCCATAAGGATGTCCAGATGCCCATCCTAGGTAATAGGGTGGCCATATTGCTCGTCTCTATAAGCGAATATCAGAGTTATGCTCTGATTCATAGCCCCAATAGTTTTTATTTTGCTCTTTTGTGTCCCCATTTTGCCTTCGAGCTTAGGATTTTGATAATCCCTCGAATGTAGTTTTGCTTTCAATTTCTCTTCATAGAAAGAAATAAAAGTTATTCCATTCATTTGCAATTGTTTATATGAGCTTTGGATACCGTACCAGAGGTAATATGGACGTGGTATAATATCGTAGCCTATCTAGGATGTTCCACTGGGGGACTTAGGTGGACTTATTATTTGTTGCGCACGTTGAGTGCAAATAATAAGTTTGAAAATAATCCCTATCAGAGATAATGTGGACGTGATAGATTTTATGGACCTATTACTTCTTGCGCACCTGGGTGCAAGTAATAGATTTGGAACAAGTCCTGCCAGAGGTAATATGGATGTGGCAGGTTTTGTGGACTTAACACTACTGGCGTACCTTGGTAAGTACGGGTAGTAAGTGGAGATGACAACCGATATCAGAGTTAATATGGACTTAATGATCGATAGCCAAGATCCAAAAGTTTTGCTCAGAGGTAATATGGACATAGCAAACTCAGCCGGGGAGGAGGAGAGGACGATAGCTCAGACGTGACATAGACGTGAGCTGATTGATAGTCATACTAAGAGGTTAGGTATTATCTCGATATTTTTGGTGGAAGAAGAAAGGAAGCGAATTAGAGGTAATATAGACGTGGTTGTTTTCTTTGGATAGAGAACATGGGAAGATCATAGTTCAGAGGTAAAATGGAGATGAACCGATATCCGAAAAACTCGCTGAGGAGTAATTTGCTGAGTGTGGTCTATCCGGGAGTATGGATAGACCTGAGGATTGCTTCGCTGGGGATATTGGTGGGACGATAGCTCAGAGGTAATATGAACATGGCTAGCGTTTAACGAGATTAGTTTTTAAGTGGTCACTGCGGGAGTGTGCAAGTGGACCTGAGGACTGCTCCGATGGGAAGTCTTTGAGGATCCATCATCCGTTGCGTATCCAAGACTCCTTGATACGCATGATGGATTTTACAAGAATTTGTAAAGAAGGGGAAAATATTGTACACAAGCACTTGATGGGGATGAAGAACCAAGAGTGTAGAGATATACATTTTGATTGCCCGGCTGGTGATAAGGGGAGTACAAGTCAAGTTTAGACGTAGTACTTTTTCAGGAACTTGTCGTTGATAGGCATCATGAGCAAGTCATCGTTGGGTTTCACGAGCCGGTAGGCGCCATTTGAGAATACTGATTCTACGACGAACGGGCCTTCCCATTTGGATTAGAATTTTTTGGCCATTTTGTGGGTCATAACCATCAGCCTCCTTACGGTCAGGATGAGATCACCTACCTGGTAGGTCCTTTTCTTCACCCGTTTGTTGAAGGCTCCCGAGAGACGCGCTTGGTATCGCTCAATGTGCTGTTGAGCTAAAAGACGTTTCTCATCGAGTGCTTTTAACTTTTGTAGCTATCGACGGTGATTGTCATCGACGGATAATTAGTTGGAGAGAGCCACTCGGAGTAAAGGAATTTGGATATCGAGCGGGAGGACCGCTTCGCTTTCGTACACCAGAGAGAAAGGCGTATTGACAGTAGCTGTCCGGACCGTTATACGGTAGGCTTAGAGGCATTCATCCAGCTTCTCGTTCCAGTCGCGTTTATTGGAAGACACAAAAATTTTAAGAAGCTTTATGATGGTCTTGTTGAAGGCTTCTGCCAGACCATTTGTTGCTGGGTTGTAGGCAGTCGACACTATATTTTGATTTTGGTTTTTGTCGTATAACTGGTAGAACGCATGGTTTGCGAACTGTGGACCATTGTCATGGATGCTCCTTCGTGGCAAGCCGAAGTGATATATGACGTGATGCTTGACGAAGCTGGTCACGTTGGACGTCTTGACTTCCACCAGTGGTACTACTTCTGCTCACTTGGAGAAATAGTCGATGATGGCGAGGATGAACCGATGTCCCTTTGATGAAGGTGGACTAATCTGTCTAATGATGTCCATACCCCAGGCTTCGAACGACTATGACTCAACAGTCGGGTGTAGGGACTCCGAGGGTTGGTGGATGAAGTATGCATGGATTTGGCACGCTTGGCACTTCCTTGCATAGTCAACAGCGTCTGCTACCATTGTCGGCCGATAGTAACCCATTCTACGGAGGCGGTCCTGTAGCTTGGGCCCTGGCTGATGGGCACCGTAAACCCCATCGTGAACCTCGCGGAGAGCCTGTTTCGCTTCTGTGTTCGATAGACATCGCAACATAAGTCTGTCATAGGAGCGGCGATACAACATTTTGGTAGCTGTATCATAATAGAACCGGAGGAAATATCTTCTGATGGAAGTGGCCTCCTTTTGGTTCTCGGGGAGAATTTCATAGACTGCATAATCGATGAATGGAAGTCTCCAGTCTTGTAAGTTAGTGCTCGTCTCTACTGATTAGCTCTGGCATATAGAGAGGTTGTTCTTTGGGCAGACGAGTTCCTGACCGATCACGGTGATCAGTTCTTGGGTATTGACTGGAACAGTGAAAGAGGCTGCGAGTCCGGCTAGGGTGTCCGCCTCAACATTTTACAGCCGAGGGACATGCTCTATAAAGAACCCCTCGAAGATCAAGATGATGCCAAGCGCAGCTTGGTGGTAAGGAAACAGGTCTTCATGCCGGACTTCGTACTTGCCCTGAACCTGATTCGCTGTCTGCTTGGAATCGTCGTAGGCTTCCAGGTGGTCAACTCTCACTTGTTTAGCGAGTTGAAGTCCAATGATGAGAGCGTTGTACTATGCCACATTGTTGGAGCATGGCTCAGTGAGGGAGTATGCACAGTTGATAACCAGATCATATAGAGAGATCAACACTATCCTGACTCTAGCGACGATGTCGTCTTTGGGTTCTGTCCTTGAAGCACCGTCGAAGAATATTCGCCAAACAGCTTCTGCGTTCGTCACGGTGTTGGAGTTTACAACTTTGTCTGGAATCTCCTCGTAGAGTTTCAAGGTTTCTGGCACCAGATGGGCTGACAGGAAGTCGGCCAGTGCTTGACCCTTGATGGCTTTCTGTGGAACAAACACCATATCGTATGGCGACAGTAGTAATGTCCAGGTAGCCAAGCGGGAACTGAGCACCCCTGGTTTGGTCATGAGGACACTGAGAGGGTTGACTCACGAGATTACATGAATGGTTTGTCCAGCCACATAATGCCGAGTCTTTTGGATAGCGAATACAAGATCAAGGCATTCCTTCTCAACGTGGGTGTACCTATGCTCCGCGCCAACCATCATCCGGCTAAGATAATAGATGGCCTTCTTGTGGCCTGCATTACTATTCTGGGCTAATATAGCACCGAGGAGTGGTCCATCGCACGCTTATAGAGCAAGAAAGGCTTCCCCACGATTGGGGCTACTAGCACTGGAGGGTTTGATAGGTATTCCTTGATGTCGTCGAAGGCACGCTGTCATTCTTCATTCCAGACAAAGGAGACACCTTTCTTTATAAGCGGGTGAACGATCGACAATGCCCATAGAGGTTTGATATGAACCTCCTGATGTATGCAAGTCTTTCTTGAAGGCCGTAGAGTTTCTGGAGGTTCTTTGGCGGGTTCATCTCAATGATTACTTTAGTTTTGTCGGGGTCTATGTGAATACCCAGGAAAGTGATAATAAAGTCCAGTAATTTGTCGCTGGAGACTCTCAGAAAATATTTGGTGGGATTCATCTTGAGCTGGTGCGTACGCATGAGGCCGAACACAGTCTTCAAGTCCCTAAGATGATCATCTTTGGAGCGATTATTGACGGTGATGTCATCGATGTAACACTCGACCGTCTTGTATAGATGCTCACGGAAGATGGTGCTCATGGCTTGCTGGTATGTATCACCCACGTTCTTCAGATCGAAGGGCATGACTGTGTAGCAGTATACTCGTATCGGCGTTCAAAATGATGTATGCTTCTGATCATCAGGATACATCTTGATTTGATTGTAGCTTAAGATCCGTCCATTAAGGACATGCGCTCGAAGCTAGAGGTATTTTCGATTATTATATCTGTGATCAAAAGGGAAAACTCGTCCTTAGGGCAGGTCGTGTTTAGATCACGGAAGTCAATGCAGATCCTGATCTTTCCATTCTTTTCGACGACGGACACGATGTTGGCTATCCAGTCTGGATGTTGTTATTCACGGATGAAGCCACTAGCTATCAGTTTGTTGACTTCAGCTTCGATGGCGTTCATAATGTCCGACCGAAACCGTCGTTGCTGCTGCTTGACAGGCTTAGCATTCGACAAGATGTTGAGCTTGTGGACCACAATTTGGGGGTCCAGTCCTGGCATATCTTCGTAGCTCTAGAATAAGATACCAATGTATTCCCTAACGATCTTTAGCAGAGATTTCCAGTCATTATTAGTCGGACACTTGCTGATGAAGATAGGTTTAGGGGAGGATTCGTCGCCCAGATTGACTTGTACGACTTCGTCCTCGATAGGAGGTTCTCGTTGCTCGAACCGCATCTCCCATTGTGCATCTAGGCGTTGGGCCCACGGTTCTACTTTAAAGAGTTCCGGTGGATCTTTATCGTCTTTCTCAGGGTCAGCTGACACCATGTTGGCCGATAATGTTAACTTGAACATCTCCTCGATTCTGACGTCAGAGTTCCAGGAGGAAGACTCTGAAGAGTAAGAGTGTAACTTATCTTCTTCATTCGAGCCCTCAGGGGTAGTAGGATTCGTAACGTACCCTAAGCCATGCTTGGTCTTCTGATAGTAATCCTCGGGTTTGCCTGTCGGGACGGTAAGGCGCAAAGGCAGTCGCCGATCGTTGCTGTAATTCAGACCTCGGTTGCTTTTAAGATCATACCCCATCTTCTAGATGAGGTATTTGGCTTGACGACTGAACTTATAGAGTTGTGTTTTGCCGGTATCGAGTTCTGTCTCTTGTTCCTCCGGGATAAAGGAGCGGGGGCATTCAACTCTGCCAAAGATTATGGGTTTATCTCTCATCCTCTTTGCTGGAACCGTGAAGTAGTGTCACAACCCGCACCCCGTATAGGGGCACGAGAGGGTGGGTACGTCCAGCCTACTCCGCAGCATCGACGGTGGAACGTTGTCTAGGTCACAGTAATATTATATAACTAAACACCTGTCAATGATATTCATCTCCATAAGGAGGTCAATATACATCTCACAATGTAACTCAATCACAACAACTATAAGGCACGATAAAGATAAAAGGAAATAACATAGTTGAACACCATGTCTCAAACATAAAGATAACTCGCAGTCTAGCTGTCCAACATAAGTCTCCAATTAAACTTAACATAAGTCTAAACATAAACTGAAATAACCTCCATAAGTCTCAAGCATAAATAAATACTATCTAGATAGCTGTAGGCAATGTCTCATCTAGAAGCATAGTCTCCTCTAGGATCTCTGGTACATAGTCTGCATCTATACCTGGTCCGTAGTACGTGGTACAGAAATCCTCGAGATTCTTTGGAAAAAATATCCAGTCAGGATTGGAACGAAAATACACCTCTAACAGCAGTTCCACATATATTGACAAAAACTATAATACAGTGTAAAGAAATACAAGACAGAATAAAATACTGGCAATGAGAAATACTGGAACAAAGTACTGGAACATCATCATCAATATGCATCTGACAAGGAATAGAACTACAAGTGTACGCAAGTACAAAGAACTGGTATGTAAGTGTGTATAAGAACAACAACTAGAACATATGGAAATATAAGATCAATCTATCAAGATACATGTCAAGAAATCATCTATCTAAGTGTGTGAAATATCAGTATATCATGTGATCGGCTTGGGACTATATGACTCATTACATTGATTAGCGATCATCCCCAACAAGTCAGGCTAAGCAGATGTAACAGCGATGAGGCATGTAAGGGTAAGGCTGCACCGACGTGAAATGTGGGTGAGCTAATGCTGCAGGTAAAGTTGGGTATGATCACATAAACTACTAATACTTCCCCGTTTTCCCTGCTAGCACGATGGATTCCAATCACGACTCCTCGTGACAGGTCTCAATGATGCCAACTCGTGTAAAGAACAGTGTCAGAGTCATGTACGCTATACAACAAAAATTATAGAGATAATCAACATAATGGAAACTGTCAGAGAATGTACTCGCCTGTGGTCCGTAGCTAGCAATACCACTGTCCGGGTTCCAAGGTGTCGTCTGGATGATCCAACAGTCCTATAGACATACCATATAATACAATACTTCATCAGACAATACTCTAGCTCACAATCAACATAATGGTCTCAACAGTACGTCAGTGTACATTTGGCAGTCTGTTATCATGCTACAGGGTCAGGTCGATGTAACTACAAGATATCCCTGATTACATTCAAGTCATCTATAATATGATCTAACATACATAAATGTCTATTAGTTACCATTATATTAGATATTTGTATATACATATACTTTAATAGAATTTATATCTTATATATATTTAACATATACTAGGGAGATGTATACAATACATATATAGATGTATTTATACTAATTGCGATATACCATATATATATGCCAAAATACATTTAAACATATACTAGTACATATACCAATTAAGTTTATATACATATAGATATATAATATGTACATACAAACACACCAATCTACCATCATACGATACGTGTATACTATCATAGCTAATTATACGTATGCATACAAGGAAGAATATGCGTGTGCATGTACGTGTACACGTACGCGAGAGGGGACTCGAACCTGGACGCAAAAATGAGACGTGCGTGTCGCGTCGTCGTCGAGTCGAAGGGCTGCTCCGATCGGGTACAGAGGGGTCAGTGGTCTTCGGATCGTGCAGGCAAGTAGTGGCCGGTCGACAGCGGCATGCAGTCGGGGCGGGCAAGTCGCGCGGCTCTGTGCAGTCGGGCTCGGTTCAGCGTGGGCGAGTTCGACACGGCTCTGTGCAGTCGGGCTCGGTTCAGCGTGTGCAGTTCAACGCAGCTCATTGCAGTCGAGTCGTCCGGTCTGCAGTCGGTACAGCGAGGTTGGCCGCGGGTCGAGCTCCGGTTGACAATATCCAGACGGCTCAGGGACAGGCGATCCGGTGGGCAGCATGCCGGTTGAACGGAGGAAGACTCGGGCTTGAGCGCAGCGGGGTGCTCGAGTCGTGCAATCGGTTGGGGACTGCTCCGGACCGAGGGTCGACGGGATTCCGGTCAGAATACGTTGGGGAGGGGATGAACAGGAAGATGGGAAGAAGGGTTCGGCTGGGGTATTAGGTTTTAGGTTTTAAAGAGAAGGAATAAGAGAAATATATATATATATATATATATATATATATATATATATATATATATATATATATATATATATATATATATATACAAGGGTGTGGGTTTGACCTAGAATATGTTGACTTTGGTCAATACTAGAAAAAGGCCTTGACTTATTATGGAGATATTCTAATGGGCTAGGGTTCGAATGGGTTTAATAAATTTACGAAAATTACATGGTCTAAGGGTTTGGAGGCCTATGGTTCCAAGATTTTGATGTTAAATTACACATTCCCAAAATTTATGGAAAATAATGATGAAGGGGGAAAAATGGGTTTATTGTTTGCTTAATTAAAATTAATGCAAGGAGGTGTTCTACAATTAAATAGAAGTACAAAGGGCTGGATTTACGTAGGACACGAGCATTAATTAACGGTCTGGCGTGTCTAGGACAAGGGTGCGAATCTGTTGGAAGACAAGCTAGCGTAGCGTCCTAGTTATCGAATAGCGATAAAGTGCAACAATCAATTAAGGTTACTGTAAATTAAATAAAATTGATTACCATGCAATCATTTACTCATTAATTACGAAAAGACGAAAATAACCTTAATCCAAAAAGTGGGGTGACAAGTAGAAACCTTGTTTGGGGAGAATTCAGTTTGCAGCATCAGTGGTAGTCTCATGCGTCTGCAGGCGCAAGCCTAGACCGTGCTCCATGGAGTACAGCGTGCTTATGTGTGCAACTTTTGAGTAGTTCAAAGATAGCCCTTTATTGATGAAATGAGGTATCTTATTATCCAGAATTACATCATCGAGAGAAGGGACATTAGCATGAGCAGCTACGTACTCCTCCAGCTCATCTTTCCCGAGATCTACCCTTAGTGCGAGCGACTACTTTGTAGATTTTCTGTACAGTTTTACTACCAGAGGTTCGGACATGGTAGGAGGCAGTGGAGCATCCTTCGGAGGTTTACTTGGCCTACGAAGGTGAACGACCAAAGGTTCAGACGTGGTAGATGGTGTTGGATCTCCCTTCGGCGGTTGATCCGTCCTACGAAGGCGGACGACCAGAGGTTCGGGTGCCTTTCTGCGTAGTTTTACGATGAGAGGAGGGGTTGTGTCGGGAGTGCGTGCCTTTAGACGGACTCTTAAGGGATCTTCTGGTGTTGTCCCAGCCTCTACCTTATCATCGGTATCATTTCTACCTTCATCTTGGTAGACATATTTGTAAAGGATCGAGTCAGAGTAATAGGCTTCGACCCCTTTGAACGGATCGACATCAGCAAACTCCATTTTGACTGTGCCGTGTTCGTCAACGTATTCAAGCATTGGTGTAGGGTCGACAACACGATCATATGTTCATGTATCCATGGACGTCCTTGCAAGATATTGTAGGATACATCTACGTCAATGACGTAGCAGGTGACCTCTATTTTCAAGTCGTCGATCTGGATTTTCAGGCAAATCTTGCCCAGAAGGTAGCTCAGTTATGGAAGTATTGGTGGCTACCAGGCGATGCATCGGAATGCCCAGGGTCTGAAGCAGACTCCACGAGATAATGCTGATTGATGAACCAGGGTCGATGTTGTAGTGCCCCGCTCCTCATAGGCACTATATATAAGTGATATCACTTTGCTTGCTCGAACAAAAGCTTTCTCGGAGAGTTCTTGATCGAAATACAAGACGATTGATCTAGGTAAGTGGGCAGAACTTCATTCTCTGATTCTTGCACGCCTTAATAATGAATCTGAGTTTTTATAATGCTTGTTTGCTTAATAAGATAATGTTCGTATTGGGAATGATAGAATGAGAACCTGTATGCTTAACAAAAGAACTTGTATGCTTGTCTAAAAAGAGATAGAACCTTGTCATGCTATGTCAAGATAGAAAAAAAATGTTGCATGCTTAGTTACACTGACACCGCTATCAAACGAACCCTTGCCATGCTTAAAAGATAAGTAAAGGAATTGCTTGAATAAGTCCCTTTGCCATATGCTAAGAAAGAGTATAATTGCATGCTTTAGTAAAAAGAGATAGAAGAACTACTATCATGCTTGGATACATAGAGTTTTCTCGCCTGTTTCCTATCGTGAGATAGATATTGCATGCTAGTTATTATGAAAATCGTTATCGTGCTTGCTAATATATGTTTCGCTTGCCTGTTTCTTTATATCGAATTGCTATAAATTATTGATTCGTATAAGCAGAGACTAATAGTGCATCCTGAGATACGGTCCTTGTGATCTAGTGGGGTATGCTATTAGTTGTGTGAAAGAAGATTGAACCTATCGCTCGTTATGAAAAGAAGAAAAAATATATTTTGCTTGATCATTGTTTTGCTTGCGTTATAGATATTTTATGCCATACATTGGTCTCAGATAACTTGTGCACAAGATTCATCTCTCGAACGGTTCCTGGGGCACTAGGAATCGGTCGGTCCGGAAGAGATTTTGTTGCATCCTGAGGATACGGTCCTACGAGATCTAATGGGGTATTTTGTCTATTAGTGTTGTGTGGAACCCATGATGTCACAGCTGCTAGTATTTGTGTATGTTGGTGAAGAGCTGAACCTTGAGTCACAGCTGCCGACACATGCGTGTGCTAGTGCAGAGCTGAACCTTGAGTCACCACTGCTAATCATGGGGCTACCCATGGAACATCATGTAGTTAGGGCGCATGCTAGGTTAGCCTTCTTGCATACCTAATTGTTTGATGCAGAGACGTACATGGAATAGAACATATATGTTTATGCAAATTATTGCTAACTTGTATGTCTGCTGTAGGATAACCGTTCGACGAAGGGTAAGAACTACCGAATAAGTGAAGCATTGATTTTCGATTATGCTTTGAATCTCATTTTTCACCTAGACTTGTATGTTTCACTTGATGTTTTACTGCTGCCCTTAGTAATGAATTGATCAGTCCACTAGAGTAACTTGTGTTCCTAACGAGTTAGTAAATATGGTATACGATACATGTTGTGCATTGCACGATAGAACAATGTCCCGATTGTATGCTTAATTATTTGAATATGCAAAATATTTCCAAAGCTATATTTTCGAAAGAAGTAAACTGACTCTAACCCTGTGTTGCATGAAATGAACCTAAAAAAAAGTAGCAAGATCACTAGTATTGTAATATTTTGCTACATGCTTACTTAGTATTGGTTTCAGGAAGTATTGCATCTGTTTGTTGATTTTATACTCACTAGTACTTTCTTCAAAGTGCTGACCCACCAACAGTTTGCATGTTCTCAGGTGCTGGATCGTCCGTGGAAGCGATAGTCGTGCCTCATCCCCAGAACCCAAAAATCTGGAGTCGATGCCTTGAGCCGTATCGAGTTATGCTTTGGGCTGCTTTTGTATAAAGAAATATAATTTATGGAACGATGTCATTGTATTTGTGAGAGTGATTGAGCGATTTGTAACCTCGGCTTAGCGCCGCTTGTAACACTTTTTAATAACAATAAGATGCTTGTTTCCTTATGCCATTGTGTTCTTTACTTTTCTGCAAAAATGTGTCGCTGCTTCTGTCTTGAATAGCTTACTTGCCCTTGTTCAAGCTTTGGCCTTGTGCAAGCGCAACTTAGGCTTGCACGGCATCACGTCCGTTCGAGGACGGTCGGTCCCGCAAGGACCCAAATGAGGACGAACGACCCTTTAGGATCGGGGCATGACAAATGTGCAACCGGTCCACCTAAATGACACCAATGTACCCTGTATAATACATGGGATAATCATGCCGGTTATTCTTTAGCAATATGTCCTGTTGCGAGAATGTGATGTTGGGCATTGCCTCCATGATATTATTGTAGTAGGGGCAAGCAACAGAATCTTCAGCTGGCTGCTTGACCTGCGCCAGGTAGGTGTCAATATTTTTTAATGCCTCACTAAGGGCGACCCGAGTGTCTTTGGAGAGTCGGAGAATCTCGAATAGAGACAACTTTGCTGGAGTATTGGTGAGCTGGGCCAAGATGTCAGAGTTGTAGGGCTTTTTCAGTCCCTGAGCTGAATCTTTGAGCTGCGGCTTGTCAAAGCGAGTGTCTTTCAGCTTAGACTTGTTCGCTGTTGGAGGCTGGGATGGACCCGGATCTGATATTATGGGTATAACTGTTGGAAGTGCACCATCGTCAGGGATGTCGTACTCTCATTGGTACGCTAGGCCTGACCTTGTTGTTCCTGCTATAGCTTCCTTCGACGGAAGAGAAACCGTGTAGCAGGGTTTGGATTTCTTGCCCTTAGGCTTGGTGGCAGACGTTGTTGTCTGCTGTATCAATTCTGGAGCAAGATTGGGGTGAACCCACATGACCTCCCCACGCGGCGTGGTGAGAGGTATCAACCCGACCGTTTGGTCATTAGTCGACGGAAGGTTGACGACTTCCATCGTTGCCCTGGGGATAGGGATTACTCCGTCTTGGGCCTCCGTCGTCGGGAAGTTGCCGAACTGGAGAGACACTCGTCTTGCGCCTGTGACTAATCATATTATGCAAGTCAAACGAGGGTTGATCCACCTTTGCACCTTTTTTATGAGTACGGGTAGACTGAGCACGCGGGTGCGTGGTTGTTGCCTTTGCTTCCTGACCTGGGGTTCGTACAAGAAATTTTTTCTGATCATCAGTGGAAGAGTTTTAAGATAGACCCTGTCCATTTGCCGTTGTGGGCTGGACGCATGGGACGATCTTATATAGCTTTTCATCAGGGGATTGCATAATGGTTAGCGGTGCCCGCTAACGGTCGGCCAATTGGGAAGTTGCTTGAGCCTGACGAGCTCGCAGAGCCTCAGGCTTCTTCCACTTAGCATACACAGGCGCATAGTACGAAGAGGCCAAGATATGATTTTCCTCAAAATGGTGCATGGAAGCACGGTCGGATGATATTATGTCAAAGACTGAGCTTCTGGGAGTGTCAGAGATGCATGCGGCTGAGTTGAAAGCTGCATACTTCTTTCTTCTTTGCATCCTCCGTTGTAGCCGCATGGGCTGCACATCAACTCCCAAACTCTTGGCATCACATTATTTTTTTCTGCCATAGTTCGGGTGCTGAGCATTCTACTTTTTATGCAAGGAGGCCGCATGAGCAGGGACAGCCTGAGCGGACGCATGTCGTGTGTCTTTAATATCAGAGAGAGAGAGACAGGGAGTGCATGCTCCACAATTGGGTGGGGCACAGCGGCCTTTGCTACCCACGTCCCGCGGGTCATCCAGTGGTGAGCACCCTTCTGGTTGGAAGAGGCAGCCGCATAAGCAATGGACGCATGATGTGCGATCCCTGTGGCAGAGAGAGAGAGAGAGAGAGACGGAGAGCTCATGATCCGCAGTTGGGTGAGCCACTGCGGCCTTTGCAACCCATGTCCTATGGGTCTTCTTGGAATTTGCTCGCCTTGGAGAAGGACTCGCGCTGTCCCCGTAGAGTATGTCCTCAAAATCCTGCTGGTAGAAGCAGAACACTAGAAATATTTGAGTGGACCCGAGCTTAGCTGCGTCGGATTGTGCCACAACTTTCTTATCAGAGGAGAAAGATGTCCCCAGCAGAATTGCCACCATGTTTGCCATTAAAATTGATTGGTTCGATAACAAACAAAAGAAAGTACAAAGATGTCCTAGACAGACAATCTAAGTACAAATTTTTGATTCTGGGGTATGACGATGGACAAAGAGTGTTATAACGTCTCCTTTACTCCGTTGACGATTCGACGCAGGATGAAGAAGCTCTCTCATGCTCTTTCTCCTCTCCTCAGTTGTTCTCTATCTGTCTCTCTTTGTGTGTGTTTATTTTTGGCATGTCACCCAGGTATATATAGTCATCCTTGGGCGCGCATATGTTAGGCCGCATGGATACTAGAGGGTTCCACGTGTACCTTCCTAACAGGGTGCAACTATAACCATGAGTAGGTTAAGCTGCCACGTGGGCGCTTATTAGGATTTTCCGTTGCTGAAGATCTGGGCGGTTCTCATCATTTGTGGGCGTGACTTGGTCAATTTTGACATATGGCCCGCACTTGGTTGGAGAGAGCTACTTCAGTTGTAGCGGCTAGACTTGGCCTTCATGGAGTCTGAGACTCATGTGGCCAAAGACACATGAGGCGCATGGAATCTGAGAAGCACGAGGCCAGAGACTCATGGAATGCATGGAGTTTGGGACGAATGGAGCCAGAGACGCATGGAACGCATGGAGTTTGGGATACATGGGGCCAAAGACGCATAGATCGGATGGAGTCTAGGACGTATGGGGCCAGAGACGTATGGAGTGTGGGATGCATTGGATCCTTGTTATGATGTACACGTGGTGCCGCACACCCGTCGAGATTGAAGTTTTGTGCTAACGTGAGACTTTTGTCGTTTAGTGTGTTCACGTCTTTTGTGACAATCAGAAAAATATTTTTTGTCAGGATTCTGTGTCAGAGACCGATCCTGTTGACGGGACGCCATGTCAGGTCCATCTGCGGCCAAGGCTACTTCTGCTGATCAGGACGCATAGATGTCGCCTTTTTGGGCCGCATGGTGACTCTGCGGCCTGATCTCTTCTGCGCTTTACTTTGGGACGCATGGATGTTGGATCATGGATGCATATTTTCTATGCTTCTACAGTGATCATATCTACCATGTATAAGTATCATATTAGTATTAATCACACACGTCATGTATGATTAGCCAGGCCATGTTTCCTATACAAGTTCCCAAATCGATCACATGTCGAAGCTAGTACTCACTCACTTAGTTAGATGTATTTTTTGACTCCTGTATATGATGCTTATCTCTCTTGTACTATTTACAGCATTTTTATATCCCATATATTTTTTGCTCATGCTCTATTTATCTTGTATATTCTCTCTATTTACTGTTACATAGTCTTAATCATTTATTTAGAACTGCTGTTAGAGGTGTGCTTCGCTCCAATCCTGACTGGATATATTTTTCAGATGATTTAGATGACTGGTATCCTACACACTATGGACCTCAGGATATAGTGGGTGTAGAGTTAGAGACGGTGGCTCAGTAGGAGCCGATACCGGGAGAGGATCAGCTAGTAGCCGATAGTTAGATTATTGTATTGGATATGTCTCAATTTAGATATTTTGGCATGTATTATATTTAAGACTATTATGCTAGTCTATCTATAACCTCCCCTAATTTTCTAGATTTTTTTTATAATAATTGGAATAATAGTATGTATACTGACAACATACCAATAATTAGTAGTAATAATAATAACAATAATAATAATTAAAAATAAAAGAAAAGAAAAGAATTAAAAAGAAAATAATGAGTTTTAAATTAGAATTTTAAAGCAAGTAGAAAAGAAAAGAAAAGAAAAGAAAAGAAAAGAAAAGAAAAGAATAATAAACACAACAACAACATACACAGCAACCCCGACCATATTCCTACCCGACTCAGCAAACCCTTCCCTCACTCGGCTATATATATATATATATATATATATATATATATATATATATATATATATACACACACACACACACACGAACGAACGAAAACCCTAACCCTAACCTCAAAAATTTTCAAACCTAAACCTACCCCAGCCTTCCTCCCTCACCTACGGCCACCACCGATCGCCTCACCATCGCTCTGTCGCAGGAAACTGTCGTGCGAAGCCGTCCACGCGTGAGACAGCAAGTAGCCGCATCAGCTACACAGCCCCGACCCCTCTTCTTTATGGTATAATAACTTCCTCTTCTCTTTATGGTTTTTTGTTCTGTCTCTTCGTACACGCTCACAACATGACCATCTAGGAATTCATCTAAGTAGAATAATTTTAGGTGCTCTGGATTGATTGAAAAGTCGATCAAAAGTTGGACGAAAAAACTGTTCGAAGCATTTACGAAATCCAGTCCAAGTACCCCTGTTCATGCCTAGTTTTCTACCCACTGTCACGCCCCAGTCCCAAAATACACGGGACCAGGCCACGTGGCAATAGCCAGCTAACACGTCTTCATGGACATCCTAATTTTTTGGATCCAGACGAAGAGTGCTACGCTGTCCTAAATAACTAACATGTCTCAATATCAGTCAACACCAGGTAAACTAATCTCATCCACAATATAAACAGCAAGAAGTACTAAATAAACTGCTGGAAGATAAACGCCAGTCTCAAATATCATAGTACAACCAAGAATGTCTGGTGGGGACAAACCCACTACTTTAACGAAATAAAGTACTGAAATGATGGATAAAAGATAATGATTAGGGCATCGGCTGACTAGATAATGATGCACCCAATCCTAGGTAGAAGGCCTACAAGTGACCACAAAAACTCTTACGGTAGTACCTCTAGCTCCTCTGTGGTAGCGAACCTCGTCTCCTGTCCTGGGCCGTACACTGTGGGGTAATATGCCTCGTCCAAATTTAGAAAGGTACCAGGTCCTCAGAGGGACGTAACAAGATACATAGAAGCATGCCATATATATATAAATATTGAATAAAATAAATGCAATAAAGGGTGTGCTAACCATCTAAGTGAATGCAATGTGAGGACAACTTTGGTACGTATGAGTAGGTATAGGCATAACGTCCATACCGCTCCGAAGAACCTAAAAGATGCATAGTATATATATAACGTCCATAGCACTCCGAAGAACGTGGAATCTGCATAGAATATAACTTCCATAGCGCTCAGAAGAACGTGGAATCTGCATAAAGGGAGTCATTGGATCCGTGGTTCCTCCGGATACTACGGATTCCAATGGGTGTATCCCATACGCCTACTAGTTGTCCTCCCCGCCCAATGTAGATACACAAATCGAATACTCGACATGCATACCATGTAGCTATATGCCCGTCTTTATGAATAACAATAACCCTGAGTTACGTACTAACCATGATGTAAGTCACACGAACTGATAGCTAGTCGAGTACGCGAACTCGCATCCCATTATGAATGTCACTGTGAAACGTATAAAAGTGTCAGGTCTCGGAGAATATCAGAGTATCCTCCCGCGGGGGTGAGTCTGCTAGAGACTAAGTCATGTATACTAAATCATCGACACATCCGTCGACTGCACCCGAGTAAATCTCGGACGCGCACAATCATATGAAATAAACAACCAGATATCATACAACACGTGCAACATTTAATTTAAACAGTAAATATAACAAGGTATCTTGCCTGAGTCCTCAAGCTGTGAATGCCAAAAGCCGGTACCTGCAGTGTCTCCTGGCTGATCCAATGATCCTAAACACAATATAATATAGCAATCCAGCATCAGACACTAAACAATACATACACGAATACTACGTTGCTCTTAAGTATTGACGCAAGTTCACGGTGGATCGACTACAGGGTCGCGTGTGCACGTAGCTAAGATGCATGTGTGCCCTGTCCTCTGTCACTGTGTACCTCCCGTCAATAAATCACTAAATTAGGGTTTACGAAACTATACTATGTCTTGTTAAATTATATTTCATTATTCCCCATGCATAAATGTACTAAGTCTATGTCTACGCTTTTAGGTGGAATACAAGTTCCTTGTACAGGTCATATGGTCGGAATAATTATTAACTATAATTTCCATTTAATCTAATTAAATATTTATACTTATATACATAAGGTGTACTGTGACTTAGTTGTGTCGTCATCCGACACGACGACACGGTTGTTACGATTTATCAATCATACAACGAAGGAGGGGGGTGCTTACCAATTGTAGTCGAGGAGGTGCTGTCCAGTCGACGTCAGCCTCCGGTGCGGCGGCTTCGGCATCGTACGACAACTCCGGCAGCAGCGGCAGCGGCAGCAACAGCTACGGCAGTGGTCGCAGCAGCAGCTACAACTACTTGGTCGGCGGGAGAGCGGCGCCTGGGTGGAGGTCAGGCCGTAGGGGGGGGTCGGGGTTGGTCTGCCGATGGTGTGGGGCGACGCTGATGGCGGTTGGGGCGGTCGAGATCAGTCGGTTCGAGTTAGACGGGTTGGATGCCGGCAATGGGGCAGTGATGGTATGCTGACGGTGGTGGTGCTGGGGTGGTGGAGTGCAGGCGGCGGTCGTGGTAGTGGGGGTGGCGACTTGCGGTGGTGGTGAGGGTGTTTGTGTAGTCGGAGGCGGTGGTGCCCGGACGGGAAGGAGGGGCTTGGTGTAGGTGTTCGGCTAGGGTTTGGGGAAGAGTAATGAATAGTTGGTTTTAGGGTTTCTAATGGTAGAAGATGTGTATTTATATGGGGGAAAGTTTGTGGGCTGGCCTCGAGGCTTGGGCCGGCCATGACTCATGTAAGTGGAAGCTGGTCCATATGAAAGGGAGCACGTGGGCTGGGTTAGGTCCTGCTTGAGGTGGAATTGGCCTTTAATTTAATTAATTTAAAACAATTGCACATGGTGTTTCCTAATGCATTGAAGACATATAGAACTAGATTTGGGGTGGGACACAAGAGTCATGGGCGTAGCAGGCTTGGTGTAGGCTAATACCTTAATTTGGGTACTTGGGAATTGGGTTGCGTTTGTTCCTCAATTTAAATAAATCCTATATTTGTCGAGGAGGTTTACAATCTACCCTCCTTAGAGCATTTCGTCCTCGAAATTAAAATATACGCATGGCAAGAATTACTGACTGAATTTAAAATGATAATACCTACCTAGTCCTTCGAAGAGGTGGGGGTAACGCTGGCGAATACCCTCCTCGCGTTCCTAGGTCGACTCTTCTAGTGCATGATGCCTCCATGCAACATGAACTAGGGGATTAGTCTGTCCTCGCAATACCTTCTCACTTCTGTCTAGAATCTCCACAGGCTCCTCTTCGTATGATAGGCTCGGGCCGACTGTGATTTCGGAATGATCAAGCACGTGACTCGGATCTGGTATGTACCTTCTCAACTGAGATACATGGAGACGTCATGGACTCCTTCCAAAGTCTGCGGCAAGGCTAATCTGTAAGCAACCTCTCTGACGCATTCTAACACATCAAAGGGTCCGATGTACCTCGGACTCAGCTTTCCTCGGCCTCCGAATCTGATAGTCCCTCGAGTAGGCGAGATCTTTAGAAATACGTAATCTCCAACCTGAAACTCTAAGGTCGTCGATGCGCATTCGCCCAATGCTTCTGCCTGTCCTGTGCCGCTCGTAGATGTCCTTGGATCTTCTTCACCTTCTCCACTGTACGAACAACCAGCTCTGGTCCGAGAATCTGTCGCTCGCCTATATCACTCCAGCATACTGGGGAGCGACACTTTCTTCCATACAATGCTTCATAGGGATCCATTTGGATGCTCGCTTGATAGCTGTTGTTGTAGGAAAACTCGACCAAATACAAATGGTCCTCCCATGATCCTCTAAAATCTAGCATGCATGCTCTCAACATGTCTTCCAACGTCTGAATGGTGCGCTCCGACTGACCATCTGTATGTGGATGATATGCTGTGCTAAACTTCAGACGGGTACCGAGACTCTCTTGCATACTCCGCCAAAGTAAGATATAAACCTCGTGTCCCTGTCAGACACGATACTCACTAGCACTCCGTGCAGGTGCACAACCTTCCTCATGTACATGTCTGTTAAGACCTCAGTGGATTGCCCAACTCTGAAAGGTAAAAAGTGTGCGGACTTGGTGAGTCTATCCACGATTACCCGTACTGCATTGCGACCACTAGGACTCCTCGGAAAACTCGTAACAAAGTCCATAGTGATGTGCTCCCATTTCCACTCTGGTATAGGGAGCAGTTGGAGCAATCCTGCAGATCTCTGATGCTCAGCCTTGACTTGCTGACACACCAGGCACTTGGCCACAAAGCGTGCTATCTCTCTCTTCATTCCGTGCCACCAGTAGTACTGTCTCAAGTTCCTGTACATCTTCTTGCCTCCTGGATGAATAGAGTAGGTCGAACTGTGTGCCTCTGTCATCAACTCCTGCCGAAGTTCTCCATTTGGTACATAGAGATGGTCTCCACATCTCAAGGTTCTGTCTTCATGTATACGCAGTCCTGTCTGTAATCCAGCCTCTGTCCTCTGTCTAAGCCTCTGAAATCTGGCATCTGTCGGCAAAGCAGCCTTGATTCTCTCCACCAATGTCGATTGTAACTGAAAACTCAACAACTGTCCATCTACTCCGGGCATAATGACCTCTATACCCATCTGCTCTAGATCCCTCAACAGATGTTGTTGGGTAGTCAGGAAGAATGCCATAGGTCTTCTGCTCAATGCGTCAGCTACTATGTGCGCTTTCCCGGATGGTACTGCAGCTCAATTTCGAAGTCTGTCATCACCTCGAGCCAACGTCTCTGTTTCTGATTCAAATCCTTCTGAGTGTAGACATACTTAGGCTCTTATGATCAGTGAATATCTCCACTCTTTCTCCGTATAGGTAGTGCCTCCAAAGTTTTAAGGCAAAGATCACCACGGCAAGCTCCAAGTCCTGATTGGGATAGTTCTTCTCATGTGTCCTCAATTGCCTAGAAGCATAGGCTATAACCTTTCCATGCTGCATCAAGACACATCCTAACCCTTTCTCGGATGCATCGCTATAGATCACGAATCCTCCGAGTCCAAAAGGTATGGTCAAGATGGGTGCTGTGGTCAGGCGCTTCTTCAGCTCTTCAAATGCCGTTTGACACTCCTCTGTCCAAGTGAACTCCTGCTCCTTGTGGGTCAAGCGGGTCATCGGCTCCGCAATCTTTGCGAAGTTCTCTACGAACCTCCGGTAATATCCGGCAAGTCCCAGGAAACTCCTCACTTCTGAGACATTGGTAGGGGTCGGCCATGTCTCTACCGATGAAATCTTTACCGGATCTACTGAGATACCCTCTCCTGAGATAACATGTCCAAGGAAAGCGATACGATCAAGAAGAAACTCATACTTGCTCAGTTTGGCATAAAGCCTCTCTCTCCTTAGCGTCTCTAACACTAGTCTCAAGTGCTATTCTTGTTCCTTGCGGCTCTTTAAATACACCAAGATGTCGTCGATGAAGACTACCACGAACCGGTCTAAGTATTGGTGGAATACTCTATTCATCAAGTTCATAAATACAGCAGGCACATTCGTCAGTCCAAAAGGCATCACTAAGAACTCGTAGTGATCATAACGAGACCTGAATGCTGTCTTTTGAATGTCTTTTCTTCGTACCTTTACTTGATGATAACCCGATCTCAAGTCGATCTTGGTGAACACCAATGCTCCTGTCAACTGGTCGAACAAATCATTGATTCGCGATAGGGGGTACTTGTTCTTGATAGTTAGAGCATTAAGGGCTCTGTAATCAATGCACATACGAACTGTTCCATCCTTCTTAGGTACAAACAATACTGGTGCTCCCCAGGGTGATGCACTAGGGCAAATAAATCCCTTGCTCTGCAACTCCTCTAATTGTAGCTTCAGCTCATCTAACTCCTTCTTCGCCAATCGGTACACATTAGAAGATACCGGTGCTGCTCCGGGTACTAGCTCAATGGTGAACTCCACGTCTCTATCTGGCGGTAGGCCTGGCAATTCTTCAGGAAAAACATCCTCAAATTCTGCAACTATTGGTGGGGTACCATCTCCATGCCATGTAAGCTCCAGCTATCTGTCCTACTCCTTGTTCGACGGTCCCTCGCATGTACTCGAACTCCGGCTGATCTGGCGGTCTAAAAGTGACGCTACCCTTCCGGCAGTTCAATACGGCATTATACTGGCTTAACCAGTCCATGCCTAGCACAACGTCAAAGTACAACATGGGTAATACCAAGAATCGTGCTCTCATCTCTTTACCACATACGACTACCGAACACGTTCTGATAGTGCTGGTAACCGGCACGATACCTCCTTCGGTAAGAACCTTCCAACTCTTAGGTAAGGGGGAAGTTGCTACTCTATGCATTGCTACGAATCTACTAGATATAAAGGATAATGTAGCTCCAGAATCAAACAATGCAGTTCCAGGTAATATTGCAACTAAAATGGTACATGTGATAGCTTCCCCTTCTGTTTCCTCCTCAGTAGCTGCTAATGCAAAGGCCTGTCCCTGTCTCTATCCTCCGGTCTGCTGTCGGGCTCGATCAAACTGTGCCTGCTGTGGGGCCAAG
Source organism: Iris macrosiphon (assembly GCA_036927795.1). Taxonomy (NCBI): domain Eukaryota; kingdom Viridiplantae; phylum Streptophyta; class Magnoliopsida; order Asparagales; family Iridaceae; genus Iris; species Iris macrosiphon. Next base: position 300,749,902 of record JAYESA010000004.1, read on the forward strand.
GGTGGTCTCCTCTGAAATCCTCCAGGTGCTGGTGGACGCTGTCCTCCTGGTGGGGGTAGTATCCTCGAAACTGGTGTTGCTGGCCTTTGTCCGGCCTGCGGTGCTATGTCTTTGAGCTGTGGGCAGTCTCGGGCGTGGTGTTGGCCTGATCCACAGATCATGCATGTTCCTAGTCTCTTCCGGCAGTCATTCTGGAAGTGTCCTACCTTACCAAAGTAGTGGCAATTCGGAAGCTCCTTCTTCTGGTACGGTGCTACCCTCTACTGCGTCTGCATTCCGGGACGACGGATCGGTCCTCCTGCTCCGGGCTGGGCTCTGGCTGGTGTGGTCGTGTTGGAACGTCTAGCTCCTTTGACGATGGCCTCCTGAATCCTCGCCTCTGCAAGAACCTCCTTATAAGAGATCATCGCCTGTGTGGTGGTATACCTCTGTAGCTCAAAAGTAAGACAGTGATGGAATCTCTGAGCCTTCTCTAACTCGTTGGGTATCAGGACGGCACCAAATTTGCTAAGACGGCTAAACTCCGTATCATATGCGTCCACAGTCATATTTCCTTGTTCTAGATGTAGAAATTGGGAGTACAGGGCATTCCTAACTGTGGCTGGAAAGTATTCTAAGAACTGCTCCCAAGTCTGGTTCTTGCCTACACTGCGCTCAATAGAATCCCACCAGTGATGGGCGTTGCCTTTTAGTTGGGCTCTCACTGCGGTTATCCAAAGGTCTGGTTGCAGTTATGAAGCCTCTAGTAGCATCTCCGTGTTGGCAACCCAATCGGAGATCTGTTCTGCAGTCTCATTGTCCGAGAAAGTATCCGGTCCCATCTGTCGGAACCATCTAACAGTGCCACCTGTCTGAGCTGGTGGAGGTGCTGGTACTGGTGCTGTGACAAGTGTCCTTTCTAGTACTGCCATCAAACTCTGCCTCAATGTCTCGGTCTGATGCCATTGTGCTTGCATCATAGTCTGAAGGAATTGTAGCATCTGTGGCTGCCCGTCTAGTTGTGGCATCTGGGGTGGATAAGGTGGAGGTGGTGGTAATGGGACCTCTGGCTGTGCGGTAGGTGTCTCCTCAGATGTTGGCCTCTCGGTCTGTGGCATCGGTGTAGCTCCTGAAGTCTGTCCCTCAAAATGCTGCATGGGGATCGTCTGGGAAGTCTGTCCCTCGGGCTGCGGGTAGGATCGTCCTGAGAAGTCTCGTGCCAATGTATCAGCGGGGTCTGCAGCGATGGTTGCCCTTGGGGTATCTTCTCTCTTTGGGTGGTATTGCTTGGCACCGTGGCACTGGGTGCTCCTCGTCCACTACGCAAGTTCATCTTACTGCAAGAGATAGGACTTCATTAAAAGAGTACGGAATTAAACAACTAGGATGTAGATATTTAGAAGTAATACGAAGGTAGTTCAAAAACGTAATCAATGTGGATGAGACCTAGTAATTTCTATCCTACTACAGGCTCGCTCGGCATGTTACCATACCACAAGCAAAAAATATGACCTGCATGGGCCACCACTAAAACCATGTCATGCCCCAGTCCCAAAATACACGAGACCAGGCCACGTAGCAATAGCCAACTGACACGTCTTCATGGACATCCTAATTTAATGGATCCAAACGAAGAGTGCTAGCTGTCCTAAATAACTAACATGTCTCAATATCAGTCAACACCAGGTAAACTAATCTCATCCACAATATAAACAGCAAGAAGTACTAAATAAACATGCTGGAAGATAAACGCCAGTCTCAAATATCATAGTACAACCAAGAATGTCTGGTGGGGATAAACCCACTACTATGACGAAATAAAGTACTGAAATGATGGATAAAAGATAATGATTAGGGCATCGGCTGACTAGATAATGATGTACCCAATCCTAGGCAGAAGGCCTACAAGTGATCACGAAAACTCTGACGTTAGTACCTCTAGCTCCTTTGTGGTAGCGAACCTCGTCTCCTGTCCTGGGCCGTACACTGTGGGGTAATATGCCTCGTCCAAATTTGGAAAGGTACCAGGTCCTCAGAGGGACGTAACAAGATACATAGAAGCATGCCATATATATAAATACTGAATAAAATAAATGCAATAAACGGTGTGCTAACCATCTAAGTGAATGCAATGTGAGGACAACTTGGTACGTATGAGTAGGTATAGGCATAACGTCCATACCGCTCCGAAGAACGTGGAAGCTGCATAGTATATATATAACGTCCATAGCACTCCAAAGAACGTGGAATCTGCATAGAATATAACTTCCATAGCGCTCCAAAGAACGTGGAATCTGCATAAAGGGAGTCATTGGATCCGTGGTTCCTCCGGATACTACGGATTCCAATGGGTGTATCCCATACGCCTACTAGTTGTCATCCCCGCCCAATGTAGATACACAAATCGAATACTCGACGTACATACCACGTAGCTATATGCCCGTCTCTATGAATAACAATAACCCTGAGTTACGTACTAACCGTGATGTAAGTCACACGAACTGATAGCTAGTCGAGTACGCGAACCCGCATCCCAATATGAATGTCACTGTGAAACGTGTAAAAGTGTCAGGTCTCGGAGAATATCAGAGTATCCTCCCGCGGGTGTGAGTCTGCTAGAGACTAAGTTATGTATACTAAATCATCAACGCATCCGTCGACGGCACCCGAGTAAATCTCGGACGCGCACAATCATATGAAATAAACAACCATATATCATACAACACGTGCAGCATTTAATTTAAACAGTAAATATAGCAAGGTATCTTGCCTGAGTCCTCAAGCTGTGAATGCCAAAAGCCAGTTCCTGCAGTGTCTCTTGGCTGATCCAATGATCCTAAACACAATATAATATAGCAATCCAGCATCAGACACTAAACAATACATACACGACTACTACGTTGCTCTTAGGTATTGACGCAAGTTCACGGTGGATCGACTACAGGGTCGCGTGTGCACGTAGCTAAGATGCATGCGTGCCCTATCCTTTGTCACTGTGTACCTCCCGTCAATAAATCACTATATTATGGTTTACGAAACTATACTACGTCTTGTTAAATTACACTTTATTATTCCCCATGCATAAATGTACTAAGTCTATGTCTACGCTTTTAGGTGGAATACAAGTTCCCTGTACAGGTCATATGGTCAGAATAATTATTAACTATAATTTCCATTTAATCTAATTAAACATTCATACTTATATACATAAGGTGTACTGTGACTTAGTTGTGTCGTCATCCGACACGACGACACGGTTGTTACGATTTATCAATCATACAACGAAGGAGGGGGTGATTACCAATCGTAGTCGAGGGGGTGCTGTACAGTCGACGTCAGCCTCCAGTACGGCGGCTCCGGCGTCGTACGGCAACTCCGGCAGCAGCGGCAGCGGCAGCAATAGCAACAGCTACGGCAGTGGTCGCAGCAGCAGCTACAACTACTTGGTCGGCGGGGGAGCGACGCCTGGGTGGAGGTCAGGACGTGAGGGGTCGGGGTTGGTCTGCCAATGGTGTGGGGCGACGCTGATGGCGGTTGGGGCGGTCTAGATCAGTCGGTTCGAGTTAGACGGGTTGGATGCCGGCAATGGGGCAGTGATGGTATGCTGACGGTGGTGGTGCTGGGGTGGTAGAGTGCAGGCGGTGGTCGTGGTAGTGGGGGTGTCAACTTGCGGTGGTTGTGAGGGTGTTTATGTAGTCGGAGGCGGTGGTGCCCGGTCTGGAAGGAGGGGCTTGGTGTAGGTGTTCGGCTAGGGTTTGGGGAAGAGTAATGAATAGTTGGTTTTAGGGTTTCTAATGGTAGAAGATGTGTATTTATATATGGGGAAGTTTGTGGGCTGGCCTCGAGGCTTGGGCCGGCCATGACTCATGGAAGTGGGGGCTGGTCCACATGAAAGGGAGCACGTGGGCTGGGTTAGGTCCTGCTTGAGGTGGAATTGGCCTTTAATTTAATTAATTTAAAACAATTGCACATGGTGTTTCCTAATGCATTAAAGACATATAGAACTAAATTTGGGGTGGGACACAAGAGTCGTGGGCGTAGCAGGCTTGGTGTAGGCTAATACCCTAATTTGGGTACTTGGGAATTGGGTTGCGTTTGTTCCTCAATTTAAATAAATCCTACATTTGTCGAGGGGGTTTACAATCTACCCTCCTTAGAGCATTTCGTCCTCGAAATTAAAACATACGCATGGCAAGAATTATTGACTGAATTTAAAATGCTAATACGTACCTAGTCCTTCGAAAAGGTGGGGGTAACGCTGGCGAATATCCTCCTCGCGTTCCTAGGTTGACTCGCCTGGTGCATGATGCCTTCATGCAACACGAACTAGGGGAATAGTCTGTCCTCGTAATACCTTCTCACTTCTATCTAGAATCTCCACAGGCTCCTCTTCGTATGATAGGCTCGGGCCGACTGTGATTTCGGAATGATCAAGCACGTGACTCGGATCTGGTATGTACCTTCTCAACTGAGATACATGGAGACGTCATAGACTCCTTCCAAAGTCTGCGGCAAGGCTAATCTGTAAGCAACCTCTCTGACGCATTCTAATACATCAAAGGGTCCGATGTACCTCGGACTCAGCTTTCCTCGGCCTCCGAATCTGATAGTCCCTCGAGTAGGCGAGATCTTTAGAAATACGTAATCTCCAACCTGAAACTCTAAGGTCGTCGATGCGCATTCGCCCAATGCTTCTGCCTGTCCTGTGCCGCTCGTAGATGTCCTTGGATCTTCTTCACCATCTCCACTGTACGAACAACCAGCTCTGGTCCGAGAATCTATCGCTCGCCTATATCACTCCAGCATACTGGGGAGCGACACTTCCTTTCATACAACGCTTCATAGGGATCCATTTGGATGCTCGCTTGATAGCTGTTGTTGTAGGAAAACTCGACCAAATACAAATGGTCCTCCCATGATCCTCTGAAATCTAGCATGCATGCTCTCAACATGTCTTCCAACGTCTGAATGGTGCGCTCCGACTGACCATCTGTATGTGGATGATATGCTGTGCTAAACTTCAGGCGGGTACCGAGACTCTCTTGCATACTCCGCCAAAGTAAGATATAAACCTCGTGTCCCTGTCAGACACGATACTCACTAGCACTCCGTGCAGGTGCACAACCTCCCTCATGTACATGTCTGTTAAGACCTCAGTGGATTGCCCAACTCTGAAAGGTAAAAAGTGTGCGGACTTGGTGAGTCTATCCACGATTACCCGTACTGCATTACGACCACTAGGACTCCTCGGAAAACTCGTAACAAAGTCCATAGTGATGTGCTCCCATTTCTACTCTGGTATAGGGAGCAGTTGGAGCAATCCTGCAGATCTCTGATGCTCAGCCTTGACTTGCTGACACACCAGGCACTTGGCCACAAAGCGTGCTATCTCTCTCTTCATTCCGTACCACCAGTAGTACTGTCTCAAGTTCCTGTACATCTTTTTGCCTCCTGGATGAATAGAGTAGGTCGAACTGTGTGCCTCTGTCATCAACTCCTGCCGAAGTTCTCCATTTGGTACATAGAGATGGTCTCCACATCTCAAGGTTCTATCTTCATGTATACGCAGTCCTGTCTGTAATCCAGCCTCTGTCCTCTGTCTAAGCCTCTGAAATCTGGCATCTGTCGGCAAAGCAGCCTTGATTCTCTCCACCAATGTTGATGGTAACTGAAAACTCAACAACTGTCCATCTACTCCGGGCATAACGACCTCTATACCCATCTGCTCTAGATCCCTCAACAGATGTTGTTGGGTAGTCAGGAAGAATGCCATAGGTCTTTTGCTCAACGCGTCAGCTACTACGTGCGCTTTCCCGGATGGTACTGCAGCTCAATTTTGAAGTCTGTCATCACCTCGAGCCAACGTCTCTGTTTCTGATTCAAATCCTTCTGAGTGTAGACGTACTTCAGGCTCTTATGATCAGTGAATATCTCCACTCTTTCTCCGTATAGGTAGTGCCTCCAAAGTTTTAAGGCAAAGATCACCACGGCAAGCTCCAAGTCCTGATTGGGATAGTTCATCTCATGTGTACTCAATTGCCTAGAAGCATAGGCTATAACCTTTCCATGCTGCATCAAGACACATCCTAACCCTTTCCCGGATGCATCGCTGTAGATCACGAATCCTCCGGGTCCAAAAGGTATGGTCAAGATGGGTGCTGTGGTCAGGCGCTTCTTCAGCTCTTCAAATGCCGTTTGACACTCCTCTGTCCAAGTGAACTCCTGCTCCTTGTGGGTCAAGCGGGTCATCGGCTCCACAATCTTTGCGAAGTTCTCTACGAACCTCCGGTAATATCAGGCAAGTCCCAGGAAACTCCTCACTTCTGAGACATTGGTAGGGGTCGGCCATGTCTCTACCGATAAAATCTTCGCCGGATCTACTGAGATGCCCTCTCCTGAGATAACATGTCCAAGGAAAGCGACACGATCCAGAAGAAACTCACACTTGCTCAGTTTGGCATAAAGCCTCTCTCTCCTTAGCGTCTCTAACACTAGTCTCAAGTGCTATTCTTGTTCCTCGTGGCTCTTCGAATACACCAAGATGTCATCGATGAAGACTACCATGAACCGGTCTAAGTATTGGTGGAATACTCTATTCATCAAGTTCATAAATACAGCAGGCACATTCGTCAGTCCAAAAGGCATCACTAAGAACTCGTAGTGACCATAACGAGTCCTGAATGCTGTCTTTTGAATGTCTTTTCTTCGCACCTTTACTTGATGATAACCCGATCTCAAGTCGATCTTGGCGAACACCACTGCTCCTGTCAACTGGTCGAACAAATCATTGATTCGCGACAGAGGGTACTTGTTCTTGATAGTTAGAGCATTAAGGGCTCTGTAATCAATGCACATACGAACTCTTCCATCCTTCTTAGGTACAAACAATACTGGTGCTCCCCAGGGTGATGCACTAGGGCAAATAAATCCCTTGCTCTGCAACTCCTCTAATTGTAGCTTCAGCTCATCTAACTCCTTCTTCGCCAATCGGTACACATTAGAAGATACCGGTGCTGCTCCGGGTACTAGCTCAATGGTGAACTCCACGTCTCTATCTGGCGGTAGGCCTGGCAATTCTTCAGGAAAAACATCCTCAAATTCTGCAACTATTGGTGGGGTACCATCTCCATAGCCATGTAAGCTCCAGCTATCTGTCCTACTCCTTGTTCGACGGTCCCTCGTATGTACTCGAACTCCGGCTGATCTGGCGGTCTAAAAGTGACGCTACCCTTCCGGCAGTTCAATACGGTATTATACTGGCTTAACCAGTCCATGCCTAGCACAATGTCAAAGTACGGCATGGGTAATACCAAGAATCGCGCTCTCATCTCTCTACCACATACGACTACCGAACACGTTCTGATAGTGCTGGTAACCGGCACGATACCTCCTCCGGTAAGAATCTTCCAACTCTTAGGTAAGGGGAAGTAGCTACTCTATGCATTGCTACGAATTTACTAGATATAAAGGATAATGTAGCTCCAGAATCAAACAATGCAGTTGCAGGTAATGATGCAACTAAAATGGTATCTGTGATAGCTTCCCCTTCTGTTTCCTCCTCAGTAGCTGCTAATGCAAAGGCCTGTCCCTGTCTTTGTCCTCCGGTCTGTTGTCGGGCTCGATCAAACTATGCCTGTTGTGGGGCCAAGGGTGGTCCCTTCTGAAATCCTCCAGGTGCTGGTGGACGATGTCCTCCTGGTGGGGGTAGTATCCTCGGAACTGGTGCTGCTGGCCTCTGTCCGGCCTGCGGTGCTATATCTCTGCGTTATGGGCAGTCTCGGGCATGGTGTTGGCCTGATCCACAAATTATGCATGTTCCCAGTCTCTTCCGACAGTCATTCTGGAAGTGTCCTACCTTACCACAGTAGTGGCAATTCGGAAGCTCCTTCTTCTGGTACGGTGCTATCCTCTGCTGCGTTTGCATTCCAGGACGACGGATCGGTCCTCCTGCTCCGGGCTGGGCTCTGGCTGGTGGGGTCGTGTTGGAACGTCTAGCTCCTCTGACGATGGCCTCCTGAATTCTCGCCTCTGCAAGAACCTCCTCATAAGAGATCCTCGCCTGTGTGGTGGTATACCTCTGTAGCTCGAAAGTAAGACCGTGATAGAATCTCTGAGCCTTCTCTAACTCGTTGGGTATCAGGACGGCACCAAATCTGCTAAGACGGCTAAACTCCACGTCGTATGCGTCCACAGTCATATTTCCTTGTTCTAGATATAAAAATTGGGAGTACAGGGTATTCCTAACAGTGGCTGGAAAATACTTCGCATTGAAGTATTCTAAGAACTGCTCCCAAGTTTGGTTTTTGCCTACACTGCGCTTAATAGAATCCCACCAGTGATGGGCATTGCCTTTTAGTTGGGCCCTCACTGTGGTCATCCAAAGGTCTGGTTGCAGTTGTGAAGCCTCTAGTAGCATCTCCGTATTGGCAACCCAATCGGAGATCTGTTCTGCAGTCTCATTGCTAGAGAAAGTATCCGATCCCATCTGTCGGAACCATCTAACAGTGCCACCTGTCTGAGCTGATGGAGGTGCTGGTGCTGGTGCTGTGACATGTGTCCTTTCTAGTACTGTCGTCAAACTCTGCCTCAACATCTCGGTCTGATGCCATTGTGCTTGCATCATAGTCTGAAGGAACTGTAGCATCTGTGGCTGTCCGTCTAGTTGTGGCATCTGGGGTGGATAAAGTGGAGGTGGTGGTAATGGGACCTATGGCTGTGCGGTAGGTGTCTCCTCAGATGTTGGCCTCTCGGTCTGTGGCATCGGTGTAGCTCCTGAAGTCTGTCCCTCAAAATGCTGCATGGGGGTCGTATGGGAAGTCTGTCCCTCGGGCTGCGGGTAGGATCGTCCTGAGAAGTCTCGTGCCAATGTATCAGCGGGGTCTGCAGCGATGGTTGCCCTTGGGGTATCTCCTCTCTTTGGGTCGTGTTGCTTGGCACCACGGCACTGGGTGCTCCTCGTCCACTACGCAAGTTCATCTTGCTGTAAGAGATAGGGCTTCATTAAAAGAGTACGGAATCAAACAACCAGGATGCAGATATTTAGAAGTAATACGAAGGAAGTTCAAAAACGTAATCAATGTGTATGAGACCTAGTAATTTCTATCCTACTGCAGGCCCGCTGGGCATGTTACCATACCACAAGCGAAAAATATGACCTGCATGGGCCACCACTAAAACCATGTCATGCTCCAGTCCCAAAATACATGGGACCAGGCCACGTGGCAATAGCCAGCTGACACGTCTTTATGGACATTCCAATTTAATGGATCCAAACGAAGAGTGCTACGCTGTCCTAAATAACTAACATGTCTCAATATCAGTCAACACCAGGTAAACTAATCTCATCCATAATATAAACAGCAAGAAGTACTAAATAAACTGCTGGAAGATAAATGCCAGTCTCAAATATCATAGTACAACCAAGAATGTCTGGTGGGGACAAACCCACTACTATGACGAAATAAAGTACTGAAATGATGGATAAAAGATAATGATTAGGGCATCGGCTGTCTAGATAATGATGCACCCAATCCTAGGCAGCAGGCCTACAAGTGATCACAGAAACTTTGACGGTAGTACCTCTAGCTCCTCTGCGGTAGCGAACCTCGTCTCCTGTCCTGGGCCGTACACTGTGGGGTAATATGTCTCGTCCAAATCTGGAAAGGTACCAGGTCCTCAGAGGGATGTAACAAGATACATAGAAGCATGCCATATATATAAATAATGAATAAAATAAATGCAATAAAGGGTGTGCTAACCATCTAAGTGAATGCAATGCGAGGACAACTTTGGTACGTATGAGTAGGTGTAGGCATAACGTCCATACCGCTTCGAAGAACGTGGAAGGTGCATAGTATATATATAACGTCCATAGCACTCCGAAGAACGTAGAATCTGTATAGAATATAACGTCCATAGCACTCCGAAGAACGTGAAATCTGCATAAAGGGAGTCATTGGATTCGTGGTTCCTCCGGATACTACGGATTCCAATGGGTGTATCCCATACGCCTACTAGTTGTCCTCCCCGTCCAATGTAGATACACAAATCGAATACTCGATGTGCATACCACGTAGCTATATGCCCGTCTCTATGAATAACAATAACCCTGAGTTACGTACTAATCGTGATGTAAGCCACACGCACTGATAGCTAGTCGAGTACGCGAACCCGTATCCCAATATGAATGTCACTGTGAAACGTGTAAAAGTGTCAGGTCTCGGAGAATATCAGAGTATCCTCCCGCGGGGGTGAGTCTGATAGAGACTAAGTCATGTATATTAAATCATCGACGCATCCGTCGACGGCACCCGAGTAAATCTCGGACGCGCACAATCATATGAAATAAACAACCAGTTATCATACAACATGTGCAACATTTAATTTAAACAGTAAATATAGCAAGGTATCTTGCATGAGTTCTCAAGCTGTGAATGCAAAAGCCGGTTCCTGCAGTGTCTCTTGGCTGATCCAATGATCCTAAACACAATATAATATAGCAATCCAGCATCAGACACTAAACAATACATACACGACTACTACGTTGCTCTTAGGTATTGATGCAAGTTCACGGTGGATCGACTACAGGGTCGCGTGTGCACGTAGCTAAGATGCATGCATGCCCTGTTCTCTGTCACTGTGTACCTCCCGTCAATAAATCACTAAATTATGGTTTACGAAACTATACTACGTCTTGTTAAATTATACTTCATTATTCCCCATGCATAAATGTACTAAGTCTATGTCTACACTTTTAGGTGGAATACAAGTTCCCTGTACAGGTCATATGGTCGAAATAATTATTAACTATAATTTCCATTTAATCTAATTAAACATTCATACTTATATACATAAGGTGTACTGTGACTTAGTTGTGTCGTCATCCGACACGATGACACGGTTGTTACGATTTATCAATCATACAATGAAGGAGGGGGGTGCTTACCAATTGTAGTCGAGGGGGTGCTGTCCAGTCGACGTCAGCCTCCGGTGCGGCGGCTCCGACGTCGTGCAACAACTCCGACAGCAGCGGCAGCAACAGCTACGGCAGTGGTCGCAGCAGCAGCTACAGCTACTTGGTCGGCGGGGGAGCGGTGCCTGGGTGGAGGTCAGGACGTGGGGGGGTCGGGGTTGGTCTGCCGATGGCGTGGGGCGGCGCTGATGGCGGTTGGGGCGGTCGAGATCAGTCGGTTCGAGTTAGACGAGTTGGATGCCGGCAATGGGGCGGTGATGGTATGCTGACGGTGGTGGTGCTGGGGTGGTGGGTGCAGGCGGCCGTCGTGGTAGTGGGGGTAGCGACTTACGGTGGTGGTGAGGGTGTTTGTGTAGTCGGAGGCGGTGGTGCCCGGTCGGGAAGGAGGGGCTTGGTGTAGGTGTTCGGCTAGGGTTTGGGGAAGAGCAATGAATAGTTGGTTTTACGGTTTCTAATGGTAGAAGATGTGTATTTATATGTGGGGAAGTTTGTGGGCTGGCCTCGAGGCTTGGGCCGGCCATGACTCATGGAAGTGGGGGCTGGTCCACATGAAAGGGAGCACGTGGGCTGGGTTAGGTCCTGCTTGAGGTAGAATTGGCCTTTAATTTAATTAATTTAAAACAATTGCACATGGTGTTTCCTAATGCATTGAAGACATATAGAACTAGATTTGGGGTGGGACACAAGAGTCGTAGGCGTAGCAGACTTGGTGTAGGCTAATACCCTAATTTGGGTACTTGGGAATTGGGTTGCGTTTGTTCCTCAATTTAAATAAATCCTACATTTGTCGAGGGGGTTTACACCAACTCTTTAAATATTTTTTAAAAATATATTTGAAGGAACTTATTTACAATATAACCAAGATTATTTATGTTCTTTTAGTTTTTATTATTTTGCAATGTTGGTTAAATTATTATGATTTCAAAACGACCAAAAACATGTTTCAAAAACTTGGAAAACTTGCGATACGGAGTGCATTCCATCAAATGACACCACTTTGTCACGTACCAGTTGCACCAAAAAGCGCGTATGATATTTTTTGACGTGTGGACTTTTGAAAATTTTGATTTGGACGTGTGTGCGTGCCGAAATTAACCCGTATCCGTAAAAAGTTATTTTATATCAGTGTTTTACAAATTATCCCACTATTTGATGTACGCTCGTCAGAATACTGCAAAACTTACGCCATTGGGCCCGTTGTATCACGTTGGTCCCGCGACCCAAGTTTTATGTGATTCCGAGACAGTTGACCCAACCGCCATTTCACGGGTCCCATAGTTTGACTTAACGAGCAATTTTGTGATCGGCTTACCGGAATCCTAAATTGGATATACCATTGATTTTGTATCATCGATTAGGATTTATTTGACCTATAATTTTTCCTATTTATAGACCTTTACCCCTGGTAGGCTTTTCGATGCAAAATATCCCATATTTGGACCCCATATTTTGTATCATCGATTAGGATTTATTACCGTTTTGTCCCTGTGTCCAAATTGGACGGAAGGGTAGAGTTTTTTGACTATCTTGCTGATTTTAGATACGTTGGTGATATTTATTTTAGCGTCCGAAGATGTTCTTTCAGAGTCCCTATATTTCGGTTCTTTGTGCTTGTCGTCTGGACATCCATACTCCACAAATTGCTTGGCAGGCAAGTATACCTTGCCATAATACTGTTTAGTTACATTCCTTTTCTGTATATTTAATTTCTGTTGTTTATTTCTATTTATTTTGCTATATAAAACTATGCGTCCAAGAAAGACTTGGGTGCAACGACGGTTGCGTCGTCTTTTGTTTTAATTTATATTATGCATGTTGACCTAGTTTTACGATACCATCCCATGATTGAGGCATATTTATGTTTCATTTGGCCCTGACACATTTGTTATACGATTTGTGAGTCTCATGTAGGATATGAACTTGCGTACTAGGCTGGCTACCTTTACGTATAGGTCGTGCGATGGATAAGGAACAACTGCTAATAGAAATATTATATTTTAGCAGACTTAGCAGTTACTAGAGATGTTTGCGTGTTATAGATTGACACATTAGTAGCATTGGGTGGAGAGAACAATGAGTAAGCATATGTGACTCCTTTATACTTTTTTTTGGCCCATAAGTTCCGCCGGAGACGCGAGGTATTATGACCCCATTATTTACTGTAGGCCTATGACGATCGAAAGACGTTATGCCAGTGGCCCCTGAATCTCCGAAAGAACTATTTTTATCCCATTATTTTAGCCAGATAGTCCATATACAAAAAAGTTTTTCTTAAACTGCATATCACATAGACTAGTTAGGCGACCATGTTGGATGTTTACTTTCAGTACTTTATTGGCATACTTTTATGTATCTTGTTACGTCCCTCTGAGTACCTGGTCCATTTTCAGGTGTAGAAGATCAGGACTATCTGCAGGAGTATGGACCGAGACCTGACTAATCATTCTCTGTCGAGGATATCTTACCCTCTGGTACCCATGATTACTTCATAGTTGATGGATCTTCTAGGTGTTGTTCCTTTATCTGATATTTTATTTTATATTGGAGTTCTGACCTCCTCTATCATTTTAGTTGATATAGTCAATTGGTAGTGGATTTGTTTCCACCTGAATATTATTTCTTTTACCACTTCGTACTTGGGATTTATTTATATTTTTTTCTACTTCTTTACTTGTGCATGTGGATGAGATATAGCTACGTGTGACTTGTGTTGACAATATATGTACCACTTGTGAATTATTTATTCATATTACAGCGTACGTATGTGTTATAGTTTTTCAATATATTGGAGTTGTCTTATACATACGACTGGCATGTTACGTATTCCTAGTCCTACGTATTTGGGACTGGGGCGTGACACTATCAAACTTGGATATGAGTTGTATTTGTGACTTGTGATTCTATTTCTTCTATTTTATGTCGTGCCATATCATCCTCTTGTTTGTATTATGATTGAGTATGGATTACCTTTATCATATTATCATATTGTTCCTCCATTTGGAGTTGACATGTCATAACAGGTAAATTATATATATTGTGTGATTTGTTTAGATAGTATTGATAACCTAGATATCGTTCTATTGCCGATGCTGTGGTGTAGGCTGGACGTATCCACGTACTCGTGCCTCTACTCTGGGTGCGAGTCATGACATATTTTTGTGGTGGCCAATGTAGGTCGAGGTAGTAGTCCTCTCTCAGGTTTTGATACATCTTGTTGGCACATAGATGCATTGATTACTGAGAGCGATGCACCTCCTGCAGAACCTCCTCGCACAACTCCCCACTCGGCACACATAACCTAATACTGTGTCGCAACGATCCATCCTCAGCAATAATGAAGTCCTTTGATAATCTAATCCGAATATGTGCCCTGATACTCCTCAGAACCTCATCATCATACTACATAGCCCTAATTCTGTCCATCAGCTCAACTTGTATCTGTAATCCCCATATCTGCATCTCGATACCAGGTACTAGCGCCTCAATTCTCAAGCTCTCAGGATCGGCCAACAAGTGTCTGTCCGTCATCAAGTAGATAGCCATCGGATACCTGCTCAAGGCATCGACGACTACGTTGGCCTTCCCTGGGTGATACTGCAATAAAATATTGAAGTCCTTCATCATCTCCATCCACCGTCTCTGCCTCATATTCCGTTATTTCTGTGTAAACACGTACTTCAAGCTCTTGTGGTCTGTGAAGATCTTTACACGCTCTCTGTCACGCCCCAATCTTCCGCAAGCTCGATAGTCCCTGCTGAACGCGAATCACCACGTTGTAGCTCTCCCGCAGGACAATCGTTCTCATCGTAACGTGATGCCGTACGAGCCTGGAGTTGCGCTCGTACAAGGCGATGTTGTCAAACACCAAATGTTATCATTGAAACAACCAAGTTGCAGCGGAAGTCAAATATTGTGTACCAAGCACACATCAGAGTAATACGCCGCGAAGCTCACGATAGGGTCCAAATGAAATGCCCCGAAGGCAATGCCACGAAGGCGATGCCACGAAGGCGATGAAATACTCTTGCTCTTTTCTCTAGCCCACAAAGGTACTTACAGTTCATACATCATGTCTCGTATATCCAAGCAGCGCCACTACGCCTGCGTACCTAAAATATTGCCCACAAATGTGGGTCAGTACACAACCGTACTGGTGAGCGGGGTAACCCACTCGCCTAAGCCGATATTAAGTAAAATAGTGAATGCAAACAGTTATATGGTGATCTTTCTAGTTGAATCCTAGATTCGTTTCATGGCATAGGGATGACATGTTAAGGAAAGCTGTAAAGCAGTTTAAGCATGCAAGCATTCAACTCAAACCAATCGACAAGCAAATATATAAGCAACCCGAAGGATTCTAGCATGCAACCCGTCCTACTCAAGCCATCGCTTGCACGATAACTTATCAAACCATCAACCAAGCCTCAATATCCTTCCTCAACCAACTTGATACAATCCAATCTCGAGTGCACACTCTTACCGAGGCAAGGTGGCCGCGCCTACACGAAAGCCAAACCAACAAAAGAAAAGCAAGCCAACACTAATCTATATGAAGTCACTGGCCAAGCCATAAAGGACGTTGATCGGACTGATCAAATGCGGTTCTATTCGAAACAGTGCTAAGTTGCTAACCCACCTGGATCGCATCCAACCGCTGGCACCGTGCCCAAGGCACGTTACCAAATTGTCTCCTCCATGGCCGAACGGTCCCGGTGCCCCGGAGCCTTCCCGTTCGAGGAGCCCAACCCCGTGCAACATAGGTTATCCGTGACATGCAAACACCAAGTAGGTATGACGAGAGGATCGAACATTCTCGTCCCACCAAGCGATCCTAGACTTGTTCAACCGAATATCCAACCAAAACATCCAACCAAAGAATCCATAACCATTCTTCCAACATATTGCCCAAGGCACCAAATCCAAGTTATTTCCATAGGCACAATGCCTCTTCTCAACACAGTGTTTCCAATGGTGCAACACCCTAACTCAGAACAATCCCATGGCACAACGCCCCAACAGTGGCACAATGCCCGCGCCGATGCAGTTGTTCGGTTTTGAACTACAACTGTTCGCTTTGCAAGACAAAGCGACCAAGTGATACTCGTACACGGATGCACGTTCACTCGCCCGAATTCCCGATATTCCAACCAATATATTCCAACTGTCCAAGCATAATCCCAATCATCCAACCAACTGCCTCAAGTGTAATATTCCAACTCTAGCTCCAACTATCCAACGCGCAAATCAATTCAAGCCACAATCCTACCAAGCAAACGACGCACACTCTATGCATGCCTCAGTGTAGTGATTTCCAATATTTTAGCCCAAGTGTTCAAGCCTTTACGTGTTTTCCATATTATTAGGCATGAAGGAGTAGAGGAAAAGGGAAAGAGCCCACTCACAATATTTGATCCCGTTAAGCATCATGTCCTGCCGATACGGCCAATCCCTTGAATCCGTGGTCCGATGCAAGCACGATCTACTCAACTGGAATGACCGTGCGAGTAGGCCGTGCTCTCTAAATCATTCGATCGATCGAACTAAGGAAGATGGCATTATCATTCCAACCTAGCTATCTCAGTACTGCTCTGAACGAACACCTGATTTCCATCGAACCCGCTAGCCATCTACACATGAAATAATTTAATCAATACTTATTCCCAAAATCCAACAAATCAAATGTAACCAGCATTTGTTTCATTCAATCCGACTCAGCGTAACGCACTGTGCGATTGCGGGCGTTACATAATATACCACTTAGAATCAGGTTCGTCCATGAACCGTGCTGGTACTCATTCCTTATCACATGCCGTTTGTCCAATTCATAACTCTGCTCTATGCAACTCTCATATTCATGATTCTGATTTAGCATCTCGTTCTGCTGATCGCTCGTACAAATTCTATATTTCTACATCCTCCTTGCAGCTCAATACGAATTCTTCGTATCGCTTAGTTTTGGATCGTACACATATTTAAGGCGTTCCTAAAATACATACATTTCAGCTGAGCTTTGCGATAGTAAATTTGAACAAGTTGCAAGGGTATCTTTATGTTCGAGGCATCCATTTTGCTTTACTCCCAATTGAACCAAATCACGATTTTTATTCCAACATATTTGCTCGAGCGCTATTCTAAAATATGATGATTTTCCACCGACTCAATTAGTTCGTGTTCTAACTCAATCCATCCAACTATTTTTGAAATCAGTACTAGCAACATCACCAAATATATCTCATGCACCGAACGATCAACTCAACTGATACTACCCCAGCTAGGCGACTTACCCAAATATCAACTTTGCTTTCATCAGCTCAACCAAACACCTCTTCCTCAATCTCAATACCTCGCTGGGTGAACATCTATATTGAGGTTCGTGTGATCCACAAAGATTTTGCCGCCATGCCAAAGGGATAGTGTCGCCACAATTTTAACGTGGACACACTCGCCACAATTCCTAGGTTGCGCATGGAATAGTTCTTCGCGCTGCTTCTACTGCCTCGAAGTATAGGATATCACCTTCGCCTTCTGAATGAGCACGCTTCCCAGACTAAGTTCTGATGCATCTTGTAAATCTGTCCCTTCCAATATTCGCAAGGATTTGATCTGAATGAGCCACTGCTTTAACTTCACGAGCTAGTTTCACAGTCGTCAATTCATATGAATGCTATTCCCTTCCAGGGCATGATGAGTCAGAGGCGATGCCATCGATAAAAATCTGCGACTCTGAATCTCATCAGTTGACTAGGCTACTTCCACCATCGCTCCGATCTTCTGGCTGCATCTTCAGCTGAAGGCTATCCCAAGGATCTCTTAAATCCAACACTCAGTCGATAAGCCAAATCTCCAACACACACTACTCACATCTGCCCTCGACGCATTCCCAAATACGTCGCCTCAAGGGTCGTTCTATGGGTCTACATATTCAATCTCTGATTCAGCGGACAAGTCGCTAGGGTCAGCTGTCCCGAAGCTACGCTCGATAATTGTAAGTCATCACGATAGACAGTTACTATGAACCATGCTATATCTTATCTGCAAATCCGAGCCAAAATCCAACCATTCCATCTGAGTGAACTTCCGTATTCCGAGAACTTTATGCACTACCTCTGACGATCTGTCAACCAAATATCGCTTAACCACTTAGAGTCTTGCTATCTATCCAAGCCAACAATTCGAGAACTGCGCTTGCTGAAACCGTCTTCCATCAATCCGTCGTTCTGCCCTGAATCTATCAAATTTCCGAATTGCCATGTTTGACTTCTCGTACTACCACTGCAATAATTTCCGAAACCAAAGACTTGCTCCAATTCTTATCTGTTTGCAGTGTTTTACAGTGCACGTCCAACTTTCTCGAGCAGCACAGTGATTTGCTCCGACGTTGCGCCCACGTTTAGCTATCTTCAAAAGTCTGTCCGCCACAATTCTTAGCTTTTAGTTGTTGCCACAATCCGTCCACGTCTTCCTGAGAATCCGTCTACTATTGTTGCACCATCTTGCCCAAAATTCTACTTCCGATAAACCTGAGTCGACTTCTCGGGCAACAATATCCAAAATCTTTCAAGTTTGTGTGAATCCATCGCATTGTCCCTCCAAACCAAATTGTGTTTCATTGCTCAACCAACAGCTCAAATGTGTTACCCAAAAATCGTAGTCCGTGCTCGCTTGCTCAACTCAATATTCGTTTGCTCCATTTTTATTCTTCCCAACTCAGCCGATGTGCACCAACCAAATTATATTCTGTTATCCGAGTCCGTTCAGGCAATTCCCATTGATGTCCAACCAAAGTATATTAAATGCCTTGCTCAAAACTTGGTATCCCATATACCACTCCGAATCAAGTCACTACTCGCATTACGATTTCTTGCACTTATCCAAAATTCGTTCGAACCATCCCTCATGCGTGATCCTGCTTTTCCCAATTCGAGTCTGACACAAAACTCAGCCAATGCTTGAATTATCCAAATTTTTTCCATCAATCTCACGATGCAACTCGTGCTATATCCCATTCTCAATGCTTCCAGGTATTCTCAAAACCGTTTGATACTTTCACAACACGAGCAACCCGTGCATCGAGCTCTCTTCCAAGTAGTCCAACCCAATACCCAATGGTTCCATATATTTGTTGTACGAGCAACTCGTGCAAACTTATTCTGATATTCTCAAGCCAAACTCAAACCTGCTCAACCAATGCGCCACAGCCAAAATTCCAACTTCTATCCAACACAGTCGCTAGACGAGCAACTCGTGCAACGATCCATTCTCATCGAATGCTTCTACTCACAACATGCTGCATTACCAAATCTCGTATGCCAACCAACTGATCCATTGAGGCAATCAGAACTCCCTGAACGATAAGCCAAGCCAACCCAACGAAAGCTCTTAACTTGTTGCACAAATGCAACAACGCCACCCAACTTGCTGCACAAATGCAACAACACCTAACGAGGCTAAGCGATCCTACGAAAACCAACCAAGGCAACACAACCAAGAATAACATGCAACCATAACCAGCAATATATAGACTTATTACATGAAACATCCGATACGGCACTGAATAGAGTCAAGAGCTAGACGACACGCGAAAGCTATTTAGAGTTTGTGATGAAGCAAAGGACCAAGTCCAAGAAAATGACCCAGGTGCTCTGATACCAATTTGTCATGCCCCAATCTCCCGCAAACTCGATAGTCCCCGCTGAACGCGAATCACCACGTTGCAGCTCTCCCACAGGACAATCGTTCTCATCGGAACGTGATACCGTACGAGCCTGGAGTTGCGCTCGTATAAGGCGATGTTGTCAAACACCAAATGTTATCATTGAAACAACCAAGTTGCAGCGGAAGTCAAGTATTGTGTACCAAGCACACATCAGAGTAATACGCAGGGAAGCTCACGATAGGGTCCAAATGAAATGCCCCGAAGGCAATGCCACGAAGGCGATGCCACGAAGGCGATGAAATACTCTTGCTCGTTTCTCTAGCCCACAAAGGTACTTACAGTTCATACATCATGTCTCGTATATCCAAGCAGTGCCACTACGCCTGCGTACCTAAAATATTGCCCACAAACGTGGTCAGTACACAACCGTACTGGTGAGCGGGGTAACCCACTCGCCTAAGCCGACACTAAGTAAAATAGTGAATGCAAGCAGTTATATGGTGATCTTTTTAGTTGAATCCTAGATTCGTTTCATGGCATAGGGATGACATATTAAGGAAAGCAGTAAAGCAGTTTAAGCATGCAAGCATTCAACTCAAACCAATCGACAAGCAAATATATAAGCAACCCGAAGGATTCTAGCATGCAATCCGTCCTACTCAAGCCATCGCTTGCACGATAACTTATCGAACCATCAACCAAGCCTCAATATCCTTCCTCAACCAACTTGATACAATCCAATCTCGAGTGCACATTCTTGCCGAGGCAAGGTGGCCGCGCCTACACGAAAGCCAAACCAACAAAAGAAAAGCAAGCCAACACTAATCTATATGAAGTCACTGCCAAGCCATAAAGGACGTTGATCGGACTGATCAAATACGGTTCTATTCGAAACAGCGCTAAGTAGCTAACCCACATGGATCGCATCCAACCGCCGACACCGCGCCCAAGGCACGTTACCAAATTGTCTCCTCCATAGCCGAACGGTCCCGGTGCCCCGAAGCCTTCCCGTTCGAGGAGACCAAACCCCGTGCAACACAGGTTGTCCGTGACATGCAGACACCAAGTAGGAATAACGAGAGGATAGAATATTCTCTTCCCACCAAGCGATCCTAGACTCGTTCAACCGAATATCCAACCAAAACATCCAACCAAAGAATCCATAACTATTCTTCCAATATATTGCCCAAGGCACCAAATCCAAGTTATTTCCATAGGCACAGTGCCACTTCTCAATACAGTATTTCCAATGGTGCAACACCCCAACTCAGAACAATCCCATAGCACAATACCCCAACAGTGGCACAATGCCCGCGCCGATACAGTTGTTCGGTTTCGAACCACAACTGCTCGCTTTGCAAGACAAAGCGACCAAGTGATACTCGTACACGGATGCACGTTCGCTCGCCCGAATTCTCGATATTCCAACTGTCCAAGCATAATCCCAATCATCCAACCAACTGCCTCAAGTGTAATATTCCAACTCTAGCTCCAACTATCCAACGCCAAATCAATTCAAGCAACAATCCTACCAAGTAAACGACGCACACTCTATGCACGCCTCAGTGTAGTAATTCCCAATGTTTCAGCCAAAGTGTTCAAGCCTTTACGTGTTTTCCATATTATTAGGCATGAAGGAGTAGAGGAGAAGGGAAAGAGCCCACTCACAATGTTTGATCCCGTTAAGCATCATGTCCTGCCGATACGCTTGAACCCGTGGTCTGATGCAAGCGCGATCTACTCAACTGGTATGACCGTGCGAGCAGGCCGTGCTCTCTAAATCATCCAACCGATCGGACTAAGGAAGATGGCATTATCATTCCAACCTAGCTATCTCAGTACTGCTCTGAACGAACACCTAATTTCTATCGAACCCGCTAGCCATCTACACATGAAACAACTCAATCAATACTTATTCCCAAAATCCAACAAATCAAATGTAACCAGCATTTGTTTCATTCAATTCGACTCAGCGTAACGCACCATGCGGTTGTGGGCGTTGCACTCGCCGTACAGATAGTGTTTCCATAACTTTAGAGCAAAGATGACTTCTGCCAATACCAAATTGTGGGTAGGATAATTCTTCTTATGAGAACATAATTTCTTGAAAGCATAGGCAATCACCTTCCCGTGCTGCTGAAGAACACAACCCAAACCCTTCCCTGAAGCATCCCTATAGATAGTGAATCCACCTGTCCCTGATGACAACAACAATACTGGAGTTGTCGTCAATCTCTTCTTTATCTCATCAAAAATGGCCTGACAGTCCTCTGTCCAGAAAAAATCCACATCCTTCCTGGTCAGCCTAGTCATCGGCTCTGCAATCCTGGAGAAGTCATGTACAAATCTTATATAATAACCCGTCAATTCCAGAAAACTCCTTATCTCAGCCAATAAACTTGGAGTAGTCCACGACTCCACTGCCACGATCTTCTTCGGGTTAACTGAGATCCCATCACCCGTCACCATATGACCAAAGAATTCAACCTTGTCAAGGAAGAACTCACACTTCAAAAACTTTCCATAAAGTTTTTCCTTCCAGAGAGTCTCCAAAACTAACCTCAGGTGCTCCTCATGCTCCTCCGGTGTCTTCGAATACACAAGAATATCATCAATAAACACCACCATAAACTTTTCAAGGTACTGGTGGAATACCTTGTTCATCAGGTTCATGAATACTGATGGGGCATTGGTCAACCCAAACTGCTTTACCTTAAACTCAAAATGGCCATACCAAGTCTGAAAAGTTGTCTTCGGAATATCTTACTTCTTCACTTTAACCTGGTGGTAGCCTGACCTCAAGTCTATCTTCAAGAATACCTTTACTCCGCTCAACTGATCGAATAGATCATCTATCCTCGGCAGCAGGTATTTGTTCTTGATAGTAAGATTGTTCAAAGTCCTGTAGTCGATACTCATGCGTACCGACCCATCCTTCTTCGGTACAAACAATATCAGAGCACCCCACGGTGATGAATTGGAACTTATGAAGCCCTTATCCTGCAACTCATCAACCTGCTTCTTCAACTATAGACGTGCTATGATATTGGCTCTGCACTTGGCACCAAGTCTATAGAGAACTCAACATCTCTGTCTGGCAAAAATCTTCACAACTCCTCTGTAAAGACATCCAGAAACTCAGCTAACAAAGGATGTGGTAGCTCATTATCTTCCACTATGGCTCCATAGATGATACCCTCGCTCTGCTCCGCTGCTCCCTGGCAATCTTGAATTTTGGCTCTCCTGGCGGTTGGAACAACACTCTGCCTCCACGATAATCTATACTAGCGTATTGCCTACTCAACCAATCCATCCCGAGTATAATATCGTAGCTCAAAAGTGGCATTACGAGTAAGCACGCACTCAACTTTTGGCCTCCTAATGTAACTCTTCGATCCTTGCAAAAATTACTAACTAGGATAATGCCACCCCCACTCGTGATCTTGCAAGTCCTAGCCAAGGGTTCAACCTCTAAATGATGATTAACAGCAAAAGATACAGATATGAAACTATGGGAAGCACCAGAATCAAATAAGGCAAATGTTCGAATAGAATCGAGAAGGACTGAACCTGAAATTATGTCTCCCACTGGCTCGATCTCTTTGACCGTCATGGCAAATGCTCTCCCATGGGGTGCACCTCTCTGTTGTTGTTGGTGCTGGACGAATCTCTGCTGGTGTGGCAGAAGTAGAGATCCCCTCTGTTGGCCTCCCGATGTTGTAGGTACTCTGGCTGGTCCCCTCTGAGCGGCTGCTCCACCCTAAGCTGGACGAATCTGAATCGATGGGCAATCCCACAACTGGTGCGCTGATGATTCGTAAGACAAAAAGGTACCCAGCCTCTTCCTACAGATGTCCCTCGTGTTTCTAGTCTTCCCACAGTACGTACACTGGACAACGGGCTAGGTCTGCCTCTGCGGCTGCTGCTGAATATGTCCATGAGCTAGTGCTTGGTGCTACTGGTGCTGATGCTGATACGACCTCTACTTCTGCTGAAAATTGGGACGCTTGGCCGGTCCCGCGCTTCCACTCGCACCTCCAGAAATATCGCGACCCCTTTTGGTCATGAGATCCAAATTGTCCTCAGCAATCTGGCATCTATCACGATCTCCTCAAAGGTAGCGGTACAACGACCAGAAGTGCGCGACTTGATTTCCCTCATCAGCCCCTTCCTGAACTTTTGGGCTCGATCTCCTGGGTCTCGAAATCATGGATGGTACAAAATGTCTCAAACGGCAGAACTCTGTGACGTACTCATCAACCGACATATTTCCCTGAATTAAGTCATGAAACTGAATTTTCAAGGCTCCCAGGGCCACGTCGAGGAAAATTTTTTTTCTTGAAAAGCTCCTTGAATCGGTATGTCCTCTAGTTAAAATATCAACCTATCCTCATAGCTGCTTAACCCCCCTATATATATAATTCCCCATCTATCTATACTCTTAAAATCTCATGTCTTAATGGGATATATGTCTAGTAGTATCCATATGTCAAACTTTCATCTAGCATGAGCGTTCGAATTTCTGAAATAGGGAAAGATGGAAAACAATAATAAAGAGTTCAAGGAAGACGTGATCGAGTAAAAATAAGA
This sequence comes from Iris macrosiphon, assembly GCA_036927795.1. Lineage (NCBI taxonomy): Eukaryota > Viridiplantae > Streptophyta > Magnoliopsida > Asparagales > Iridaceae > Iris > Iris macrosiphon. The sequence goes on from JAYESA010000004.1 coordinate 300,774,099, forward strand.
GGTTCAAATGCGATTGAAGAATTCAAAGAGAGTTGTCAAAGCAGTTTAGGGATTGAGACTATTTTTGGTAAATTCTTATTCGCAGGCTCGTATCAGTACAATTACGTAACCGATATGATATACTCAGACCTGTCTAGAGGGCAAGTATATTCGTCTAATAAGCTAAGTCAATTATATCTCAATCTACGTAAAATTGTCATATGAAGAGCGAACCAAGTGCACTAAGGTTGATCTGACCATAATACACCGATTCAAATTAGATAATATATTATTAGGCATCCCTAATAATACATATATCATGAACAAGCTCGATAAAAGAATAAGCTTGCAAAACTAGGCTATAATAGCAGCATAAGTCAAGATAGTCCAAAATATAAGTACGTGAGATTATGATAAATGAAGGTACAAATAGTTCAAGTTTGTAAAGAATTTAAGACTCGTCCGGTGCTGATAAGGTGAAGGGTAACCCTACTACTTGTGACACCTACAAGATTCATGAGCAGGGTATCTAGCTAAAAGACCAAATATATAGGTTCTCAGTCATCCTTTTATATAAACTTCTATATCTAGCCATACTTCTAGAATCTTATGCTACAATAGAGTACCATGCTCATGCTATGGTAATGTTAACACTAAGGTCATATCTGCATCTATGGCTTCTGCATTTGTGCCTCTACAGTTGCTATACTAAATACTTGTCTAAGCCTCTGGTCAACCAAATGGGGTATGTACCTCTAAAACTTTACAGTCTAGATAAACACTATCTTCATACACTAGCATATATTCAGTGTCATTTAATTATACCTCATTAATGGGTCATAAGGACTATGGGATGCTAGGTTGTGAGGCATGCTACCCAACTTATAAGAACTTAACTAATAGTGTAATTAACAAATGGAGCATATATACCTAGTACAAGTCACCTTCCTAACCTCTATCAAGCATGAAAGAAAAGATAAGATTTACGTTATGAAAGGATCAAGCAAGATACAATTCAAGCAGTCAAATAAGAATTTGAAACAAAATCAAGGGAGGTGATTAAATAAGTGGATGAGATCTTATACTCTAATCCTATTTGCAGGCTTGCTTGATACAATAACGTAACTGAGACAATATATTATCGACCTGCATGGGCCACCTAAAAAGTATGTTACACCCCAGTTCCAAAATATGTAGGACTAGGAATACGTAAATATGTCAGCTGTATATATATGGAAACTCCAATATATGGAAACCATAATACATATGTACGCTATATTATGAATAATAATTCATAAGTGGTATATAATATCATTAATCACATGCAATACTAATCTCATCCATAAAACCAAATAGAAATAAATAACCAAATATGGCAATGAACCAAGTATGAAATAGTCGAGAAGAACTAATAGTTGGGTGGAGACAAATTCACTACCAAACTAAAATATGAACGAAAACATAATAAGTACATCATCTAATGATCAGAGAGGCTCGAAGGAAAGACCTCCTTGAAAGAGAAAGAAGTAGCAAGTCCTGATCCATGGTCCTGCAAATAGTCTTGATCGTCTACACCTAGCAAGGGACTAGGTCCTCAGAGAGACGTAACAAGAATCAAAAAACAACATGCCAATTGAATACAGTAAAATTTGCATAAAGAATAGATAAAAAATATACAAGTACGATGTACTAGACAATCTATATAAAAATTGCAGAATAAGGATAACTTTCGACGTATGGGCAGGTGTAGGCTACTCTAATACACACGCTATCTCATAACTCATGAATATACAAACATATATGTACCATTAATCGACATAACTCGAGGGTAGCGACCATCATAACACCAAATCGACATACCTCGAGGGTAGCGACCATCGCGATAAAAATACCGTAGTGTGTCCAGTGACTACGGTTTACCAAAGTGGGTAGCCCATACGCCTACTGATTGTCCTCCCCTCCCATGATACTATGTGTCAAGTGCGTGTCAACAAATATAATATATAAATATGACTGAAAGAAAATAATATATAAGGAATATATAAAAATATAATATGTCAAGTCAACAATAGCACAAAGAGGAGAAGATGTACGAACGTCTCTGAATGCTGAAATAAAAATCACCAACGTTTCTGGAATAAGAGAGATAGTCAGAAAATACTACCATTTTGTCAAATTTGGACACAGGAGCAAAACGATAAATTTGAGTCAAAACGGTGTCCACAGGTGGGCCACTTTGTCTCAAAAAATATGTCAAGGTCAAATGTCTCTAAATAAAATAAATTAAAGGTCAAACAAATCCCAATCGATGATACAAACTCAACGGTATGTCCAGTTTTGGATTCCGATAAGCCGATCACAAAATCGCTCGTCAAGTCGAATCGTGGGGCCCACGAAAAGATAATCCGTCGATTGGCTCGGAATCGAACAAAACTTGGGTCACAGGATAAGTCAAACTTTGTGAGTCCAATGACGTAAGTTTTGTTGTGATCCAATGAGCGATCATAAACTTTTAGGATATTTTGTTAAACGTTGAGATACGGGATACTTTCGACTGATACGGGTTGATTCCGGCGTGCACACACGTCCGAATCAACTTTCATGAAATCATATACATCAGTATATACCATACGTACCTTTAGAAGCAATACGTTCCCAATGAGGTGGTCCCGTTTGGCGGAGCGTATTCCGTATCACAAGTTTAAAACATAGTTTTTGGTCATTTTGAAAACAGAATAATTTGACGAATATTGCAAACCAAGAAAAACTAAAAAATATAAATAATATTGGTTATGTTGTGAATAAGTCTCTTTAAATATATTTTAAAAATATTTAACGAGTTGGTAAAAAACTGGACATGAACATGGGTACTTGACTGAATTTTTGAACCGTTTCGAATAATTTTTCGTCCAACTTTCGATCGATCTTTCGATCAATCTAGGGCACCTAAGATCATTATACATGAGAGAATTTTTAGAGAGTTATGTTGTGAGCATGTACAAAGAATTATTTTGAGAAACGATGCATAGATGAGAGAAAGAACTCACGTGGAAAGTGGGGTCGTGGGCTGTGTACTTCACGTGCGGCTGTACGTGTGGGGGCCGTGCGCATGGCTACCGGTGGCGGCTGGTTGCGGCGACCATGGGGTTGGGTCGCCGGAGGATGAGCTCCCGTGGGGCACCGGTCATATGGTGGAAGACTTGAGATTAGGATTAGGATTTTGTGTTACATAGCATATATATATATACATATATATACAAAGATAGGAGGAGCAGGGTTGAGGGTCGGGTCAGGTAGAATAGGTTGTTTTGGTTTTATTTTTATTTTATTTTATTTTTCTTTTCTCTTTTCCATTCATAGATGATAAAAAAAATGTCTATAAGTAAATATATATCTATATATATTATAAAATCCTAAAAATTATACAAAAATAAGAAAATTTGATTTGTTCATAAATAAATTCTAGGAAAATTCATAAACTTTATAACAACAACTTTTACACCAAAAATATTACTTTTTTGTCAAATAAATTTTAATTACTTAATATAACCAATTATTTATATAAGATATAAAATCAAAGACTTATATTATTTACTTATTTATTTTCAAATTTATTTTTCGAAACTAGACAAATATACGGATATATTTACATACTAAATTTTATTTATTTATTATTGTAAATATTTATTAACATAAGCTATACCTATATTCTACCATGAAAATGCTATATCTTGTTAAAAATATTTTATTGTTTGCATTTAATTATAAAAAATTTAAAAATTTGAAGGTTTTTATAAACCCGAAACCCAAATCCTAAACCGACCCGCTGTCAGCCCTGACCCGGCCTCCTATTGCAGCAGACACCCACGCCCCATATATATATATATATATATATATATATATATATATATATATATATAGGTGAACGAGATATGACCCATAGTGCTCATTTATCTACATAAGTCATGCACATATGGACCAATAGGAATAGAATGTACTAGTGCACATGGGTGCACATGGGATACGAAAGTATATTCCTATTGGTCCATATGTGCATGACTCATGCAGAAAAATGAGCACTATGGCTCATATCTCATTTACCATATATATATATATATATATATATATATATATATATATATATATATATATATATATATTTGGAAGAGATAATTGTGTTACAGACTCCTGGCCCAAAGGTCCACCATATCCCGGTCCGTAGGCCCCACACATCTTGGCCCGTAGGCCCGCACCTGCACGCACCCATCACCAACTCACCACTTAATTCCTCCAAAGGGAAATTAAATGATGCCCAGGAGGCTCGAACTCGCAACCTCCTGGATAATATACATCGGTCTAAACCACTAGGCTAGACGTCCTTTGCATATATATATATATATATATATTATATATATATATATATATATATATATATATATATATATATATATATATGCTAAGCAAAACCCTAACCCTACCCTCAAACTTCCTTCCCCTACTTTTCCTCCTCACCTCTAGACCGTCGCGAACGCCGGAGCCCCACCGCTGACCCGAGACGCGTGCGCCACACCCGACAGTAGCAACCGACCCAGGTACCCCTATTCCCGACCTCATTTATCCGTATATACAAGAAGAAAATTCATTCTGTAAAATTCTATGAAAAGCTCATCTAACCTAGTTTCTAACCATGTAATACTTGCAAACAAGTTCTGTGTAAATCGACATAAGAAACTGGTTCAAAATCGTGAAAAAAGAACCATTATTGTAGCAAACTTGAATTAGCAATTTTGTTGTCGATAGCCACTTTGGAAGGCTGATTACTTCCAGAATAGTTAATGGTTCTGAAATCTATCTTGACAGCACCAGAGATAACCTATATGTCATCAAAACGATGTATTGTTTATACATATTTGATCATTAATTATGTGCTAAACTATTAGTTAAAAATTATGAAAAATAGATTTAAAAACTTGGAAAACTTGCGATACGGAGTACATCCCGACAAACAGGACCACTTTATCGCATACCAGCTGAAAGTTCCGTATGGTATATTCGGACGTATGGTCTTTCACGAAAGTTGATTTGGATGTGTTTGCACGTCGGAATCAACTCATATACGTAAAAGTTCTCCTATATCGACGTTTTGTAATATTTTCCATTAGTTAGTGTACACTCGTCGGAATATGACGAAACCTGCGCCATTGGACTCACAGCATTTGACTTATCCTATGACCCGAGTTTTGTCCGATTCTGAGTCATTCGACAAATCATCGTTTTGCGGGCCCCACGATTCATCTTGACGAGCAATTTTGTGATTGGCTCGTCGGAATCCAAAACTGGATATACCATTGAGTTTGTATCATCGATTATGATTTGTTTGACCTATAATACGTCTAATTTAGAGGCATTTACCTCTGGCACATTTTTATGTGCAAAGTGGCCCACAAGTGGACCCCACTTTGGCCCAAAAATTATATTTTTGCCCATGTGTCTAAATTGGACGAAATGGTAGTATTTTTTTATTATCTTGCTGATTCTAGATACGTTGGTGATATTTATTTCAGCATCCATAGATGTTCATTCAGGGTCCCTACTTTCTGGTTCCTTGTGCTTGTCGTCTTGACGTCTATACTACGTTGGTTGTTTGCCAGGCAAGTACACATTACCACAATACTGTTTAGTTACATATCTTTACTACATATTTATTTTTTGTTATTTATTTTTTATATAAAATTGTGCGTCCAAGAAAGACTTGGGTGCAACGACGGTTGCGTCGTCTTTTGTCGCTTATTTTTATTATGTATGTTGACCTAGTTTTTACGAGACCACCCCATAATTTTAAGGCATCCTTATATTTTATTTGGTCGTGACACATTTATTAAATGAGTTATGAGTCTCATATAGAACACGGACTTGCGTATTAGGCTAGCCACATGTACATAAAGATCGTGCGACGGATAAGGAATAACTTCTAATAGAAATATATTATTTTAGCGGACTTAGCAGTTACTGGCGGTGTTTGCGTGTTATGGATGTGACACGTTAGTAGCATTAGGTAGGGAGAACAATGAGTAAGCGTATGTGACTCCTTTACACATTTTCTATTCAGGTCGTACTCTCTGCTGGAGGCGCGAGTCATGATGACCCTATATTTACTTGGCGGCCTCTGACATCCATGACGTTAGGCACGTGGCCCCTGGATCTCCGAGAGAACTATGCTCATCCCATTATTTCAGCTAGATAGTCCATACACGGGAAACTTATCCTTAAATTGCGTATCACATAGACTGATTAGGCGACCATGTTGGATGTTTACTTTCAGTACATTATCCCTCTGAGGACCTGGTCCCTTTCCAGGTACGGACGATCAGGGTTATCTGCAGGAGTACGGACCTGGACCTGACGCTTTATTTACTATTGAGGAGATCTTTTCCTCTGAGTACCCATGATTACTTCATAGCTGATGGATCTTTTAGCTGCTATTCCCTTTATTTGACATTTTATTTTATATTGGAGTTTCGTCCTCCTCTACCATTTCAGTTGCTACAGTGTTGGTAGTGGATTTGTCTCCACCCGACTATCATTTTGGATTATTTGGACTTGATTTATTTTGATCTATTTGGTTTATTTTATTTAATTATTGACTTGTGCTATGGATGAGATCTAGTTGCCTGTGACTTATTTGATAATATATGCACCACTTGTGAATTATTATTCATAAATACAACGTACGCATATATTATGGTTTCCATATATTAGAGTTGCCATATACCCACGGCTGGCATGCTACGTATTACTAGTCCTACGTATTTTGGGACTGGACATGACATATTTTTGTGTTGGCCCGTGCAGGTCAAGAGTATATTGTCTCGGTTACGTTACTATACCGATCAAGCCTGCAAAATATGATTAGAGTATAGGATCTCATTAACTTATATTTAAATCATCTTCCTTGGTTTCAATTTTGTACTCTCCTTGACTGCTTGATTTGTATCTAACTTGAACTTGTTCTAACCTTGTCCTTATCTTCATGCCCTACGAGATGAATCATTCTAATGGACATGTTGCTACCCTTACCATCTCTGCAGGTAACTCAACGACATAGGAGGAATCTGGAATTCTGCCTTCATCGACGATGTACCCGACTATACCACTCCAGCCGGGACAATCATCGTAGGTAGGTCAGACACCACCTTCGGTTCAGTCGGACCTTCAAATTCTAGTACCTCCGGTGGGGCATCAGCCGCAGCAGAATACAAATCCCCAAGGTGGGAGTATGCCACCACTGCCACCCCAGTTTTGCCTCAGTTTGCCTCATATATACCCATCGTGCCACCTCCACAGTTTCAGCAGCCTGACGGGAATGTTACCTCGACCCAGTTTATATAGGCCATGATGCAGGCTAAGTGGCAGCAGAATGAGCTACTGAGACAAGCTATTATAGATGCAATGAATAGGCCACCAGCCCCTGTACGCCCCACCACCGCAACCTTATGAAGGAAATGTCAAGGGTTTTACTCAGATGAACCCGAAGCACTTCAGAGGAATGGAGACACCGCTGGAAGTCTCCGAGTGGCTCATTAGCACCAAGAAGTTTCTGAAGGCATCGTATTTCCCAGATGACCTATGGATGACAACAGTAGACCTTCTACTTGAGGACAATGATCACCACTGGTGGAAGGCCGAGCAGAGGCAATATGGCACTAACCAAATATAGGAGGAGTTCTGTGAACTCTTCAACGAGAGGTTCTTCCCTGCCAATGTTTGTGATGTTCTCTATAAGCAGTTCCTTCACCTCAAGCAACGGAACATGACGGTAGACGAGTACGACACATAGTTTAGCTGACTGAGTCATTTCGGCGAGATGTTGATCCCTACTGAGCTGGTGAGAGCCAAGATATTCTATCGTGGGCTATCCCCTGTCATTAGGCGCTTCATTATTGCGCTGTCGAGGATATCCCATGCAGCAGTTCTGGAGGAAGCGAGAAGTCAGTGCTCATTTTAAAGGAGACACAACAGATACAGAGACACCTTGCTCTAGCAGCACCAGTTAGAATACCTCAGGGAGGACCCATTAGATGCCCTTTGGCACATCAGTAACAGCAACAACAAAAGAGAGCAGGACCCTATTAGCCCCGAGAGAAGCCCATTTACCATCACTGTGGGAAGTTAGGCGTATCCAAAGAGATTGTCGGACCCGGTTAGGACAGTGTCTGAGGTGTGGATCTGGATAACATATGGCTAGAGATTGTCCCGAGTAGCAGGCTTTGGCTCTCCCATAACCGAGAATGAGGCCAGCACTTCCAGCACCAAGGCCAGCCCAACAGATGTCAAGACCAGGAGAGAGAGCACCTCGACCTCCAGCAGGTGGAGAATTCTAGCAAGGACCACCGCTACCTACTCAAAAGGATCAATTTGTGAGGGCCTAGCCACAGGGACCTCCTGAAAGGATTAGACAGGCTTTTCTATGGAGATGGATGACACAAAGTAGTAGATTGATGTTATAGCAATTATTACCCTTGTTGCTACTTTTTCTGCTGTGACATTATTTGATACGGGAGCCACTCACTCATTTATATCATCTAGTTTTGTTGCCAAGCACAATATTGCCACTATACCCTTGTCTAGTTGTGTTATAATTCTCACTGGGGAGGAGTTGTACCTATTAGCCGTGTTTGTAGATCGTGTTATGTAGTAATTCGTGGCAGAGAGATGAAGGCTCGAATCTTAGTCTTTTCTATGCCGAACTTCGATGTTGTCCTTGGGATGGATTGGTTAAGCAAATACCATGCTTTCTTCGACTGCTACGGAGAAAGCATACTCTTTAAAGTACCAGGTCAGCGGAAGCTCGAGTTTGTACGAGGATCCACCGAGATGCATGATGGTGCTCAGATGGCATTGGACGACGTTATTTATTACCCTATCATTTTAAAATTTTAAGACGTCTTTCCAGAAGAATTGTCAGGGCTATCTCCGGATAGAGATATGGAATTCTTAATTGTGTTGACCCCAGGTGAAGCACCCATAGCGTTGCATATTTATAGATTTGCGAAGAAGGAGATGGATGAGGTGAAGGCGTAGTTGAAGGAGTTAGAGGAGAAAGGCTTCATTCAACCGAGTACATCACCCTGGGGAGCTCCAGTATTGTTTGTATCCAAGAATGATGGGTCAGTGCATATGTACATTGACTACAGAGCCTTGAATGTTGTGATAGTAAAGAATAAGTACCCACTGCTGCACATTGATGACTTATTTGATCATCTTAGTGGAGACAAGGTATTTTTGAAGATAGACTTAAGATCGGGATACCACCAGGTGAAGGTGCAAAAGCAGGACATTTCGAAGACCGGTTTCAGGACAAGATATAGACACTACGAGTTTATGGTCATGCCATTCGGATTGACCAATGCTCTAGCTGTCTTTATGGACTTGATGAATCAAGTCTTCTATCATTATTTGGACCAGTTCGTGGTATTATTCATAGATAACATCCTTGTCTATTCGAAGATTCACGAGGAGCATGAGAAGCACTTACGGATTATCTTAGAGACATTAAGGAGAGAGCGGTTGTATGCGAAGCTTAGCAAATGTGAGTTCTTCTTAGATAAGGTCTCTTTTCTTGGGTATGTCATTACTGGAGATGGTATTTCTGTAGATCCAAAAAAATCTCTGCAGTTGAGACATGGCCCGCTCCTTCGTCAGAATCAGAGGTGAGAAGTTTCCTTGAACTTGCGGGATATTACCGACGGTTCATGAAAAACTTCTTAAGGATAGCAAATCCTATGACTCGGTTGACTTGCAAGGACTGAGAGTTCATATGGACGGATGAGTGTCAAGCCCCTTTTGAGGAGTTGAAGAAGCGACTGACCACAACGTCAGTGTTGACTATTCCATGAGGATCAGAAGGTTATGTGATATATGGCGACGCATCAGGAAAAGGATTGGGATGCGTATTGATGCAGCATGGCATGGTGATTGTGTATGCATTTAGACAGTTAAGAGTACATGAGAAGAATTATCCAACTCATGACTTGGAGGTTGCAGTCGTTATTTTTGCCTTAATTCTATGGAGACATTACTTATATGGAGAAATAGTGTAGATCTATATCGACCACAAAAGTCTCAAGTATGTCTTCACACAGAACAAGTTGAATATCAGGCAAAGACGGTGGCTTGAGTTGATAAAGGACTTCGAGATAGAGCTGCGTTATCACCCGGGCAAGGCTAACGTAGTAGCAGATGCGTTAAGCCGTAAGTCCATAGCACTTTTCTTAACAACACAGAGGGAGTTACTGGAGGACTTGCAGGAGCTTGGCATAGAGGTTGTATTATCCGGATTAGACGGGACACTAGCTAACTTGCAAGTGAAGTCAACGCTTGTAGAGAGGATCAAGGAAGCTTTGCCTACAGATGCTAGATTCAGGAGGTTGAGAGAGAGGACCGAGGCTGGAGAGCAGACGAAATTGTTGATTCATGATGATAGAATATTGAGATATGGTGATCGTCTATATGTTCCCAATAGAGAGCTTCGACATGAGCTGATGGTAGAGGCTCATAGCTCGATATATTCTATTCATCCTGGAGGCACCAAGATGTACCGCGACTTACTACAACACTTTTGGTGGCATAGGATGAAGAGGGAGATAGCTCAATTTGTGGCCAAATTTTTGGTGTGTCAGCATGTCAAGGATAAACACCAGAGGATAGCAGGGTTACTGCATCAACTTTTGATGCCTGAATGGAAGTAGGAGCACATAACTATGGATTTTGTCACTGGTTTTTTGAAAAGTCCAAGTGGGCGAGATGCAGTATGGGTGATGGTAGACCGGCTTACCAAGTCAGCTCATTTCTTGCCTTTCCGAGTTGGCCAGTCTACAGAAGCTTTAGCCAATTTATAAATGAGATATATCGTGAGATTGCACGGGGTTCCGGTTAGCATTGTGTCAGACAGAGACTCGCGTTTCTCATCTTACTTTTGGAAGATGTCACGCCCAGTCCCAAAATATTGTGGGACCGGACGCGTGGCAAAGGCTAGCAGTACGCACCGATAGACAAACCCAATTTAATGGATCCACCAGGGCATACTTAAGCTGTAAAATCAAGTCTACGACAACATGGCACAACTAATCTCATCCACATAAGATATAAAATATGATCCACAGAATAAATAAGGAATGTAAATCATATGCTAGTCTCAACAAAGTGCTTCGGAGAACAACCCGATAAATATCTGATACAATGGTTCAACAGACCAGAATATAAATGACTGAAATAAGTAATAAATACTGAGCATGAAACATGGATGCTCAGGAGAAGTCTTCGGCTAACACCTCGTCCTCGGATGGCGGTACAGCTCCTGGATCAGCTTCTACTGCGGTCCCGTATACCTCGGGATAGATCTCGTCCTCAAATCCCGGGGACATAATCCATATCCAGGTCCTCAGGGGACATAGCAAGGTACAGAAAATATACAAGCCAAAATAAAAGAAGTGCAGCAATAATGAGATAAATAGGGTAAGTAAGTAACCATCTATGTAAAATGCAAGATGAGAGCAACACGAGTACTCAGGCTGAGCCACTACAAGCTCTGTGTCGGGGAGCCGGTAGCGGTAATAACCGGTAGTGGGTTTAGCTCTGCTCCAAGAGTCTACAACCTCGCAATAATAGAAGATATATATATAAAATAGCCTGTAGCCTGTGTGTCTCTCCCCACCCAATGTAACCACGCATATCATGACCATAATGTCTCATGTCCATGTCAAGCGGGATCATAGCTAATGCAACAAGTCATACAATATCTAAGAATATAATGTCCATGTCAAGTCATGTATCCTATACAGAATCACCATGAATATCTCAGGAAGATCCTGTCTCATGAATAGTGTCAAGTGTCATGGGTCAAAGTGTACTTGGTAAGACAAGTACGAGAATATAAAGTGTCACGAATGTCCATCTCTAGATGACAATACCTAACACCGCGTACAGTGTTGGCACCCGACTAATAATCGGACGCTAAGTACGTCACACGGTCCTAGGTTAAGCATGCACAGTAATATAATGAAGCAAGGAAAATATATAACAATACTGCAGAGTTTGGCAAGGTACACTTGCCTGGGTTGGAATACCAACAGTCGTCCCGATATCAGTGGATCCTGTGGGTACTCCTCCAAAAGCTTTAATAAACATCACTAACAGTCTCAGAAGATATCAAATAGTTAGAAACGCCTGTCCTTAAGTCCAATTTGGACACAAGGGCAAAAATGACATTTCCGGGCCAAAGCGGGGTCCACAAGTGGGCCACTTTGCACCGAAAAGTGTGTCAGGGTCAAAGGTCTCCAAATTCCTCAAACTCAATGTCTACAAGTCAGGAACGATGATACGAACCCAATGGAACTTCCAGAATTGGATTCCGATAAGCCGATCACAAAATGGCCCGTCAAGTGGAGCCTGTGGGGCCCACGATACACGATTTTGTTAACGTTCTCATAATCGAACCAAACTTGGGTCACAGGACCAGCGTATTGCTACGAGTCCGATGGCGCAAGTTTCGTCTCGATCCGACGTATGTACACAAAGTTACATCGTGTTCCAGTATGGACGGATACGGGACGTTGTCGGCGGATACGCGTTGATTCCGGTGTGCATGCACATCCAAATCAACTTCTGCGAAATCCCACACGTCCGTATCAACGTCGCACACATTTTGGTAAGGACCGCGTGCGACCAAGTCGTCCTGTTTGGCGGGGCGTACTCAGTTCCGGGGTAAAACAGGGCGTTGGTTTTCCTGTTTTTGGATCGCGGTTTGCGATCACCACAGGACGCGATGCATCGAGCGGGTTGCACGGGCATCAAAAGGGTTACACATCCTGCGCGTTGCAACTGACGAAATCGAAAACGAAGTTACGAGGTGAGGGAAAACGGTACCTGAACAGGGCTCCGTAAATCTGAGTTTTCACGCGTCCGTGCGTCAACCTCGTGTCCTGCGTCCTCTGTTGGATCCTGCTGCTCGCGTCCAGGTTGAGGGCTCGTGTGTCCGCTGCTAGGGCTGTGTCTGGGGCTGGGTGGACTCGCCGGCGGAGGCAGGGTCGTCGAAGGCTGGACGAAGGCGCTCGGCTGTGCGTGGAGGCGAGGGGACGGCGGCGTGGAGTCGTGCTGGTGTTCGTTGGCAGCAGCGAGGTTGAGTTCGGGGAAGAGGGGTACGGCGGTGTCGGTCGGTGAGGGAGGCTGTTGAGGGGTCGTCAAATAGAAGCTCTGCTATAACTATCTTTGGCAAGGGCCCATTTAAACAACTTTGATCATCTCCATGACCATGATACTCCTCCTCTGACTCTGGAGGGGCAAACCACAGTGCTCTTATCTTCTTTTCAGGAAACTTCAGTTCTTCACGTTGCACGTAACCAAAATCCAAGAAAAAATTTGTAATGGAATCAATGCCATAACCATCAACCCCGAGTGTTCAGAAAGTAAAATGATTATAACACAGATATTCATGACCGCCGGCATCGGCAGAATGGACAAGGTTCACAATAGCTTTAGCATTAGGGTTTCTACTCAAGTAGACCTTCTCCATATTTGAAAGAGTACTTCTCAACAACACTTGGGCACCCTTAGCATTGTCAGCTTGAGAACATCCGGCCATGCTTTGGAACAAGAATATTTGATAGCTGAAAGTACTCTAGAAGAATGGTGAGGGAGAAGTCGGCTGGAAATAAAAATCTAGGTTTTGGTTTGGGATTTTTGGTTTAACCTAGAAAAAGGAAAAAGAAATATAATTGCGTATTTATACGTGTAGGATTTGGACTTGGGTTTGACCTAGGATTTGGGCTGGGTCAATGCTCCTTGGGCTTGGCTTCGGCTCTCATGGGGATGTTGGGTGTTTGGCACGGGTTTAATTCGGTTTAAATGTACATTGGTTTCTAGGGCTTTAAAAATACTTCCGGAGTCCAATAAATTCCCAGAAAATTACCCTATGTCCAGTTTTTCATTTTACACTAGAAAATGTTAGTATCATAATATTTGAATATTAATTAGCATCATCTAAAAATCCTTTAATCACAAATTACCTTAGTTTTAATTCCCGAAAAATTACGAAAAATTATGAAAAATCGTTTTAAAGAATAAAAAAAAATCAGGGGGCTTACAATCTATCCAACTTATAAAAATTTCATTCTCGAAATTAGAATTGGGCCACGGTAGAAGACAAGGATGGTCTAAGATTTGCATTGGTTAAAATGCAAGGCTAGGTTTAACGGAGTGGACGATGTTGCACGTTGCACATTCCAAAAATCATGGGAGAAATCCACATGAGTGAAAAATAGGTTTCTTCGTGTGTCATGTCAATGATGTGGACACCTAAATGCTCCTTTGTATAAAAATGTCCAACCATTGAAACGTTGCACAAAGATGGAAATTTGGATGATGGTCACGTCTAGGACAAGGATATGGAATTTGTAGGAGGACAGTGACTAGTAAAGTGCTCCAATTATCGGAGCAATGGTAAGGGGCGCCAAGTGATACCATGTTGTAAAACTAAATAAAATATCGTGTTCTATTTCTAAGTGGATTCGAGCTAGCCTCAGTCTTACTATTTAAACCAAGTAGGTCTAATTCTTAGGTGAGGGAGTTTCACAATCCAGTCAACGTAGAAAAATCTCGTTCTCAAAATTAAAATGGCTTGAACCTCTCCCAATCTAGTCTTACTCGATCATAATCTAAAAGAAATTCCTCTCGAGTTGACAATGCACTGCTACCCAACTTAGAATTTACCTATCTATCACATAAGGCTATATACTTTAAGAAAAATATTCCTTAATTTATTTACTCGTATCATTCCATCCTCGAAACTTCAACGCCGATCCTATCATATATGATATGTCCTTAATTACAAAGAATAATCCTCAAGTATGTGATCGGCCTATGGGGTATATCTTAGTACTCTCTGTGTATCAACTTTATACCAAGCACGAGGTTTCGTCCTTCCGAAATAAGGGAAGACGGCGATCAATAATAAAGAGTTCAAGGGTGAGGTAATAGATTTGAAGTATCGGAATCAAGGTGTTTTAAGAATTCAAATGGGAATTGTCAAGGCGGTTGTGGATTGAAATCCTATTATGGTAATCCTTTGTTCGCCTGCTCGTATTAGCACAGTTATGTAACCGATACGGTATGTCAGACATATCTAGAGGGCAAGTACAGGTGTCTACTAGTCAACTATATATCTTAATCCGCGTAAAGTAGTTATACGAAGGGCAAACCAAGCGTACTATGGTTGATCAGACCATAGTACACTGATTTTGAAACGTATTAGTGTACGCGTCCACTAATACATATGTCATGAACAAGCTTGATAAAAGGATGAGCTTGCAAAACTAGGCTGTAACAGCAGCATAAGTCGAGGTAGTATATGAAATATAAGTACGCTAGATGATGATGAAAGGAGGTACAAATTATTCAAGTTCACAAAACAACAACAAAATAAGCAACAATAATAAAAGACTCTACAATCTCTACAGTTATCATACAACTTCCTTGTCTAAGTCGCTAGTCGACCAAACAGGGGCAAGGACCTCTAACTTCTATTGTCTGAATAAACACTGTCATCTTTTGCTAGCATACAATTAATACCATTCAGTTACACCGCCTCGTTGGGTCAAGTGGACTATGTGGTACTAGGTCGTGAGGCATACTACCCAACTTATAAGAATTAAACTAGTACTGTGACAGTCTTAAGAGGATCCTGCAAAATAACCTTGCACATGTAAATACAACAGAAACTCTTATTAGGGTATATGAGGAAAGATCTTGGTACTTATTAGGGTCTCCTATTGTATTATATAGATAAGGGTCACCTTAAGTCTTAATCATAGTGCTCGTAGAACATGTGTCAATAGCGAGAATAGAAATGTTACTAGTCTCAAGGGGAAGGAAATATAACTCGTGTCGAGGTGGGGGTACAAATTACGTGATTTAACACTAAGGGATAATCATCGGGTCACAATCTACAAGATTAACTCAAACTTATCAAACTCCTAGCCTCCTCCTGCAAACTTCCCAGATGTGGCCGGGCTTCTTGCAGAAGTTGCATGGAGCCTGCTGTAACTGCCTCTGCTGCTGAGGTGCCTGGTGAAAAGGCGCTCTAGCTGGAGTCTGGTTCTGCTGTGGCTGCTGGAAAGGTCTGGACTGGAAATGAGGACGTTTGGCAGATACTGCACTGCCGTTGGCCCCCAGAAAAGAATCACGGTCTCTCTTGGTCTTCAAACTCAGATCCCGCTCAACCTTGCGTGCCTCTGCAAGTATCTCCGAGTATGTCTCATAAAAAGACGGAATGAGAATCTATATGGCACAAGATGTAAGACATCAAGGAAAGGACAGTTTAAGGGATCAAGTATCAATGTCAAAGAAGAATAGTTGAATCAAAAGAATTTTCCTAGATGTGATTGAGTATCTCAGCCTATATCCTATATCCTATCGCAGGCTCGTAGTAGTACAACTAAGTTGTCGCACTACCACGACATCAAATACTTGTGAAGCTAGACCTGCATGGGCCACCACCAAAAAACTAATAGGGGTAATGGTAAACCAATTCTAGAGATAAGGAATTCTAGGGTTCACTAGATATTCTAAATTTAGTGGGGTGTCAACACTCTAGTGGTACACTTAATTGGAAGGTTACCTTACTTATCATTTAACAACATGAACTTATATATTCTAAGAGAGGCTATACTCAAGAAACTAATAGGGAAGCACATGAATCAAGCAGGATGCAATTTATCCGAATGGAATGGATTGGAAGGAGGATAAATCATAGTCAGTGTGGATGAGATCCTATACTCTAATCCTAGTTGCAGGTGTCACGACCCGCACCCGGTGTAAGGGTACTAGTCGAAAACAACGCCCAGCCTACGCCGCAGAATCGGTGATAGAACGCTGTCTAGAAAGTCTATCTAATATAATGAACCACCAAAAGATAGTGTACTCAATCACAGAACTAAGATAGAATGAACACGAATCAGATAAGAATAGAATAGTCATCAACTCATGAGTTTAAAATAATACATCAATGAGTCTGAAGAGTAACAAAAATAAGCTGGAGACAAATCCAGTACAAAAGAATACTATCATACTACAAGCTACACTCCAGGGTCAACTGTCTCAGTTGGGATAAGTCCCTCTTGAGCCAGGGTCTCCGAATCTAAACCCACAACATCCTGGGGTCCATAAAAGGTAGGGTACCACTCCTCAGTGTCATCTGGAAAAATATATCCAGTCAGGAAAGGAGCAGAGTACATCTCTAACAGCAGTTCTAATCCATGATAAAAACTATGTAACAGTAAATAGCTGTGGATAAACAAGATGCACAAAATAGATACAAGAGATATATAGACAATAAGAAAATACTGGAAAGAAATACAATAATGAACAATATGCCAATGAAACAATAATACTAATGACTAAGTGTGTGAGTACTAGCTTAACATGTGATCGGCTTGGGCAAGATACAATGCGGCCTGGCTAATCATACGTGCGGTGCATGATCAACACTATTCGCTTACCAATACTTTATTCAATAGGGATTTGATCACATATCTATACTAATACTCCCCACCCCCAACTGGTATAATAGATCCAACCACGGTATGCTATGGCACTAGATTCCCCGAGAAGATAGCTAGTCTCCCCGAGAATCGGTGTCTGTACATGTACAAGATAACCAATGAAACAATACTTGCACCATATACACCATATACCAAGGAATAACATCTCATGACGAGATCCGGATATACCAATCCGTGTAACCATAGTGTCGAGAGAAATATGTAAATCTACACTATATACAACGAACATAGAGGATATCATAAATGAGAAACTATCAGAGAATGTACTCGCCTGAAGTCCAATGAAAAGTCTCACAGATGTCTGACTCGGTGCCTCGAAGACCTAGATATAGAATACCACATTAATACAAGGTCCCGGAAAGAGAACAAGTCAAACTAGTCAACTTCTAGGTCAATAAATAAATTCTAAGTCAAAAGTCAACTATGGTCAACTCTAAAGTCAACTAAAGTCAAACATGGTCAAACCAAGGTCAACCTCTCAAGACATCTATATAATAATATAGAATAAAAATACAACAATTTAGGAAATCAAAATTAGATCCCAAAAGATACCCACACAAGAATACTAATAATACAAATAATGCACACTCTAAATAATGTATATACAAACCAAATAGAATAATATATTATTATTAGTATTATACCTCACAAAAACACCTATATATATATACATACATATATATATATATATATATATATATACAAATATAATATATAATATATAAATTAAATCTGTCAAATCGTCACTAAAAACAGTGAGCTAAAATACAAATTAAATAAAATAGGCTTTCAGTGACAGTTCCTACTGTCACTGAAACCACCGTCGCCAAAGCCGCTGTGCAAACTGCACTGCTGTCACCTATTGGTGACAGTTCTCAACTGTCACAGCAAAATCCGTCGCTGCTGCTGTGAATCCCGCTCACTGCATGGGTTATTAATGACAGTGGCGGCTCTGTCATTAATAACCCGCCGCCACTGTTACAGCGGCTGCTGCTGTAACCGCCTAATTAATGACAGTTCTCTGTCATTAATCCTACTGTCACTAAAAACGCAGAAAATATATATATAAATATATATATATAATCTATATATAAATCAAAATATATATATATATAAACAATTAGATAAATATATATACTTATATATATACAATTAAATACTATTAGTTACAAAACACAATGCACATATTAATGTACGTATTTTACATGGCTAGAAGCACACATAAAAATACATTCATTAAATTAACAATTAAATATATAATAATTATAAATAATATAATTACACATTTAAACACATAAATATATTTTATAAAACATTTATGTATAATTTATACTATTAAAATAAGTACATATATAATTACATGCAAGAAAGCTACATATTATATTTGTACATCATATTAGCACACACAAAAATATATAGATCTATGCTACAATAATTACTATAATAAATACACAAAATAAATATATAATATCTATATATATTTACTAATTATAATTGAAGAATTTAAACCATACATAATTAGATCTATTCAAAAATCTACACAATTGGAGAGTATCACACCGTATCCCACTAGATCTAGGATACGCATGTGACACGAGTCCAACACACAACCAATTGCACCCCGAAGGATACAAACAAATCACAAATAATATTTATAAATAAATCAAGTGTCAAAAGTAGATCTATGTGTCCGTGTCAAAATACGACATGTTCAAAGCCCCGTGTCGGAGGGAAAACCCCCAAAATGACACGTATCACCAAATAGTTGGGATACGAACCACATGTACCAAATTATGGACACGACACTAGCCCCAAACACATAAGCTCATGTCCAATTGATCTATAGGATCAATTGATACACACAACAAAATATAAATTCGGAATTCCAACAAAATTAACACAAAAAGTACCATAACTTTCTCCATGGGTCTCCTATGAACACAAAACAAAGTCCTATGGGTAGTACATACATATAGGTTAATTTTACATGATTAAATCTCAGATTTAGAAGCTATTTAAATGAAAAAATCTGAATTATACCTATTGGGAGATGGATTCCCAATGAAACCTCCAATTGAGATGAACTTGCTTCCAAATTATAGATCCTTGCTCCTCTTTGTAGATCCTTGCTTCCTCCTTCTAGATCCTTGCTTCTCAACTTTCTAATAGTGAATTGGGAAGAATTTGGAATGAATTTGGTAGGGAATTGGAATGGGAATGGAGGAAATTTGGGAGTGGGAAATTCTAGATCTAGATTTGGAATGAGAATGAGAGGAGAGAGAAATTTCTCCCCTCTTTTAATAGGCCGGCCTTGCCCCTCTCCCAAGCAATTGTAAAATGTCCAATGTACCCCTTGGGGCCTCTCATGAAGAAATAATTAAGGAAGGAAGCTTCTAGTCTAATCACTTAATTAATTTAATCCATCTCCTTAACCATGGGCTTTCTAAATGGGCCAAGTCTAACTATTTAATTCATGTTGGTCCATGGGTCCAAACTAAACTAGTTGGGTCCACTAAAATAAGTCCAAAATAATTAAATAACATCCAACAACAATTAAATAATACAACAAAAATTATTTACCATGCACAATATTTATTTAAATAGGAAAATACTAAAATACCCTTTTTCCTAAAGTGTGGTAGTGACAGCAGGCTTGCTCGGTTCCTAAGTTAAAACCGAACAATTTAGTCGTAGACCTGCATGGGACACCACAAAAACCATGTCACGCCCCAGTCCCAAAATACCGTGGGACCGGACGCGTGGCAAAGGCCAGCAGTACGCATCGATGGACAAACCCAATTTAATGGATCCATCAGGGCATACTTAAGCTATAAAATCAAGTCTACGACAACATGGCACAACTAATCTCATCCACATAAGATATAAAATATGCTCCACAGAATAAATAAGGAATGTAAATCATCTGCTAGTCTCAACAAAATGCTTTGGGGAACAATCCGATAAATGTCTGATATAATGGTTCAACAGACCAGAATATAAATGACTGAAATAAATAATAAATATTGTGCATGAAACATGGATGCTCAGGAGAAGTCTTCGGCTAACACCTCATCCTCGGATGGCGGTACAGCACCTGGATCAGCTCCTGCTGTGGTCCAGTATACCTCGGGATAGATCTCGTCCTCAAATCCTGGGGATATAATCCATATCCAGGTCCTCAGGGGACATAGCAAGGTACAGAAAATATACAAGCCAAAATAAAAGCAGTGCAGCAATAATGAGATAAATAGGGTAAGTAAGTAACCATCTATGTGAAATGCAAGATGAGAGCAACACGAGTACTCAGGCTGAGACACTACAAGCTCTGTGTCGGGGAGCCGGTAGCGGTAATAACCGGTAGTGGGTTTAGCTCTGCTCCGAGAGTCTACAACCTCGCAATAATAGAAGATATATATATAAAACAGCCTGTAGCCTGTGTGTCTCTCCCCACCCAATGTAACCACGCATATTATGACCATAACGTCTCATGTCCATGTCAAGCGGGATCATAGCTAATGCAATAAGTCATACAATATCTAAGAATATAATATCCATGTCAAGTCCTGTATCCTATACAGAATCACCATGAATATCTCAGGAAGATCCTGTCTTATGAATAGTGTCAAGTGTCATGGGTCAAAGTGTACTTGGTAAGACAAGTACGAGAATATAAAGTGTCACGAATGTCCATCTCTAGATGATAATACCCAACACCGCGTACAGTGTTGGCACCCGACTAATAATCGGACGCTAAGTACGTCACACGGTCCTAGGTTAAGCATGCAGATCAATATAATGAAGCAAGAAAAATATATAACAATACTGCAGAGTTTGGCAAGGTACACTTGCCTGGGGTTGGAATACCAACAGTCGTCCCGGTATCAGTGGATCCTGTGGGTACTCCTCCAAAAGCTGTAATAAACATCACTAACAGTCTCAAAAGATATCAAATAGTTAAAAACGCCTGTCCTTAAGAACAATTTCGACACAAGGGCAAAAATGACATTTTCGGGCCAAAGCGGGGTCCACTTGTGGGCCACTTTGCACCGAAAAGCGAGTCAGGGTCAAAGGTCCCCAAATTCCTCAAACTCAGTGTCTACAAGTCAGGAACGATGATACGAACCCAACGGAACTTCTAGAATTGGATTTCGATGAGCCGATCACAAAATCGCCCGTCAAGTGGAGCCTATGGGGCCCACGATACACGATTTTGTTAACGTTCTCAGAATCGAACCAAACTTGGGTCACAGGACCAGCGTATTGCTACGAGTCCGATGGCGCAAGTTTCGTCTCGATCCGTTCTGTGTACACAAAGTTATAGCATGTTCCAGAATAGACAGATACGGGGCGTTGTCGGCGGATACGCGTTGATTTCGGTGTGCACGCACATCCAAATCAACTTCTGCAAAATCTCACACGTCCGTATCAACGTCGCACACATTTCGGTAAGGACCGCGTGCGACCAAGTAGTCCCGTTTGGCGGGGCGTACTCAGTTTCGGGGTGAAACAGGGCGTTGGTTTTCCTGTTTTTGGATCGCGGTTTGCGATCACCACAGGACGCGATGCATCGAGCGGGTTACACGGACATCGAGAGGGTTACACAGACTACACGTTGTAACTGACGAAATCAAAAACGGAGTTACGAGGTGAGGGAAAACGGTACCTGAACAGGGCTCCGTAAATCTGAGTTTTCACGCGTCCGTGCATCAACCTCGTGTCTTGCGTCCTCTGTTGGATCCTGCTGCTCGCGTCTAGGTCAAGGGCTCGTGTGTCCGCCGCTAGGGCTGTGTCCGGGGTTGGGTGGACTCGCCGGCGGAGGCAGGTTCGTCGAAGGCTGGGCGGAGGCGCTCGGCTGTGCGTGGAGGCGAGAGGACGGCGGCGTGGAGTCGTGCTGGTGTTCGTCGGCAGCAGCGAGGTTGAGTTCGGGGAAGAGGGGTACGGCGGCGTCGGTCGGTGAGGGAGGCTGTCGAGGGGTCGTCAAATAGAAGCTCTGCTATAACTATCTTTGGTAAGGGCCCATTTAAACAACTTTGATCATCTCCATGACCATGATACTCCTCCTCTGACTCTAGAGAGGCAAACCACAGTGCTCTTATCTTCTTTTCAGGAAACTTCAGTTCTTCACGTTGCATGTAACCAAAATCCAAGAAAAAGTTTGCAATGGAATCAATGCCATAACCATCAACCCCGAGTGTTCGGAAAGTAAAATGATTATAACACAGATATTCATGACCGCCGGCATCGGCAGAATGGACAAGGTTCACAATAGCTTTAGCAGTAGGGTTTCTACTCAAGTAGACCTTCTCCATATTTGAAAGAGTACTTCTCAACAACACTTGGGCACCCTTAGCATTGTCAGGTTGAGAACGTCCGGCCATGCTTTGGAACAAGAATATTTGATAGCTGAAAGTACTCTAGAAGAATGGCGAGGGAGAAGTCGGCTGGAAATAAAAATCTAGGTTTTGGTTTGGGATTTTTGGTTTAACCTAGAAAAAGGAAAAAGAAATATAATTGCATATTTATACGTGTAGGATTTGGAATTGGGTTTGACCTAGGATTTGGGCTGGGTCAATGCTCCTTGGGCTTGGCTTCGGCTCTCATGGGGATGTTGGGTGTTTGGCACGGGTTTAATTCGGTTTAAATGTACATTGGTTTCTAGGGCTTTAAAAATTCTTTCGGAGTCCAATAAATTCTCGGAAAATTATCCTATGTCCAGTTTTCCATTTTACACTAGAAAATGTTAGTTTCATAATATTTGAATATTAATTAGCATCATCTAAAAATCCTTTAATCACAAAATACCATAGTTTTAATTCCCGAAAAATTACGGAAAATTGTGAAAAATCGTTTTAAAGAAAAAAAATCAGGGGGCTTACAGAAGAGCATGCAAGCGAGTCTTAGGACTCGTCTGAAGTTCAATACATCTTATCATCTGCAGACAAATGGATAGTCGAAGTGTACAATTCAGACGTTGGACGATATATTTTGGGCACATATGTTAGATTTTGGAGGATCTTGGGAGGACCACCTACATCTTGTAGAGTTTTTTTTACAATAATAACTATCAAGCGAGCATTCAAATGGCTCCGTTTGAAGCATTGTATGGAAAGAAGTGTAGATCTTCAGTATGTTGGAGCGACATAGGAGAACGTCAGATCTTGGGACCATAGTTGGTTGTCAGCACCATGGAGAAGGTAAAAGTGATACAGGGCCACTTGCGAGTAGCACAAGACAGGCAGAAGCAGTGGGCAGATCTTTATCGCCGTCCTTTGGAGTTTTAAGGAAGACTACTATGTTTTCTTAAAGATCTCGCCAACTAGAGGCACTATTGGCTTTGGAGGATGCGACAAGTTAAGTCCAAGGTAAATTGGACTATTTGACGTGCTGGAGAGAGTTGGAGAAGTTGCATATCGACTGGAACTACCACCTTCGCTTGAGGGAGTTCATGATGTATTTCATGTGTCGCAACTAAGACGATATATGGCAGATAACAGTTATGTTCTCGATCACTCTGAGATCACCATTGGACTGAGCTTGGCCTATCATGATCAGCCTATAGAGATTCTTGATCGTCGAGAGAAGGTGTTGAGGAATCAGTCTATTCTTTTGGTTCGTATGGCATGGAGGCATCACTCACCAGGAGAATCCACTTAGGAACACGAGGGACGCATTGGATATGTGCACGATCCAGACTCATAATTTGCTGATCTCGAATGCTAGTATAAGTGAATATGTTAGATTCGCATGGACGAGTATGACGATTTGGATAAGTTTGCCTCATCCTTAGATCGTCATTCAAGATGGATTATAACGTACCCCGCATCAAGCAATATGTTTCGCGCTAAGGTGCAGTAGAGATCGAGTCAGAGCTTGGATTGAATGATATAGTCATTCAATGAGACAGACCCAGCACACTCGCGACACAGACTGAGTAAATGAGTAGAAACTTGTGTTCAAACGAATCTAGTGATACGGATTGATATGCTTGAGATAGATTAGATAGTGTATGATAGAACAATTTGCGCTCAGGAAGTCTCGAGGACGAGACTTGTTCTGAATGGTGTATAATGTAATGACCCATTCAGCTCAATCGGAGAGCCGATAAAATTGGCACTAGTTGTAATACCCCGCTCCGCATCGGCATTATATATCAGGTGAGTGGGCAAAACTTCGTTCTCTGATTCTTGCACGCCTTAATAATAATCTGAGTTTTTGCTTGTAATATTTTCATAAGAGAATGATAGAACCTGTCTTGCATGTTAATAAACAAATTCACCTAGTTGTCTTTAAAACGATAAGTCTGCTTAACGAGAATTTTGAAACGCTTATCTAAGAGTGCGTGAATATGTTCACTATCGTCTATGATTTGAGAGAACCATATCGTGCCTGAATATGTTCAAGTGATAAGTCGGATTGCCCCACAACAACGATAACTGTTCTGATAGTTTGTCTCATCTGCATACTAGAGTTTATTTGATAGTGTTCTATGCATTCGCTTTGGTCGGATAATGGCTATTGGTGGAGAGCTGAACTGCATGCGTCATTAGCCACCATGGGTCACAACTGCCAATAGCATCAGATGAATGAGTCATTGGTATGCTGGTCCAACAGCTGCCGATCCTGAGATACTCGGGGACCGCCCTGCATATAGCTAGCTTATTGTGTTGGCCTGGATAGATGGACTGCCCCTAAGATATGCATGTGTGTCTAGCTATGCATCTATCCCTAGAGTCTTACGAGATACGCTGCACACACCCTGAAATGGAACGAACGGCTTGTCTTGCATATTCAATATGAAACTCTGTTTTCAAAGGATATTTTCATAAACCAAGTAATATGACTATGCTATAAACTGCATGAAATGAACATAGGTAAAACTAGAAAGATCACTAGTAATGTAATATTTTATAACATGATTACTTAGTGTTGGTTTTAGTGAATGCTTATTTCTGTTCAGTTGTTTTATCTCACCAGTACTTATAAAATTGCTGACCCACCAACAGTTTACTTGCTTGCAGGTACTGGATCGTCCGAGGGAACGATAGGCGTGCCTCAGTCCCTAAGACCATGAATCCTGGTTTCGATTGTGCCCCGAGATGTTATCGTATAAGGGGGCATAATATATGGAATGAATGCCTTTGCAAAGAGAACCCAAGTCCCTCGATTTGTCCCAAAATACTCAGTTGGCTAAATGCATTGGCATTGCAATAATGTCCCTTTCTGCTGCTTACTCTATTGATGCGATGATAGCCAAACATAACTTAAACGATGAAGCCTTGTGCGGGCGCAACCCCAGGCTCGCACGGCATCACGTCCCGGTATCGAATGGGTCATTCCTTTCCTCGCACCGGCGGGACAGGCATGGTAATTCGCGTCCGGTACGTCGAGGCGCGATGATTCGCGTTCGGTTCAATCCGGCTACGGGGGCGAGGAAGCGGCGGTCCGTCCGGGCGGCCCTCGGTTCGCGGGGCCGGACGGGCATGGCATATGGTATCAAAGCAGAATCGATTTTCTGGCCCAAATCTGTTGCTATGACTCTGAGATATTATCGATATGGTATTGCAATAGAGTGTTCCATATAATAAGTCCATAGATATCCTCAAAGTGCAAATATTTTCTGAACTTGATTTACTTGATTGTTTCGATTGAGTACGGCGAGGGATGGCACTATCGCTGCTCGGAATATCGTGAAGTTTATCCTTGAAGTTTCGAGGATGAAACTTTTTGTTGGTTGGTAAGTATGTAATGCCCCGCTCCGCGTCGGCATTATGTATCAGGTGAGTGGGCAGAACTTCGTTCTCTGATTCTTGCATGCCTTAATAATAATCCGAGTTTTTGCTTGCAATATTTTCATAAGAGAATGATAGAACCTGCCTTGCGTATTAATGAACAAACTCACCTAGTTGTCTTTGAAACGATAAGTCTGTTTAACGAGAATCCTGAAATGCTTGTTTAAGAGTGCATGAATATATTCACTATCGTCTATGCTTTGAGAGAACCATATCGTGCCTGAATGTGTTCAAGTGATAAGTCGGATTGCCCCGCAACAACGATAATTATTCTGATGGTTCGTCTCGTCTGCATACTAGAGTTTATTTGATAGTGTTCCATGCATTCGCATCGGTCGGATAATGGCTATTGGTGGAGAGATGAACTGCATGCGTCATTAGCCACCATGGGTCACAACTGTCAATAGCATCAGATGAATTAGTCATTGGTATGTTGGTCCAATAGCTGCCGATACTGAGATACTCGAGGACCGCCCTGCATATAGCTAGCTCATTGTATTGGCTTGGATAGATGGACTGCCCCTAAGATGTGCATGTGTGTCTAGCTATGCATATGTCCCTCGAGTCTCATGAGGCACGCTGCGTACACCCTGAAACGGAACGAACGACTTGTCATGCATATTCAATATGAAACTCTGTTTTCAAAGGATGTTTTCATAAACCAAGTAATATGACTCTGCTATGAACTGCATCAAATGAACATAGGTAAAACTAGAAAGATCACTAGTAATATTATATTTTATAACATGATTACTTAGTATTGGTTTTAGTGAATGCTTGTTTTTGTTCAGTTGTTTTATCTCACCAGTACTTATAAAAGTGCTGATCCACCAACAGTTTACTTGCTTGCAGGTACTGGATCGTCCGAGGGAGCGATAGGCGTGCCTCAGTCCCTAAGACCATGAATCCTGGTTTCGATTGTGCCCCAAGATGTTATCGTATAAGGGGGCATAATATATGGAATGAATGCCTTTGCAAAGAGAACCCAAGTCTCTCAATTTGTCCCGAAATACTCAGTTGGCTAAATGCATTGGCATTGCAACAACGTCCCTTTCTGCTGCTTACTCGATTGATGCGATGATAGCCAAACACAACTTAAACGATGAACCCTTGTGCGGGCGCAACCCCAGGCTCGCACGGCATCACGTCCCGGTATCGAACGGGCCATTCCCTTCCTCGCACCCACGGGACAGGCGCGGTGATTCGTATCCGGTGTGCCGAGGTACGGTGATTCGCGTCTGGTTCAGTCCGACTATGGGGGCGAGGAAGCGGCGGTCCGTCTGGGCGGCCCTCGGTTCGCGGGGCCGGACGGGCGTGACACTAGTGCGACGACTCGACCCGCTCTGCCCAGTGAGAAGGCTATCTTGAGGCAAAGGATTCCAGACTTGGCCCTTCAAGAGTTCAAACTTAGACTTTCGAAGGTGCGCTCAGAGTATCGCTCGACCGAGGCAAATCAAGCCTACACACATAAAATATGGACGATGCATGCTAGTCGCTAGGTGAATCACCCATGCATGCAAGTAAAGAATACAACGCACCTAGCTAAGAGAATAATCTCATCTTGTATTGCTTGTGTTAGAACTTGGAAATAAAACTTGGTTTATTATTGGACCCTCGTATGCTATCTTAGCTTCATGCTAGTAGACTCCGATAATGCTTCAAGTAGAATATTATATACTCTTCGTAGTATACTGTTTCACGTTTATACTACTGGTCTTATGGATTATGTCGTACGATATGCCCCTGTACGATTTTATTCCTCGTACTACCCCTTAGACCCGTGCTAACGTAAAGTCTTATTTTCTAAAGTAGACTATAAAGTATATTTCCTTATGCTTATGTTTCAAATAAATGTAATACTTGGCTGCTTACATTCTAACTTGTACTCGTTTGTCATGTTTTAATGCTTGTCACATAATTTTATGCCGCGATCTTGTAACACTATCCATATCATGTATGCATCTAGTTAGCCAGAAGACTATCAAATAGTCTTTCTGTGCAATATGAACCTCAAGTATTCGGGACCGTTAGGTCACCAGGGCAGTTTCCGAACTAGGGGAATACATCAAGTCAAGTTAAACTCTGAACGAGAATCATGTCAAGGAAGAAAGAATTACAGCTCATGGAGCAATACTCGTTCAGAACAAGAATCAAGATTGAGCATGTCGTGTCATGAATCTCGTAAATTTGAAAGACCCAAGACTTGCATAGTCGCGGACAACTTGGTGCACATGGGAGATTTTTGAATCTCGTTCTGCGGACAGTCTCTGGGACACTGGGGCCGATCCGATCCGGGCGGAACCTCGTGATAGTCTCGTGTGCTAGACGGGATGGTATGTAGTGCCTCATGTACTTTCATTGTACACCATTCTCGTCAATGACTATAACTCGTCCTTTATAGCTATGCCAGCGACTCATGTTTATATAAATTAAGTCATTCTCGCTTAGTAAAAATCCATGTGTGAGTCATTACATCGCATCTTATAATCTGGAACACCTGAGCGATTATGAGTATTATGAGTATAAGATATTTGTACATATTTGAATACATGTGTAATATGTTGTAACCCGTCTGAGTATAACACAACTGAGTAATCTGTGTAACTCGTGTACCTGAGTGAGAATCTCGCTCGTGACACTTATTTTTGCTTATGCAATTTCTCCTGGATTTTATTATATATACTCATGCTTGGTTTAACTTGGTTTACCTTGGACAGGGAAGGACGAATGGTAAGTTGGTAAGTATCATCGTATTCCTTTTTATATCGCACGGTGCACTGCCACACTAGTTAGGCTTGTCTATTATGCCCTGAAACTGATCCTAAGGCAAGACTAGAAAGACATCAAAATAGATGGTGCACGAAACATATATTACGTGTTTGGACTTATCGAACGGGCGAGAAGTCTCCCTACCAGTGCATTCATGTACTGATAACCCACCAGATTGCTTGTAGGACAAAAGAACCTCGTTTGGTATGGAAACCCCCCGTGTGTGCTGAGGTGTGAAGTTTGCTCTGGAGCCTTGAAGTGCTGCATCCGGAGCTGAAGCACATATATAAGACATAATATTGGAACATCGTCTATGTATCATTCCATGTTGTAAGCCACTTGACACGCCTTTATTATTTCGAGAGAGAGGGCTTGAGCGACTTGTAATCGTGGCCTAGCGCCGCTTGTAATGCTTGTTCAATATCAATAAAGTGCTTGTTTTACTTCTATACTTGTGTTATTCACTGTTCTGCTATTAACGACTCTGTGAACTTGTTACTAGTCGCTGTTTGTTTCTTATTCTGCTGCATACGAACTATCTGTGTGACTCTGTGGCTTAGCTATTTTATCGCATGTTTGGATCCATGGCCTTGTACGGGCGCAGTTTGTGCTCATACTACATCACGTACTGGCAGGAACGGTCGTCTCGCGGGAGCGTTGGCGCGGTAATTCGTGTCCAGCAGGGATAGTCGATCCTGCAGGAGATCGGAGCATGATAATATTTACTTGGCGGCCTATGACGTCCTTGACGTTATGCACGTGGCCCCTAGATCTCCGAGAGAACTATGCTCATCCTATTATTTCAGCCAGATAGTCCATATGCGGAAAACTTGTTCTTAAATTGTATATCACATAGACTAATTAGGCGACCATGTTAGATGTTTACTTTCAGTATCATATTGGCATGATTTTAGTATCTTGTTATGTCCCTCTGAGGACCTGGTCCCTTTCCAGGTATGGACGATCATGGTTATACCCAGTAGTACGAACCTGGGCCTGACGCTTCATTTACTGTTGAGGAGGTCTTACCCTCTGAGTACCCATGATTACTTCACAGCTGATGGATCTTTTAGCTGTTATTCCCTTTATTTGACATTTTATTTTATATTGGAGTTCTGTCCTCCTCTATCATTTCAGTTGCTACAGTATTGGTAGTGGAGTTGTCTCCACCCGACTATCATTTTGGATTATTTGGACTTAATTTATTTTGATCTATTTGGTTTAGTTTATTTATTTATTGACTTGTGCTGTGGATGAGATCTAGTTTCCTGAGACTTATTTGATAATATATGTACCACTTGTAAATTATTATTCATAAATACAACGTACGTATGCGTTATGGTTTCCATATATTGGAGTTGTCATATACCTATGGCTGACATGCTACATATTCCTAGTCTTACATATTTTGGGACTGGGATATGACATACTAACATACCTTAACTACCCTAGTATCTGATACATAACCTGGCATCCTTCATCTAGCACATAGGTGTGCTCCTAACCTCTGATACTTGGTCCACAGTTGCCAATACCCTATGGCCTTGCATTACTTGCATTGTATGCACCTACACTTCCCTACTAAGTCCAAAACTGGAATGAACCTATGTAGTTACTATTACTTCACTCAGCACAACCTAAATAACATATGTACACTACCCTAACTGACACCATGGACACTCAAATGTCAAATGATACTCACTCACATTTATGTGTTACATATCTCATTGTGGTACTCCCTATACTGCAGGTATGCTGAAACCCAAGTATAGACCACCCCCATGACTCATCAATTACTGACACACATCAGACTCTCCCAAAACCACTACTCCCAACTATCCCCTACTGACTACTGGCTCACCTGAGCACATTTTTACCGGACTGTATATCAACTCTAACATCCTTAATGCCTGGTACAACTGCTTTCTAACTCCCATCCCACTCTCCAATATTTAATACTCATATACACAATGCAACCCAAAATACTAACACTATCTCCTATTTGATGTTTTTACTAGGTGCCTATTGCTGCAAAATTATGTATCTATTCATTAGTGCAAGATACGCACTACACTTCACAGATACACTCTAAGTACCTCACTTGAACACAACCAACACACTAAGTCTTCACACTCTCTGACACCTACACTCTACACTAGCTCATACAATATTTGAACATGGTTGTTGCTGCTATTACACACTAACACACTACTTGATAGACATTTTATTCTCATACAACTGAAAGCAACTAAACCTCTATGATACTCTAACCTGGAAACTTAACTCTTGTACCACCCAGACACAAAACCTGATACCACATATCATTCTCTACATTACACCATATCTGTTGTACCAAGCCCCCAACTGTGCTGCACTTCGACCTCTCCCCCAACTGCGGATCACCTACACCCGAACATCTTACGCACTGAAACTCCCCATGTAGGCCTGCAGTGCCCCAAAGACAATGCACTGTAGTACCAATTGGCGATCTGGTCAACCGTCTCAGAAATGCGTGAAATTTGGGTCACAGGACCAGCGCGTTACCACGAGTCCAGTGGCGCAAGTTTCGTCGAAATCTGACAAGTGCACAAAATACTCGCGAGTTCCACAAAAGTGGCGACACGAAATGTGTCCGCGGATACGGTCTGATTCCGGCGCGCACACGCGTCCGAATCAGTCTCCACGAATTTTCACGTGTCCCGTTATGCTGTGTGCACCATTTGGTACACTTGGCACACGGCGGGGTGGTCCCGTTTGGCGGGGCGCGCTCCGATCTCCAACTTTTGGAAAACCAGAAAAAGTGGGTGCGCGCAGTTTTGTGACGAATATAACTATGTCCACAGCAACTATTAGCCTAGGGTTATAGTACAGAAAATAAACTAGGTCATGTAATCTACAGGTATCAAAAAGAATCACCAAATTCGGATCTCTGTGGTGGGAGATACGAACTCGGCAATATGGGTGGTCATTCTAGAATTCTGCGATTGCAGAATTCTGTCTGTCCGTCCATTTTGGACGCTGATTTACACCTAAGGGCGCACGTTTTTCGAGGTTAACTACAAAACAAATACTGGAGAGGGTTGAGGGAAGATCATACCTATGAAAACGGAACAGCATTTGGATGAGTGAGTCAACGGGAAAACACGCCGGAGCGAAGGTGCCTCGAGTGGGAGACTGCAGTTCGCGATGTCGGCGTCGACGGGATGATTGGATGGCTTGGGGAGACTTCTCTGGCTGCGGTGACGGCTCTAGATGGGAAGGAAAAGTCTGGAGTTTTAGGTTAGGGTTTTTGGAGAGTTTATTATATATATATATATATCATATATACTAGGAGAGAGAGGGGGTTGAAGTTGGATGGATCGGGTCTGCTACTACTAAAGCCGATTGGAGCAAGTGCTACTATTTGGTTAGTAGTAGCAATCGGCTGCTACTATTAGGTTGGCGGGATGGTTGGAGCAAGTGCTGCTGCACTTGCTAAAGAATAGGCATAGGTTTAGTAAAGTTAGTATCATTATTATATTATTATTAAGTTATTATTTAATTAATTCTTATATTTTCTTTTCCTTTCTTTCTTTCTTTCTTTAAATAAAATATATATATATATACATATATATATATTTATATATACATATATATATATATTTGTACTCATAAGAAAATTTATAGATTAGGGTATTGCACATCGTTAGGCTAGCAACAGCTCAAGGGGTCTCCTACATGGAATAAATTCTGAAAAATTTCTGATGGTCCCACAAGTCCTCTAAGTGCCCGAACACCTAACATAAAAATTATTAAAAATCTATTTCTCCTATTTAGACCTAGTTACTATAATTTAATTAATAATTAATAAATAAAAGGGTATATACGATTTTCTAGGAAGGGGGTTTTGAAATGTCAGACATGTCTAGGGCAAGTATATTCGTCTACTAATCACTACATATCTCAATCCACGTAAAGTAGCGTTACGAAGGGCGAACCAAGCGCACTAAGGCTAGCTAGACCTTAATACACTGGTTCTGAAATGTATTAGTGTAGTACTCCAATAATACATGTCATGAACAAGCTCGATAAAGAATAAGCTTGCAAAACTAGGCTATAATAGCAGCATAAGTCAAGGTAGTACAAAGATTATAGATACGCTGGATTATGATGAGAGAAGTTACAAATAATTCAAGTTTGCAAAAACAACACAACATAAGCAACAATAACAAAAGACTCTACAATCTCTACAGTTATCATATTAATTCCTTGTCTAAGTCGATAGTCGACAAAGTAGGGGTATGAGCCTCTAAGTTCTATAGTCTGGATAAACACTATCATCTTATGTTAGCATACAATTACTGCCATTCAGTTACACTTTATCAATGGATCACAAGAGCTATATGATACTAGGTGGTGAGGTATACTACCCAACTTATAAGAATTAACTAATACGGTGACAGTCTTAAGAGGGTCCTACACAATAATCTTGCACATGTAATTAAAACAGAAACTCTCTATTAGGGTATATGAGGAAAAATCTTGGTATTGATTAGGGTATCCTTTTTATGTAGGTAATGGTCATCCTAAGTCTTAGTCATAGTGCTTATAGAACAAGTGTCGATGGTACGGATAGAAGAGTTACTGGCCGTCAAGGAGGAAGGGTCTAACTTGTATCGAGGTGAGGGTACAAATTACATGATTTAAAAGCTAAGGGTTAACCATTGGTCACAATCTACAAAACAACTTAAACTTATCAAGTTCTAACTACCAAGCATAAAATTTTACACTCAAGGCTACAACTATAAGCCTAGCAAACTATGAGCCCTTAACAAAGAATAAAATTACTTGGCCTACTATCCGAAGTGTCAGATGGCACGAGTTGAAAGATGAAGAGAAAAAACGTAATTAGCCATCGCAAAATAGCGAGCGCTATGGTCGCAGGAAAACAATATATAAAATAAAGATAGAGGGCTCTAGATAGCATCATGGTTCTCTAAGGGGAGTGGGGTGTTAGTTGCTATGTTCGGGGTATGATCAAGGGAGAAGTGTTGATTACATTCCTCTAGGCTTCCTAGGGTGCTGTCTACTAATAACAAGATAATGACATAAGTTTATAGTTCCAATATCATCTAACTATGAAGGTTAGGTTCAGTCCAAACATTAAGTTTTGTTTTCTATGGGTTACTCAATGCTAGGGGCAAACATTATGGTAACCTTCTAACTAACTCTAGTAGTGTCTATACTACTCTCAAGTCCTCATAATACATCCGGGTAGTGGTAAACCAATTCTAAAGGTAAGGAATTCTAGGGTTTACTAGATATTCTAAACTTAGTGGTGTCTCTATATTCTCGTTGTATTCTAAATAGGTGTGCTACTCTAATCATCATCCTAATAACAGGGGTTCCTATATTCTAGCAGAAGTCTATACTCAAAGAACTATTAAGGAAGTACAGGAATCAAGCAGGATGCAATTGTTCAAATAGAACAGATAGGAGGAAGATGAATCATAGTCAATTATGGATGAGATCCTATACTCTAGTCCTAGGTGCAGGCTTGTTCGGTACAGTAACGTAACCGAGACAATATGCTCTTGACCTGCGTGGGCCACCACAAAAACATGTCACGCCCCAGTCCCAAAAATACGTAGGACTAGGACACGTAATCATGCCAGCCGCATGGATATGGCAACTCCAATATATAGAAACCAAATCCATACGTACGCTGTATTATGAATATCAAATCCACAAGTGGTAAAAATGTGATACAAGTCACAGGATAAAATCTAAATCTCATCCACCAAAATCATATAGAAATAAATAACCAGTATCTATGAAACTAGATCTCAATAAGAAGAATCTAAGGATGATAGTTGGGTGGAAACAAATCCACTACCAACTCAAATGGAAAAAGTAAATACAATATAGATACAACTCACTCAAACAATAAGTACCAGCTACCAATCACGGCTCGAAGAGAAGACATCCACGAAGCATCTATATCCTTCCAAATCTGTGCTCCTGCAAACACTCAAGAACAGGTACACCTGGCAGCGGACCAGGTCCTCAGAGGGACATAACAAGTATACTTAAACACATGCCAATAAAGTACTGAAATAAATATCCAAAGGGGTCGCCTAACCGTCTAAGTGAATGCAGTTAAGAACAACTTTCCCCACAAGTGAGCTATCTGGCTGAAAACTGGGATTTGGCATGGTTCTCTTTTGAAGATCCAGGGGCCCAAAGGTACGTCGTCTTTTGAACGGCGGAGGCCCGCCAATGTATATATATGGGTCATCACCACCCGTATCTCCAGCGGAGAATCCGGGCGTCACAGAAAAAGTGCAAAGGAGCTCAAATGCGGTACTTGTTGTTCTCCCCACCCCATGCTCTAAGCATGTCACATCCATGACACGATTTGGTCCATAGCCTATTCTTAGTACCCTAGCCCAATCCTGCAACCAAACAAGGACAAGGATGGGACCACCGTACTATAATAAGCTATGTCCCTGGACCTCTAATAACTGCCAAGTCTACTAGCATGCAAAGTTTCTAACAGCAGTTATCCCTAACGCACGGCCCACACGTACCGATGATCAGTCAATACATGCATCCGTGATCTATATGAGACTCACAACTCGTGTAAAAATATGTGTCACGGCCAAATGAACCTAATGATACTATATGATAATGGGGTAGTCTCATGTACAGGGTCAATGCAATACATAAGT
This sequence comes from Iris macrosiphon, assembly GCA_036927795.1. Taxonomy (NCBI): domain Eukaryota; kingdom Viridiplantae; phylum Streptophyta; class Magnoliopsida; order Asparagales; family Iridaceae; genus Iris; species Iris macrosiphon. Next base: position 300,809,961 of record JAYESA010000004.1, read on the forward strand.
AAAAACATATCGCGACGTCACCGTCGCGAGCATTTTATATAACAATTAAAATATATAAACTAAGGGAAGAAAATAAAGATGCATGCAACATATGGAATGTAATTAACAGTACAATGGCAAGGTATACTTGCCTGGCAAGAACTGCAAAATGTCATGTCCAGATGTCCAATACACAGGACCAGAAGCTATGGCCACAGAACAAATGTCTCCGGATGCTGAAATAAATATCACCAACATTTCCGGAATGAGCAAAATAGCTAAAAAGCACATCCCTTTCGTCCAATTTGGACACAGGGGCAAAACGATAATTTTGGACAAAAGTGGGGTCCACGTGTGGCCCACTTTGCACCGAAAAGCGTGCCGAGGGTAACAGTCTCTAAATGGGATAAACTATGGGTCAAACAACTCTAAATGTCAATACGAACCCAACGGTATATCCAAATTTGGATTCCGATGAGCCGAACAAAATTTGGTCCAAAAAGTCAACTGTGGGACCCGCCAATTGGCGATCTGGTCAACCATCTCAGAAATGCGTGAAATTTGGGTCACAGGACCAGCACGTTACCACGAGTCCAGTGGCACAAGTTTCGTCGAAATCTGACAATCGTGCACAAAATACTCGCGAGTTCCACAAAAGTGGCGACACAAAATGTGTCCGCGGATACGGTCTGATTCCGGCGCGCACACGCGTCCGAATCAGTCCCCACGAATTTTCACGTGTCCCGTTATGCTGTGTGCACCATTTGGTACACTTGGCACACGGCGGGGCAGTCCCGTTTGGCGGGGCGCGCTCCGATCTCCAACTTTTGGAAAACCGGAAAAAGTGGGTGCGCGCAGTTTTGTGACGAATATAACTATGTCCACAGCAACTATTAGCCTAGGGTTATAATACAGAAAATAAACTAGGTCATGTAATCTACAGGTATCAAAAAGAATCACCGAATTCGGATCTCTGTGGTGGGAGATACGAACTCGGCAATATGGGTGGTCATTCTGGAATTCTGCGATTGCAGAATTCTGTCTGTCCGTCCATTTTGGACGCTGATTTACACCTAGGGGCGCACGTTTTCCGAGGTTAACTACAAAACAAATACTGGAGAGGGTTGAGGGAAGATCATACCTATGAAAACGGAACAGCGTTTGGATGAGTGAGTCAACGGGAAAACACGCCGGAGCGAAGGTGCCTCGAGTGGGAGACTGCAGTTCGCGATGTCGGCGTCGACGGGATGATTGGATGGCTTGGGGAGACTTCTCTGGCTGCGGTGACGGCTCTAGATGGGAAGAAAAAGTCTGGAGTTTTAGGTTAGGGTTTTTGGAGAGTTTATTATATATATATATATATCATATATACTAGGAGAGAGAGGGGGTTGAAGTTGGATGGATCGGGTCTGCTACTACTAAAGCCGATTGGAGCAAGTGCTACTATTTGGTTAGTAGTAGCAATCGGCTGCTACTATTAGGTTGGCGGGATGGTTGGAGCAAGTGCTGCTGCACTTGCTAAAGAATAGGCATAGGTTTAGTAAAGTTAGTATCATTATTATATTATTATTAAGTTATTATTTAATTAATTCTTATATTTTCTTTTCCTTTCTTTCTTTCTTTCTTTCTTTCTTTCTTTCTTTCTTTAAATAAAATATATATATATACATATATATATATTTATATATACATATATATATATATTTGTACTCATAAGAAAATTTATAGATTAGGGTATTGCACATCGTTAGGCTAGCAACAGCTCAAGGGGTTTCCTACATGGAATAAATTCTGAAAAATTTCTGATGGTCCCACAAGTCCTCTAAGTGCCCGAACAACTAACATAAAAATTATTAAAAATCTATTTCTCCTATTTAGACCTAGTTACTATAATTTAATTAATAATTAATAAATAAAAGGGTATATACGATTTTCTAGGAAGGGGTTTTTACACATATCACTCGTGTCACAACACAAAGCACTTGCCTATAATCATGATACACTTCTCAAATATCCACCACATGTGATACCACTATTGCAAATACATGAACTACATCCTAATGCACCAAATATAATATGAAATAAAGAGGAATGATCTACTAGGCATTCCATCAAATACTTGGTGTGCTACCTCCGAGTTTTTTTTAAATGGACACAAAACTTAATATAGCTTCCACCATAGGCCTCCTATGCACATAGTTCTTCTTCTTATGGTTAGTCCTAAGCCAAAGAAGGGTTCCTATGGGTATATTATACCATTCTAGAATTGAAATGACAAGAAAAATAAGATTTTATCTATTGGGAGATGGATTCCCAATGTGGCTCTTTTAAATGGCACAAGAATGAGAAATGAATACCAACTCCTAGCAAGACTTCTCTTTCTCTAGCCTCTTTCAATCTTCAAGCTTATAGCTTTCCTTGGGGGTAAAAAATGTGAGGGGTTGTGATTGGTTTGCAAAATTTTTTTGGAGAAATGAATCACTTTGGGAAAGAATACCAACTTAGGGTTTTCATGAACTATTAAATGAAATGGATAGAGGCTTCCCCCTACTATATAGGGCCGGCCACATAACCCTAGAGTTTGGCTAATATAAAATGTCCACATTTTCCCTATAGGTTTATCATGAAGAGTTATTTAATAAGGGGGTTTAACTAAGCAAGGGAGCATGTCCGTCGAAGACTATGAGTCAGAATTCTCCAAGCTTGCTAAGTTCGCTAGCTCAATAATTCCTAACGAGAGGGATCATACATACCGATTCATCAGAGGCTTGAATGATGAACTCAGAAAGGATGTGATGAACTGGGAGTGCACGTCATACATTAAGGCCTTTGAGGCAGCGGTGCAAAATGAACAGTTCACACTACGAAGTGTTCCAAAAAAGGCATCAGTTGCTCGAAACCCTTCTACCAAAAGATACCACGATGGAGGAAAGAAGATAGAGGGAGAACAACGCCCTAGACTTGAGTGCAGCTATTGTGGCAGACCAGAATACATAGTGGAAACTTGTCATAATACTAGAGGGGAGTGTTTCAAATACGGCCAAAAGGGCCATCTTCTGAGAAACTGTCCTACCAAGAGGCCCTTTCCATATAACCACAACGAGAATGCCGAACGTGGCCAGGATTAGAACCCCGTGCCAGCTCCAGCCAACAGATAGACTAATCATATGGGAGACCTATAGTGTATCAGCTGAATATTGAGCACTATGCGAGCAAACACGATGTCGGTGAGTCTAATTCCTTTGACCTCTTGATACCTTGCACCTCGACTCCTTGATCTCTTAAGTTTCGAGGATGAAACTTTTTCTCAGTGGGGAATTATGTAATGCCCTGCCTTCAGCGGTTCACTTAAGGAACACTTACTACTTTGACTCGGTTGAGAATCGAGCATCGGGAAAACCTTACCGCCTAGTCAATCACGGAAGAAATGCAATGAACCCTTCTAATTAGTGGAACGACTTCTATTAAAATTAGTCCAAGAGTTTTTGTTGGATATTTTGCTGCTTGGTTTTGTGTTGCTTTGTGTTTTGTCTTGGTTTCGATGATTTGGTTTTTATCTCTTTTTTCGCTTGTGCATTCATTTTGAATCGTAAGAAAAAGAGATCGAAGGATGCTAACCAAGTGTTGTTGCAATTTTATGACACATAACCAAGGAGTGATCGCTGCGTAAGGCTTCCCCATTCTCTCACGTTGATTCATTCGGTGAGTGGCTTTGGCCCTTCGATGAATCATTTGTATTCATGCCTTAATAAAAATATCTCTAGTCCACTCAAAGTGCCCGCCCCTATGCTTAATTTGATACCCCAGTAACAAGATAATATAATGAACATGAATCACATGTTAACTTAGAACTGCTACTACTTATTGCATGATAAAGAATTATGATATTTGAATCAAAGAATAATTACTACAACTGTTCAGGATATTGATGCACATTCCTTATCATATGTTGTGCATTAAAACTTATAGAAATTCTCTTATGGTTTGAATTGATCGATATTGACTTATTGAAGAGCTACGGCTCTATCTAAAAGAAGATAGTCCCCATAGATGCATATTGTTCAACTATTTTTATAGAACTATTTATTTTGATAGAATACATTTATCGCATCGAACTTTGGACAACTTGTGTACAAGGTCAGTCTCTCGAGCGATTCCTGGGTCACTGGGGATCGTTCGGCCTGAGAGAGATAATCGAAAAACCATGAGGCTTGTAGTCCTCGTGATTAGGGGGTGTCATGTCTAATAGTTATCCTGGGCTTGTAGTTTCAACTGTTATTCATGGGTTTTCCCGTAGATCATCATATAGTTAGTTCGCATGCTAGGTTTACCTTCTTGCATACCTAATACTTGATGCCAAGATTGATTCATAAGTTATATACATATATGCAATTTGTTGTTAACTTGTGTGTCTGTTGCAGGGATAACCATTCGGTCGTGGGTAAGAATTATCATATGCATGGTTTAATCTATCGCTTATGTTTCTTTGCATGAATTGTTAAAAAGAACCTAGACAACTAGAAAGGTCATCGTAATAGTAATGCTAGCTTCACTTGCTTACTTAGTGTTGATATTGGGTGAGTTTGGCTACGGTCACTCACTAGTACATGCTGAGTACTGACCCACGTTTGTGGGCATCCCCAGGTTCAGGTAGCGAGAGATTGGCGAGCATTTTGAAGTTGTAGGAGCACGTCCATCCAGTGGAGCTGCCATCATTGCCTTTAGTTTCCCTTCCGTCTCCTAGTTCCTTCAGTTTGCAAGCTTTGTTTCTAGGTATTTTATTTTTTGTCCTACTAAAAGGATATGATGTATGGCCGTTGTGGCTAGTTTTTGGGTTTGTAAAATGTGATATAAGCCAACTATTGTAGTGTCCCACTCCTAGCGGTGCACTATATAAGGCTTGTGGCTCGATTGAGTCAGTCGGAATTGAGTATGGGAAAAGTTTACGGCAAAATTGATCACGGACAATGCAATGAACATTTTCAATTGATGGATCAGCTTCCGTTGGAATGTGTCAAATAGTTTTTGTTGGATTTTTGGTGCTTGGTTTTGATGAATATGTTTTCGTGATTGGTTTTCGATGATTGATTGTTTAGCTCATTTTTATTGATTGCATGCATTCATTCTAGAGAACTCTGAGAGAAATAAAGATGGAAGTCTAATCAAATATTGGTGCCAATGCAGATAGACGCGTGACCAGAGCCTGAGAGAGCAAGCGTCTTTTTTCTTTCAGCATTCTCTATTTTGGTGAGCGGTTCTGTCCCTTCTTCTCTACTCCTCCATGCCAATAATCAATAATGTTCTCTTGTAACCTTGCTAAGTCCGATGATCGGTAAAGCCACTAATGTCACAAGTTTTATACCACTATTGTCACGCCCCAGACCCGCCCGGGCCGCCGCTCCGCCTTGCCCCGCCCCCGTATAGCCGAATTATCGTACCGGGCACGAATCACCGTGCCTCGGCGCGCCGGACGCGAATCACCGTGCCCGTCCCACGGGTGCGAGGAAGGAAGGGATGTTGTGTGGCCCGCACGAGTGTATCGGGGACGTGATGTCGTACGAGCCTGGGGTTGCGCCCGCACAAGGCCAATCATTTACGTTGATAGTTGGCTATCATCGCATCAATCGAGTAAGCAGCGAAAAGGGACTTGTTGCAATGCAATGCATTTAGCCAACTGAGTATTCGGGACAATCGAGGCAACTTGGGTTCCTTTATACAAAGGCATTCGTTCGTTCCATACATTATGCCCCCTTATACGATAGCATCTCGGGGCAACAATCGAAACCAGGATTCCGGGTCTTAGGGACTGTGGCACACCTATCGCTCCCTCGGACGATCCAGTACCTGCAAGCAAGTAAACTATTGGTGGGTCAACACTTTTATAAGTACTGGTGAGATAAAACAACTGAACGGAAACAAGCATTCACTAAAACCAACACTAAGTAATCATGTTATAAAATATTACATTACTAGTGATCTTTCTAGTTTTACCTAGGTTCGTTTCATGCAGTTCTAGCAGAGTCATATTACATTGTTTGGAAACATCTTTGGAAATAGAGTTTCATATGCAATAAGCAAGCAAGCAATCGTTCGTTCATATTTCAGGGTGTGCGCAGCGTGTCTCGTGGGACTCCAGTGTCAGATGCAAATCTAGACACACAATGCACAATCTTAGGGGCAGTCTTCTATCCAAGCCAACATAATGACTTAGCTATATGCAGGGCGGTCCCCGAGTATCTCAGGATCGGCAGCTGGTTGTACAGCATACCAATGACTCATTCATCTGATGCTAAAGGCAGCTGTGACTCATGGTTGCTTTCCATTATCTCTGTAGCAGTCGTGACACATGCATTTCAGCTCTCCACCAATAGCCATTGTCCGACCGCATGTGAATGCATGGAATACTATCAAATAAACTCTAGTATACAGACGAGACGAACCATCAGAACAGTTATCGTTGTTACGGGGCAATCTGACTTATCACTTGAACACATTCAGGCACAATATGGTTCTCTCGAAGCATAGACGATAGTGAACATGTTCATGCACTCTAGGCAAGCATTTTAGGATTCTCGTTTAGCAGACTTATCGTTTCAAAGGCAAGCTAGGTGAGTTCGTTCATTAACATGCAAGGCAGGTTCTATCATTCTCTTATGAAAACATTGCAAGCAAAAACTCAGGTTATTATTAAGGCGTGCAAGAATCAGAGAACGAAGTTCTGTCCACTCACCTGATACATAATGCCGACGCGGAGTGGGGCATTACAACTATTATAAATCAATGAATTACATTTTTAAGAGGGAAGTTCAATTATGTAACATAGGAAAGGATATAATCATTATGTCGTGGTTTGGTGCCATGCCTTAGCGGTAAATTGGAGTCTACGGACTACCAATCAAATCAATGAATAAGTATGCTGAATTGAGAATGGGTAAAAATGCATTGCTGCTTTAAATATTTCAATACCTTATACTGCTATTTATGCTTACCATATAGTCGTAGATGCATTTTATGGTCATGGACAACTTGTGCACAAGGTAGTAAATTTCCTCGAACGAAACCTGGGGCATTGGGGATCGTTCGGCCCAGGGGAAATAGTAGTGCTTTGGTAGCGTCGGGTATAAGCGAGACATTCATTGAGTCTTACTACCTTCTTTGAATGGCACATCTATGCCCATCAAAGTCCTACACGACATATCCATCGTGGTGCTACACCACAAATGACCAGTAGGAATGAGTTGCATACTAATGATGTCTTATGCAGGGACGGTAAGAACAATCATGTAGATCATACAGGAACGGCCATTGGCTGAAGTAAAAATTCCATATGTGCAAAGCTTATATGTATTTCACTCCATGAACTGTTGCTTATGAACTGTTGCCTATTAAAATATAGCATATATAATGTTGCCTAATAAACGACTGCTTAAATTAAAAAATATTGGTTTAGGTGAGTGTGTCAGTTTTGCTTACCAGTACGAGTTGAGTACTGACCCACGTCTATGTGGGCAAACCAGGTAACCGAGATACCGTGGGCGCTCAAGGAAGATAAAGCTTCGTTGCAGTCTTTTCAAGCTTCTTCCTATTTCAAAGTATTTTAAAGATTTCTAGTAGATGCTTTCAAGTTTCCAAGAACATAATAAAGGGGCATAATATATGGCATAAGAATATTATTTTATTTCGGCATATCGGTCTTTTCTTTTATGCAAAGCTATGTAAGTCATCCAGGCATTTTTATTTCGGTGCTGAAAAAATTGTACTTCGTTGAAATGAATCAATAAAAGAATTATTTTTTTCTATACAAATTGTGCTTTATAATCTGCTGTTGTATTGTGAAACTGTTTACAAAAGATTTTGACACATGTGCACATTCTTGTCTTGTAAAAGTGTAACCCCAGACTTGTACGATATCATGCCCAGCGAGGACGAACGGTTCTGCGGAACCGAATGCGAGGACGAATCGGTTCTATTGAACCGGGGCATGACAACTATGATATATTTTTGTAATCAGCCAAGCTAGTACTTTGTAATCCAATTTCAAGTATTCAATAAAGAAAGTAATTTGTGTTCCTATCAAATGTGTTCAAACTTTGGTTCTCTGTATTTTAAATGTTGTGCTTCTATATATATGTATTTTTGTCTAACTTGTGTTTTGTGCAGGTACTATGTCTAGGGCAAGCGCAACATAGGCTTGCACGACATCACGCCCAAGCGAGGATGATCGGTTCTGTAAGGACCAAGCAAGGACGATCGGCCCTTGCGAGATCGACGGGTGACAACGAGTACGTGGGTATGTCCAGCCTACGCCGCAACATCGGCGATAGAACACTGTCTAGGTCAACAATATTATCTACCCATGTAACCCAATAATATATGAACCTGTCAATGATATCTCAACTCCATACGGAGGACAAGATGACAATATAATGATAGGTAATACTCAATCACAATAAAACTAGAGAAAGATAATGGCACAATATTAAATAAGGAATAGAAATCACAAAGTCTCTTAAATCGAACAGTCACTACAATATCCAAGTCTATAAGTCTAACAATATCAGCACAAAGTCTAAAATATGAATAACAACTCAAAGTCTAAGCTGGAGACAAATCCAGTATAATGAATAAAACTAGCTAAGTGTTTGCTACTAGTTGAGCCTCCTCAATAGCTGGTACTAGATCCTCATGTACAACGATGCTATCTCAGCTAGCTCTCTAACATGTGGTATATAATACGTAGGACACCAATCCTCTAAATAATCATCTAGAAAAAAATATCCAGTCATGATTGGAGCGAAGTACAAAACTCTGAAAGCAGTTCCAAATATATGGTAGAGAATATATAACAAGTAATAGAAAAGAATACAAGATGCACAAGTAACTAAAAAATAGAAATATAGCAGAAACAGACAGATAAATATAATAGAAAACTAGAAAGATAAATACAGGCAATATGGAATAAACTGAAAGTAAGAGAAACTGGAATATTGTCTATGTGATTTAGAGCAGAAGTTCGTTATGTGATCGACTTGGGTTGTACATCATTATACTATGGTAATTCAATTATACGTGGGGTGTATAATCGATATACACATGATTAGACATACACATGATTACGCTAAGGGATTGATTACATAACCAACTTCTACTCCCCCGTCCCAGCCAATACTCATGGATTCAATCACGATACATTACGCACATGAATATAATATAAGCACACTGAGCACATGAGTATAGTGTGAGTACACTGTAAGCCCCCTGATGTTCAGGAATTATTAATTTGGACTTTTCACAATTTTTTGGAATTTTTGGAATTTTCTGTAATTAAAACCTAGGCTCTTGGTAATTAATTGATTTTTATTTGCTTTTAATTACTATTAAAATATTATGAAAATAATATTTTTGTGTGTGAAATGAAAAACTGGACTTAGGGTAATTTTTTTGGAATTTATTGGGCCCCGGACCTATTTTAAAACACCTAAAAACTATTTATTTATTTATTTATTTATTTATGTATTTATTGATTTATTTAATTAATTAACCTAAACCCTAGCCCAGCCCAGCCCAGTTCGGCCCAACCCTCGGCCCAAACCGGCCCAGCCCGCCCGCCATAACGGGTCGGGTCGGGTCCACCCGAACCAGACCCGCCGCCCGTAACCCGTTCCCCTTTCTCCCCTCTTCCCCGCCTGAACCGCTCCTCCCCCCCCCCCGCGTCTCCCGCCGGAGCCGCCGCCTCCGGCTACGTGGCGCTCCGCCCGGCCACCTCGCCCGCACCCCCGGCCACGACGCCCGCCTCCCTCGGCCCCTCGCCTCTCCTCCTCCCCTATAAATTAACCCCCGCTCGGCCTCCGGTCACCGCCCCTCACCCTATCGCACCACCCCGCCGTTCCCGCCTTCGCCAGCGCCGCCACCAACTCGCCGCAGCCCCCTCTCCGCCTCCTTCTTCTCCCCGCCCGCAAGGAAACCAGGCCGACCCCGAGCCCTCGCCTCGCCGCAGCGCCTCCGGCCGGCTCCGCCCGCTCCGGCGCGCCACCCGCGCCACCCGCGCCGCTCCTCCGGCCCGCCTCCGGCCTCAGCGCCTCAGCTCCGCCTCCGGCAGCCCCAAACCCTAACCCTAGTTCTCTCTCTCGTGTCGGACACGTGTCGGACACGACACGGACACAAGAAACGATATTTTTCAAGCCCTGTTCAGGTACGTGTATCTCCCTGCTCGTTTACCCGTTTCTGATTCCGTATTTTGCATCACGAAGCCTGCGTGACCCTCTAGGTGCCCGTGCAACCAGCTCGGGGCATCGCGTCCTGTGGCGATCGCGAACCGCGATCCAAAAACAGGAAAAACAACGCCCTGATTCACCCCGAAACTGGGTACACCCCGCCAACCGGGACGACTTGGTTGTGCGCGGTCTTCACAGATACGTGCGCGCCGTCGATACGGACGTGTAGGATTTTACAGAAGTTGATTCGGGTGTGCGTGCACACCGGGATCAACGCGTATCTGCGGACAACGTCCCGTATCCGACTTTTCTGGATCGCGTCCTAACTTTGTGTACACACGTCGGATTAAAACAAAACTTGCGCCATCGGACTCGTAGCGATACGCTGGTCCTGTGACCCAAGTTTGGTTTGATTCTGAGAACGTTGACAAAATCGTGTGTCGTGGGCCCCACAGGCTCCACTCGACGGGCGATTTTGTGATCGGCTCATCGGAATCCAATTCTGGAAGTTCCGTTGGGTTCGTATCATCGTTCCTGACCTGTTGACACTAAGTTTGATAAATTTGGAGACCTTTGACCCTGACACGTTTTTCGGTGCAAAGCGGGCCCACATGTGGACCCCGTTTTGACCCGAAATTGTCGTTTTTGCCCTTATCTTCAAATTGGACTCAAGGACAGGCATTTCTAGCTATTTGATATCTTCTGAGCATGATTTTAATATTTATTTCATCATCCGGAGACATTTCTGGAAATTTCTCGATAACAGAACCGTAGTTGGAATCCAAACATCAGGCAAGTACCTGCACTTCAAGTTTATTCTTTATATTATGATAATTAGTTCCTTGCTCTACTAGCACCATTGGATGATTACACTTAGTGTTAGGATTTGAAGTTCATGTATTGCTTTTCATGTCGGGAGGGAGAATACTATGAGGCATGTAGTTTACCCTTCCCCCTGTCCTGACTGCTAGCTGTTGGTACGCGACTGTACCATCAGCCTTATACTCGATTATTTCGGACTGCTGTAGAAGCATGAAAAATACGCTGGCAAAAGCTACGCGGCATATTGATACAGAGCAGCACAAACAAAGGCCTTCAGTGCCATCAGGCGTAAGAGCTCAAGGGTGCAGCGCGTCCAAAACCGCTTCGGCGTAGACGGGACCCCCCCATCGCCTCCAGGGCGTAAAAACTCAGCCGCTCTCAAAGCAGCGTTAAAATAGCGTTCGAGGAACGCTTCGTCTTCCCCGAAATGAACCTGTCAAAGTCACGCAGTGAACCTGGCCTCTGACTCCTGACAAAAAGTGCTGCACGGCGACCCAGACGACGGCTGAAAACAGGCACAGACCCCTCGGGACGCACACCACAGTATGATGGCGGATCCCTGCATTTAATGCAGAGGATTGGGTTAAGATACCACCGAACCGTCGTTTACTGACGACCCCTCAGCATAAACTGCTCTTTTTCGCACAGAGGGATACGCTGCATTGTTTTACACAGGCAGGCATAAGCCGGTTTACGCTCCGCAGTAGACAAACCGCCTGCCACGTCAAAAGCTGCACATCGTACGGGGCTCGAGGCACGTCTCTTCGTCTAATTGCACGGAGCGGTGACAGGTTCAGTCAAGGCACGTCTCTGCAACGGATGCACAGAAGGGCTGCAGACCTTCGAAACACGTCTTCGCATTTAATGCACAGGATGATGGCAAATCTCTGTAGAAGATTTGATTACATCTTCGAAAGCCGTGATTCCGGCTAAGACGTCCCCGTCAGCACTCGGGCACGGTACGCAGCGGCTTCTACGCCCATTCAAGACCTGTGCCCCTTCGGCTCTCAACGCCTCTCCGGCTCCTACGCCTATCCGGCTTCAACGCCTGTCCGGCTCCTACGCCTATCCGGCTTCAACGCCTCTCCGGCTCCTACGCCTATCCGGCTTCAACGCCTCTCCGGCTCCTACGCCTACCCGGCTTCAACGCCTCTCCGGCTTCTATGCCTATCCGGCTTCAACGCCTATCCGGCTTCTACGCCTATCCGGCTTCTATGCCTATCTGGCCTCTGTGCCAGGGTGACAGTCATTTGGCTTCTACGCCAACCATTTCTACACACGGGATACCTACCTGCGTGGCTCTTACGCCGTGATCTTCGTAGCAATAGTACGCGTTGTGTTCCCTTAGTTGGACCCGCGTCATACGCTCATTCAAAAGATCATCCATACGCAGGCATTGGTTACTTTAACCGTTGTGTAAAAGGGTGTTGTACTTCCCATTCCTCGGTTTTTACAGCGACGGAGTGGTCACTGTCACCAAAACTCTATAAATAGAGACCCCTATCAATGGGAAAGAGGAAAAAGAAGAAAAAAAAAGAATTATCATCCAGGAGAGAGTTATCGTCCAAGGAGAGAGAGAGAGAGAGAGCCCGGAGAGCAGGCAAAGAGCAGGGATCGACGACCTTGGCCTCGTGCGTCCAACCTCTTCTGCAACCTTCAAAGCTGCTACCTGTCTTCCACGGCACTTCTTCAACATCGTGTGGTCCAAGGGCTAAAGTGATCGACCGCAGATCAGACACCTATAGCAATTTATACCCAGATTAAATAAATTGTACTCCCACATCCTCGTATAGGATTACATTGTACAAGTTTGTTTGTAAACAGAAGGGCGCGGGTTTCGCATAAACCCCGTCATTGAAATACAATTTCATTCCTTTCGTTTAATACCACAAACAAGATGGCGACTCTGCTGGGAAGATCTTTCTCTTCTGACGAGGAAGTAATTGCTCAACACGATACGGTATCCGTGGGAACCGTGAAGAAGACGCTGGTCGTTCATTTCGACCAGTCAGCCTACGAAGACATGCTTCGAGCCGGGGGTAGCTCTCGCCCTCTCTCCGTCCAGGACAACAGGAAGCTGCGCAATGTGTGGATGCCCAAGACATCCTCTACTATTTCTGTGGACTCTCCGATCTCTCCGGGCTCTCCGATCTCTCCGACCTCTTCGGCCAACGAGGTTGTAGCGACGCTCCCTCCGTGCCCCGCACGTAAAATTCAGTCTCCCGCTACGCGAGGTACAGACAAAACTTCGGGCGAAGCCTTAGCGCTAACCCCGAAGAATCCACTGCGCTTTACGCGTAGGAAACAGTCTCCCGCTACGCGCGGTAAAGACAAAACTTCGGGCGAAGCCTCAGCGCTAACCCAGAAGCCTTCACTGCGCTTTACGCGTAGAAATCTGTCTCCCGCTCCGCGCGGTACAGACAGAACTTCCGATGGTGCCTCGGCGCCAAGACGGAAGAACAGATCTCGCTCCACGCGCAAGACATCATCTGACCTCTATGATAAACCAGATGAGCATTGTGATCTCCGTGAAGGAAAGCAAGCGGCAGGCTACTTAACCTCTCGGCCTTCACGCCAGCGAAGGAACAGAATGCCTACCCTCCAAATTACGCAAGAAAACGGCGGCCGACTGAGGATCTCTCCAGCTTTACGCCAGTCGGAGCGAATCTCCGAATCACGCCAGGGAAAGCCCTTCGGCGTGAAACAAGTCCATGTTGCGGGAGGACGTCCCCCCAGAGGATTGTCCGCCACCCAGACTGCCAGCCTGTTGTACACAGGTGGCGCGGCAAGAACCTTGGTGCCCGGCCCCCGCGTGTCCGCAGATGGAAACGAAAGGGACAGGTCACCGTCAACTCCTCCTGACCTACGTACACGTCTGATCCAGAGACGTAAAAACGGGAGTCGTGAACAGGATCCAGAGCCCCTAGGCGGCGGACGGAGAGAGATCGTGTGGGAGGACGCATCGCCACCCAATGTCATTACGATGTATGAACCGTACGGGAACTTTATTGTCCCCTCAACTCATGACTATCGGCGTCCAATAGTCTTCATCCGCAGACAGGGCGCTCCGATGGTACAAGAAGATTTCCGGGAGTCTAAAGAAGGAAAAATGCAAATCCACAGGTATAGCTCTCAAGCTCTGAAGATCATACAGAACATGGGTTACGATTTAGAGATGAAGCAGGGCCTCAATTATGGAAAAGGCAGACGAACGCCGTTACATAGTAGTCCTTGCTATCGACAAACTCGTTTCGGGTTAGGGTATACTGCACCCCCTGCACGCTCCGAACTTCCAAAGGATAGTCCTGTAAAACCAGAAATGGGTCCTTCCAAACCGACCTCCAGGAGCGACAAAACAGGAGGAAGAACCCGCCCGAAGTCCAGATACAGTACAGCAAGGACAGCTGACCCGGAAGATCAAAAGGCTCAGGCATCCGGATCGCGAAAACTGAAAGAGACTTTTTCCTTCAAAGAAGACGACATCGTTGAAATCTTCAACATGTTGACAAAAGCAAACAAACTCCGGATTCCGAACGTCAGATATCCCGAGAGCACCGGCGAAGTCAATAACCCGGATTACTGTCTCTTCCATCGGTATGTTCATCACCCTACGAAGGCCTGCCGTTTATTAAAAAGAAGAATTCAGGAGCTGATAGATGACAAGGTCATCACCTTGCACCTATGAACGAGGAAACGACCATCGTGAGCAGGGCTCATCTTTCTGGTACGGAATAGTGAACCCCTGAAAGTCTCCCCAGTGGACCCTACAGGCCTACCCCCACTCGAGAAAAACACTATATAGCAAAAAATTTATCACTACCTCTGAATAAACTTTCGGCTATTAGTTATCATCGGACGTCGTCTAAACTTAACATTCGTACTTAGCCCCAAGTACCCTAGTAATGTTAAGCCCACAAATGCGGCCTGTCCCAAAGATGAATTCCCTCTTCCTATCACCGACATCATGATCGACAACACCTGTGGTTTCGAACGCATGTCTTTCATGGACGGGTTCTCGGGATACAATCAGATCAAGATGCATCTTGAAGACGAGAAGCACACTGCTTTCCGGACACCACTGGGGGTATATTGCTATACGGTCATGCCCTTCGGATTGAAGAATGCCGGGGCTACATACCAGCGGGCCATGAGTAACATATTCCATGAGCATTTACGCAAAACAGTGGAATGTTACGTAGACGACATAGCCGTCAAGAGCCGCCTCAAAGGTGATCACCTCCAAGACTTGAGGACGGTGTTCGAGCTAATGCGTCGCCATCAACTCAAGATGAACCCTACGAAATCATTTCTGGGTGTATCTAGTGGCAAGTTCCTGGGATTTGTCATCTCCACCAAAGGCATCCAGGTGGACCCTGACAAAGTCCAGGCAATCGTAGAAATACGACCACCCCGTAATCTGAGGGAACTCCGGGGATTTCAAGGCCGTCTGGCCTATATCCGACGATTCATATCCAACCTCTCGGGGAGATGTCAGCCTTTTTCTCACCTCATAAAGAAAGGTGTATCTTTCGTGTGGGACGAAACCTGTCAGCAGGCGTTCGGAGACATCAAACGCTACCTCACCAGTCCGCCAGTTCTGGCATCTCCCGTCATGGGAAAACTATTCTTGCTGTACGTTCGAGCAATGGATCATTCACTAGGAGCTCTTCTTGCACAGAAGAACGACATGGGACATGAACAAGCTATCTACTACCTCAGCAGGATGATGGTCGGGGCCGAGCACCGGTACAACCCAGTGGAGAAGGAATGCTTGGCTCTGATTTTCGCCGTCCAGAAGACACGACACTATGTCACCGGACAGACCATTCATATCATCTCCAGGATCAACCCTCTGCGGGTACTAATGAGCAAATCGAGTGTTCTTAACTCCCGACTCGCGACTTGGGCGATGCTATTAACGCCATATGATATGGTGTACGTACCGCAGAAGTCCATTAAAGGCCAAGCACTGGCTGACTTCCTAGCTGCCCATCCGATCCCGGAGTCCTCCAAGTTATACGAGGACATTCCCGACGAAGTTGCAGAATATAACTCCGCAATGGAGACCGACGCATGGCAACTCTTCTTCGATGGGGCCTCCAGAACCGGTCCCAAGGGAAACATCGTCTCAGGAGTAGGAGTCGTCCTGGTCACTCCTGATCAGCTCGTCATCTACCGAGCATATTCTCTTAGCGAGCCCTGCTCCAACAATGTGGCAGAATACAACGCTCTGTTAATCGGGCTCCAAGCCGCCAAAGAGCTGGGGGTCGAATCCCTGGAAGCTTTCGGTGACTCTCTGCTTATCGTCAATCAAGTCAGAGGGATATATGAAGTCCGGAATCCAGACCTCATCCCCTACCACCAAGCAACGGTCGAGATAGCCATGACCTTCAAAGGATTCTTCCTGGAGCATGTACCTCGGTCTCAGAATCTGGAAGCCGATGCCCTGGCCAGTCTAGCCGCAGACTTAGCCACTCCTATAAGAAGGCAGGATTCGGTAATCCTTCTTAACAGAGACTTATTCTGTGCGAAGAACAACCTTCACATAGGACGCAGCCATGCTGTGAACACAGATCTCCCCGGAAAAGACTGGAGAAGTCCCTTCATAGATTTCGTCGCATACGGAATCTTGCCGGAGGACCCCAAAGGAGCAGTGTCCATCAAGCGACGATCATTACGCTTCTATTACGATGCATCTGCACAATGCCTATATCGCCGGACCTACGACGGATTACTGTTGAGATGTCTGTCTAACGACGAAGCACAGCAGATTATCCGGGAAGCTCACGACGGTGTATGCGGAGCACACCAACCCGGTCCTAAGCTACAGGATCGCATCAGGAGAATGGGCTATTATTGGCCTACTATGATCACAGATGCGATACGGTATGCAAGACAATGCAGAGCCTGTCAGATTCACGCAGACTTCATACACCGACCATCTGAGCATCTGCATCCTACAGTTGCATCCTGGCCTTTCGAAGCATGGGGTATGGACGTCATTGGTCCCATTCACCCGTCTTCTTCCCGAGGTCACCAGTTCATACTGGCCATCACGGACTACTTCTCCAAATGGGCAGAGGCAATCCCTCTTGCTGAGGTAAAGGCGTCTAATGTGATCAGCTTCATCAAGCATCACGTCATTTATCGCTTCGGGGTCCCCCGAAGGATAATTCATGACAACGGGCCCCAGTTCATCAGCCAAGCGTTTCATCGATTTTGCGATAAAAATTGAATACACAATATTGCCTCTACGGCATACTATCCAGCTGCTAATGGTTTGGCGGAAGCTTTCAACAAAACCATTATCAAACTCTTGAAGAAGTTCGTCTCTTCAAACAAAAGAGATTGGAACGAAAAGCTGGGCGAATGTCTCTGGGCATACCGCACAACGGTACGAACGCCGACAGGCTGTACCCCATTCTCACTGGTATACGGGAGCGAGGCAGTTCTCCCCATTGAAATCCAGATCCCGTCGCTCAGGATAGCCATGGCTAATGAGCTGACTCAAGAAAAGAATGACCTGTTAAGGCTTCAGGAGCTAGAAGGATTAGACGAGAAATGCCTCCAAGCTCAACAGCGCATCGCGCTCTACCAAGCACGCATTTTCAGAGCTTTTAATCGTAAAGTAAAGGAAAGGGTGTTCAAAGTCGGCGAGCTAGTTTTAGCCGTAAGAAGGCCGATGATTCTTACTCACAGGAGTAAAGGCAAATTCTAGCCCAAGTGGGAAGGCCCTTATGTGATCGAGACAACATTCTCGAACGGAGCCTACAGACTAGCCCAGCCCAATGGAGACCTATTAATGGCTCCTATCAACGACAAATTCCTGAAGAAGTACTACGCCTAATCTCCTCCACTCAGGAGGAATACGGGGAGATTCTCGTAATCCGACGAAACTACTTCAAAGAAGAAACTAGTATAGGCCCACAAATCAGTCATGTCCATATCACCTCTGAACTGTATTTCTTTGGAGAAATCTGCCATGTCCATATCACCTCTGAACAGGCTTTCCAAGATTCTGACCATCGATTATCACCTCTGATATCGATCGTCACTTCAACTAACACCCGTACTAAATCTAAGTACGCCAGTGGTGTTAGGTCCACAAAATCTGCTACGTCCATATTACCTCTAGCAGGGCTTGTCCTCAAACCTATTACTTGCACCTAGGTGCGCAAAAAGCAATAGGCCCACAAATCAGTCATGTCCATATCACCTCTGAACTGTATTTCCTTGGAGAATCTGCCATGTCCATATCACCTCTGAACAGGCTTTCCAAGATTCTGACAATCGATTATCACCTCTGATATCGATCGTCACTTCAACTAACACCCGTACTAAATCTAAGTACGCCAGTGGTGTTAGGTCCACAAAATCTGCTACGTCCATATTACCTCTAGCAGGGCTTGTCCTCAAACCTATTACTTGCACCTAGGTGCGCAAAAAACAATAGGCCCACAAATCAGTCATGTCCATATCACCTCTGAACTGTATTTCCTTGGAGAATCTGCCATGTCCATATCACCTCTGAACAGGATTTCCAAGATTCTGACCATCGATTATCACCTCTGATATTGATCGTCACTTCAACTAACACCCGTACTAAATCTAAGTACGCCAGTGGTGTTAGGTTCACAAAATCTGCTACGTCCATATTACCTCTAGCAGGGCTTGTCCTCAAACCTATTTACTTGCACCTAGGTGCGCAACAAGTAATAGGCCCACAAAACAGCTATGTCCATATTACCTCTGAGCTGTAAACTCTAGTAAAGCCTATCACGTCTATCTCACCTCTGATAGTACTTTACCTACAAAAACTTGGCCAAAGCACGTTCTATCATGTCCGTATGACCTCTGGATAGACGTGCCCTGCTGAAGTTTACCGAGAGTTTATCACGTCCATACTACCTCTGATACCACTCTCGCCCTAACCTGTCATTTATATTCCGAAATGATGGGTCCAAAGTTAGGAAAAAGTCTCTTTTTATTCCCAAGAAAGAACAAAATTACATCTGGGAAAGCAAAAAAAAAAAAAAAGAGCACATCATTGCGGCGGAGCAGTCATGTCACGGATCTGCCAAGCTAGCACGGCCATCCTCTCGTCCCTAATGGTCAGAGCATCAGCACGGGCCCGCTCCAGCAGTGCCTCGTTGTCACTCGAATGGGACATCTCGGCTATCGTCCGACGCACGCCCGCACAGGCACCTTCCGCGCGATCCAGATCCCGCCGCACTGTGCTCAGTCGACCGGCCACCACATCCAAGCCTGCCAACGACTGGGAAGCCCACTCTTCTGCCTGAGCGAATTTCTCCCTCAACCTGTGAATCCTCGCTACATTCCCCTCGTGCTCGGATTGGTACGTTGTCTGGAGGGCGAGGATCTCATCCACGGCGGCTTTCCTCTGAATCGCCTCCAGCTGGCGAGTTCGAAGGAGTTCCTTCAGGTCTTCCATCCGTTTGGCAAGATGCGCAGTCATAAGACCGTATCTGGTCTGGGCCTCAGCATCAAGACTGCCCTGAGCCAACCGCAAATACTCGTTAATGGGTTGTTCTAAACCATTAACCATCGCCTCCAGGGCATCGACTCCCCCGAAATCGTCGAACTCCCTGACAACCCCGATCGAGAACTGGGCAGTTCTCTTCAGGCGCTCGAAATCCAGACTCTTCGCCAACACCATTGATATCATCGCTCCCAAACTAGTGTAAAAGAGGCTGGTATGTTGCTCAGTCAGCGCAACTAAACCCGACTGAACGCCAGAAGAGACCGCGATATCAGCGAGTCCCCCACCAGAGACGATTGCAGACGAGGTAGCCACAGCTGCCGCCTCGACGGTTGGTGCGACCGAAGGCAAGGTCACGGTGACAGGCTCATCCTCCTCTCGAGGCGACGAAACCACTCCGGGCGAGCTAGCCCCCGAAGGTGTTTCCTCCTCAGGATCAGGTGCCTCCGTATCACCCCCAGGGGCCGGAGCAGAGCCGGAAGGCGGCTCAACGCTACACTCCCCGTGGGCTCCATCCCCTGAGAAAAAAGAACCCGAAAGTCGACATCAGTACAAAGGTAACCTTTCTAAAAGGAGACATGAAAACGACATTTACCCGAGGCCAATGGTATATATGGCGCATCTGCAGCCGAGGCAGCTAAACCTCGCTCTAAGGACGCAATGCGAACTATCATACCTGGGGAAGGAGGTGGACCAACTGACATCGCCCGCAATTCCTCCAAGTCTCCACCAAGACGCGGTCGAGGTTCGTCAACTGGAATCTCGCTAGGCACAGCAGGAGCTTTATCCGTTGCGGGTCCAGGGAAGGATCCTCCCATCTGCCATGGCCACCTAGGCGATCTCGTTCCACTACCCGGAGCAGTAGCCACAGCAGCGACCCCTAGCGAAGATCCTCCGGCGCCGCCAACCGAAACCATAGAGGGTCCCTCTCTAAAAGGCGAGGAACCTCCAGCCAAAGACTCATCCCCGACATGGGAAGATGTAGGCCCACTCCCGGTAGCTTCAACACCAAAAATGCGGAAAGGACGAGCAACTATCTCCTTCCTCCTCTTACGAACAGAAGCCTCCTTAGGAGCAGGCGCCCTTCGCTTCTGAGGAACTACCAAAGCCCCCGCAGGCGGAGGCACTTCACACCCCGGCATCGACTCCAGGGGTTCATCCGGGGTATCAAACTCCTCACCCTCATCGGGAGAAACCGAGGGAACTTCAACTCCTCCCCCGGCAATGGGAGAGGACACCCTAAGACTTCCGCGTATGTCAAAATCGCGGTAGAAGGTGTTGATCGCCACGTAAAACTGGGCGTAAGAATGAAGGATGCGCAGCTCCGTAGAGGGGGTAACATCCGACACGACGAAGGCTGCTCCAGTGCAACCCGTGGTGAAATACCGCCATCCTCTGGCTCCATCAATGAGCCCGCCTCTGGACCTGAAGCTGGTGACGGCATTGCCCACGTGCAGCTGGCCGTACCCAAATTGCCTGGCGAACCGACTAGGCAAATAAGGCTCGAAGAAGCAATGTTCTTCACTCCTGTACAGGAGATGGGAGGGTCTAATGCAGACCAGCCAATTAAAAGCCTCCGGAGAAAGATCGGTCTTCTCTCTACCCGAGTTCTCAAGCCTCATCCCTAATTGATGGCGATCTACGGGAGGGAGAGTACAGAGGAGCTTTCAGCCATGGCTGAGGTTCGATGCCAGCCGACAATCTAGAACGGTGTCCACGTTCCAGGGAGAATCCTTGTAGTTCAACAAGAAATTTCCTCCTGAGCTGCTACCAGAGCCAGGAGACATCACCCGGGGATTGTGGAGAATTAACCAACCCATCAGATACAAGTATGGTAATTCCACCCTGGGAAAACTCTCACGCCGGGCTTCATCAGCAAGCAACCCATCGGTCAGAGCTCTCAAGCCCGCCTGTATACGGCACACCATGGCAGGAAGCAAGCCCAGTCTTGCCCCGAACACCAGGCGCACTGCCGGCCACAAGATGTTCCGGTGAATGCGGTCCGCGGACGCAGTACCAGGCACTACTACTCGACGCAGCCATAACGAGAGGAAACCAGCCAACTGGGCTTCCTTGGATAGAGACCCGCGACAGCGCCTCAGGTAACTACGGGCCGTAGTACCTTCGGGGTACTTTTCTACCCTCTCAACGAGGATCTGGTCCGAAGCTTTGGCCTCCTCCATAAGGCCATCCACGACCTGGCCACTAAGCACGCCCAAACAGTTCACGGGCTCATTCTTGCCCCCCGAAACTTTCTCCAACTTGGCAGCTCTAGCTCGGTGGAAGAAAAGGTAGGACATCCACTTGGTAGTGTGGGCCAAACCAGAGGGCTTGTTGTAAAAAGTGGTGTAGGCGAGATATTGGCACATCAGCTCCTGATACACATCCGCCACCCGAGGGTCCGAATCCCCCAACTCTCGGTTGGTGGGAACATACTCTTCATACGGGGTATCCCCCATCGGCAGCCTCGAGACAACCGCCATCTCATGAAGGACCAATTCCAACTCCCCCAGTGGAGTGGCAAAGGTCCCAGTGAGCGAAACGTATCGCTCCATCAGTGCCAAGAACAAATTAGGGTTGGGAGGCAACCCGACGCTCGTCGCGCTCACAGCGGCATACAGCCCAATGCCCTCTAGCTCTTGCCGAAAGCGCTTCAAGGCCCAGTTAACTAGGCTGGTCCATCGGAGGTTTGCTGGGGTGACCCACCCATTACACCGAGGATTCTCCTTGGGGTACACCCCACCTCGTCCCATGAAGCTGTTGCAGAAAGTCGACAGTTGGACCGGCTGGATCACAGAGCTGTCTTCGCTCGGGACGCCACCCGGGTACAATCCCCGGAACAATGTCACAGGACCAGAAGGACGACTGACAAACGATCCCTGGTCAGCTCCTTTCTGATGAAAGATCTTCCCCGGCTTGCCATGAAGATCGGGAGTCAACGTCCACGATATCTTTCTGGGATGAGTGGCATGGAAGAAAGCCGAGATGGGATAATCCCTCGGCATCGTCGGCAGGTACAGAACCAAGCTCTCGACAGCAAAGACTCAAGGTTCCCTCTTAGGCTTCGTCTGGGACCGCTTGTCGATCATGTCCCCGAAAAGAAAAGCCGGCTTTAAGTACCGCTCTCCGTCTACATACGTCAGGGGCTCCCCATTGATCATACTCAGCAGTGCCCGCTCGCCCTGAGCCGCCAACAAAAATCCCCTTCCCTCAGGATACTGGGATCCGGAGAGGGGAAATTCCACGTGGGATAAGTCCTCTAGGTAGTTCGAGTGCAGCATCCCGGCGGAGGAACCCATCACCTCGGTCAGCGGAGACTCACCCAGGTTAACTACAAAGGTGCAAAGAAAGTATGTCATTACAAAAATCTTGCACAAACATACAAAACCAAAGAAACGACAAACTGTGCTCTACGCCAGGATTGTACGAATTCGGTTATTATACGCCGGGAGTCCCCTCCGCAAACGTAAAATGCTTATTTTACGACATACGCCAGTTTTCGGTAGCCAGAGCTTTTACGCTCGGAACTACGAAAATATGGCGCCTTTACGCTAGCACACGAGAAATGTGGGCGTAAAAGATGAAAACGCCTCCGTGCATCATCTTCCTCAGAAGAGGCTATCAGCACAGAAGGCGACCTAGCGCGGTCACGTTCAACGTGTGCGAAGGATTTTTGTTATTCTTGTCACCCCAAAGGATCTACCTCTCAGACCGGGTGCGCTGCCCGTCGGCGGGATACTTCCGGAAGGAAGTCCACCTTGCCCGACCGAAGACTCCCTCGCTGGGGCAGTGGGAGAAGAAGAAGAACCTATGCTCTTTCCCTTAGCGGAGGAGGTTTGTTTCGTCGCCATTTCTGAAAGCTCGAAGTGCTCAGAGAAGGAATGAAGGAGAAAAGCTCGAACAATCAAGAACTCTCGTTCGCAGAAGACGGATGAAAAGTTTCTCTCTCCAAAGCTTGGGATATATATAGAGTCCGGATCGACTCCTCGAATCCTCGGACGGACTCCTCGAGACCCTAACCAAGTCTCGCATTAATAGTCGGATATGATTGGGTGCTACGTCAAACCACTACCCTCAAAAGACGGACAGTCAGCGAATTCGAAAAATTCTTCGCGCAAGACAGTTCAGCAGTTCTACGCTAAAGGAGCTTTCTACGCTCGACAGCAACAGATCTACGATTTTACGCTCGCAAGCTACAAGTCTATGGTTTTTCTCGCCCGGATGCCTTTGTGCTCGGTAGCTTTTACGCTCGAGAGGCGACAAACCTACGGCTTTACGCTCAGCAGATACCAAATCGATGATCTCACGCTCGGTGGCGCTCAGTTTACGCTCAGAAGCAACAGATCCGCAGAACTTCACGCTCGAAGAAATTCTCTTTTCAGGAGCTACAGATCCACAAGTCCTACGCTAAAGGAGCTTTCTACACTCAACAGCAACGATTCTACGGCTTTACGTTCAAGCAGCTATAAGTCTATGGTTTTTCTTGCCCGGATGCCTTTGTGCTCGGTAGCTTTTATGCTCGAGAGGCGACAAACCTACGACTTCACGCTCAGGAACCACAAGTCTACGACTTCGCGCTCAACGGTGTTTTACGCCCAGACGCTACAGGCTGAGGATTTCGCACTCCGCGACTTTTCGCTTATCCAAAACAGTCCCCGACCCAGTCAAGTGCAAAGAGTTCACACAGAAGATACTCGTTCTTGACCCCAAGTACCCGAAACAGACAGAGTACAACCATTAAGAAATTACTCTTTTCGGGTCCCAAAATTGGAGGTTCATCCGGACTCCAGTCTGAACATCTCGTCTGTCAAAGATGACAAAGCTCAGCCAGAATCCTCGACCCTGTTTCAAGGGAGTTCCGAGAGATCATTCTTGAAGACGAAGACTGAACAAAGTTCTGCTCATCAGAAGCAGCAGTTCAGAACTCTGCGGTTCCTTAGCCCTAGCAACAGGACAGTTCTAAGTGTTCAAAATGCTAAGGCAGCGCTCTATGCACTATCCGCTGCACGTAAAAAACAGGACAGAACCTAGTACTCTCTATACAGGGTCGCGTAAAGTATCAGACGCGTCGAAGCTGCACACATTCAGACTTCACGGCAACGTATGGCAAGTGATCATATGAAGAAAAGACGACTTTATTGAAGATTAAAATCATGATTACATATGAGGGAAACCCTTTCTACAGGGGTTTTCTCTACTTTTTATGATTACATATGAGGGAAACTCCGTCTATAAAAGACTCCCTCGTCGTCTGAAGATCGCACCGAGAGGCTGTTCTGACTGGTTCTCACGTCGGTGAAGGTCTTCCTCTTCTTCTAAGAAGATGATCACCGGCGGACACGACAGAGTTGGGGCTTGCATAGATTTTACAGATCCCCTACTCCGTGCACCGCTCAAACCGGGACAACACGAGTCTGTCTGACTCTCGTCACCGGAGGTAAGAGGAGAAGGCGCCAGTTATAGGCAGCACGGTCAAGAACGACCGTTCCTCTCGCCAGACGCAACGCCATACAAAGTTGCTGATTATCCCGAGCAAGGGAGGCTAAGATATCCTTCCATGATCCATCGCTGCAGTGGACACTTGCTCGAAGACGCCGTCTTTTTTGGCTCCCAACATGCTGGAAGAACATGATCTCCTTCTTCCTCAGATCGACCCAACGAACTCCGGCGATCATTTTAGCATGGTGATGGGAATATGGGGAAACAGGTTAACCCCCCGCCTTTTTATAGGCAAAAGAGATCACAGCGGTCCCCAATAAATCTGCCATAAAGGCCGCACCGACCATTTCAATGCTTCATTCAGAAACGTTTCGAGTCACGAGGGGCCATTCATGCTTCATTCAAAGCGTTTCAAATTCCAAAGGATTTTAAAAGCTTTGATGGGGGTCTTGTAGAAGCATAAAAAATACGCTGGCAAAAGCTACGCGACGTATTGATACAGAGCAGCGCAAACAAAGGCCTTCAGTGCCATCAGGCGTAAGAGCTCAAGGGTGCAGCACGTCCAAAACCGCTTCGGCGTAGACGGGACCCCCCCCCCATCGCCTCCAGGGCGTAAAAACTCAGCCGCTCTCAAAGCAGCGTTAAAATAGCGTACGAGGAACGCTTCGTCTTCCCCGAAATGAACCTGTCAAAGTCACGCAGTGAACCTGGCCTCTGAGTCCTGACAAAAAGTGCTGCACGGCGACCCAGACGACGGCTGGAAATAGGCACAGACCCCTCGGGACGCACACCACAGTATGATGGCGGATCCCTACATTTAATACAGAGGATTGGGTTAAGATACCACCGAACCGTCGTTTACTGACGTCCCCTCAGCATAAACTGCTCTTTTTCGCACAGAGGGATACGCTGCATTATTTTACACAGGCAGGCATAAGCCGGTTTACGCTCCGCAGTAGACAAACCGCCTGCCACGTCAAAAGCTGCACATCGTACGGGGCTCGAGGCACGTCTCTACGTCTAATTGCACGGAGCGGTGACAGGTTCAGTCAAGGCACGTCTCTGCAACGGATGCACAGAAGGGCTGCAGACCTTCGAAACACGTCTTCGCATTTAATGCACAGGATGATGGCAAATCTCTGTAGAAGATTTGATTACATCTTCGAAAGCCGTGATTCCGGCTAAGAAGTCCCCGTCAGCACTCGGGCACGGTACGCAGCGGCTTCTACGCCCATTCAAGACCTGTGCCCCTTCGGCTCTCAACGCCTCTCCGGCTCCTACGCCTATCCGGCTTCAACGCATGTCCGGCTCCTACGCCTATCCGGCTTCAACGCCTCTCCGGCTCCTACGCCTATCCGGCTTCAACGCCTCTCCGGCTCCTACGCCTACCCGGCTTCAACGCCTCTCCGGCTTCTATGCCTATCCGGCTTCAACGCCTATCCGGCTTCTACGCCTATTCGGCTTCTATGCCTATCTGGCCTCTGTGCCAGGGTGACAGTCATTTGGCTTCTACGCCAACCGTTTCTACACACGGGATACCTACCTGCGTGGCTCTTACGCCGTGATCTTCGTAGCAATAGTACGCGTTGTGTTCCCTTAGTTGGACCCGCGTCATACGCTCATTCAAAAGATCATCCATACGCAGGCATTGGTTACTTTAACCGTTGTGTAAAAGGGTGTTGTACTTCCCACTCCTCGGTTTTTACACCGACGGAGTGGTCACTGTCACCAAAACTCTATAAATAGAGACCCCTATCAATGGAGAAGAGGAAAGAGAAGAAAAAAAAAAAGAATTATCATCCAGGAGAGAGTTATCGTCCAAGGAGAGAGAGAGAGAGAGAGAGAGCCCGGAGAGCAGGCAAAGAGCAGGGATCGACGACCTTGGCCTCGTGCGTCCAACCTCTTCTGCAACCTTCGAAGCTGCTACCTGTCTTCCACGGCACTTTTTCAACATCGTGTGGTCCAAGGGCTAAAGTGATCGACCGCAGATCAGACACCTATAGCAATTTATACCCAGATTAAATAAATTGTACTCCCACATCCTCGTATAGGATTACATTGTACAAGTTTGTTTGTAAACAGAAGGGCGCGGGTTTCGCATAAACCCCGTCATTGAAATACAATTTCATTCCTTTCGTTTAATACCACACAACTGCTAGCCGTCTTGACGGCCTTATTAGCCTTATAACCCCCTACATGCCAACTATGTATTCTAAATACACAATTTCACACACACATAGTTCTTGTTGTCTTGTTGCAGTTCCATTTTCTTGTCTCATTATAATCCTGTTTTACTTATATTCCTATTTTTTAGTGCTTAACCTTAGTTAATTTTTACTACTTATTATGTATATTCTTATCGTGATGCTTAGTCAGTTTTCACTACTTGTCATAAATATTTAGTTTAAGCTTTGTTGTGTATTGGTACTTTGCTCCTTTCCTGACTGGATCCGTTGATATTAGGCGATGATGAGGACTATGCCCCCACCTTTTATGGCCCATACGACGTAGCAGATGATACTATTGAGGAGCCGGTTCCTACTCAGGAGACTACTTTTGAGGAGTAGTTAGCCAGTTAGTTAGTGTTTTTCTTTCAGCATAGTACTCGGGTTTGTCCCCGATTTATCTTCTAGTTCTGTAATAAACTGTGAATTTGTTTATCACAATTTGCCTTATGAAATCTTAGCATTCCTATTTTCTGTTATTATCCTTGTATATTTATTTACTGTGAATGAGCTAAATTTTAAATTACCTGTGAATATGATCTAGACAGCGTACTATCGCCGACGCTGCGGCGTAGGCTGGACGTACTCGCGAACCGGTACCCGATTCATCTGGGTGCGGGTCGTGACACATTTTTATGGTGGCCCATGCAGGTCAACGACTAAATTGTTCGGTTTTAACTTAGGGACCGAACAAGCCTGCAGTAAGAATATGATAAGTTTTAGGATCTCATCCACTTGCTTGAATCGTTCTTGACATCTATCTCGGATTCGAATTAATTACTTGACTTGCATCCTGTCTTGATTCCTGTGCGCATCTTATCATTTATTTTGGATGCAGAGTAATGAATCTACCAGCAAGCGACGAGATTTCTACAAGATCACCACGAGATGTTGTGATAAACCAACAAGCTCTACCAACACCCGAACCGAGACCACCCTTGGTACCATAAGCAGCACTCTTCCAACAGGCCCAGTAGCAGCAGAGAATCCACCACAAGGACGCGGACAAGCTTCCGCGATGACCGTGGAGAACGCGCAGACTCTTGGAGTAGCTAATGCGCGTAAGTGATTTGTAGCTGCCGTTTCTAGTCTTGTTTTAGCTCGTGCCTATTGGTTCGTGACCTCAGCCCCAACCTAGTAATTTTGAACTTGCTAAATAACCTGGTATGCTTTTATATTTGATAATTGTAGAGATTGTAGAGTCTTTTGTTATTGTGCTTATTGTGTGTTGTTTTGTGAACTTGAATTAATTTGTACCTCCTTCCATCATCATCTAGCGCACTTAATTTTTTTGTACTTGACTTATGCTGCTATTCTATAGCCTAGTTTTGCAAGCTTACTCTTTAACGAGCTTGTTCATGACATATGTATTATTGGGGAGGCCCACAATAATATATTTTAGAATCAGTGTATTACGGTCTGATCAACCATAGTGCGCTTGGTTCGCCCTTCGTATAACTACTTTACGTGGATTGAGATAGGTAGTGATTAGTAGACGAATATACTTGCCCTAGACATGTCTGACATATCGTATCGGTTACATAACTGTACTAATACGAGCAGGCGAACAAAGGATTACCAAAATAGGATTTCAATCCACAACTGCTTTGACAATTTCTAATTGAATTCTTTAAATGCCTTGATTCCGATACTTCTAATCTATTACCTCACCCTTGAAACTCTTTATTATTGATCTCCGTCTTCCCTTATTTCGGAAAGACAAAACCTCGTGCTTGGTATAAGTTTGATACACGGAGAGTACTAGATATACCCCATAGGCCGATCACATATTTGAGGATTAATGAACTTCAAAATTCTTGATATTGAGGACCCAATATTTATACCTTAGGTACATGATTTAAATTTGGAATAATGAAGTTAAAATCATCAATTTGAATTTAGAGGATAAAAATATAGAATTTCAGACTTGAACATTGGTGGATTGCATTTAAATTATCTTCAATTTGATGATTGGAATTAAGAATTTAAAATTTGATGGTTGGACTACCTATTTGAAACGTTGAGGATGTGAATGGAATTTTAAAAGTCGAAGCATACAAAAATTTATAAGTAAAAATGAGAATAATATTGGACTCGGATTACTTCTAGAGGAGATTATGATAGTTAGAGATCGGGAGGTAAAATTTACATGCTTATTTAAATTTTGAAGATGTTATAAGAATTTAATTTAAATTTGGATATGGATATGGATAATTTGAGAAAGTGAGAAAAGATAACCATAGGTGGAAATTTTGATTGGAACAGTGGTCATCTTAACCTTGAAGTGATTGCAATGGATATGATTAGAATTTTGATTATCGCAAGGAGATTGCGATTGACTTGCCTTATGTACATAAAGGATTAATAGATTATGCCATATTTTAATTTCGAGGACGAAATTTTTATAAGTTGGGTAGATTGTAAGCCCCCTGATGTTCAGGAATTATTAATTTGGACTTTTCGCAATTTTCTGGAATTTTTGGGATTTTTCTGTAATTAAAACCTAGGCTCTTGGTAATTAATTGATTTTTATTTGCTTTTAATTACTATTAAAATATTATGAAAATAATATTTTTGTGTGTGAAATGAAAAACTGGACTTAGGGTAATTTTTCTGGAATTTATTGGGCCCCGGACCTATTTTAAAATACCTAAAAACTATTTATTTATTTATTTATTTATTTATTTAATTAATTAACCTAAACCCTAGCCCAGCCCAGTCCGGCCCAACCCTCGGCCCAAACCGGCCCAGCCCGCCCGCCTTAACGGGTCGGGTCGGGTCCACCCGAACCCGACCCGCCGCCCGTGACCCGTTCCCCTTTCTCCCCTCTTCCCCGCCTGAACCGCTCCTCCCCCCCGCGTCTCCCGCCGGAGCCACCGCCTCCGGCCACGTGGCGCTCCGCCCGGCCACCTCGCCCGCACCCCCGGCCACGACGCCCGCCTCCCTCGGCCCCTAGCCTCTCCTTCTCCCCTATAAATTAACCCCCGCTCGGCCTCCGGTCATCGCCCCTCACCCTATCGTACCACCCCGCCGTGCCCGCCTTCGCCAGCGCAGCCACCAACTCGCCGCAGTCCCCTCTCCGCCTCCTCCTTCTCCCCGCCCACAAGGAAACCAGGCCGACCCCGAGCCCTCGCCTCGCCGCAGCGCCTCCGGCCGGCTCCGCCCGTCCCCCGCTCGCTCCGGCGCGCCACCCGCGCCGCTCCTCCGGCCCGCCTCCGGCCTCAGCGCCTCAGCTCCGCCTCCGTCAGCACCAAACCCTAACCCTAGTTCTCTCTCTCGTGTCGGACACGTGTCGGACACGACACGGACACAAGAAACGCTATTTTTCAAGCCCTGATCAGATACGTGTATCTCCCTGCTCGTTTACCCGTTTCTGATTCCGTCTTTTGCATCACGAAGCCTGCGTGACCCTCTCGGTGCCCGTGCAACCCGCTCGGGGCATCGCGTCCTGTGGCGATCGCGAACTGCGATCCAAAAATAGGAAAAACAACGCCCTGATTCACCCCGGAACTGGGTACGCCCCGCCAAACGGGACGACTTGGTCGCGCGCGGTCTTCACAGATACGTGCGTGCCATCGATACGGACGTGTGGGATTTCGCAGAAGTCGATTCGGGTGTGCGTGCACACCGGGATCAACGCGTATCCGCGAACAACGCCCCGTATCCAATTTTTCTAGATCATGCCCTAACTTTGTGTACACACGTCGGATTGAAACGAAACTTACGCCATCGGACTCGTAGCGATACGCTGGTCCTGTGACCCAAGTTTGGTTCAATTCTGAGAACGTTGACGAAATCGCGTGTCGTGGGCTCCACAGGCTCCACTCGACGAGCGATTTTGTGATCGGCTCATCGGAATCCAATTCTGAAAGTTCCGTTGGATTCGTATCATCGTTCCTGACCTGTTGACACTAAGTTTGGTGAATTTAGAGACCTTTGACCCTGACACATTTTTCGGTGCAAAGCGGGCCCACATGTGGACCCCGTTTTGACCCAAAATTGCCGTTTTTGTCCTTGTCTCCAAATTGGACTCAAGGACAGGCATTTCTAGCTATTTGATATCTTCTGAGCATGATGGTAATATTTATTTCAGCATCCGGAGACATTTCTGGAAATTTCTCGAGAACAGAACCGTAGTTGGAATCCAAACATCAGGCAAGTACCTGCACTTCAAGTTTATTCTTTATATTATGATAATTAGTTCCTTGCTCTACTAGTACCATTGGATGATTACACTTAGTGTTAGGATTTGAAGTTCATGTCTTGCTTTTCGTGTCGGGAGGGAGAATACTAGGAGGCATGTAGTTTACCCTTCCCCCTGTCCTGACTGCTAGCTGTTGGTACGCGACTGTACCATCAGCCTTATACTCGATTATTCCTGACTGCTAGCCGTCTATGATGGCCTTATTAGCCTTATAACCCCCTACATGCCAACTATGTATTCTAAATACACAATTTCACACACACATAGTTCCTGTTGTCGTGTTGCAGTTTCATTTTCTTATCTCATTATAATCCTGTTTTACTTATATTCCTGATTTTTAGTGCTTAACCTTAGTTAATTTTTACTACTTATTATGCATATTCTTATCATGATACTTAGTCAGTTTCACTACTTGTCATAAATATTTAGTTTAAGCTTTGTTGTGTATTGGTACTTTGCTCCTTTCCTGACTGGATCCGTTGATATTAGGCGATGATGAGGACTATGCCCCCACCTTTTATGGCCCATACGACGTAGCAGATGATACTATTGAGGAGCCGGTTCCTACTCAGGAGACTACTTTTGAGGAGTAGTTAGCCAGTTAGTTAGTATTTTTCTTTCAGCATAGTACTCGGATTTGTCCCCGATTTATCTTCTGGTTCTGTAATAAACTGTGGATTTGTTTGTCACAATTTGCCTTATGAAATCTTAGCATTCCTATTTCCTGTTATTATCCTTGTCTATTTATTTACTGTGAATGAGCTAGATTTTAAATTACCTGTGAATATGATCTAGACAGCGTACTACCGCCGACGCTGCGGCGTAGGCTGGACGTACTCGCGAACCGGTACCCGATTCATCTGGGTACGGGTCGTGACATACACGGAGCACATGAATATGGCATGAGCACACGAGGCCCATGAATAAATACATGCACATGGAATACCTAATGCACACAATAAAGTACATGTGTAAGGAGTACCCGATGCACGCGATAAAAGGGATAACATCTCCTGATATGATATATATAGTACCAATCCATGTAACAATATATCAGAATCAAGTATAACAGTTCTAGAACATGTGATATATACACTATCATGTAATAAAAACTAACAGAGGGATGTACTCGCCTGAGGTCTAGAGCAATGAATACAAAATGGTGTCTGAACTGGTGTCATACTGACCTATATATGAAATTCTATATCATTTTGGTGTAATAAAGTAATAACAAACTTAAAAGAGCTAAAATATGGTTTTCTATGTCATGACTAGGTCACATTAGTCAAAGTAGGTCAATACCTTGATTCTAGGATCATACCTAGCTTCTAGGTTGATTTCAAGTCTAAACTAGTGAATACTAGGTGATACTAGGTCATACCTATGTTTGAGGTCCATACCTTGAAGGTATTAGCTATACTAGCTAATATATATATATATATATATATATATATATATATATATATATATATATATATATATATATATATATATATATATATATATATTAGTTATCTCTATTACATATATTACCTTAGTATCTAGGCTAATTACCCCCACTTCATAACTAATCTATTAGTTTACTAATATACCTTAACTAAGAATCTCATTCTTTAATACCTTAACTCACCCAACCTTGATATCATGAATACATTGCTCATAACCCATATCACAATATCTCAACTTATCGATAATACCAACATATCTTAATAACTGATTTATACTTGCCTAATCTCTTGCACAGACACTCTCACATGATATCCTACTTACTACCCAATACACACACAAACCTGCAATTATACCCCATCACTCACCTAACTGCTGCAGTCCACTCCTGGAACAATCCCCACAACTCTGTGCATAACCTGTTGCCTTATTTCACTGTAAAAACTGTAATCTGCATATAGTGCAATGCCCCCTCTTAGCATTGCCTGGAATCGACCTATTTTCCCTCTTGTTGGCCTAGCCATCATCTCCTCACTGCAGTTCAGTCCCTCCTCCTTCTCCCCTTATTAGTAAACACATCACACAATCTCAAACACCTATACACTCATCACACACACTATAATACACACTCACAACCATTGATCAACACTCACCTCTAACCTCACTCAATACTCAACTAGTTAAACTCATTTATATGAAGATATATAACTTGTCTAGTATCAATATATATCATATATAATATTTTTATACTCAAGTACCCCTCACTTTACTTCATAATAACCATACTTATATTTGGTAACCTGACACACACACAAACACCTTGATGCATCAACTGCAGTAATATGCAGTTCATTAACCAGGTAGGTATTCACCCAGGCTAATATTCAGATATTTCTACTTACCCAAAATAAACTGCTACTACAGTCTTCCTTACCACACACACAAACTAGATACTCATAACCCTCCAACACTCATATCCCTCACACTCTAGAATACCTATATCCAGACTGAACACCCAATACCTACACAACCATGCCACTCACCACCTCCCATTACTGTAACCTGATTGTAAAATCCTATACAACTGCCTTGCAGCCACTTGTTGTTGTGTGCAACATCTGCTATTGCAGATACTACTACTGTGGTTGCTTACCTCTGTTGTAGAGATTAATCCTCCACCAAACCAACCAACTGGCCACTCTTTCCCTCTCGACTGTATTACATTGAAACTGATCTGCCTGCTAGCTTAAACTCCTTCTATATCTAGCACATTCAGTCCACCAATAACCAACCAACAACAACTCAAGTTCCTCACCTCCTTACTGAACACTCGGGTACCTAAGTCTCAGTACACCATGATACTCAAGGTTCCCCGAGCTCCTAAAGTCTAATACCAACACATACCCCTACTGACACTGATATAATTCTATACACTTAGCCTACATTGATGCATCTTGTCACTACCACATTTTCTAGGAAAGGATATTTTAGTCATTTGGTAATTAATTAAATATTGTGCATGTTAAATTTTTATTTATTGTATTATTTATTTAATATTAGCATGTTAGATTTATTTTTGGACTTGTGTTAGTGGACCAACTAGTTTAGTTTAGACTCATGGACCAACATTTAATTCTAGTTAGAATTGAGCCCAATAATTAGAAGCCAAATTATTATGAGGATGATTAATTATGTTAAACCCATTAGACTAGAAGCTTCCCTCCTTAATTAATTTCTTCATGAGAGGCCCCAAGGGGTATTTTAGACTTTACATAGTAGCTTGAGGGAGGGGACAAGTGAGGCCTATATAAAGGGGATGAAAACTTTCTCTCTCTTTATTTTTCATTCCAAATCTAGATCTAGAAATTTTCTCAACCAAATCCCTACCAAATTTCCACCCAATTATTTTCCAAATCACCATTGGAGGCTATTAGAGCATGGATCTACAAGGAGGAAGCATGGATCTACAAAGAGGAGCAAGGATCTACAAGTTGAAGGCTAATTTCACCAATTTTGGAAGTTTCATTGGGAATCCATCTCCCAATATGTACAATTCAGTTTTTCTCCTTAATTTAGGTTCTAAATCTGAGATTTAACCATAGAAAATTAACCCATATGCATAGACTACCCATAGGTTTGGTTTTGTGTTCATAGGAGCCCTATTGAGAAAGTTATGGTACTTTTTGTGTCAATTTTTGGGGAATTCCAAAATTAACATTTGTTGTGTGTGTCAATTGGTCCTATAGATCAATTTGGCATATGCTTGAGTGTTTGGGGCTAGTGTCGTGTCCATAATTGGGTACGTGTAGGTCGTATCCCATCAATTTGGTGATACGTGTTAATTTGGAGATTTTTCCTCCGACACGAGACTTTGGACATGTCATATTTTGACACGGACACGTAGATTTATATTTGACTCTTCGTATTGTTCATAAATAATATATATGACTTATTTGTGTCCTTCGGGGTACGTTTGGATGTGTGGTGGACTCGTGCCGTATGCGTATCATAAATCTAGTGGGATACGGGGTGATACGGTCCATGTATGTGCAATTTAATTGTAGATCTAATTCTTTTGTGTTCTTATTTCATGGAGAAGTATAATTATATATATGTATATATATATATAATATTGTGTATATATATTTATGTAATATTGTGTCTTAGATCTATGTACCTATGCATATACTATATGTGTATATTTATTATGTAGCTATTTTTCTACATGTAGATATATATTTATAAGTGGTAGTATATGTATATATAATATAGTAGATATATTTATATATGGTTATATATATAGTTATATTATATATTGTTATGTATTTATATAGTGTATAATTTTATATACGTATACATATATGTATAGTTATATATACATATTAATATGTATGTGTGTGTATGTTACTATGTGGTATTTTATATAATTTACTATGTATAAGTGTATGTATAGTTATATATATAGTTTTATATATATATATATATATATATATATATATATATATATATATATATATATTGTATAAATATATATTATGGGTTATATATATGTATTTAAATATATATTGTATAAATATATATATTGTGGATTATATGTATTTAAATATATATTGTATAAATATATATTATGGGTTATATATATGTATTTAAATATATATTATATAAATATATATGGTGGGTTATATATATGTATTTAAATATATATATATGGTAATTAATATATATATATATATATATATATATATATGTTCCTAATTGCTATTTGTATTATACTATATATGTATATATTTAGTTGTAGCACATAATACTATTGAGTAAGTTAGTATATATTAGTTATCAATGGTTATGAGTATCTTTTATATATTATATATTTTTAGGTATGTATGTACGTATATATGTATTAATAGTTAGTGTGTAGTTGGTAGTTAGTCTTTATTCTATTAGTACATACTAGAGTTATATTGGATTGATATATGTAATTATTGTTGGGTAGTTAGTACATATATGAAGTTTTGGCAATTATCTTGAGATACCAAGGTAAGTATCAAGATATACCGAGGTATGGGTAGTAGGTATTGGCATAGTAATATGATAGTTGTAAACTAATTATGGGTTGGTATTAAGGTGACTAAAATAAGGTATATAGTATGGTATAAATACTAAATATATGGTAGTTTATAGTTATAGTTGGATAGTTAATATATATATACTAGAGTGACATTACCTTGAGATACCAAGGTAAATGCCAAGGTATTAAGGATATCCAAGGTATTGGATTTGGGTATCAAGATAGAGATTTACTATTGCGACACCAAGTTGGTTCAAAACCATGATATCTTTTAGCATTTGTAATTATGATTTATATATTTAATATTGCTTTATTATAGATATGTGATATTTACCTATTGTTTGCGTATCATGAGATACGGTATCTTAGTATCCTAAGATGTAGCTTGTATGGCCTAGATTCATAGTGTGTGAGCCCAATATCTTTAAGTTAGACTCATGCAACCTAGAAATGGGTAGTTGGCCATAGTTTCACTATAGTTGACCATAGTTGACTTAGAGTTGACCTACTTTGACTTTTGACTTAGAATTGACTTGTTGACCTAGAAGTTGACTAG
Source organism: Iris macrosiphon (assembly GCA_036927795.1). Lineage (NCBI taxonomy): Eukaryota > Viridiplantae > Streptophyta > Magnoliopsida > Asparagales > Iridaceae > Iris > Iris macrosiphon. The sequence goes on from JAYESA010000004.1 coordinate 300,846,914, forward strand.
TTTAACTTCTTTTCTTTCCAGAACCTTGTATTAATGCAATATTCCATATATAGGTTTGTGTGACACCAGTTCGGACAGTTTGACATTCATTGCTCTGGACCACAGGCGAGTACATTTCTCTGATTATTTTCAATTCATAATATTGTATATATGCATGTTCTAGAATTGTATACATTGATTCCGACACAATAATTTCACGGACTGGTGCTATATGGATCCCGTTATGAGATGTTATCCCCTATCATATTCAGCGGGTACTCGTGTACATTTTATCTCATCGTGTATACTGGGTATTGATGTTACTTCGTGTTCACACACTGCTCATGTTCAGTGTGCTTATTCGTGTACACCCACCGCTCGTGTTCGGTGGTTATGATATTCGTGTACACCCACTGCTCGTGACAGTGGTTATATTTTCGTGTTCGTAGCGTGTCGTGATTGGATCCATCGGTATTAGTTGGGGGTGGGAGAGTAGGAGTTGATTATGTGATCAAAGCCATTGTTACAAATCGTGTACATTCTGATTACATACTTCACTTGTAATCCGTCTTACCTGATCATGTTCACCCAACCCGATCACATAATGAACTCATATTCTAAGGCACATTAGATAGTTTAGATTGCAGTTTACTTCATCATATTGTGATATTCATATTGTTGATCTATATATTCTTGTACATTACCTGTATATATCTTGTTCATCATTCATATGTTTAGTGATCTTGTATTTCATTTCTATATTTGTTTATATGCTCGATTATGTTATTGGAACTGCTTTTAGAGGTATGTACTTCGCTCCATTCCTGACTGGAAAATATTTTTCAGAGGATCCGAGAGATTGGTGTCCGAATACTATGGACTTCGACTTATAGATGGTGCAGACTTGGATCCACTAGTTCTGGAGTGATTGCCAGGAGGTTTATTCAGATCATTAGTTTTCATAGTTAGTCTCTTTAGCATTTTGGTACTGGATTTATTTTCGGCATAGAGCATGAGATTGAATATTGTTTCTATTATTGTTTATATATATTGAATAGATAGTTATGTTAGACTTTCTTGATATCTTCTCGTGCTTTAGAATGTGATTGAGTTTTGTATTGAAATTTTATTGGCAAACTTCATATTATTGTGAGATTTTAGATAGTATAGTAGACCAAGACAGCGTTCTACCGCCGATTCTACGGCGTAGGCTGGGCGTTGTTTCTGACTTGCATCCCTACATCGGGTGCGGGTCGTGACACATCTAAACACTAATAACTCAGTTTTGGTACTAAAACTTCCAACACCAAATCACAAACCAACTGATACTTAGTAAAGGATACTAATATACTAGCACTTGACCCTCGCATATTACTTAGCACATTCCCTCATGTGCACACTTACTCACTCACTCAATTCACATGCACAAACATTACACTTCAACCCACTGCTCAGTAATTATCCCATCCTGGTTGCACCTGCAGACCTCCCTGCCTGGACATTCCTACCTTACTGCTATTTTCTACACGATGGTACCTATTGTGAACTAATCCACAATTTACACACATCTAACCTCACATAGGCACTACCCACTGCTAATACACATTACCAAGACACTCCATTATGATACACTAATACCCCAAAATCTGATGCAGTAATACACTTAACCAACACAACCAAAATTTGTCCTTAGTATCTTGGCTCTGCATAGAGATGCAGTTGCTAAATATAGGCAACGAATGAAGCTCCTGGTCTCCTCTTATCCAGTTCTATCATACCCATGGCTCCCCCTCTAACCCACACACTAACATACACACTAATTAGTACTCATATACTATTGCACTAATACACTCATTTGTGCATATATATCACCACCAACTAAACATAGCTCAAATCACTAGCTCATGTTCCATAATGCTTCACCAATAACACCACACCAACATAAATACTCACACACAAACACTTATATCCATAAATATATATAATTCATATATTTACCTATAGACACACACACACACACACACACACACACACACACACACATATATATATATATATATATATATATATATATATATATATATAATACACATATAAAATGCTCCCTCTAGCCAAACATCAAACACTTGGTGTGCAAACATCAAGATACTTTCTAAAGTTCATGATATGATTGCGGTACGCACTCACAACACAATGATACACTTTTCAAGTCTAATGATCACAACCAATATACTAAATATAGTATATATAATATATTTTATAGATATTTAATTGCAATAAATAGAATTTAGCGTGCTAGAGCCCACTACACATGCAAATACCCCTCTTTCGATACCATATCACGACGTATCGTGATATGCACTGCCCGTTTTTAATTGTGAACACGTACGCCCTTCCGAATCATGCACCTCACTCTAAAATCTCTAAAGAAACATCACATCAAATACCTAATAGCCCAAACTCGGATTTTTTCCAATTTGGCCACAAAAGTCAATGTAACTATCAAAATAAAGCTAGTATGAACCTAGTTCCTCCTCCTATGGGTAGGTCTTAGCCATGGAAGGGTTCCTAAGGGTCTAATACCAAAAATTAACCATAAATTTGAAGAAAAAATGGTGTTATACCTATTGGCAGTCAAATTTTAATGAAAACTCCTCTAGTGGACACGAAATGAACACAAGCTCCTCAAATCTCCAATCCAAGTAGTGCTCCTTGCAATTCAAGCTCCTAGACTTCCTTGATTATTAAAATGAGTAGGAAATGTGGTAAAATTGAGTGTGATTTGGTGGAGGAATGGATGAATTTGGGGATCTAGGATTTTGATAAAGGTGGAGGCTAAGGAATGAAATAAAATAAATGGGTGAACCCTAATTAAACTTCTCTCTTATAGTAGGGTTTGGTCATGCCAAAAATGTCAAGTTTGCCTCTCTCCATTTGTCATGAATAGAATCTAATTAATTAAAGAAGCATCTCTACAACCAATGGAAATATTCTATCCTTGCTCTAATGAGAAACTAATTAAACCATAACTAGTCTAGTTAATTGAATTAATGGGTTAAGTCAAGTCTAATTGGGTCCACTTGGGCTCACTAGCACTAAGTCTAATCAATAGGCTAGTCCATTAATCAATAAATAATATAGATACAATAATTATCCATAAGAATTTAATAATATAAAAATGACAAAAATATCCCTCTTCGGAAACTAGGTAGTTACGGTTTACAAGTTTGTCTTACATACAAGTCTGAAATCAGCAAGCTCTTCGGATCAAAACTTGTGGTTGTAAGAAGTCGCGAGCCCTTCAGATCAAAGCTCATGTCGTAAGAAGTTGGTGTGCCCTTCGGATCAAAAGTACGTGTATACCATATTTCACAAATAGTAGATTAAGTACCGAGTAAGAGTTCTCGAGCCTGAACTAGTCCTCCACGAGAGAAATCAGGATAAAATTGTCACGCCCCAGTCCCAAAATACGTAGGACCAGGAATACGTGACACGCCAGCTACGCATTCGACCAGACTCTGGTCTGACTCGAATACGTATAAGCTGTAATATAAAGGGCACTATCTAAAATTTTCCATAAATGTAAACCTCTATGTCTCAATCCACAATGTACCTCAGTATACAAGAAAGAGCTAAATGTGCTAAGGTCGGCCGCCCAATAACACATTAACTCGAATAGACTCGAGAAGAAGTATGAGTCTACAAAACTAGGCTACAACAGCAGATGAATAAACAATATAAAATAACCATAATGCCGGTAGATATGATGTGAGTACCTGGTACCATGCTCGCAAGATATGCCACTCCATCAGCAACTCCAAATACTCCATAATCATCTATGCTACAAAACTGGTAGGGAACCAGGTCCTCAGAGGGACGTAACAAGGTACAGAAATACAACATGCCAAGTAAACAGAAAGTACAAGTGCACGACAAGGTACTCTATCATAACCAACTAGTGTGACACAGTTTAAAGACAATGTTCGACGCGTGGGCTGTCCAAAATAAAACTATAGCTCCGAACACAGAGACACACGGGGCATACCGTAGCTCCGAGCACAGAGACACACGGGTGATACACTACTCTAGAATACAGGATCACTAGATATACATATATAAGGCGTGCATAGTAGCCCAAACGTCTAGTAACTGTCTTCCCCATCCCAAGCGGTCAACGATTGTGCGCTGAACCTGAACCTCTAACAGTCTCGACACACGGAAGATAACTCAACAAACGCAACCCTAAGGTCATCCCAGTCTCTGGTCATGATGTCAGTATCAGGATACAGGAATCTGGCACGATCACAGTGTATGAGTGTGCCCTGGGGTATCGATGTACTCAGGTACGTGCATCGAGGTGCTGTGAAGCATCTAGCAATTATTCTAAGATGTTGTGTCGAAAGTCAACACCCGGTTGTGAACCGGATACGGAATATCGAACATCAACATAAATACGCACACAAGTACAAAAAGAGCAACAATATCTGTAAACTGAAATACAGGGTGGCAAGGTACACTTGCCTGCGTGCGGCTGCTGATGACGGGGATCTGGTACCGCGTCCAAGTCCTCAGGTCCCGCAGTACCTAGTGAAGAGATATAAACCCGAATTAATAATCTATTCTATGACCCTCAAGGGTAAGATACTAGAGGGCTGACTACAATAGACTAATGGTACAACAGTCCAACAACTAGTCATCTGTATATTCTCCTCGAGCACATATTTTAATCAAATCTCGATAATTTATGTAGAAGCCCACTCTAATTTTCATCCAAGTACCACTTCCAAATTCATCTTCATATAACATAAGTTACAAGGTCACTACATTAAATAAACCCTAGAACACGCTAACACAACCTCAAGTCATTAAGATCCAATCTCGCGTTAATCATCATTAGCTTTAGCCAACATAAACCTTAATCACGTAGTTCAAGTATTATGCTACGCTAATCATTTATCTCATCGTTTCTTAAATACTAGAAACATATTTAAACCTCATTAACCACAACCTCATCCATATTCATATTTAGCCTTTATTAGCATAATCTTCATCCATGTTCATATTTAGTCTTTATTAACATAATCTTCATCCATGTTCATATTTAATCCCTCTAACTTATTCTATATATATATATATATATATATATATATATATATATATATATATATATATATATATTAACCATATACTTTATTTATCATACTACACTAAATAAACCCTAGCTAGCATAGCAAATATATCTAAACACCTTCCTAATTAACTAAAGCAAATCTGAGAATTAAATGGAGAGAGGTGGAGAGTCGACCTTGACGACGACGGTGCCGGTTATGGTCGGAGAAGGTAACCGGGGTGATGGTGATGAAGGAGGGAGATGGGGAAGTGTTGATGGAGGTGGTAAAAATGGAGGCTCGCCGGAGTGGCAGCTTCAGCGAGGGGAAGTGTACAGCGCCGGCGGGGACGCACGGTGCAGTCCGACGGCGGGGGAGATCCTCAATGCCGGAGGGGACGTACGGAAGCGGGGGGGTCGGGCTGTGCACTGGAGCGGGGACGCACGGCCGCGGGGGGGTCGGGCTGTGCACTGGAGAGGGGACGCACGGCCGCGGGTGAGCTGGCCGGATGCTCGGCTGCAGTGGGGCGGCTGGGCCGGCTGCTCCGTCGGAGTGGGCTGCACCGGTCTGGACCGACGGTCGGGAAAGGATGGCCGGCGGTCGGGGGCAATGGCCGGAGTGGTGGTGCTTCAAGTGGGAGGAGGAATGGTGAAGTGGGGAAGAAGAGGGAGTGGTTTCTTCATGAAAGAATGGAGGAGGAAAGAGTTTGCATGGGAAGAAAATAATGAAGGAGTGAGGAGAGAGAGAGACTGGTTTTCCCTTGGGATTAGGGCCGGTAGGTTTGTGGTTGAGGGTGGGGTGAAATGTTACTTTATAGGGAAGTGTGTGGAGGAGATGGGTGGTTGGGATCATTCCATTTAAAATGGATGGATGGGATTAATCATGAAGAGGAGAGGGTTTCTTCATGAGGGTGAATGAGTGGGTGAGAATGGGACCCTATTTTGGGACTCTCTCATTAGTTCTTGGCCAATAGGGTGGTGCCACACAATTCAATAATTGCAACTTAGTCCCATAAATTTGAAAAATTGCATGGACACATAAAATGACACAAAAATTTCAGAGAAAAATATATTTAGAAATTTCCATGGTGAGAGGGTGTTGTGCGTTAGGCACGGGTTTAATTAGAAGGGCATTGGAATTAATTTAGGATTAAAATGGGATTTACCAAGTTGGTATTCCCGATTAAAATAGAAATAAAGTGTCCCACGAATTTTAATTTAATTGGGGCACTTGGGGTCAAAATTCAAAAATGACGCAAAGGCCAAAAATGGTGGGGGCTTGGAGTCAGTCTTGGACCCTTTAGTTGGTCCGGCTCAACGGATTAAGTTGGTATCCCAAAATTTAGGGTAACGACACAGGTGTCCGACACGGAATTAAATATGGGTTACGATTTTCGAAATGTTGTGCATTTAATTTAGAGCACATAAAAATTAATTTTAAAGGACGAAAAAGTCCAGTACCTAATTTGGCGAGTCAAGACGAAGGTACAATAGCTCGATGAAATTTATGGGCTGATATTGGGGCCCGAAAAATCAGAAAATAAAAGGGCGCGCCAAGGGTTTTAAATAATTAAATTAAATACCAGATAAATTATCTCTACTCTAAACCTCGACATCTGCTATCAAATTTTTTCAAATCCACTCTAACTATTTACAGAATAAATCGAGGGGGTTTACATTCTTTCCAACTTAGAAAAATTTTGTCCCCGAAATTAAAAGTAAAGCACGATAATATCTAGCAGAATTTTAAAACAACTAGTAATTAATTGCCGTACGTAAATTCGTACCTTGCTCCTCAAATAAGTACGGAAACCGCTGTCGAATAGAATCCTCGCGCTCCCAAGTAGACTCGCCTGGCCAATGGTGCTTCCATGCCACTCTGACCAGTCGAATCGTCTGCCCTCTCAAAGTCTTCTCGCTGCGATCGAGGATCTCAACTGGCTGCTCTACGTAAGACAGACTAGGCCCGACTGTAATCTCCGAATGATCAAGCACGTGGCTAGGGTCTGCGACATATCTCCTCAGCTGTAATACATGAAATACGTAATGTACTCCCTCTAATGATGGAGGTAATGCAAGACGGTAAGCCACTTCGCCAACTCGTTCCAAAATATCAAAAGGTCCGATGTACCTCGGACTCAGCTTGCCTCTGCCTCCGAATCTGATGGTACTACGAGTGGGCTATATCCTCAAAAATACGTGGTCACCCTCCTTGAACTCCAATGGTCTGCGGTGCGCATCTACCCAGTGTTTCTGTCTGTCCTGTGCTGCGCACTGGTGGCTCTGAATCTGCTTGACCTTCTCTACTGTCTGTGTCACCAACTCTGGACCAAGTATCTGACGCTCTCCCACGTCACTCCAACAAACTGGCGACCTACATTTCCTGCCGTACAGTGCCTCATAAGGTGTCATCTGTATGCTGGCCTGGTAACTGTTATTGTAGGAGAATTCCACCAAATGGAGATAGTCCTCCCAAGATCCTCCAAAATCTATCATGCACGCCCTCAACATATCCTCTAATATCTGTATCGTGCGCTCTGACTGTCCATCAGTCTGTGGATGATACGCAGTGCTGAACTTGAGACGAGTTCCTAGGCTCTCCTGCATACTCCGCCAAAAATGTGACGTGAATCTGGAATCATGATCCGATACGATGCTGACAGGCACTCCATGTAATCGTACTATCTGTCTCATATACATGTCAGCTAGTATCTCTGTGGATTGCCCAACTCTGAAGGGCAAGAAATGTGCAGACTTGGTGAGTCTATCTACGATAACCCAAACTGCATCCTTCCCGCTAGGGCTTTGCGAAAATCCTGTGACGAAGTCCATGGTAATGTGTTCCCACTTCCACTCAGAAATGGGGAGTGGCTGCAATAATCCTGCAGTCCTCTGATGTTCAGCCTTGACTTGCTGATAAACTAAACACTTCGCCACAAATCTTGCAATTTCCCTCTTCATCCCATGCCACCAGAAATGCTGTCTCAAGTCTCGGTACATCTTCGTACCCCCGGGATAAATGGAATAAATCGAGCTATGAGCCTCGGTCATCAACTCTTGGCGTAGCTCGCCACTCGGATCATATAGGCGATCTCTGTACCTCAATGTTCCGTCTCCATGAATCCTGAGTCCTGTTTGCATGTCGGCCTCTGTCCTTTCTCGCAATCGTCTAAATCTTGTATCTGTAGGCAAGGCTGCCTTGATCCTCTCAATCAATGTAGACTGAACCTCGAGACTGACCATCTGTCCATCCATGCCTGGCAATACAATCTCAATCCTGATTTTCTGAAAAATCCTCTAACAACTGGCGATGAGTCGTAAAAATATGCCATAGGCTTCCTGCTCAAGGCATCTACTACTACATTCGCCTTGCCAGGGTAGTACTGCAACTCGATATCATAATCTGTCATCAACTCTAGCCAGTGCCTCTATTTCATGTTGAGCTCTTTCTGGCCCTTACAATACACCAAGATATCATCGATGATTACCACCAAGAACTTATCCAAGTACTGGTGGAAAATATTGTTCCTCAAACTCATAAACATTACTGGCACGTTGGTTAAAACAACATGGCTAGAAACTCACAGTGTCCATACTTCGTCCGAAAAGCCGTCTTCGGAATGTCCTCTCTCCGTACCTTGATCTGGTGATAACTTGATCTGAGACCGATCTTCGAGAATGCATATGCGCCGCTAAGCTAATCAAATTAATCTTCGATGCGCGTCAAAGGTACTTGCTTTTTATCGCTACGGCATTTAATGCCCTGTAATCGTTATGCAACGTACCGTCCCGTCCTTCTTTGGTACAATAAGATGGTTGCTTCTCATGGAAAAACACTAGCCCGACTGAAATTCTTGTCTAAGTGATACTCTACTACGGACCTTCAACTCAACCAACTCTTTCGGTGCTAGTCTGAAGACGGGAAAATAATTGGCTCCGCTCTTGGAGTCAACTCTATAGCAAATTTTATCTCTCTGTCAGGTGGCAGGCCGGAAAGATTCTCTAGAACCACATCCTTAAACTCTGGTATAATGCGGGGTACACTGGTTCCCCATCTGCAATATGTGCCTCAAAGGTAGGTGGGCACCATGCTCCCAGGCTCTCTAAAAACTCAAACTCAGGGTAATCCGGTGGCCTAAAGGTGACACAACCACGACGGCAAATCAAGCGTTGCGTGGTATTGGCTCAACCAATCCATGTCTAGGATAATGTCATAGTCTGGACTGATTCTTAAAATAATTTCTTCCGTTCTGTTTCTAACATCAATCCTCAAAAGAAGAAAAAAAAATTCCTTGCCTAAAGTATAATTTCTCTTCTCCTCCAATTTTTCCCTAAAATTTTTTATTCCTCGAGTTTTCTTCTTTTCGTTATTTATCTCTCTAAGTCATAATTACAATTATAATAATGATGTCACCCAAGCACATACTAAAATTTCTGGTATTAGATCATCATCTTCCAAGTGAGAGCTTGAAATTTTATCTCCTCTAGTCCATAATGTTATTCCTGGTATCGCTATCATATACAACCACTAGTTTCCATCATCAGGATATGCATTTCCCTAAATTATTCTAGGTCATGATCAACAATCCTTCCAGCTCTTAGTACTTCCAAGATCACTGCTACCTCAAGCACGGGTAGGGTACTACTGGGTCCAACTCTCTTGCCAACCTTCCTCACTAGTTCTAGAATCCAAAGAACCCAACAATCTATCCTGATAAAGTAACAATCTTCTCCGAGAAAGGTATACGAATTCTGTCTTCTGTCGTCTGGTCTCCGATCTTCTTCTGGAGGGAAGTCATCAGTCACAAGCATTCGTCTCCCCGAACAATAGGGGACAAGAAACAAGGATAGCGATATTGACGAAGATTAAACGAATGCAAAGTGGAAGTCCAAGGACGATAATCACATACAAAGAGTTTTAAAATCGATTATGGATTGAGATTATATTCAACAATCATAACATCTATTCCTAATTTGCAGGCTCGCTTGGCACAGTCAGGTGACCAAGATGATTTAAATCGGGCCTGCATGGGCCACCACAAAAATATGTCACGCCCCAGTCCCAAAATACGTAGGACCAGGAATACGTGACACGCCAGCTACGCATTCGACCAGACTCTGGTCTGACTCGAATACGTATAAGCTGTAATATAAAGGGCACTATCTAAAAAATTTTATAAATGTAAACCTCTATGTCTCAATCCACAATATACCTCAGTATACAAGAAAGAGCTAAATATGCTAAGGTCGGCCGCCCAATAACACATTAACTCGAATAGACTCGAGAAAAAGTATGAGTCTACAAAACTAGGCTACAACAGCAGATGAATAAACAATATAAAATAACCATAATGCCGATAGATATGATGTGAGTACCTGGTACCATGCTCGCAAGATATGCCACTCCATCAGCAACTCCAAATGCTCCGTAATCATCTATGCTGTAAAACTGGCAGGGAACCAGGTCCTCAGAGGGACGTAACAAGGTACAGAAATACAACATGCCAAGTAAACATAAAGTACAAGTGCACGACAAGGTACTCTATCATAACCAACTAGTGTGACACAGTTTAAAGACAATGTTCGACGCGTGGACTGTCCAAAATAAAACCGTAGCTCCGAACACAGAGACACACGGGGCGTACCGTAGCTCCGAGCACAGAGACACACGGGTGATACACTACTCTAGAATACAGGATTACTAGATATACATATATAAGCGCGTGCATAGTAGCCCAAACGTCTAGTAACTGTCTTCCCCATCCCAAGCGGTCAACGATTGTGCGCTGAACCTGAACCTCTAACAGTCTCGACACACGGAAGATAACTCAACAAACGCGACCCTAAGGTCATCCCAATCTCTGGTCATGATGTCAGTATCAGGATATAGGAATCTGGCACGATCACAGTGTATGAGTGTGTCCTGGGGTATCGATGTACTCAGGTACGTGCATCGAGGTGCTGTGAAGCATCTAACAATTATTCTAAGATGTTGCGTCGAAAGTCAACACCCGGTTGTGAACCGGACACGGAATATCGAACATCAACATAAATACGCGCACAAGTACAAAAAGAGCAATAATATCTGTAAACTGAAATACATGGTGGCAAGGTACACTTGCCTGCGTGCGGCTGCTGATGACGGGGATCTGGTACCGCGTCCAAGTCCTCAGGTCCCGTAGTACCTAGTGAAGAGATACAAACCCGAATTAATAATCTATTCTATGACCCTCAAGGGTAAGATACTAGAGGGCTGACTACAACAGACTAATGGTACAACAGTCTAACAACTAGTCATCTGTATATTCTCATCGAGAACATATTTTAAACAAATCTCGATAATTTATGTAGAAGCCCACTCTAATTTTCATCCAAGTAACACTTCCAAATTCATCTTCATATAACATAAGTTACAAGGTCACTACATTAAATCAACCCTAGAACACGCTAACACAACCTCAAGTCATTAAGATCCAATCTCGCGTTAATCATCATTAGCTTTAGCCAACATAAACCTTAATCACGTAGTTCAAGTATTATGCTACGCTAATCATTTATCTCATCATTTCTTAAATACTAGAAACATATTTAAACCTCATTAACCACAACCTCATCCATATTCATATTTAGCCTTTATTAACATAATCTTCATCCATGTTCATATTTAGTCTTTATTAACATAATCTTCATCCATGTTCATATTTAATCCCTCTAACTTATTATATATATATATATATATATATATATTAACCATATACTTCATTTATTACTATACTAAATAAACTCTAGCTAGCATAGCAAATATATCTAAACACCTTCCTAATTAACTAAAGCAAATCTGAGAATTAAATGGAGAGAGGTGGAGAGTCGACCTTGACGACGACGGTGCCGGTTATGGTCGGAGAAGGTAGCCGGGGTGGTGGTGATGAAGGAGGGAGATGGGGAAGTGTTGAAGGAGGTAGTAAAAATGGAGGCTCGCCGGAGTGGCAGCTTCAGCGAGGGGAAGTGTACAGCGCCGGCGGGGACGCACGGTATAGTCCGGCGGCGGGGGAGATCCTCAATGCCGGAGGGAACGCACAGAAGCGGGGGGGTCGGGCTGTGCACTGGAGCGGGGACGCACGGCCGCGGGGGGGGGTCGGGCTGTGCACTGGAGCGGGGATGCACGGCCGCGGGGGAGCTGGCCGGATGCTCGGCTGCAGTGGGGCGGCTGGGCCGGCTGCTCCGCCGGAGTGGGCTGCACCGGTCTGGACCGACGGTCGGGGAAGGATGGCCAGCGGTCGGGGGCAATGGCCGGAGTGGTGGTGCTTCAAGTAGGAGGAGGAATGGTGAAGTGGGGAAGAAGAGGGAGTGGTTTCTTCATGAAAGAATGGAGGAGGAAAGAGTTTGCATGGGAAGAAAATAATGAAGGAGTGAGGAGAGAGAGAGTGGTTTTCCCTTGGGATTAGGGCCGGTAGGTTTGTGGTTGAGGGTGGGGTGAAATGTTACTTTATAGGGGAGTGTGTGGAGGAGATGGGTGGTTGGGATCATTCCATTTAAAATGGATGGATGGGATTAATCATGAAGAGGAGAGGGTTTCTTCATGAGGGTGAATGAGTGGGTGAGAATGGGACCCTATTTTGGGACCCTCTCATTAGTTCTTGGCCAATAGGGTGGTGCCACACAATTCAATAATTACAACTTAGCCCCGTAAATTCAGAAAATTGCATGGACACATAAAATGACACAAAAATTTCGGAGAAAAATATATTTAGAAATTTCCATGGTGAGAGGGTGTTGTGCGTTAGGCACGGGTTTAATTAGAAGGGCATTGGAATTAATTTAGGATTAAAATAGAATTTACCAAGTTGGTATTCCCGATTAAAATAGAAATAAAGTGTCCCGCGAATTTTAATTTAATTGGGGCACATGGGATCAAAATCCGAAAATGATGCAAAGGCCAAAAATGGTGGGGGCTTGGAGTCAGTCTTGGACCCTTTAGTTGGTCCGGCTCAACGGGTTAAGTTGGTATCCCAAAATTTAGGGTAACGACACAGGTGTCCGACACGGAATTAAATATGGGTTACGATTTTCGAAATATTGCGCAATTAATTTAGAGCACATAAAAATTAATTTTAAAGGACGGAAAAGTCCAGTACCTAATTTGGCGAGTCAAGACGAAGGTACAATAGCCCGATGAAATTTATGGGCTGATATTGGGGCCCGAAAAATCAGAAAATGAAAGGGTGCGCCAAGGGTTTTAAATAATTGAATTAAATACCAGATAAATTATCTCTACTCTAAACCTCGACATCTGCTATCAAAAAATTTCAAATCCACTCTAACTATCTACAGAATAAATCGATGGGGTTTACAAAAATCTCGGTGTCTGCATTTGCTTTCTGAACTCTGCTTACTTTCTGACACTCTGCTTATACTCTGATCTTATTTTTATATTATTTCGCATTTATTATTAGTTAGTTATCTGCTTTAATTTTTAGTCGGTGATTATTGCTATAAACTCTATCCACCCCCTCTTGAGTTGCCTTAAGGTCCTTCAACATGTAGTCACCTTAACCAAAATCGGGCCTTTAATGTTGGCCACATGGGATAACTCTTTGATCTATTGGATCCATACCCTTGACTCATTAGGCATTTGAGTTTGGGCTTTGACCCATATCCAACTGGATTTCGTTGTAAAAAAAAAGAAGTCTAATTGTACTTGCATACCTTTACCTCCACACTTTTGCGACATGATGTGTTGATATTTTTACGTGTTTACCTTAATTTTATTTGTATTTTTATAAAATAATGCTAGCCAACATTCTTGTATTGGCTAGGGGTTGGGCACATCCCCTCCTCGAGCATGGTCAAGAAAAAAATGGTACTTGAGTTAATCTCGAGTTTTAAGACAAACCTAAAATTAAACTCAAACTAGATTTCTCTAAATTATCCACAAGAACAAACTAGGTTCACGAGTCGATTATTTAAACTCAAAATATTGACAAACTTGAATTACAAAGAAGCTTAAGCTTGAATTTAGTTTTTATGAGCCCATGAGCTTTATCTTCAACCAAAATTATAGCTAAATAAGCATTATAGCTAAATAAGCATACCATCAAATTGAAAGTCTTAAATGAACTTCGTACTTAATTAGAAAAGTTTATGGACATAATATATTTATTTTATACATAATTATATAAAAACCGAGATTGCTAGTAAGTCGAATACTTTTTTTCTCCCTTCAAACGAGCCTACTCTTAGGTTCAAGTTTGTTTGCCTATAACTACGTATCGAACAATTTCTTAATGATTTTATACTCGTTATTGACATAACTGTATTTTTTTTGGTTCCATCTCCATTGTAAGCAAAATCTCATAATGTTGTTCACAAGATTTGGTACGAGTTATTGTATGAGATCTCGTACAAAAATATTGTACTGTTTCCTCTACATGACATGGTTGTACATATTGCAACAAAAAACTGGTTACAACTTGTGGCGAAAAAGAAAAAAAAAAATCTAAAGAGGTCCAAGGAATTGAGATCATCAAGAAAACGAAAAATTTCGTTCAAAGCAACGAAAATACAAACAATCCCACTCAGAGCATTCAAGTTTAAAATTTTCAAGAATAACATCAGAACGCCCTTCAGAAGGACGTTTTACGCTTTTCCGTTAAAAAAAAAAAAATTCCGTCAAAAAATAACTCCGTAAAAAAAAAAGTAAAACGTCGCGTTTTTCCTAAGAAGGACGTTTTTCTTTTTTTTTTTAATTTTCTCTCTCTCTCTCTCTCACACACTCTCTCTCTCTCCCTCCTTCTCTCACTCACACTCTCTCATCTCTCTTCTCCTCTCTCTCTCTCTCTCTCTCTCTCTCTCACCCACTCACTCACTCACTCTCTCACCCGTCCACTCTCTCTCACTCACTCACCCGTCCACTCTCTCTCTCTCTCTCTCTCTCACCATTCCACTCTCTCCTCTCTCTCTCTCTCTCTCTCTCTCTCTCTGGGCGAGGTTGGGCAGGGCGGAGGAGCTCTACCTCGGCTACTTCAACTCCTTCTCCGCCGGCATCCCCCCCGAGTTCGGCAACCTCACCCAACTAGTCCGTCTCGACGCCGCCAACTGCGGCCTCTCCGGGCCCATCCCCCCCGAGCTCGGCCACCTCCAGAACCTCGACACCCTCTTCCTCCAGGTCAACGGCATCACCGGCGAGATCGCCAAAGAGCTCGAACACCTCAACGGCCTCAAGTCCCTAGACCTCTCCAACAACGTCCTTACCGGCGAGATCCCGACCACCTTCTCCAATCTCGCAAACCTCACCCTCCTCAACCTCTTTCGCAACCGCCTCCACGGAGCGATTCCCGAGTTCGTCGGCAGCATCGACCGCCTGAAATCGCTCGAGGTGCTGCAGCTGTGGGAGAACAACTTCACCGGCAGCATCCCCCGGGGCCTCGGCCGGAACGACCGGCTGCAGCTATTGGACCTCTCGTCGAACAAGCTCACCGGCTCGCTCCCGGAGGACCTGTGCTACGGGAACAAGTTCCAGACGCTGATCGCGCTCGGAAACTTTCTCTTCGGCCCTTTGGAATAGAGAGGAGAGAGAGAGAGAGAGAGTGTGACTGGGAGAAGGAGAGAGAGAGTGTGACTGAGAGAAGGAGAGAGAGAGTGGACTATTGGTAGAGGCTTTACCAGTGGACGTCGTCGACGTTGAGTTTGTCGGTTGTGTCAAAGTCGTAGAGGTCAAGGACGTCTGCAACCAAGAGTCGGACTTTTTGGTGAAGTGGTCAAAGATAGAGGTATTGAGATCGATGGCCGCAACAACGTCAGGGAGGTTGGAGACCGAAGAGATGAGAAAATAAATATATAACCTTTTTTTAAATTTATTTTCTTTTTAAAAAAATTTAACATTATAGTCCCTCCACATAAGATAATTAGCTAATATAAAAGTAATAAATAAGTATTAAGTAGTTTAATTTGTTTTTATTAATTTATTTTTTATATTTGGATTTAGACTTAATGTTGTATGAACATGACTAGGTCACAGCAAGTTAAATAAGTACATTATGGACATGACATATACTTTGATGTATCCATGGAATATTTTCTGTGTATTTGTTGAATATTCGATACGTGTCCGACACGACAAAGTCATATTTTTGGGATGCCTAATATATTTGAAATGAGTTTGTTAGAATTTTAATCTGTAGTGTATAATTATTAGTAGTTAATTAGTAAACAAAATATTTAATTATTACTTGAGATAATTATTTTATTTTATTATATAATTAGAATAATTGTTCAGTTAAGCAAAATTTATTATTATTATTCATTAACTGTAATGATTATTTATCTTTATTTATTATATTAATTATTTAAATTTTATTATCATTATAATATACTATCTTATTATTTATTTTTATTTTTTTTCAACCAAATATTATTCTTTTAAAAAAGACATGGTTTGCAAAATACTCGCGTACTCGCGCGAGCCACCTCTCTCCCCCTACCCACCTGCTCCACTCTCTTCCTCCTCCCTCCTGCTCTGCCCTCCAGCCTCCCCGGCCCCCTCCGTCAGCTCGCATGAATAATGCACGAATACTATGTGAGCGATATAGCATGATTTTTGTCATTTGCTACTAAAGAAAAAAAAAAATTATACATATTTGTTTTAAGATTTACCAAACAGGCCCTAGTGCAATATATTTCTATTAAAGAGAATGATTTATGCTAATACAATATCGAAAAATGCTAAGTCTACAATCAAATGCTTACAATCTCTCTCTCCTCTGACATATGGGTCCCATCAGATCCCACATTTTTTCTCTTTCTTTCAACGGAGATCGATTGCATGACAGTTGTAGCCCTTAGTTGTAAGGGACTTGTACCCATAGCATCAGCCTACAACATCAGCGGTTGGTAAGGACACTTTCGAAGTTTGGTGAGTAGGTGTGCCGTCACTAAATCAGTCATCATCATTATATATCATTAAATGATTAATCAATTTCTGTACCCATATTAAGTTAATAATTAATCAATCAAATGCAATAGTTAAGAAGAAAGGATACAGTACTCCTCGAGTGAGAATATGCATCGGCCACCGAAGTGCCGACAATGTCAACGAGCGATCCCGATCTGAATGAGGGGCACACCGGATCCTAGCGGCTCCCGATCCGCTGTTGAATCCATAACAGCAAACGCCTTGAACATGCACTCATCGCCTTACAAGTACGGTCCTAGTTCTGTGCGGGCTACTTGTAAAAGAGAAAACGCCAAACATTTTTTTGTTTTTCGTTTAGATGTCCGACGTAACGTTCGAAACTTTATACACGCTACGTTGTATATTTTTTGGGTTTACTTTCCTCAACTTTCACTAAATAAATGGAAAAAAATAATACGTTCCCGTGGCTCGATCCACCTATCTTCTGCCACTCAGCCGCGATCTGATCTCTCTTTCCGGTAATCATAAAAGATCACTCGAGTTCGGTAAACAATATCTTGATCATAGCAATTGACGATCGTTGGACCAAGTTCAGCTATAATTGAGACGAACACACAGATCTCTCTTCCAAAGAGGTGTAGCTGCTTGGACACGAAAAATTAATGTGAACCGAACGCAGTGCATCCGACCCCTCTCCAACTGTTAGATTGCATAGAAATGTCTGCATGTATCTCCATAGTAATATAATAGTTGGCACGTAAATGGTGCATTGCGTCCGGTACACCAATAATTTTTCTCTGGACAACCCATGTAGAAGTTTGTAGCTACAGAAATTTTATTGTCCCTAACGTAGCTACAGAAATTTTATTAACTTAACGTAAATATTGTCCCTAACGTAAGTTGAATGAAAGAACATGATTGAAATAGCAGTCCACTACTTCTTCTTATTATGTTCTTGTTGGTGTTGAGTTGTAGTGCTAACAAACATTTTATTACCTACATAAATCAAATTTGACCAAGGATCAAAGACTAAGACTAATTTGATTGGATTAACCTAGTATAAACTCTAACGAATAAGTCGGTCCCACGAATCTGTAGCTCAAAATTTGTTTATGTTGAATCTAACGAGTTCATAACGTCATTCATGTGATATCTCTATCGTCTTACATTTAAGTTTTGAATCGATTCTAACTCATTTTCCTTTTTTGCATCATGTCAGCCTCCGTATCACTGTAGAACTTTACAAACTCCGAATCCGACAATATATTCACTAATTTTGTTTCATTCAAAACTCCAAAATTTGGATTTAGTCTTGGTTATTGGTTATATTTCCATATTTGACACATTTGTGTCAAACTACGTCGACTATTCCTCAAAACTGGCCAGAAAAATATACCATGACGAATTTGTATTTTGACACATAGATAATGTTAAATGAAATGTGTTATGATATGTCATGGATGTCCGACTCATAATCGTGTGCAATCGACAATTGATGTTAATATTTACTATGGTTTTTATTATTATGGGTTTTTTTTGTTGTTAACTAACTCCATATTTTATATTTATTGTACAAAATAATTCTACTTTGAAACTAACTATACGGAGTATTCTTATATTTTATATTTTCTATAAAAATGTAAAACATTAACTACTCATGTGTTTAATTTGTTTTCCAAAGGAGAGGGGTACCTCGTGTAACTAGTTTCAAAGTAGGGATACCTCTTTTCTTTAGAAAACAATTAAACACAAGAATAGTTAATGTTGTTGTAAATATGGATGTTCAAAGGTCTTCCATAACTTATGTAATTTATGTCCTTTGATTTATATAACCTAACTTATGGCATTTGGTTTCTATAACCTATGGCCTTTGGTATTCTATTGTAAGCCTATAAAAGGACAATTCTAGTTGAGTGTTGAATATGGAAAAAACTATTCTTCTTACATTTCATATCTTGTTCTTCTCTATTCTATAATCTATTCTATAACACGTTATCAGCACAAAATTGCTTTAGAAAAATTGTAAGTCAGCATACACCTTGCATTATATTTGATTTTTTTGATTTCAATATTTTATATTCCTTTTAGCTTAATTGTGAAAGAAATTATGTGGGCTTAGACCCTTGGATGTGTTTTAACTTTTAGGACATATCTGTCAGTGTATCTTATTTTACGTCCATTTAATTGGTGAAAATAATTACATAGCTTTTCACAGCAAGAAGTCCTAACTTTTCATGTATATCTGGCTATCATGTTGGATATTTCTACCATAATATTTTAATGTTCACACATAATTATTTTGTCCGGTTTGCATTAGTCACACAACACCTACATACTCAGTTCATAGTAACTATTTTTTTCTCTTTTGCTAAATGCTCTATTTATCTAATGACTGCACTTGTTTAGAATGGTCATGCATTGTTTCAAATATTTTTATTCTGCATTGTTCTGATATATCATTACTCCATATGCATTTGAAAGAAAATGTTCGACCAGAAATCTAGATTGAATATAAGGCTTGAAGCTAAAATAGAATATTTTCGGCATAAAGCCTAATTAATAAAACTCAAATTTGTAGATTTGAGTATTTGTGTTATATTATAAACTAATACTTGTTTTGTATTCAGTCATATGGCAAACATCACCAAACTTGAGTTCACTGATCATGATATTTTTGGAAGAAACTATTTAACTTGGATTCTTGATGCTGAGATCCATTTGAGTGCAAAGAACTTAGGACATGCCATCAAAGAGAAAAATGAGGCAAGCGAACAAGACAAAGCCAAGACAATAATTTTCATTCGACATCACCTCCATGAAGGGCTGAAATCTAAATATCTTGGAGTGAAAGACCCAGTTGTTTTATGGAAAAACTTGGAGAAACGTTATGATCATCAAAAGAGTGTGATACTCCCAAAGGCTCGCTATGATTGGATGCACCTGAGGTTGCAAGATTTTAAACGGTGAACGAATATAACTCTGTAATGTTCAAAATCGTGTCTCAAATGAGATTGTGCGGAGATAATGTTACAGAAGAAGTCATATTGGAAAAGACATTCACTACATTCCATGCCACGAACATGCTCCTGCAGCAGTAGTACCGTGAAAAAGGTTTTAAAAAATATTCTCAATTGATCTCATGCCTACTTGTTGCGGAACAAAATAATGAGCTCTTAATGAAAAATCATAACTCTTACTCTACTGGATCATAGCCATTCCCTGAAGCGAATGCAAGCAACTATAGACAAGGACGTGATCGCGGTCGTGGTCATAATTATGGTCGTGGTCATGGTCGCAGTTATATTCGTGGTAGAACTCGACACCAAGGGGGTCATAATTATCACACATTCAACAAGAAGGTTGGGCCATACCACTTGAAGTGGAACAACAATGGCGAAAAATAAGAAAAAAGAAAGGGTGCAAAAATAGATTCTCCGAAGAATTATGAAGAAGCCTACTATAGGTGTGGAGCAAAAGGGCATTGGTCTCGTACCTGTCGTACACCAAAGCACCTTATTGATCTTTACCAAACATCTATCAAGTGTAAAAAAAAAGTGATCAATTTTGCATATTTCAATAAAATTGTTGATGATGAAAATGATCCGATAAAATTTACTCATTTGGATGTTAATGATATCTTAAACGAGCCAAGTGAAGGAATTAATGGGATTAAGTTTTAGGGTGATGATGCTAATGATGGCAATGGTAAAAACAAAAATAATTGAGTTGGGATTTAGACTATTTCAACTTTATTTTTCTAAGTTTAATTTTAGTTCAATTTGTACTGTCATGTTTCTAAGTCTTCGTTGTTATAAGTTCGAATTAATAAATTAAGTTTTATAATGTTTCTTACTTAATCTTATTTTTTAGAAATATAAAAAAAAATAATGCAGTGAACAACTCCAACGGTGGAGATATATGTCTGGTTGATAGTGGATCACACACACAATTCTTCGAGATCGAAAATACTTCTCGAACTTAAAATTAGCAAAAACAAATGTTAGTACAATTTCTGGTACTACAAAACTAATTGAGAGCCCTGGAAGTGTAAACCCCCAGATTTTCAGGAATTAAAAAATAAATTTTCGGTATTTTTCTAAAAGTTTTTGTGATTTTTCAGGAATTAAAATAATTGTTCTTTGAATGAAATAATTTTAAAATATTTTTACTAAATATTAAAATATTATAAAAATAATATTTTTAGGTGTAAAATAAAATATTAGACATAGGATAATTTTCCTGGAATATTTTGGACCCCGAAAATATTTTTAAAGACCTAAAAACTAATTATTTATTAAACCCTAAATAAATCCGGTTTATTTTTGAACCAACCAATCCGGACCGACCCTGAGCCGAAGCCCTAAACCAACCCTAAACCCTAGCGGGTCGGGTCGGATGTAAACTCGACCCGAAACCCGTAACCCAACCCATTAGGACTGCTACAGTGTTTTCCCCAATTTCTGTAACACCCCCGCCGCCCGATCGCCTCCTCCGCCGGCGGTTACGCCTCCGCCCGTGGCCGTTCTTCTCCCAGTCGCAACTCTCAGGCAGTTACGCCCCGCCCTGTAAACCCCCTGATTTTTCAAGAATTTTTAAATTTGGATTTTTGTGAATTTTCTGGAATTTTCTTGGATTTTTCTGTAATTAAATTAAGGTATTTTAATTATTAAAAGATTTTTAATTGATAATAAATAATATTAAACTATTATGAATATAATATTTTATGGTGTAAAATTAAAAACCAGACATAGGGTAATTTTTCGGGAATTTATTGGACCCCGGAAGTAATTTAAAAGTCCTAAAAACTATTTTATAATTAAACCCAAATTGAACCCTAAATAAACTGGGTTTATTTAACCAAAATAAACCGAACCGGACCGGCCGGTCTACCCGAACCGGACCGGCCGGTCTACCCGAACCGGTCCAACCCTTATCGGGTCGGATCCGGGTCAGACCCGACCCGCCTGAACCCGAACCCGACCCGGATTCTTTCTCTTCCCCAACGGATCGAACGGCCGACCCTTGGCCTTCCGCCTCCGGCCGTTAAGCCACCGGCGGCCCTTCTCCTCCCTGCGCCGCCTCCGCTCCCGAACGCCCGGCTCCTCCTCTGCCCTCCCGTAACCGCCGACGGCCCCTCCATCTCCCTTCCCACCTATAAGAACCCGCCGCCGCTGCTCTCAGCCCGACCCCGCTGCCCTACTCGCCGGTCGACTCCCCCGCCGGATCTCCCAGCCACCCGCCGCACTCCTCCAGACCCCGCCTCGCCGCCACCTCCGCCGAGCCTCGCCCTCGCCAGTCGCCTCCGCCCCGAGCAGCAGCAGCAGCAGCATAGGGCCAGAGCCTCGCCGCCCGACGCCGCCAGAGCCCAGCCGACGACTGCCCAGCGCGCCGCCTCCTCCGGCCCTCGCCGCCTCAGCCGTCTCCGGCCTCCCTCCGGCTGTCTCCGGTCTCCGTAGTTTGAGCAGAAGCCCAAACCCTAAAACCTAGGGTGGACACAGGACTCGACACAGGACACTTCGCGTCGTGTCGGACACGAGATATCTCGGGTTTTTCAGACCAGTTCAGGTACCCGTAACTTCTTGCTCGTAGCTCCGATTTTGATTCTGTAAATTGCATCGCGAAGCCTGTATGACCCTCTCGGTGTCCGTGTAAACCGCTCGGGGCATCGCGACCTGTTGCGATCGCGAACCGCGATCCAAAAACAGGAAAATCTTAGCCCTGTTTTACCTCGGAATCGAGTACGCCCCGCCAAACGGGACGACTTGGTCGCGTGCGGTCTTCACAGATACGTGCGCGTCGTCGATACGGACGTGCAGGATTTCGCAGAAGCTGATTCGAATGTGCGTGCACACCGGAATCAGTACGTATCCGCGGACACCGCCCCGTATCCGACTTTTCTGTTTGTCGCTGTAACTTAGTGTACACACGTCGGATCGAGACGAAACTTGTGCCATCGGACTCGTAGCAATACGCTGGTCCTGTGAGCCAAGTTTGGTTCGATTGTGAGAACTTTGACAAAATTGCGTGTCGTGGGCCCCACAGGCTCCACTTGACGGGCGATTTTGAGAACGGCTCATCGGAATCCAAATCTGGAAGTTCTGTTGGGTTCGTATAATCGTTCCTGACCTGTTGACACTAAGATGGACTGTTTTTGAGACCTTTGACCCTGACGCATTTTTCGGTGCAAAGCGGCCCACATTTGAACCCCGTTTGCCTCAAAAATGACATTTTTGCCCTTGTCTCCAAATTGGACTCAAGGACAGGCAATGCTAGCTGTTTAATATTTTCTGGACCTGATGGTGATGTCTGTTTCAGCAACCGGAGTACTGCCTACAATCCCCGCTGAAGTCAGAGCTACAATTGGAGACAAAACCCAGGCAAGTATACCTTGCCAAATCCTGCAGTTTTGTTGCTTATCTCCTGGATTATTTTTTTATTGTCTTGCAAGATATTTGTACAATGGTTGCATGCTTTTCAATTGTTACTTTCTTGTCATATAGTTCTTGATGCTTGCTGATTTATTCCTGCTGCTCTAGTCTTATTTCCTCGTTTTGCGTGCATGTACATTATTTGCTCTTTCCTTGGATCACTACTTGTTCCATAGACATATGTGTACTCTACATTCTTGGAGTTGACTTGACTGATTTCTTAGTTCCTAGATGATTGTTATTGGACATTGACTACACTTGAGCAAATCTCGATTGTGAGTACCCATTGTACTGCAATAGAGAATTGTTCATATGACTACCTCCTTCGTGAGCTCCCGTTGGGCTGCGAAAGAGACATACTATAGACTGTGAGTCCCCGTTGGACTGCTTTCTATAGGATCGTGATCTCCCATTGAGATGCGGTTACCCCGATTGCTAGTAGTCATGTCTGATAGCATCACTGGCATGCCACTATTTTAGATATAGTGATTTCTCGTGTCTTATTTGCTTGTGTTTACTTTCTTCTCTATCTTGCATGTCATTTACTATATTTGGCTCGTATTCTTTTGTATCTTGCTATGTCCCCTGAGGACCTGGTTTTGTTCTCCAGATTTAGCAGACAAGGAGTACCGCAGCTTACGGACCAACACCAGATGAGAGTTTGATTGCAGTTGATGGCCCTGCTTATACTTAGTTACTTTCTAGCATGGTTTATTTATCTCTTTCTTGTCTATATTTTCTTGTTTGTCGGTAGTGGATTTGTCTCCACCTGACTTAGTATTAATTCTTGCTGGATATTCGACAGTATTTTATTTTCAGCATTTATTCCAGTTTGTTTTTTATGCTGTTCTGTGGATGAGATTAGTAAACCCTAAACATTGTAATACAGCTTAAGTATGCCCCGATGGATCCATTCAATTGGGTTGTCCATCGGTGCGTGCTGCTGGCCATTGCCACGTGTCCAGTCCCTTGATATTTTGGGACTGGGGCGTGATACGCCCCCGCGGCCGTTACGCCTCCTCGAGCCTGAAACCGCCACCGCCGCTTCTCCTTCTTCCCCTTTATAAACCCCGGCCACCCTTTGGAACCACCGCCATCACCGAACCCGACAGCCCGCTCCACCACCACCGTCCTCGACTTCCCTGGAGACCCTCAGCCGACGCTCAGAGCCTCTGCCGAGCCTGACCCAGCCACCTCCGGCCGACTACTCCGCCTCAAACCCCGAGCTCCACCGCTCCACGAGCCTCCCCGACCCGTTGCCACTAACACCAAAGCCGACGAAGACGAACCCTCAATGCCGCCTCCGCCGATCGATGGCCACCCCTTCGCCCAGAGCTCCGCCGCCTTCAGCAATCCCTGTCGCTGAGAGCCGCACAGCGCCGCCTCTGCCTCCGGCGAGAAACCCTAGCCCTAGCAGCCTCGCGAAGTACGCATTCCAGTCTTTTCGGAGCCCTATTCAGGTAGCTATTTTTCTCTCCTCGCTGCCCCGTTTCCCGTTCCGTCTGCTGTGACGCGAACCCTGCGTGATCCTCTCGATACCCGTGTAACTCGTTCGGTGTATCGCGTCCTGTGGCGATCGCAAACTGTGACCCAAAATCAGGAAAATATTATCCTATTTTTCCCAGAACTGGGTGCGCCCCGCCAAACGGGACGACTTGGTCATGTAGGGACTTCACCGAAAGGTGCGCGTCATTAATACGGATGTGTGGGATTTGCGAAAGTTGATTTGGATGTACGTGCACACCGAAATTAACGCGTATCCGTCGACAACGCCCCGTATCGGCCCTGTTCTGGAACTCGTTGTAACTTCGTGTATGCATATCGTATCGAAACAAAATTTGAGCCAACGGACTCATAGTAAAACGCTGGTCCTGTGACCCAAGTTTGGTTCGATTCTGAGAACGTTGACAAAATCGCGTATCGTAGGCCCACGGCTCTACTTGATGGGCAATTTTGTGATGGGCTCATCGGAATCCAGTTCCGGACATTCCATTGGGTTCGTATTATCGTTTTGGACTTGTGGACACTAAGTTTGATAAATTTGGAGAGCATTGTCTCTGGCACATTTTTTGGTGCGAAGCGGGCCACATGTGGACCCCATTTTGACCAGAAACGGTCAATTTTGTCCCTATGTCCAAATTGGACTTATGGACAGGCTATTCTAGCTATTTGATGTCTTCTGAATCTGATGGTAATGTTTATTACAGCATTTGGAGGAGTACCTGCAGATTCTGCTGAGACCAGAACTACTGTTGGAATTCAAACTCCAAGCAAGTGTACATTGCCATACTTACAGTAAATTAGTTCATACTATTTCCTTGACTTATTTATATGTTGTACATGCTTAACTTAGGACCGTGTGATATTACTTAGCGTCCGATTAATATTCGGATGCCAACACCGTACGCGGAGTTGTGTAACGTCACCTAGAGATGGATATCGAGACCCTTTACATTCTCGTGCTTGCATTATCAAGTATGTCATCCCACAGGACATCTGACACTGTTCATCAGACAGAATATTCTTGAGATATTCATGGTGATTCTATATAAGCTACAGGATTTGTGACATAGACTTTATATATATTATATGACTTGTTGCATTAGATATGATCTTGCGTGACATGGACATGAAACGTTGTGGACACGAAACGTGTGATTACATTGGGTGGGGAGAGACACACAGGCTACAGGCTGATTTTATATATTTATTATTGTGAGGCCGTAGACTCTACATCAGAGCTAGGCACATTACATGATATTACTACTGCTGGCTCCCCGACACAGAGCTTGTAGTGGTCTCAGCCTGAGTACTAGTGATGCTCTCACTTGCATATCACATAGCTGGTTACATAGTTTATCCTATTATTTCATTATTATTGTACTGTATTTATTTTGGCTTGAGTATTCTTGTACCTTGCTATGTCCCCTGAGGACCTGGATCCGGATTATGTCTCCAGGTATAGCAGAGGAGTTTTTTCCCGAGGTATACTGGACAGGAGCAGAAGCTGTAGCAGGAGCAGATACTGGAGCTGAACCGATCCCCGAGGACGAGGTGCTCGCCGAAGATTTCTCCTGAGTATATCTTATCTATGCTCAGTACTTACTATTATTAGACTCTTTCATTCTGATCTGTTGAACCTTTGTATCAGACTTATTATCGAGTTGTTCCCCGGTTTACTTTATTGAGACTTCTTGTTGCTTTTTATTTCATTATGCTGATATTGATCATATTTATCTTCTATGGATGAGATTAGATTATGACACGTTTAGTAGACCTTTATTATTATTTTACAGCTTAAGTACACATTGATAGATCCATTAAATTGGGTTTGCCCATTAGTGTGAGCTGCTGGCCATTGCCACGTGACTAGTCCCTCGATATTTTGGGACGGGCGTGACATAGTTTTTGTGGTGGTCCATGCAGGTCAACGACTAAATTGTTCGGTTTCAACTTAGGGACCGAGCAAGCCTGCAATAAGGATAGGATAAGTTATAGGAACCCATCCATTGATTTGAATCATTTTTTTATCTCTATATCGGATTCAAATTAATTGCTTGATTTGCATCCTGTTTTGATTCCTCTGTGCGTTCTCATAGTTTATTTTTAATGCAGAGTAATGGATCCGAGAATCGGTGACGAGAATCCCTTAGGTACACCACACGATGTTGTGGTCACCTATAATGATGGAGTGACACCAGAAAACAGAGGACAATCCTCTCAAAGCGATCAAGCAGGCCAGCATACTTCAAGGTTCTGGCGTGATGACATCCCACCTCCGCCGTAGTTCACTCCACCGATGCCTATTTTTCTACCAGGGCAAGCCATGGATGGACAGCAGATGTTTTAAATATTTTATGCCATGATGCAAGCCTAACAGCAGATTCAATAAGAGGCTCAGCGTCATGAGGTGGAGAACTTGAGGAACAGCCTGGTAACCGCACTGGAGCAGGCGAACCCAACAACTAGGCGACCATCCGCGGGATCTATCACTGATTTCTGTCATCTATAGCCTCGTACCTTTTCTGGCAAGGAGGAGCCAACTGAAGTTCACGAGTGGATCACAATCACACAATACCAGTTGGAAGCAGCTGAACTTCCGAGGGAGCGATGGATGACTGCCGTCAGGATGCAGCTGACGGACAATGCGCACCATTGGTGGCTATCTGAAGAGAGGAGGCTCGGAAATGATCGAGTCACTTGGGAAGAGTTCTCCAGACTCTTCCAAGAGATGTACATCCCAGCTATTGCCCGACTGAAACTTCGAGACAAGTTCAACCGCCTTATTCAAGGCAATATATCGGTGGAATAGTACAATACGGAGTTCATTCGTCTGAGTCGCTTCGCCCCTTCTCTAATTCTGACAGAAGATGTCCCGCCCCAGTCCCAAATATCGAGGGACTAGCCACGTGGCAATGGCCAGCAGCACACATCGATGGACAAACCCAATTTAATGGATCCATCGGGGCATACTTAAGCTGTAATACGACAATAATCAGGGTCTGCTAATCTCATCCACAGAAATGAATACACAATATCAGAATATAAAGAAATACCAAGTCACAATAAAACATAAGTCGGAGAATAACCCGATAATGAGTTTGATACATCAACTCAATAAACTGGAAATAAAGAGTCTAACAATAGAAATAACTGAGTATAGAATGTGCATATACTCAGGAGAAATCCTCAGTTATCACCTCGTCCTCGGTTCCTGGTACTGCTCCGAGAAGTGCTCCTGTTCCGTACACCTCAGGATAGATATCCTCTGCTAACCCTGGGGACATAATCCAGATCCAGGTCCTCATGAGACATATCAAGATACCAAATAACTCATGCCAAAATAAATGCAGTGCAGCAATAAATAAAACAATAGGGTAAATATATAACCAGCTAAGTGTTATGCAAATGAGAGTTTTAGTCATACTCGGGCAGAGACTACTATAGGATCTGTGTCGGGGAAACCCATAGCAGTATTCTCTCGAAGGGCCAGTATGGTACCAAAGCTCTGTGTCAGAGTCTAAGGCACTTCCATTAAAGTATTATATATATAATCAGCCTTTTGTATGGTAAATCTCTTCCCACCCAATGTAATCTCACGTCATAGTTTCACGATGTCTCATGTCAATGTCACGCAAGACCATAACTAATGCAAAAAGTCAAAATAAAATCTAAGCATGTATAATGTATATGTCCAAATCCTGTATCCTATACAGAATCACCATGAATATCTCAAGAAGATTCTTTCTCATGAATAGTGTCAGGTGTCCTGAGGTATGACGTACTTGATAAGACAAGCACAAAATGTATAGTGTCTCGATAACCATGTCTAGGTGACATTACACAACTCTACGTACAGTGTTGATACCCGAATATTAGTCGGAAGCTAAGTAATGTCACACGGCCCTAGGTTGAACAGAGATCTTACAGTCATAATTTAAGAAAATAGTATAAACAGTTGCTGCAAGTAGGGCAAGGTACACTTGCCTGGGTTTTGGTTACCAACTGCGGCTCTGGTTTCAGCGAGTTATGCAGGTACTTCTCCGATTGCTGAAATAGACATCACCATCAGGTTCAGAAAATATCAAATAGCTAGAAATGCCTGTCCTTGAGTCCAATTTGGACACAGGGGCAAAAATGATAGTTTCTGGTCAAAGCGGGGTCCACATGTGGCCCGCTTCACACCGAAAAATGTGTCAAGAACAATGGTCTTCAAATTCATCAAACTTAGTGTCAACAAGTCCAGAATGATAATACGAACCCAACGGAACTTCCAGAACTGGATTCCGATGAGCCGATCACAAAATCGCCCGTCAAGTGGAGCCGCGGGGCCCACAATACGCGATTTTGTCAACGTTCTCAGAATCAAACCAAACTTGGGTCACAGGACCATCGTATTGCTATGAGTTCGATGACGTAAGTTTTATTTCAATCCGACGTGTGTACACAAAGTTACAACGAGATCCAGAATAGGCAAATACGAGGCGTTGTCGGTAGATACGCGTTGATTTCGGTGTGCACGTACATCCAAATCAACTTCTGCGAAATCTCACACGTCCGTATCAACGGCGCGCACCTTTTGGTGAAGATCGCATGCGACCAAGTCATCCCGTTTGGCAGGGCGCATCCAGTTCCGAGGGAAAATAGGATATTAATTTTCCTGTTTTTGGATCGCAGTTCGTGATCACCACAGGACGCGACACACCGAGCGGGCACGGGCATCGAGAGGGTCACGCAGGGTTCGCGTCACAATAGACGGAACAAAAAATAGGGCAACGAGGAGAGAGAAAAGGGTACCTGAACAGGGCTCCGCGGAAACCGAATTTCTCGTGTCCGCGAGGCAACACGGCACAAAGGGACACAGTGCTGCACAGTCTAGGGTTAGGGTTTCGGTGGCCGGAGCTGGCCGGGGCTGGGGCACGACGGTGGGCTACGGTCGAGGGCTTCGCCGGAGGTCGCGGAGGCGGCTGGCAGAGGCGGAGCGGGGCTCCGGCGGATCTCGAACGGGTGGTTGGGGGTTTCCGGTAAGGCGGTGGAGCTAGGGCAGCTGGAGGAGAAAGGCGGAGGCGGCTATAGTGGTTGGGAGCAGAGGAGGGAGGCGCTGCGAAGGTTGGGCTCGGGGCTACACTGGAAGAGGAGAGCAGGAGGAGGAGGCGGAGGTGCTGCGGAGTTTGTCGGAGCTGCGGTGGCGGAGGAAAGGGGGAAGTGGTGGTGGAGACGGCGGGGAAAGGCGGGGATTTATAGGTCGAGGACTGGGCGATTACGGCCGGAGGAGGCAGGGATCGTAACGGGCGGAGGTGTCGGGGTGAAACGGCCGCGGGGAAAGCGGCGGTGGTTACGGGCGGCGGTCGGATTCGCAACGGCGGCGAGGGTCGGGGGAAAACGGTCACTGTAGCAGGGTAGCGGGTCGGGTTCGGGTTTTGGAACCGGATCTGACCCAATAAGTATTGGTTTTGGTTTGGTTAAACCGGTCAGGTTCGATTCGGGTTGGTTTGGTTTATTTTAAAATAAACCGGGTTTATTTCTAGGGTTTAATTGGTTTATTTAAAACTTGGTTTTTAGGTTTTTAAAAATGCTTCCGGGGTCCAATAAAATCCAAAAAAATTACCCTATATCTAATTTTTTATTTTACACTCAAAAATATTATTTTTATAATATTTTAATATTTAATAACACATTTAAAAATACTTAATACCAGAAAATAATTAATTTAATTAGTTAAAAATTACTAAAAATTCTAGAAAATTAATTTTTAAAATCTAAAAAATTTTGAGGGTATACAATCTACTCCCCTTAAGAGGATTGCGTTCTCGCAATCAAAGAATAACCGGTCAACAGAGATAATACGGTTGCAAAACATTGTTCGAAGCACATTACTGTCAAGAATCATGATTCAGGAGAATCAAAGGTTGAGGATTTAAGCAAAAATACCTAGAGGATCATTTCCCTAAGCAAATGGATGTTATGCAATTTTTAGAAGAAAAAAAATCTAGAAAACTACAGTTTTTAGAAAAACTAGGTTATCACTTATTAGCAAGTTCAAAACTATCAAGTCAAGGCTAAGGTCACGAACCAACAGGCACAAACTAAAGCAAGACTAAACGAGATAACTACGAAAACTTATGCGCATTAGCTACTCCAAGAGTCTGCGCATCCTCCAAAGTCATCACGAAAGCTTGTCCGCGTCCTTGAGGTGGTGCCCTCTGCTGTTGCTGGGCTTGCTGGAAGGGTGCTGCTCGAGGCTCCAAGGGTGACCTTGGTTGATATCCTCCTGGTGCTGGTAGGGCTTGTTGGTTGAATATTGGTGCTCCTTCTCTACGCTCAGAGCATTCCCTCACTGTATGCTGTCTGGATCCGCAAGCTAAGCATAATCCGAATTTACGTCTACACTCCTTCTCAACATGGCCTATCTTGCCGCAGTAGTGACAAGTAGGAAGAGTTAGGGATTTGGATGCAGCTCCCTGTGGTGCTTGATGCAGATGAGGTTTCTTTGCAGCTTCTCTATGCGGTGCTCGGGCTGGTGCTGATGTGGAAGGCCTCTTCAGGTTGGACTCTCTCCTGGTGATGCGCTCCATACGTCGGGCTGCGGCAAGGACGTCCGTGTACGAAGTAGGTGCAACGGATCCAATCATTCTCTGTAGCTCAAAGTTTAGTCCATCGAAGAACTTCTCAGCCTTCTCTTCTTCTGTCGGGATCAGGGAAGGGGCGAAGCGACTCAGTCGAATGAATTCCGCATTGTACTCTTCCACCGTCATAGTATCCTGAGTGAGGCGATTGAACTTGTTCCGCAGTTCTGATCGAGCGATAGCTGGAATGTACATCTCCTGAAAGAGTCTGGAGAACTCCTCCCAAGTAACTTGGTTTGGTCCGAGCCGTCTCTCCTCAGATAGCCACCAGTGATGTGCGTTGCCCGTTAATTGCATTCTGACGACAGTTATCCAACGTTCCCGTGGAAGCTCAGCTGCTTCTAATTGATGTTAAGTGTTGGTGAGCCACTCATGAACTTCTGTGGGCTCCTCCTTGCCTGAGAAGGTACGGGGCTTCAGCTGGCGGAAATCGGTGATAGAGCCCATCGATGGCCGTCGAGCTGGTAGGTTGGCCTGTTCTAATACAGTTACTAGGCTGTTCCTCAAGTACTCCGCCTCGTGACGCTGAGCTTCTTGATGAATCTGCTGTTGGGCTTGCATCATTGCGTAGATCATTTGGAATATCTGTTGTCCGTCTATTGGCTGCCCTTGTGGGAATACGAGCATTAGTGGAACGAACTGCGGCGGAGGTGGGATGTCATCACGCCGGAACCTTGAATTCTGATGGGCTGCTTGATCGCTTTGAGAAGATTGTCCTCTATTCTCTGGTGTTACTCCTTCATCGTAGGTGACCACAGCATTGTGCGGTGTACCTAAGGGATTCACGTCGTCGGTTCTCGGATCCATTGCTCTGCATCAAAAATAAACTATAAGAGGCGTACAGGAATCAAGGCAAGATGCAAGTCAAAATTTTAATTTGAATCCGATATAGATATCAACAACGATTCAAGCAAGTGGATGAGATCCTTATCCTATTCTTACTGCAGGCTTGCTCGGTCCCTAAGTTAAAACCGAACAATTTAGTCGTTGACCTGCATGGGCCACCACAAAAACCATGTCACGTCCCAGTCCCAAATATCGAGGGACTAGCCACGTGGCAATGGCCAGCAGCACACACCGATGGACAAACCCAATTTAATGGATCCATCGGGGCGTACTTAAGCTGTAATACAATAATAATCAGGGTCTGCTAATCTCATCCACAGAAATGAATACACAATATCATAATATAAAGAAATACCAAGTCACAATAAAATATAAGTCGGGGAACAACCCGATAATGAGTTTGATACATCAACTCAATAAACTGGAAATAAAGAGTCAAACAATAGAAATAACTAAGTATAGAATGTGCATATACTCAGGAGAAATCCTCATCTATCACCTCGTCCTCGGTTCCTGGTACTGCTCTGAGAAGTGCTCATGTTCCGTACACCTCAGGATAGATATCCTCCGCTAACCCTGGGAACATAATCCAGATCCAGGTCCTCAGGGGACATAGCAAGGTACAAAATAACTCATGCCAAAATAAATGCAGTGCAGCAATAAATAAAATAATTGGGTAAATATATAACCAGCTAAGTGTTATGCAAATGAGAGTTTTAGTCATACTCGGGCTGAGACTACTATAGGATCTGTGTCGGGGAAACCCATAGCAGTATTCTCTCGAAGGGCCAGTACGGTACCAAAGCTCTGTGTCAGAGTCTAAGGCATTTCCATTAAAGTATTATATATATAATCAGCCTTTTGTATGGTAAATCTCTCCCCACCCAATGTAATCTCACGTCACAGTTTCACGATGTCTCATGTCCATGTCACGCAAGACCATAACTAATGCAACAAGTCAGAATAAAATCTAAGCATGTATAATGTATATGTCCAAATCATGTATCCTATACAGAATCACCATAAATATCTCAGAAAAATTTTGTCTTATGAATAGTCTCAGGTGTCGTGGGGTATGACGTACTTGATAAGACAAGCACAAAATGTATAGTGTCTCGATAACTATGTCTAGGTGATATTACACAACTCTGCGTACAGTGTTGATATCCGAATATTAGTCGAAAGCTAAGTAATATCACACGGCCCTAGGTTGAACAGAGATCTTACAGTCATAATTTAAGAAAATAGTATAAACAGTTGCTGCAAGTAGGGCAAGGTACACTTGCCTGGGTTTTGGTTACCAACTACGGCTCTGGTTTCAGCGGGTTCTGCAGGTACTTCTCCGGTTGCTGAAATAGACATCACCATCAGGTTCAGAAAATATCAAATAGCTAGAAACGCCTGTCCTTGAGTCCAATTTTGACACAGGGGCAAAAATGACAGTTTCTGGTCAAAACGGGGTCCACATGTGGCCCGCTTCGCACCAAAAAATGTGTCAGGAACAATGGTCTCCAAATTCGTCAAACTTAGTGTCAACAAGTCCAGAACGATGATACGAACCCAACGGAACTTTCAGAACTGGATTCCGATGAGCCGATCACAAAATTGCCCGTCAAGTGGAGCCGCGGGGCCCACGATACGCGATTTTGTTAACGTTCTCAGAATCGAACCAAACTTGGGTCACAGGACCAGCGTATTGCTACGAGTCCAATGGCGCAAGTTTTATTTCAATCCGACATGTGTACACAAAGTTACAGCGAGATCTAAAATAGACAGATACGGGGCGTTGTTGGCGGATACGCGTTGATTCCGGTGTGCACGCACATCCAAATCAACTTCTGCGAAATCTCGCACGTCTGCATCAACAGCGCGCACCTTTCGGTAAAGATCGCACACGACCAAGTCGTCCCGTTTGGCATGGCGCACTCAGTTCTGGGGGGAAACGGGGTAATAATTTTCCTGTTTTTGGATCGCAGTTCGTGATCACCACAGGACGCGACACACCGAGCGGGTTGCACGGGCATCGAGAGGGTCATGCAGGGTTCGCGTCACAACAGACGAAATAGAAAACGGGGCAACGAGGAGCGAGAAAAGGGTACCTGAACAGGGCTCCACAAAAACCGAATTTCTCGTGTCCGCGAGGCGACACGACACAAAGGGACACGGTGATGCACAGTCTAGGGTTAGGGTTCCGGTGGCCGGAGCTGGCCGGGGCTGGGGCACGGCGGTGGGCTACGGCCGAGGGCTTCGCCGGAGGTCGCGGAGGCGGCTGGCTGGGGCAGAGCGGGGCTCCGGCGGATCTCGAGCAGGTGGTTGGGGGTTTCCGGTAAGGCGGTGGAGCTAGGGCAGCTGGAGGAGAAAGGCGGAGGCGGCTATGGTGGTTGGGAGCAGAGGAGGGAGGCGCTACGGAGGCTGGGCTCGGGGCTGCACTGGCGGAGGAGAGCAGAAGGAGGAGGCGGAGGCGCTGCGGAGTTTATCGGAGCTGCGGTGGCGGAGGAAAGGGGGAAGTGGTGGTGGAGACGGCAGGGAGAGGCGGGGATTTATAGGTCGAGGACTGGGCGGTTACGGCCGGAGGAGGCGGGGATCGTAACGGGCGGAGGCGCCGGGGTGAAACGGACGCAGGGAAGGCGGCGGCGGTTACGGGCGGCGGTCGGATTCGCAACGGCGGCGAGGGTCGGGGGAAAACGGTCACTGTAGCAGGGTAGCGGGTCGGGTTCGGGTCGGGTTTGGATTTTGGAACCGGATTTGACCCAATAAGGATTGGGTTTGGTTTGGTTAAACCGGTCCAGTTCGATTCGGGTTGGTTTGGTTTATTTTGAAATAAACCGGGTTTATTTCTAGGGTTTAATTGGTTTATTTAAATTTTGGTTTTTAGGTCTTTAAAAATGCTTTCGGGGTCCAATAAAATCCAGAAAAATTATCCTATGTCTAATTTTTTATTTTACACCCAAAAATATTATTTTCATAATATTTTAATATTTAATAACACATTTAAAAATACTTAATACCAAAAAATAATTGATTTAATTAGTTAAAAATTACTGAAAATTCTAGAAAATTGATTTTTAAAATCTAAATTTTTTTGGGGGTTTACAGAAGAAGAGAAAGCGAAGAAGTTCTTCGACGGACTCAGTTTTGAGCTCCAGAGATTATCGGATCTGTTGCACCTACATCATACATAGACGTTCTTGCTGCAACACGACGCATAGAGCGCATCACCAGGAGGGAGTCAAGTCTGAAGCGGCCTTTCACATCTGTAATCCCCCTAATTTTCATAAATTTAAAATTTGGATTTTTCACAATTTTCCTGGATTTTCTGAGATTTTCTGAAATAAAACTAAGGTGTTTTAATTAATAAAGGATTTTTAAATGTTAATAAATATTATTAAAATATTATGAAAATAATATTTTATAGTGTAAAATAGAAAACCAGACATAGGGTAATTTTTCGGAAATTTATTGGATCCCGGATGAATTTTTAAAGCAATAAATACTATTGATTAAATTTAACTAATTATTAATATTATTGTTATTATTTAAATCATTCTCTGGCCCGGCCCAGTGGGCCGAAGCCCAGCCCAGCCATACCTTAGTGGGTCGGGCGGGTCCGCCCTACCCGGAACCCGCCGCCCGACCCGACCCGCATCTCATCTCCCCCAACCCCTTGAATTCCTGCCGCCGGTAAC
Organism: Iris macrosiphon; assembly: GCA_036927795.1. Classification (NCBI taxonomy): domain Eukaryota; kingdom Viridiplantae; phylum Streptophyta; class Magnoliopsida; order Asparagales; family Iridaceae; genus Iris; species Iris macrosiphon. The sequence continues at coordinate 300,882,997 of JAYESA010000004.1, forward strand.
GGCCGCCTCGCCGCTGCGTAACGCCTCCCCGACCGCTCCTCTTCCTCTCCCCTCACCGGACGACCCCTCCGCTCCGGCTTCCCCCACCGGACGACCCTCGACCTCCTCCCTCTCTCCTATAAAGCCCTAGCCCTCCGCCTCACTCCTCCTTCACCCGACCACCGACCCACCGTCCTCCGAGCTCTCCGTCGACGAGCCGCCCAGCCACCCCGACCTCTCCCTCTTCTTCCACCTCCTCCCCGACCTCCAGAGCAGCTGTACCCGGCCACCGCCTCCGCCAGCGAGCTCCGGCTGAGACGCCACCCTCCGGCTCGCCTCCGGCCGCAGCGCCACCCTACCCCGGCGACACCCCAGTGAGCTGAGGACTCGACACAGCAGGACACAGAAGCCTCTGCCCAGACACGGACACAGCAGGGGAGACAGGACACAGCCAGAACAGTAAACCCTAGTCTTGGACTCGTGTCGGACTGTCACTACCCAATTCTAGAAAATAGGATTATATTTTTTTTTATTTGATAAATAGTGTATTGTATTTAATTATTTATATTTATAATTAATTAGTGCTTGTCTTATTTTTATTTTGATTGTTTTAGGGTTTTGGCTAGCCTGGACCCATGTCAGACCCTAGTGGACCCATGTCCGACCCAGCCCACACCCTTGTGAGAATTATTTTGGGGCTTAGATTTATTATTTTATTTTTAGGAGGTTAGTTGGAGAGATTTGGAGCTAGTTTGAGCGCATTTGAAACCCGGAACCCAAAACCGAGTGAGTAGGGACGTTTTGGGAATTTGTAACTTAGGAAACCCTATTTATTTCTACATGGCCGGCCTACCTACCCCCCCCCCCCCACCCGTGAGAAAACCAGCAGCCCCCTCCCCTTTGCTTTGTATTCTCCACTTCTTCTTCTTCATTTCTTCTTCTCCACTTCTTCTTCCTTCTTCTCCAAAGTAAGTTTCCTCTTCCATTTTTTTTCTTTCTTCTTTCATTTCTTCTTCCTTAAGCTAACCCTAACCTTACATTTTCTCTAACCTAGGTGTGAGGAGCTTAGATCTAGTGTGAGAGCTAGAATTGGTGGCTTGGAGCTTGAGGGAGGTGATTTGGAGTAGATCGGAGACTTTGGCCTTGGGATTCCAACTCCCAAGAGGTAAAACCTAACTTTTCCCTTCCTAATTATTTTTGTGTAGTGTAATTAGTGTTGTAGAACCCTCCTAGACCCTAACCCTACCCGTAGGAGGAAGTTGGAACTAGTTTGGGTGAGTTTAGAGACTTTGACATTAGGTTTTGTGTCGAATTCGGGTGGAATCCGAATTTGGCCCAATTTTGGGTGATGCCCTAGGTTAGATGGACCTAGGTAGACGTTGTCGGGTGTCTAGAGGGTGAGTGTGTGTCTCTGTTCGGACACGGGAAGCCGTGTCGCGGAGAAACGGGCGTTTCGGGTGAATTTGGGGCTTTTCGTCGTCGCCGATTCTAAGTGCGTGTGCGTTTCCGTCACGGGCCTAGAATTGACGTGGGAGCACATTTTCTAGGATCTAGACATCGTGTAGAGCGCGTGGGTAAATTTTGGGCCGATTCCGAGTTCGTTTGGTGTGCGTTTCAGGAGATTTTTTGAGCCGCGCACCACGTGTTCGTCGAAATGACCGAACGGCCATTTCGACTTGGTTTTCTCGTTTCAACTTTGTGCGCGCATTGGGTTAGTATCGGGGAGTGTGTGCTAGAGTTTTCGGGCTATATTTTATATATTTTAGGGTATTGGTGAGTGTCGGGGTCGTTGGGCGTGAGTAGGGCGTGTGGTTTGAGTGTTGTGTGCGTGGTTGTGTTTGTATTGATATGTGTCTATATATATATATTTATATATATGTATGTGTGTTATATATATATTTATATATGTGTGTGTGTATTTATATTTATGTACTTGTATATGTATATGTGTATGTGTATATATATATATAGGTGTATGTATATATATATAGTTGAGAGTGTGTGTAGATATATATATATATATAGTTGAGAGTGTGTGTAGATATATATATTTTGAGTGTATATATATATATATATGTAGCTATGTATATATATTTATGTGTGTGTGTGTGTTGTTAGTGTTGTGAGTGTGTGTGTGTATTAGTGTGTGAGTGTGTTAGTGTGTGTGTTAGAGTGTGTGGTTGAGTGTATATATATATATAGATATCTAGTTATATATATATAGTTATATATGTATGTATATATATATATATAGGATGATATATATGTATATATATGGGTGTGTGTGTGTGTGTATGTGAGAGGAAAGGGGGGGGGGACAGCAAGCAGTGGCTGCAGCTGCTGCTGCACTGCAGCAGCAGCACAGCAGCAGCAGGGAACTGCAACAGCAGCAGTGCCAAGAGGAGCAGCAGCAGCGCAGCAATAACAGCGAGCAGCAGCAGCAGCTAGCATAGCAGGTAGCAGCGGGTAGTAGCTAGCGAGGGAGGAAGAGAGTTTGATATATAGATATATATGTTGATAGTTAGATAGATAATATAATAGATAGATGGTTAGGTAATTAGTTAGATAGTTAGATAAGTAGATAGCTAGTTAGTATTATAGATTATATACATAGATAGTTAGATATATCTATGGATTGATAGATAGTTAGAATTAATAGATAGATAGTTAGTTTATTAGATAGATAGCTAAGTAGTTAAATAGATTAGATAGATACTAGATAGATAGGTAATTGATAGATACTAAATAGCTAAGTAGTTAAATAGATTAGGTATATTCGTAGATTAATAGATAGATAGATAGATAACAGTTAGATGGATAGATAGATAGCTAGGTATTTAGATAGATAGATACTAGATAGGTAGATAGATAGTTTTATCTATCTAAGAGATAGATATCTATATACCTATAGTTATATATATATATAGATATCTTGATAGGTATATATATATATATGTTATGTTGGGTAAGGTAATGGGTATATGTGTGTGTGGATATATATATATGTATATAGGTAGATACATACTTAGATATATATAATAGATAGTAGATATCTATATTACCTAGCCTAGATTAATAACTAGGTGCATAATTAATAGCTAGATAGCTAGTTAGAGGGCCTTAGGGCGAAACCTCAATACCTTGAGATACCGAGGTATCTCGATACCTTGAGATATTCAAGGTATTGAGTTTCGAGCGGGGTATTTGAGCATTAGCCTAGGAAATGCTTGGGAGTGATTTTTATATGTTTTTTATATATATAATTACGCGTGCTAGCATAGGTTTTAGCGGGTTTAGCGGGGTGCGTGGCCTAGGGCGAGGTATCGGATACCGAGGGTATCCCGGTATCTCGATTAGGCGAGTTTGTGAGTTTAGTGGCTTAATGAGCTCGGTTTGACCTAGAATTTCAGGGGCACCCTAGTTTGACCTAGCTTTGACCATAATTGTCCCCGTTGACCGTAAAAGTCAACGTTTGACCTAGTCTTGACCTAGAGTTGACTTTTTGGACCCCGGGTTGACTTTTTGACCCGAATTTCACCGGTTTGACCCGTTCGACCTAGAATAGCCCTAGAAGCCTGTTTTTAATTATTTTATATCAGTTTAAATGCTTAGAACCCTGTTTAATCCTTGCTTTTCGCATTAGGTCCTTGCGATACCGGTCCGGACCTCGATCCTCATCAGTTGCTCAGGACATCAGGCGAGTACCTACCTCTGATAGTTTCCATTTCATGATAGCGTTTATATCACCTGATCTAGAACTGTAATACTTGATTCTGACACTTTATTACATGAGCTGGTACTAGTGGATCCCGTCATGAGGTGCTATCCCCCTTACCGTGTTCAGCGGGTACTCTATCACGTGTATTTCATCATATGCTTCGGGTATTGATTCTCATGTGCTATCATGTGCTTATTGTGCTCTCGCCTTCGTGTGCGCGAGCTATTATCATGTACGTAGCGTGTTGTGGTTGGATCCAATGGTATTAGTGGGAGAGGGGAGTAGTGAGTTGGTTATGTGATCAAAGCCAAACAGTATTCATGTGTATGTCGGTTATGCAACTCACGCATAACGGAGTTATCTTAGTATTTTTCATGTGCAACCTAAGCCGATCACATAACAAACTTGTGCTCAAGGCACTTAGCTAGTATTCATGTTTCTCACCTGCAGTTACTTTTCCACTACTTGTATTGTTCTCCAGTTTACATTGCAGCTACTTATTGTGCTCCAGCATATATTTATTTCCTGTGCATCTTGATTACTTTTCTATTGCTCGTCATATACACCTTACCATGCATTTGGAGTTGCTTTCAGAGTTATGTACTTCGCTCCAGTCCTGACTGGACATATTTTTTTCCAGAGGATCCTGAGGACTATTGCTTTCAGAGTTATGTACTTCGCTCCAGTCCTTAATGAGAATCCTGGTATTGACGACTGTTGTGACCCCGTGATCGAGGAGAAGTGCGCCGAGGAGACGCCGATAGCACCCTAGTTAGCTAGGTGGGTTTCCTGGGTTATTTCCAGTGGGTTGTATTTTGGATGACTGTACTTATTCTTTTGTGCTTCTGTGAGATGTTGTAGCTTTTAGACTTGGACTGTATTATTTTGGATTGTCTTGCTCTCTTGGTTCTGTTTCTTTGTTTATATCATATCGTGCTTATTTCTTCCCCTAGATTTTGTGATTGAGATTCATATATATATTGCGTGGTTGCCCTCCTTCGGGAGAAGATTATTTTGATATATATATTGCGTGGTTTTGCCCTCCTTTTGGAGAGGTCATGCCGGATTTTTCAGTGAGATATAGATAGATATGGTTGACCTAGAACGGACCTTTACAGCGTTCTACCGCCGATTCTGCGGCGTAGGCTGGACGTACCCACGGCTCATGCCCGATTTTCGGGTGCGGGTCGTGACACGGACACAACTCGAGATACGAGGAATTCGGTTTTTGAAACCCACTTCAGGTATTCGTAACTTTTTGCTCGTAGCTCGGAATTTGATTCCGTAAATTGTATCGCGTAGCCTGTATGACCCTCTCGGTGCCCGGATAAATCGCTCGGGGCATCGCGTCCTGTGGTGATCGCACACCGCGATCCAAAAACAGGAAAAAACTAAACCCTGTTTCACCCCGAAATCGAGTACGCCCCGCCAAACGGGACGATTTGGTCGCGTGCGGTCTTCACCGATACGTGTGCGTCGTTGATACGGACGTGCGGGCTTTCACAGAAGCTGATTCGGATGTGCGTGCACACCGAAATCAGTGCGTATCCGCAGACATCGCCTCGTATCCGACTATTCTGTTTCTCGCTGTAACTTAGTGTACACAAGTCAGATCAAAACGAAACTTGCGCCATTGGACTCGTAGCAATACGCTGGTCCTGTGAGCCAAGTTTGGTTCGATTCTGAGAACGTTGACAAAATCGTGTGTCGTGGGCCCCACAGGTTCCACCCGATGGGCGATTTTGAGAACGGCTCATCGGAATCCAATTCTGGAAGTTCCGTTGGGTTTGTATCATCGTTCCTGACCTGTTGACACTAAGTTGGACTATTTTTGAGACCTTTGACCCTGACGCATTTTTCGGTGCAAAGCGGCCCACATTTGGACCCCGCCTTGACCCGAAAATGACGTTTTTGCCCTTGTCTCCAAATTGGACTCAAGGACAGGCGATTCTAGCTGATTGACATTTTCTGAATCTGATGGTGATATTTGTTTCAGCAGCCAGAGTACTACCTGCAAATCCAGCTGAAGCCAGAGCAACATTTGGAACCGAAAATCCAGGCAAGTGTACCTTGCCATAAATGCAGTTATTGATTTATTTTGATTCTCTTGCCTTAAATTTTGTGACTGTTGTACTTGCCCTATCCAGTACTTTATACCCAGGACACTTGACACAAAGCATGATATAGAATCTTTTTGATTATTCAAGAAGGATCTGTAAAGGTTATAGATTTTATGACTTGAGCTTTACGTTTTATCCTGACTAGTTGCATTAGTTTAATCTTGCGTAACATAAACATTGAGATCTGTGACGTGAGATTATATTGGGTGGGGAGAGTATTACCATATCAAGGCTGATTATATTATATATATGGTTATCTGGAAGTGTCCTAGTCTCTGACACAGAGCTTTGGCACCTGTACTGGCCCTTCGAGAAAACACTGCTATGGTTTCTTGTCACTGATCCTGTAGTAGTCTCAGCCTGAGTATGAATAATAACTCTCACTTGCATTATCACTTAGCTAGTTTAATTATTTACCCAGATTTGTTTGATAGCATCATCGACATGCCACTGTCTTAGACTTATTAATTTCTGATGCTACTCTTGAGTTTAACATCTTGGTTGACTTGCATGTTCATTCACTGTATTATGGCTCGTATTCTTCTGTACCTTGTTACGTCCCTCTGAGGACCTGGTTTTGTTCTCCAGTTATAGCAGACGAGATCTACCCTGAGGTGTACGGAACGGGGGCACTACTTGGAGCAGTACCTGAACCTGACGACGAGGTGATCGCTGAGGACTTCTCCTGAACAACTGCTTATTCCATGCTCATTGTTTATGGCTAATAAACTCTTTAAATTTCTGTTGAATTGAACTCTTGTAAACAGACTTAATATCGGATTGTTTTCCGATTTTATTTACTTTGACTGTTGTTGTTTAATAATTCTTTTGCTTATGTTGCTTTCTTATATCTGTGGATGAGAATAGTAAAACCCTGTTTGATGTAATACAGCTTAAGTATGCCTGATGGATCCATTAAATTGGGTTTGTCCGTCGGTGCATGCTGCTGGCCATTGCCACGTGTCCAGTCCCTCGGTATTTTGGGACTGGGGCGTGACATGGTTTTTGTGGTGGCCCATGCAGGTCAACGACTAAATTGTTCGGTTTTAACTTAGGGACCGAACAGGCCTGCAATAAGATAGGATAAGTTTTTTAGGATCTCATCCACTTGCTTGAAAACGTTTTTGATATCTGTATCGTATTCGAACTAAATTTTGACTTGCATCTTGCCTTGACTCCTGTGCGCCTTTTATAGTTTATTGTTGATGCGGAGTAATGGATTCACGAGAAAATAATAAAACTCCAGCAAGAACACCAGTAGGTGCTGAAGTCACTTACGGAGAAGATGAAGTGACGCTACTAAGTGGAGATCCCTCTACTCACCGAAGCAGACAAGCAGATCCGCAATCTTCTCGATTTCGGCGTGATGATATTCCACCTCCGCCCCAGTTCACTCCACAGATGCCTGTCTTTCCACCAGGCCAAGCAATGGACGGACAGCAGATGTTCCAGATGTTCTACGCAATGATGCAAGCTCAGCAACAGATCCAAACTGAGGCCCAACGTCGCGAGGCTGAGTACTTGAGGAACAGTCTAGTAAATGCACTGGAGTAGGCCAACCTACCAGCTAGATGACAACCGACGGGCTCTATCACAGACTTCCGCCAACTGAAGCCTCGTACATTCTCTGGCAAGAAGGGACCAACAGAAGTGCATGAATGGCTCACCAATATTCGGCATCAACTAGAAGCAGCTGAGCTTCCCCAGGAACGCTGGATGACTGCCGTCAGAATGCAATTGACGGACAATGCTCATCACTGGTGGCTATCCGAAGAGACCAGGCTCGGACCAGACCGAGTTACTTGGGAAGAGTTCTCCAGACTCTTTCAGGAGATGTACATACCGGCTATCGCTCGATCAGAACTGAGGGACAAGTTCAATCGCCTTACTCAGGAAGCTATGACGGTGGAGGAGTACAACGCCGAGTTCATTCGTCTGAGTCGCTTCGCTCCTACCTTGATTCCGACTGAAGTAGAGAAGGCCGAGAAGTTTTTCGACGGACTCAACATCGAACTACAGAAACTGATTGGATCTGTCGCACCAACTTCGTACACGGACGTCCTTGCTGCAGCTCGACGCATGGAGCGCGTCACCAGGAGAGAAACCAGTCTGAAGAGGCCTTCCACATCAGTACCAGCCAGAGCAAACAATGGAGAAGCTGTCAAGAAACCTCATCTGCAACAAGCACCACAGGGATCTTCATCCAAAGCCCTGACTCTTCCTACTTGTTACTTCTGCGGCAAGATAGGCCATGTGGAGAAGGAGTGTAGACGTAAACACGGACTGTGCTTAGGTTGCGGATCCAGACAGCATGCAGTGAAGGATTGCCCTGATCGTAGGGAAGCACCAAGGGCAAACCAACAAGCTCTACTGGCACCAGGAGGGCATCAACCAAGGCCACCCATGGCACATCAAGCAGCACCTTACCAGCAAGCCCAGCAACATCAGAGAGCACCACCTCAAGGACGCGGCCAAGTTTTCACAATGACTGTGGGAGAAGCGCAGAACCATGGAGTTGCTAATGCGAGTAAGTTTTAGTTGTTCCGTTTCTAGCATTGTTTTAGTTGTGCCTGCTGGTTCGTGACCCCAGACTTAACCTGATAACTTTAACTTGTTAATAATTAATAACCTAGTGTTAATCTAGTATTGAATTTGATAATAAACTCAGAATTGTTAAACTAATATGTTTTAAAGATAACCTGGTTTTCTTTTCTAGATTTCCCACATTTGGGAAATTGCATAACTTCTACTTAGGAAAATAATTTTTCCTATGTGTTCAACCCTGAACCTTGATTTTTTTTCTTTATTGTATTATGATTCGAATAAAATTGGTAACCGTGTCATCTCTGTTGACCGGTTATTCTTTGATTGCGAGGACGCAATCCTCTTAAGGGGGGTATATTGTAATCCCCCTGATTTTCATAAATTTAAAATTTGGATTTTTCACAATTTTCCTGGATTTTCTGAGATTTTCTGAAATAAAACTAAGGTGTTTTAATTAATAAAGGATTTTTAAATGTTAATAAATATTATTAAAATATTATGAAAATAATATTTTATAGTGTAAAATAGAAAACCAGACATAGGGTAATTTTCCGGGAATTTATTGGATCCCGGATGAATTTTTAAAGCAATAAATATTATTGATTAAATTTAACTAATTATTAATATTATTGTTATTATTTAAATCATTCTCTGGCCCGGCCCAGTGGGCCGAAGCCCAGCCCAGCCATACCTTAGTGGGTCGGGCGGGTCCGCCCAACCCGGAACCCGCCGCCCGACCCAACCCGCATCTCATCTCCCCCAACCCCTTGAATTCCCGCCGCCGGTAACGGCCGCCTCGCCGCTGCGTAACGCCTCCCCGACCGCTCCTCTTCCTCTCCCCTCACCGGACGACCCCTCCGCTCCGGCTTCCCCCACCTGACGACCCTCGACCTCCTCCCTCTCTCCTATAAAGCCCTAGCCCTCCGCCTCACTCCTCCTTCACCCGACCACCGACCCACCGTCCTCCGAGCTCTTCGCCGACGAGCAGCCCAGCCACCCCGACCTCTCCCTCTTCTTCCACCTCCTCCCCGACCTCCAGAGCAGCTGTACCCGGCCACCGCCTCCGCCAGCGAGCTCCGGCTGAGACGCCACCCTCCGGCTCGCCTCCGGCCGCAGCGCCACCCTACCCCGGCGACACCCCAGTGAGCTGAGGACTCGACACAGCAGGACACAGAAGCCTCTGCCCAGACACGGACACAGTAGGGGAGACAGGACACAGCCAGAACAGTAAACCCTAGTCTTGGACTCGTGTCGGACACAACTCGAGACACGAGGAATTCGGTTTTTGAAACCCACTTCAGGTATTCGTAACTTTTTGCTCGTAGCTCGGAATTCGATTCCGTAAATTGTATCGCGTAGCCTGTATGACCCTCACGGTGCCCGGACAAACCGCTCGGGGCATCGCGTCCTGTGGTGATCGCACACCGCGATCCAAAAACAGGAAAAAACTAAACCCTGTTTCACCCCGGAATCGAGTACGCCCCGCCAAACGGGACGATTTGGTCGCGTGCGGTCTTCACCGATACGTGTGCGTCGTTGATACGGACATGCGGGCTTTCGCAGAAGCTGATTCGGATGTGCGTGCACACCGAAATCAGTGCGTATCCGCGGACATCGCCTCGTATCCGACCATTCTGTTTCTCGCTGTAACTTAGTGTACACAAGTCAGATCGAAACGAAACTTACGCCATTGGACTCGTAGCAATACGCTGGTCCTGTGAGCCAAGTTTGTTTTGATTCTGAGAACGTTGACAAAATCGTGTGTCGTGGGCCCCACAGGTTCCACCCGACGGGCGATTTTGAGAACGGCTCATCGGAATCCAATTTTGGAAGTTCCGTTGGGTTTGTATCATCGTTCCTGACCTGTTGACACTAAGTTGGACTGTTTTTGAGACCTTTGACTCTGACACGTTTTTTGGTGCAAAGCGGCCCACATCTGGACCCCGCCTTGACCCGAAAATGATGTTTTTGCCCTTGTCTCCAAATTGGACTCAAGGACAGGCAATTCTAGCTGATTGACATTTTCTGAATCTGATGGTGATATTTGTTTCAGCAGCCGGAGTACTACCTGCAAATCCAGCTGAAGCCAGAGCAACATTTGGAACCGAAAATCCAGGCAAGTGTACCTTGCCATAAATGCAGTTATTGATTCATTTTGATTCTTTTGCCTTAAATTTTGTGACTGTTGTACTCGCCCTATCCAGTACTTTATACCCAGGACACTTGACACAAAGCATGATATAGAATCTTTTTGATTATTCAAGAAGGATCTGTAAAGGTTATAGATTTCATGACTTGAGCTTTACGTTTTATCCTGACTAGTTGCATTAGTTTAATCTTGCGTAACATAAACATTGAGATCTGTGACGTGAGATTACATTGGGTGGGGAGAGTATTACCATATCAAGGCTGATTATATTATATATATGGTTATCTGAAAGTGTCCTAGTCTCTGACACAGAGCTTTGGCACCTGTACTGGCCCTTCGAGAAAATACTGCTATGATTTCTTGTCACTGATCCTGTAGTAGTCTCAGCCTGAGTATGAATAATAACTCTCACTTGCATTATCACTTAGCTAGTTTAATTATTTACCCAGATTTGTTTGATAGCATCATCGACATGCCACTGTCTTAGACTTATTAATTTCTGATGCTACTCTTGAGTTTAACATCTTGGTTGACTTGCATGTTCATTCACTGTATTATGGCTCGTATTCTTCTGTACCTTGTTACGTCCCTCTGAGGACCTGGTTTTGTTCTCCAGTTATAGCAGACGAGATCTACCCTGAGGTGTACGGAACAGGGGCACTACTTGGAGCAGTACCTGAACCTGACGACGAGGTGATCGCTGAGGACTTCTCCTGAACAACTGCTTATTCCATGCTCATTGTTTATGGCTAATAAACTCTTTAAATTCCTGTTGAATTGAACTCTTATAAACAGACTTAATATCGGATTGTTTTCCGATTTTATTTACTTTGACTGTTGTTGTTTAATAATTCTTTTGCTTATGTTGCTTTCTTATATCTGTGGATGAGAATAGTAAAACCCTGTTTGATGTAATACAGCTTAAGTATGCCCGATGGATCCATTAAATTGGGTTTGTCCGTCGGTGCATGCTGCTGGCCATTGCCACGTGTCCAGTCCCTCGATATTTTGGGACTGGGGCGTGACAACATCAGCACCATCCAGAGCATTACATGAGGAATCTGCAAAATGACCCCAAAGGAATCTACCTCAGAGAGCAGCACCTAGGGCCATATCTCTTCCTACTTGTCACTACTGTGGCAAGGTAGGCCATATCAAGAGGGAGTGCAGACGCAAGTTGGGACTATGCCTGATTTACGGATCTAACCAGCATCCAGCCAGGGACTGCTCTGAGCGCCGAGAGGGAGCACCAACGGTAGAACGACCAGCTTTACCAGTACCAAGGCTATCTTATCCAGCATTGGGAGCACCGCAAACAGGGTATCAGCAGAGACCACCATTGACACCACAGGCAGCACTATTTTAGCAGGCTCGTCAGTAGAGAGGTCCAGCTCAGGGACGAGGACAGGCATTTGCATTGGCTGTTGAGGAGGAAGCTACTGCAGGAGAGATTATAGCAGGTACTATATTAGTAGCTTCATTACCTGCTGTAGCTTTATTTGATTCTGGAGCATCGCATTCATTCATAGCTGCTAGCTTCGTAGCCACACATAGAGTAGCTACTGCACCCATTCCGAAGACTAAGAGAATTCTTACGGTAGATGGAATTATCCCAGTTAGTGACATCTGTAGATCTTGTTCGGTAGTAGTCTGTGGTAGAGAGATGCGAGCTCAATTTCTGATCTTTTCTATACCAGATTATGATGTTGTACTTGGGATGGACTGGTTAAGTCAGTACCATGCGAGCCTAGATTGCCGACTCGGACGGGTTATATTTAGACCGCCTGGACATCTAGAGTTTGAGTTTCTTCGGGGAGCCGTAGAGCAAGGTGTTCAGCCTACTCTTAGGGTACTATCTGTAGAAGGGGAGTCAGGTTATCCAAGAGTTATATCAGAGTTTGTGGATGTATTTTCTTATGATCTTCCAGGTTTACCACCTGATCGGAAAATAGAATTCATAATAGACTTGACTCCAGGAGCAGAGCCTATCACTTCATCAGTGTACCGGCTAGCACCTAAGGAGTTGGTGGAATTAAAGGAGCAAGTTGATGATCTTCTGGAGAAGGGTTTTATTCGACCCAGTGTGTCACCTTGGGGAGCACCCATACTATTTGTACCAAAGAAGGATGGGACAGTACGCCTGTGTATTGATTACAGGGCACTGAACGCTGTAACCATTAAGTACCGGTATCCCTTGCTACGCATTGATGACCTATTCGATCAATTGAGTGGTGTTAGGGTATTCTCAAAGATTGACCTTAGATCCGGTTATCACCAGATTAGAGTGAGGAAGGAGGATATACCGAAGACAGCCTTCAGGACCAAGTATGGACACTATGAGTTCTTAGTTATGTCGTTTGGTTTAACCAACACACCAGCTGTGTTCGTGAGTTTGATGAACATAGTTTTTTATCAGTACTTGGACAAGTTTGTGGTTGTGTTTATTGATGATATCTTAGTATATTCCAAGAGCTACGAAGAGTACGAGGAGCATCTCAGAATTGTGTTAGAGACGCTGAGGCAGGAGAAGCTGTATGCCAAACTTAGTAAATGTGAGTTTTGTATGTATAAGGTGCCTTTCTTGGGACATATCATCTCAGGAGAAGGACTTTCAGTTGATCCAGAGAAGGTTGCTGCAATAGAAACTTGGCCTACACCTACATCAGTTGCAGAAGTGAGAAGTTTTCTCGGACTTGCTGGATATTACCGGAGGTTCGTACAGAATTTCTTAAGGATTGCGGAGCCAATGACGTAGTTGACATGTAAGGACCAGGAGTTTGCATGGACGAAAGATTGTTAGAAGGCCTTTGAAGAATTGAAGAGGCGATTGACAACAGCACCGGTCTTGACTCTTCCTTCAGGATCGGGAGGCTTTGTTGTTTATAGTGATGCGTCAGGTAGTGGACTAGGATGTGTTTTGATGCAACATGGCAAAGTTATCGCTTATGCATCGAGATAGCTGAAGGTCCATGAGAAGAACTACCCAATGCACGATCTTGAGCTAGCTGCAGTAATATTTGCACTGAAGATATAAAGGCACTATCTTTATGGAGAGAAGGTAGAAATCTTTACTGATCATAAGAGTCTGAAGTATGTATATACTCAGAAGGAGCTCAACATGAGACAGAGATGTTGGCCTGAGTTGATGGTCGACTTTGATATAGATCTGTAGTACCATCCGAGCAAAGCGAATGTCATAGCGGACGCACTCAGCAGGAAGCTCACAGCTTATTTCTTGACGATGCAGCCCCAGCTATTAAAGGATCTATAGGAGCTCCAGATAGAGATTGTTTTACCATGACAAAGTGGCGTATTGGTGAATCTTGAAGTTAAGTCATCACTTGTCGAGCGGATTAAGGCGGCATTGCCCACCGATGCTAGATTTTGAAGACTTAAAGAAAAGACAGAAGCAGGCATGCAAATGGGACTTCGAATACATGAGGACGGGACATTAAGGTGCAGAAATTTCTTATATGTACCGAATGGAGAATTGAGACATGAGTTGATGACTGAAGCACATAGCTCAATGTACTTTATTCATCCGGGGGGAACGAAGATGTACTGAGATTTGAGGCAGAATTATTGGTAGCATGGAATGAAGAGGGAGATTGCACGGTTTGTGGCAAAATATTTGGTCTGCCAGCAAGTAAAGGCCGAGCATCAAAGAACTGCTGGTATGTTACAGCCGCTTTCCATCCCCGAATGGAAGTGGAAACATTCACTATAGATTTCGTCACAGGATTTCCAAGAAGCCCCAGTGGAAAAGATGCAGTATGGGTTATCGTGGATCGACTCACTAAATCGACATATTTCTTGCCATTTAGAGTTGGACAGTCCACGAAAGTACTAGCCGACATGTACATACGACAGATCGTAAGATTACATGGAGTACCGGTTAGTATTGTGTCAGATCGTGACTCAAGATTTACATCCCATTTTTGGCAAAGCATGCAAGAGAGTCTTGGCACCCGACTCAAGTTTAGCACTGCTTACCATCCACAGACAATTGGTCAATCTAAGCGCACAATTTAGATCTTGGAGGATATGCTGCGATCGTGTATGCTAGACTTTGGAGGGTCTTGGAAAGATCATTTGCACTTTGTAGAGTTCTCTTACAATAACAGTTACCAGGCGAGCATCCAGATGGCACCATTCGAGGCTTTGTACGATAGAAAGTGCAGATCACCGATATGTTGGAGTGACGTTGGCGAACGTCAAATACTGGGTCCAGAATTGGTTATGCAGACCGTTGAGAAGGTAAAGCAAATACAGAATCATCTTCGTGCAGCTCAGGACAGACAGAAGCATTGGGCTGATACACACAGACGACTTTTGGAGTTTAAAGAAGGAGAACACGTATTCTTGAGGATTTTACCTACTCGAGGTACTATTCAATTTGGGAGCAGAGGCAAGCTGAGCCCAAGGTACATTGGGCCATTTGATATTTTGGAGCGCATTGGTGAGGTGGCGTATCGTCTTGTATTACCTCCATCTTTAGAGGGAGTGCATGATGTATTCCATGTCTCACAGCTGAGAAGGTACGTGACTGACCCAAGTCACGTAGTCGATCATTCTGAGATTGTAGTAGGCCCTAGCTTGAGATATGAAGAGCAGCCAGTTGGGATACTCGACATCAGTGAGAAGATATTGCGAGGTCAGACAATTAGACTGGTTTAAGTAGCTTGGAAACATCATTCTCCCGGCGAATCTACTTGGAAACGAGAGGATATCATATGCCAGCGTTATCCTCATCTGTTCGAAGATGCAGGTATAAACTAAGCATTTATTTTAGTTACCATGCTTTAATTTCCTTTAGTAGTTAATTCTCTGATTGCGAGGACGTAATCCTCTTAAGGGGGGTATATTGTAAACCCCCAGATTTTTAAAAATTTAAAAATAAATTTTTGGTATTTTTTTGTGATTTTTCAGGAATTAAAATAATTGTTCTCTGAATAAAATAATTTTAAAATATTTTTATTAAATATTAAAATATTATAAAAATAATATTTTTAGGTGTAAAATAAAATATTAGAGATAGGGTAATTTTTTTGGAATTTATTGGACCCCAAAAACATTTTTAAAGACCTAAAAACTAATTATTTATTAAACCCTAAATAAACCCTAAATAAATCCGGTTTATTTTTGAACCAAACCAACCTGGACCGACCCTGAACCGAAGCCCTAAACCAACCCTGAACCCTAGCGGGTCGGATCGGATGTAAACCCGACCCGAAACCCGTAACCCAACCCATTAGGACTACTATAGTGTTTTCCCCAATTTCTGTAACACCCCCGCCGCCCGATCGCCTCCTCCGCCGGCGGTTACGCCTCCGCCCGTGGCCTTTCTTCTCCCAGTCGCAACTCTCCGGCAGTTATGCCCCATCCCCGCGGTCGTTACGCCTCCTCAAGCCTGAAACCGCCACCGCCACTTCTCCTTCTTCCCCTTTATAAACCCAGGCCTCCCTCTCGAACTACCGCCATCACCGAACCCGACACCCCGCTCCACCACCACCATCCTCGACGTCCCCGGAGACCCTCAGCCAACGCTCAGAGCCTCCGCCGAGCCTGACCCAGCCGCCTCCGGCCGACTACTCTGCCTCAAACCCCGAGCTCCACCGCTCCCCGAGCCTCCCCGACCCGCTGCCACTGACACCAGAGCCGACGAAGATGAACCCTCAGCGCCGCCTCCGCTGATCGACGGCCACCCCTTCGCCTAGAGCTCTGCCCCCTTCAGCAATCCCTGCCGCCGAGAGCCGTGCAGCGCCGCCTCTGCCTCCGGCGAGAAACCCTAGTCCTAGCCGCCTCGCGAAGTGCGCATTCCAATCTTTTTGGAGCCCTGTTCAGGTAGCCATTTTTCTCTTCTCGCAGCCCCGTTTCCCGTTTCGTCTGCTGTGAAGCAAACTCTGCGTGACCCCCTCGATACCCGTGCAACTCGTTCGGTGTATCGCGTCCTGTGGCGATCGCAAACTGTGACTCAAAATCAGAAAAATATTACCCTATTTTTCACCAGAACTGGGTGCGCCCCGTCAAACGGGACAACTTGGTCATGTGCAGACTTCACCGAAAGGTGCGCGCCATTAATACGGACGTGTGGGATTTCACGAAAGTTGATTTGGATGTGCGTGCACACCGAAATTATCGCGTATCCGTCGACAACGCCCTGTATCGGCCCTGCTTTGGAACTCATTGTAACTTCGTGTACGTACGTAGTATCGAAATGAAACTTGAACCAATGGACTCGTAGCAATACGCTGGTCCTGTGACCCAAGTTTGGTTCGATTCTGAGAACGTTGACAAAATTGCGTATCGTGGGACCCACGACTCCACTTGACGGACGATTTTGTGATGGGCTCAACGGAATCCAGTTCTGGACATTCTATTGGGTTTGTATCGTCGTTCTAGACTTGTGGATACTAAGTTTGACAAATTTGGAGAGCATTATCTCTGGCACATTTCTCGGTGCGAAGTGGGCCACATGTGGACCCCACTTTGACCAGAAACACTCAATTTTGTCCCTGTGTCCAAATTGGACTTATGGACAGGCTATTCTAGCTATTTGATGTCTTCTGAATCTGATGGTAATATTTATTACAGCATTTGGAGAAGTACTTGCAGATTCTGCTGAGACCAGAACTACTGTTGGAATTCAAACTCCAGGCAAGTATACCTTGCCATACTTGCAGTAAATTGGTTCATACTATTTCCTTGACTTATTTATATGCTTACATGCTTAACCTAGGACCGTGTGATATTACTTAGCGTCCGATTAATATTCAGGTGCCAACACCGTACGCGGAGTTGTGTAACGTCACCTAGATATGGATATCGAGACCCTTTATATTCTCATGCTTGCATTATCAAGTACGTCATACCACGGGATATCTGACACTGTTCATGAGACAGAATATTCCTGAGATATTCATGGTGATTCTGTATAGGCTACAGGATTTGTGACATAGTATATTATATGACTTGTTGCATTAGATATGATCTTGCGTGACATGGACATGAGACGTTGTGGACATGAGACGTATGATTACATTGGGTAGGGAGAGACACACAGGCTACAGGCTAATTATATATATATATATTTATTATTGTAAGGCCGTAGACTCTACATCAGAGCTAGGCACATTACGTGATATTACTGCCACCGGCTCCCCGACACAGAGCTTGTAGTGGTCTCAGCCTGAGTACTAGTGATGCTCTCACTTGCATATCACATAGTTGGTTACATAGTTTATCCTATTATTTTATTATTATTGCACTATATTTATTTTGGCTTGAGTTATTCTTGTACCTTGCTATGTCCCATGAGGACCTAGATCCGGATTATGTCTCCAGGTATAGCAGAGGAGTTTTATCCCGAGGTATACGGGACAGGAGCAGAAGCTGTAGCAGGAGCAGACACTGGAGCTGAACCGATCCCCGAGGACGAGGTGCTCGTCGAAGATTTCTCCTGAGTATATGTTATCTATGCTCAGTACTTACTATTATTAGACTCTTTCATTCTGATCTGTTGAACATTTGTATCAGACTTATTATCGGGTTGTTCCCCGGTTTACTTTATTGAGACTTGTTGTTGGTTTTTATTTCATTATGCGGATATTGATCATATTTATCTTCTATGGATGTGATTAGATTGTGACACGTTTAGTAGACCTTTATTATTGTTTTACAGCTTAAGTACACATTGATGGGTCTATTAAATTGGGTTTGCCCATTAGTGTGAGCTGCTGGCCATTGCCACGTGACTAGTCCCTCGATATTTTGGGACTGGGGCGTGACAGAAAGAGCGAACATTATATTACTGGGTGGAACAAATATTTTGGTAAAAGAGGCTTTGTATTCTAGCAAGTCAAATTTTTTTTTTTTGCTAAGTTTCAAAGACATTCGTCTCAATGGTTTCCATATAGAGACTATGCATGAGGGGAATATAGAATCCCTATGTACTACATCAAATGATTCATGCTAGAAGCATGTGACAGAAAAACTCCCATTTTTCTTATCAAGATTGTATTATGCAAACATAAGTTCCATAAAATCTAACACTGCGATAAACCAGAAGTTCAATGATCCAAAACTTTTTATGCTTTGGCATGATCGACTTGGCCACCCTGGATCGAGTATAATACATCGAATAGTTAGAAACTCACGGGGACATCCTCTAAAGAACTAGAAGATTCTTTTACCTCGTGATTGTGTGTGTGTTGCATGCTCACAAGGAAAATTAATTGTAAGACCATCGCCAATGAAAGTTAATCTTGAGTCCCCTATATTTTTACAAAGAATACAAGAGGATATTTGTGGACCTATTAACCCACCTTGTGGACACTTTCGTTACTTTATGGTCTTGATAGATGCATCATCTAGATGGTCACATGTAAGTCTACTGTCAACACGAACGATTATTTTTGCCAAACTTCTTGCTCAAATTATAAGTTTAAGGGCTTAATTCCCTGATTATTCCATCAAGATTATTCGTCTTGATAATGCCGGTGAATATACATCTCAAGCATTTAATGATTATTACATGTTATTTGGCATTAATGTTGAATATTCAATTGCACATGTGAATACTCAAAATAGACTTGCAGTCTTTTATTAAAATATTATAATTGATTGCCAGACCTTTACTTTTAAGATCAAGTTTACCCACTTCTGTTTGGGGACATGCAATATTACATGCATCTGTATTGGTTCGTATTCGACCAAGTTTATTTCATCATTATTCACCATTGCAACTTGTATCTGGCCAGCAGCCTGATATTTTCCACTTAAAAGTTTTTGGTTGTGCCGTTTATGTCCCCATTTCTCCACCTAAACGTACAAAGATGGGCCCACAAAGACGTCTTAAAATTTATGTTGGTTTTGATTCCCCTTCTATAATAAAATACATTGAGCCATTGACGGGTGATTTATTTAAGGCAAGGTTTGTTGATTGCCTTTTTGATGAGTCGGTTTTCCCGCCGTTAGGGGAAGATAAAATGTCACTTCCTATAGAACGACATAAAATTATATGGAATATACCATCTTTTATTGACCCACACACAAATAGATGTGAGCAAGAAGTAAAAATGAGCATTCATTTAAAAAATATCACAAATTATTTGCTAGATGCATTCACTGATATTAAGAAAGTGACTAAATCTCATATACCGGCAATAAATACACCAGCATGGATTGATATCCGGAAGTACAACATGATGGCACAATAAAACTGTGCATCAAACGTGGACGCTATGTTGGCGCTAAAGATAAAAATTCTCGAAAGAAAATCGTACAAGTAATTACTCATGAAGAGGAAATAGTTTCAAAACATAAAAGCGCTATAGAAAATATAACTGATCAATATAAAGTAGCTCCTGAAGAGACATATGACAATGAACAAATTTCAGAGGAGATCTCTTTAAATTATATGAGTACAAGAGAAAGCTGAGATAGAAAAAAATTTATTATAGACAATATTTTTGCTTATAGTGTCGCAGTTTATATTGTTAATGAGAATCCTGAACCAAAATCTATTGATCAATGTTGACATAGAAATAATTGGCCAAAATGGAAAGATGCGATAGAAGCTGAATTAAAATTCCTAGAAAGTCGCAAAGTATTTGGACCAGTAGTCCAAACTCCTGAAGGTATGAAACATATTGGATACAAATGGGTAATCGTAAGAAAACGCAACGAGAAAAATGAAATTGTGAGATACAAGGCACGACTTGTAGCACAAAGTTTTTCACAGAGACCTGGAATTGATTATGACGAAACATATTCCCCTATGATCGACGCAATCACATTACGATACTTGATCAGTTTAACAGTCACAGAAAAATTTGATATGCTACTTATGGATGTTGTTACCGCATATTTATATTGGGCGTTGGATAATGACATTTATATGAAAATCCCAGAATGATTAAAATTGCCTGAAGCAAATAAACAAAATGGGTTATACTCAATCAAATTACAACTATCCTTATACAGATTAAAACAATCTGGAAGAATGTGGTATAGTCGTCTTAGTGAATACCTTGTTAGAGAAGGATATATAAATAATCCAATTTGCCCATATGTTTTTATAGAAAGATCTAAAAGTGAATTTTCTATTATTGCAGTATATGTTGATGACTTAATCTTGTAAGAACTTCCGAATAGCTCACAAAAATCGTCAATTATCTGATAAAAGAATTTGAGATAAAAAATATTGGAAAAATAAAATTTTGTCTCGACCTACAGATCGAATATTTATCTAATGGAATTTTTATCCATCAATGTACCTATGCAGAAAAGATTTTGAAAAGATTCAGAATCACAAGTTGTGGGTTATGATGATGCTGGTTATCTATCTGATCCACATAAAGGAAGATCTCAAAGTGGATATATGTTTACTTGTGGTGGTGCTGCAATATCATGACGTTCTGTGAAGCAAACATTAGCAGCTACTTCTTCTAATCACTCAGAAATTCTGGCATTGCATGAAGCAAGTCGAGAGTGCATATGGTTGAGAATGATGGTTTAGCATATCCGAGAATCATATGGGTTATCTTCAACAAAAAAATACTCCAACGATATTATACGAAGACAATGCTGCTTGTATTACACAAATCAAAAATTGCTACATCAAATGCGACAGAACGAAGCATATATCACCGAAGTTTTTCTATACTCACGAGCTACAGAAGAATGGAGACATTGACGTTCGACAAATACAATCGAGGTAAAAAATTTGCTGATTTATTCACTAAAGCATTGCCCACCACAACTTTCAGAAAGATGATTCAGAATATTGGGATGCATCAACTAAATAATGGGGAGCGTGATCACTAATTCTCACATTGTACTCTTTTTTCTTCGATCAAGTTTTTATCCCACTGAATTTTTCTTGGCAAGGTTTTAACGAGACAGTTTATCACGCTTACGCATTTTATATGAATATGTACTCTTTTTCCTTCATCCAAGTTTTTATCCCATTGAATTTTTCTTGGCAAAGTTTTAACGAGACATATCTCATACATATTGGACATCCATAGAGAAGTGTTGTAAATATGGACGTCCAAAGGTCTTCCATAACTTATGTAACTTATAGTCTTTGGTTTATATAACCTAACTTGTGGCCTTTGGCTTCTATAACCTATGACCTTTGGCATTCTATTGTAAGTCTATAAAATGACCATTCTAGTTGAGTGTTGAAAATAAAAAAAAATTATCCTTCTTATATTTTCTATCTTGTTCTTCTATATTCTATAATATATTCTATAACAAATGTTATACCTCATGAGACTACTTCATTTTATGCCTTTACATTTTAGACTTGCTACTATTATGGACTGAAGTTCAGTATAAGTATATCGAAGTATGCTACGACGGAACTCATGAGATGGATTTTCATATCACGTATTAGCTATCTATATGTCATGTATTTGTCCCACTTATTTTTGATAGGGGATACTTTATTTTACTAAGATAACATTGTCCACGCTAACAAGAGCATGGGCCGAGAAAAGTTGGAGGAAAAAAATAAGGAAAAAAAATGTGGAAGAAAAGAATCATTTACTCTTATTCGATATGGAAAAAAAATCAGAAAGAAGAAGAAAAAGTGGAGAGAATATTTTTTTTTCTCTTAACCTAAGAAGTGAAAGAAAAAGTGAAAGAAAAAATGCATACTAATATCAATTAATAATTGTACATCCATATGAATTATATTATTTAAAAATTATTCATGAAGTCAATGGTAAATAAATATTTCTGGTTGAAGATAAAATTGGTAGAACATATATTTTTATTTTTTTTTCTTCCATTTTTTCTTCCATACCAAACAAAAGAAAGTGGATCTCTTTTCTTTTCCATCATTCCTACCAAACACAAAGGAAAAAAATAATTTTTCCTTTCCCTATGGAAGAAAAATACATCCTACTATTTTTTTTTTCTTTCCACTTTTTTTTATCCTTTCTACCAAACGAAGTCTTAAAAATCATGAAAGATTTTAAAGTGCTTAACAAATAAAGTATATTTTAAGTGCTTAACAAATACTTTAGGGTATTCAATTACAAACAAGCCTACCTTAAAATAAAATAAAGAAGTGGGAGGGAAAGAGAAATAAGAGGTTTTTTTGGATGCTTGTAGCTCCTTAAAAGTGTATTGTAATGCAATACACTTAAAATAAAAGTGTGAATATATCGTTTTCAAAAATATGTTTGGATAAATAGTTTTTTTAAAAAATGATAACATGAAAGTGTAGATGAGAATTAAAAAAGTAGAGAGAATAACCACTTGTAATAGAGTTACAATCCATTTTTTTCTGTAACTAAGAAATGAAGAAACGATACTTTCAATTGGAATAAAATGTCAACGGATGAACCCAAACACTAATAGGGCAACATTTTCAATTGGAATAAAATGTCAAAGGATGAACCAAAACACTAATAGGGTCTGTTTGGTTGTGTTTTTAAACTCAGATTTCTGAGTTTAAACCCAACTATTGAAGCAAAACACGTTTGGCACCACAACCCAAATATGTGAGCACGGAGAGTGGGAGATGTGTTCTTCTTGATTTGGCGATCGATCTCGTTGGGAACCTCGACTTCCTCCTCCTTTGGGCGGTTCCTTCAACGTCGTGGCCGAAAGAACTTTTGTTTAAACTTCTTTGAGGAGAAGAACAATAGCAAGATTGTTTTTCTAAAAAATTTTACCAAACAAAATTTTTCACTTTTGTTTCTTAAAATAATTTTTTCAGATGAAAGTAACCATACGCTAAGTCAGAATCTTTATACTGAAAAAAATAACTTTATAACTTACTTTCAGATTGAACTCGAGTGACCCTTGTGGTTATCGGAAAGAGGTATTAGATCCTGGCTGAATGACAGAAGATCGATGTATCGAGACACAAAAACGTATTATTATTTTTATTTATTTGATGGAAGTCAAAAATAGTGAATCTAAAAGACATGTAACAAAGCAGTGTGCACAAAAGTCCAGAGCTTTGCGCACCCTAACACTCTACATATGCACTTTTAACTTTTTACACAGCTCCTAAAAAGTGTGTGGTTCCATTTTTGTTCAGTCCAAACCAAAAGCAAAAGCAAAGTAGAGCATGGCTACATCGAAGGGGAAGGGGTGGTGCGGGTGGGTGATAGTCGCTGTGGTGGCCGCGCTCGTCGTCACCGCGGCGGTCATCACCATCAAGAAGAAGCACCACGGCTCCAGCGGCGGCGGCCTCGGCCCCGTCCCAGGACCCCCCGGCGCCGTCACGGCCAAGTACTCCGACGCACTCTCCGTAGCCCTCCAGTTCTTCCAAGTCCAAAAATGTAACACTTCTCCAATCATTCTTTTTCTTACTAAAAAACTTCTTTTCTTCCCTATAGATCTCTCACTGATCTACTTCATAAATTCAAAATCTCGATTCTTTTTTCGCAATTATCAAATGTTTTTTTTTTTGCATATAAGACCCTCAAATGTTGTTATTTTACTTTCATAGAATAGAAATTTATGCACTTCCACCGACTTACTAATTATGGAAAATGAAACTCCGACTACCCCCAGTTCTAGCTTTACTTATCTTCTTCTTCTTTTTGTTACAAAGCGGTTCCTGCTTTCAATTACTGGAAAATGCAATAATTTTGTTATTGTTATTCTCCTCTGCACGTCTTTCTACCTGTAAAATACAACTCAAACCTTTTTCTTTCTTTTTTTCCTTCAAAGTTTTTTTTTTCCTTCAAAGTTCTCAGCTTTTCTTGATATTAATACGTAGTAAAAAAAAAATTTGATTTTTTTTCTAAGAATTATTACTATTATTTTCTTCATGTGAATATATTTTTCATACATTATCTTTGTATTACTCCTATTCTTTACTACTATTTTCTCACTTTATGTGGATATGTTTTTCTTACTTTCTCTTTTTATTGATCCGTTGAATTCATTTTTAATGAAATATATAATGTACAGACAAATCTGCAAACTAAAAAAAAAAACAGTATAATTTGAAATTTTAATATTTGTTTCTGTTGGAAAAAAAAAGACATTTCCCGTCTTCGTGATGCGATAAAATAAAATGGAAGAGAAGAGAAGTTAAGAGAGAGAACACACACAAGATTTACCGACGTTCGGCTCAATTTGAGCCTACGTCCTCCGTCCGTCCATTCTTCACCGTTTTCACTATAATCAAATGAAAGATTACAAAGGCCTTTTCTCAAGTTGGTACAACTTAACTTGAGGATCACTTTCTCTCACAAATTCACTTGAGGTGGATTACAAGTTGTGTATTGTTCTTCTTGTTACTTGTTGTGTTCAAACCTTCACCATCTTCCCTCTATTTATAGGGAGGATATGCCTCTTGGGTACATCACATTCGTTGGAGAAGTCCAAAGGGAAGATTCGTTCATCTATCATCAATGTTGCATGCAAGCTGAATGTATGCAGAATATGAATAAATAGACTACTTCAGATGGTCGTAACTTCTTCAATATACCTCCAAATGACCTGGTTCAAAGTCTGGATGAAAGAGAAAACTTTTCTCAACAACTTTTGTATTGAAGACCGAGCAAAATAATGATTGCAACATCTTCGAAATAGCATCCCAAAACTGAATCTTGTCACATAAACTGCACCCAGAAAAATGGCTAAGTACTTGGCCGAACCCAACCATGGGTGACCGATTTTCATGGATCAATCCATGTTTATTCATCATGAGGATGGACCCCGTTCCGATCAATCTCCCCCTCCATCCTCATGAGGAGAAAGTTCTCAAACAGTAGTCATACCTGCCTTCCTACGGCAGAAGTTATGCTTCTCTTTTGGTAAAGGCTTCGTCATCATGTCAGACGGATTTTGGCTTGTATCAATCTTCTTAATATGCATCAAGCGATTCTCCAAAGCATCTCGGATCCAGTGATGACGTACATCGATGTGCTTTGTCCTTGAGTGATATGTAGCATTTTTACTCAAATCAATGGCGCTCTGACTGTCACAATATAGAGTGTACTTCTCTTGCTTGAGAGAGAACTCATTTAGGAAATTCTTCATCCATAAGAGCTCATTGCTGGCTTCTGTAGCAGCAATATATTCAGCTTCTGTGGTGGATATAGCGATATACTTTTGCAGCTTTGATTGCTATGATACGGCTCCCCCTGCAAAGGTAAACAAGTATCCTGATGTGGACTTTCTCTTGTCCAAGTCACCTGCCATGTCAGAATCAGTGTAACCTTCCAAGATAGGTTTGCCATCTCCAAAACATAAAGAATATTTAGAGGTTCCTCTAAGTAATCTTATGATCCACTTTACTGTTTCCCAATGTGCTTTATCTGGATTGGCAAGAACACGACTTACCACTCCAACTGCATGTGCTATGTCGGGTCTTGTACAAACCATTGAGTACATCAAACTTCTGACGGCCGAGGCAAATGGAATGCTCTTCATCTCCTCCTTCTCCTTCTCACTTGAAGGACTTTGTTGTACACTTAGTTTAAAATGAGCTGCTAGCGGTGTGCTGACTGGCTTATAGTTCACTATATTGAACCTCTCCAGAACACGTTTAATGTATCTTTCTTGTGATAGCCACAACTTTCTCGCACTTATGTCTCGAGAGATCTTCATTCTCAATATATGTTGTGCTGCTCCTAAGTCCTTCATATCAAAGGACTTGCTTAACTCTTTCTTCAACCTGTCAATCTTGGACATATCTTTTCCAACAACAAACATATCATCAACAGATAGAGAGAGAATAATAAAATCATCATCAGAGAACTTCTGGACATAAACACAATGATCTGCAAATGTTCTTTTGTACCCATGGTCAAGCATAAAAGAATCAAACCTTTTATACCACTGTTGCGGTGCCTGCTTGAGCCTGTACAAGCTCTTCTTCAATTTGCAAACCAAGTGTTCCTTGCCCTTTACCTTGAAACCCTCTGGCTGCTCCATATAGATTTCTTCAACCAAATCACCATGGAGGAATGCAGTCTTCACATCTAACTGCTCACCTTCAAGATCTCGGGAAACAACAAGACCAAGAATAACGTGAATAGAAGACATCTTCACAACATGAGAAAATATTTCTTCATAGTCAATACCTTGCTTCTGACTAAAACCTTTCACCACGAGGCGAGCTTTGTACTTGACTTGGCCATTTCCTTCATTCTTGATTTTGAACACCCATTTGTTCTTTAAGGCTTTTTTGTTCTTCGGTAGCTCCATCAAGTCATAAGTGTAGTTCTTATGCAAAGAATTAATCTCCTATTGCATAGCTTTGTTACACTTGGCATGATCTTCATGAACTTGTGCTTCATGAAAACTTTATGGTTCACATGTATCTGTCACCATAGTATATTCTGAAGCAGGATAGCTAGTTGAGGGTTGTCGTTCTCTCTCCGACCGTCTCAACTGAGGTGTTGGTGGCTGATCCATATGCGGCGGTTCTGCATGTTCATGCTCCCCCTGACCAGAACCTGGACAACCTGTAATTTCTTCTTCTTCCTGCACATCTTGAAAATCATTATTTTCTGGCATAGGAGAAGGAATAACAATAGGCTTGGAGATTGGATCTGGGACAATGTGAGTATTTTGTGGCTCTTCTTCTTTTTCAAAATCAACAAGTGTTTTATCTTCACAAAATATAATATCCTTACTCTTTACAATTTTTTTGTTTATAGGATCTCACAACCTATATCCAAATTCATCATTTCCATATCCTAAGTACATGGAATGGCTTTGTCATCAAGTTTTGTTCTTTTTTCCTTAAGTACATGCACAAATGCCTTGCACCCGAATACACGCAAGTGGGAATAGGAAATATCCTTTCCACTCCAAACCCTTTCAGGAATATCTCCATCCAAAGGAACTGAGGGGGACAAGTTTATCAAGTAGCATACTGCCTCTCCCCAAAATATTTTTGGTAATTTGGCTAAGGATATCATACTTCTTATCCTTTCCACAATTGTGCGGTTCATTTTTTCTGCAACCCCATTATGTTGTGGTGTGTGGAGGACAGTCTTTTAGTGTCTAATGCCATATTTAGAACAATAATCTTTAAACATCCTTGAAGTATACTCACCACCATTATCCGTGTGAATACACTTCAAGAGCTTTACGGTTTCTCTTTCTACTTTGGTATGGAAGTCTTTGAAAACTTCAAAGACTTGATATTTGGCTTTTATAACACACCCACACCTTTCTAGATGTACCTTCTATGAAGGTCACAAAGTATGAGGCACCACTAAAGGTTTTTACATTTATGGGTCTGCACACATCCGAATAGACTAAGTCCAATATGCTGGATTTTTTTTGTTATAATTTTTAACAAGAGCTATCCGATGTTGTTTTCCAATTAAGCAATGATCACAGTGGGATAGTGTTGTACCTTGCATGGATGGAAGTAGTTGTCACCTTGCGAGAGTTTGTAGTCCTTTCTCGCTCACGTGGCCAAGCCGCTTGTGCCACAAATCCATAGAGGTACCTTCCACTGATTCAAGTTCATTATTCTCCAAGTGGAACTGAGTCTTGTAGAGAGTGCAACATTTCTTTCCTTTCGCCAGTTCAAGTGATCCTTTGGTAAACTTCCAGCATCCTTTACCAAAGCTGCTTGTGTATCCTTCTTCATCAAGCTTGCCGGTGGAGAGAAGATTGAGACGAAGATCGAGCACAAATCTAACATCTTTTAGAACCATCTTTGTTCCAAGGTTAGTGGTAACACAACTATTTCTAATGCCAAGAATTTGAGAAGAGTTTTTATTACCCATTTTTACCATTCCAAGGTTACCTTCACGAAGCAAAGTGAAGTAGTCCTTCCGGGGAGTAGCATGGTAGGAGGCACCAGAATCAATTGTCCATTCTGAGTCTTGGCAAGTGAGATTTGCATAGTCTTCTTCACATGCCGAGAAAAGCACGATTTCATTGTCAGTGACAATGGCTGCACTTTCATTCTTTTCTTGCTTCTCATTGGTCATTCGTTCCTTTTGTTCTCGCTTGTGCTTGCGGCATTCCCGTTTTATGTGTCCACTCTTCCCGCAGTGATAGCAACTAATGTCCTTCCTAGTCTTTGATTTTCCTCTCGACTTGTCTCGATTCTGAGGCTGTCGGCTTTTGCTCCTCCCCCTATTCTCGGTGACAAGGGCATGAGAATGGGAGGATCCAAATGATTTTCTTCGGATTTTTTCATTCAAGAGGCTGTTTGTAACTTGGTTCATGGACAACTCCGTCAGGTGCATAGTTACTAAGAGACACCACCAGAGTCTTCCAATTATCCGGTAACGAGCTAAGCAGAAGAAGGGCTTGAAGCTCATCGTCCAACACCATCTTCATAGCTGCAAGCTGATTAACAATACTTTGAATTTCATTCAGATGTTCAATTATGGAATCACCTTCCTTGAACTTGAGATTGACAAGCTTCCGAATCAAGAAAGTTTTGTTGCCGGCGGTCTTCCTCTCGTAGAGATCTTCAAGTTTCTTCCATAAGCTGTTCGCCGAAGTTTCATTCGGCACATGATGGAATACAGTGTCATCCACCCATTATCGAATGGTGCCGATGGTCTTCTGGTCGATCTTCTTCTATTCTTCCACCGTCATGGAATCCGGCTTGGAAGATTCACCTTCAACCGATGCATAGAGGTCCTTGCAATAGAGAAGGTCCGTCATCTTCGCCTTCCATATCATCCAGTTGCGGTCATTCAAGCTGATCATCCGAATGCCACCAATGAGAGTCTCCATCTCAACACAAGAAAATTAGCAACCTGTGCTCTGATATCACTGTTGGAAAAAATAAGATCTTTTCCGTCTTTGTGATGAGATTAAATAAAATGGAAGAGAAGAGAAGTTAAGAGAGATAACACACACAAGATTTACCGATGTTCAGCTCAATTTGAGCCTACGTCCTCCGTCTGCCCATTTTTTACCGTTTTTACTATAATCAAATGAAAGATTACAAGGGTTTTCTCTCAAGTTGGTACAACTTAACTTGAGGATCACTCTCTCACAAACTCACTTGAGGTGGATTACAAGTGTGAGGATTACAAATTGTGTATTGTTCTTCTTGTTACTTGTTGTGTTCAACCTTCACCATCTCCCCTCTATTTATAAGGAGGATATGCCTCTTGGGTACATCACATTCGTTGCATGGAGAAGTCCAAAGGGAAGATTCATTCCTTCTCCCAAGATTCGTTCATCTATCATCAATATTGCATGCAAGCTGAATGTATGCAGAATATGAATAGATATGCTACTTCAGATGGTCATAACCTCTTCAATACACCTCCAAATGATCTGGTTCAAAGCCTGGATGAAAGAGAAAACTTTTCTCAACAACTTTTGTATTGAAGACCGAGCCAAATAATGATTGCTAAGTACTTGGCCGAACCCAAGTGACCGATTTCTATGGATCAAATTCATATTTATTCATCATGGGGATGGACCCCGTTCCCATCAGTTTCCATCTATCCAAAGTTTTTTTTTTATATTACCACAGTTCACTTTTTTTTATATGTTGAGCCAATTAAGAAGAGAATTGGCATTTGGTTCATCTTTGTACTCCTATGCCTCCATTTGTCTCTTGTGATGTTTGATGCTCGAGAGCCGGAAACTATGGTGATCACTAAGTCCAAAGAAATGCTGAAAATTAAGATCCATTTATCCATCTATTATATCTAATTTCTTGTTAATGTGGATTCGTGGAATTCTAGAATTCTATGATATTTCCTGTTTTTTTCCCCCATCGATTAGAGCTTATTTTCCTATTAAATAAACCAAGATTTTTCTACCGTTGCCTAATTGTTATTATATAAAGTTATGTTTTTTTTGCTACTTATTATGAAACTCGTTACCAAATCAATCATGTTTTTCCAAAATGTGATCACAAGTGCACCATTCAATTTCATGTTTTTCAAGAAAGGAAAAAAGATTAGTTTGATAGTAAGTTTCAGAAGTACAATTTTGTGGAATATTTTATAAGAAAACATTATACTTATTTGGTAAGTCTGGTGGTTTGTAGCTGGTAAGTTGGTCAACAACAAGATCACATGGAGAGGTGACTCAGCTCTCGACGATGGCAAGGAAGCTAAGTTGGACTTATCCAAGGGAATGTACGATGCCGGTGACCACATGAAGTTTGGTCTGCCGATGGCTTTCACCGCAACCGTACTCTCTTGGTCCATATTGGAATACGGTGATCAGATGAATGCAGTGAAGCAGCTGGATTCAGCTCGGGATTCTCTCAAATGGATTACGGATTATTTGATCAATGCCCATCCTAAAGAGAATGTGCTATATATCCAGGTGAACTTAAAATCCAAATTAAGTTCATATGTTTACTTACAACTCATCTTTTGTTCAACTGGATTCATTTAAAGAATGAGGTGTGACAATCAAATGAGTTCATCGTGATGCTTCTTATTGTAGATCTGTTGTTCCTTTTCCTTTTCTTTGAAAGAGACTATAGAAGTCCTTTTCCCAGTGAGTACAAACAAGGATCCCCTTTTGGTGTGAACTTGTTGACATCGATGCAGAAATGCCAAATTCTTTTCTTTGAGTCCATCTGACGATCTCAAGTAGCAATGTTCATAAAATTTTACCACATGATACACCCAGCAATTAATTATATATTATATTTCTATATTACTTATGTTCTTCGAGAGGTATTTAAGAATGCTGTAATTTTAATTTTGTAAATTTTATGTTACGATTCAGGACGAATAATACTTGATTTATCATTATATCTACTACTTAGAACTCATTATATCTACTACTTAGAAGTTACAACTTATTATATCTACTACTTAGAAGTTACAACTTACAATAGAGTTCACATTTTGGTGTGGTGTAGAATCACACAGTAGGTCTCATATCACACACAACTCGGGCACCAAGCAACAAAAAACTAAAATCCACCCCTTTAGAGAGATGTTTTTTGTTAGCAATTCTTTTCTTCATCATGAATACTGATCTCTTTCCAAGCAAAAGATTCCTCAATCAGTCCTTTCTTGTACACATACCTTTACTACCAAAAACAACAAAAAGAACAATAAGAAGGAAGCCTTTATACCAAAATATTGGTGGCGGGTATTTGATTTATTTAGCTATGTTAGGGCCATGTACTGTAACGTAACAAAATCTATATCCTTCTTTAAAGCCTGAATCCAAGTTTGTGTAGGCCTACTACCCTTAGTTCTGGTGAGTACTTCAATAAATCGGTCTATGTTGCTTTTGTCCAAGCAACCCAATACAATTTTCCTCAACTTGTCCTCAATTACTGTTACTTACCTAATGCTTTCTGGATTTTTCCTTCCTTTTGGTAGGTGGGTGATCCTGGTACAGATCATAAATGCTGGGAAAGGCCAGAAGACATGACTGAGAAGAGGCCTCTAATACAGATTAATAAAAAGACTCCAGGAACAGAAGTAGCTGCGGAAACAGCAGCAGCTATGGCTGCAGCTTCCATGGTCTTCAAAAATGTTAACTCTACATATTCTGACACGCTTCTCCGGCATGCCCAGCAGCTGTTTACTTTTGCTGATACTTATAGAGGTTCTTATAGTGTCAGCATCCCAGAGCTCCAGAACTTCTATAACTCTACTGGTTACAAAGATGAACTTTTGTGGGCAGCTACCTGGCTCTACCATGCCATTGGTGATCAGACATACCTCAGTTATGTTACTGTGCAAAATGGTCAAGATTTTGCCGACTGGGGAAGACCTACTTGGTTTAGTTGGGATGACAAACGAGCTGGAACACAGGTATATTTAGTTTCATCTTGTAGGAAAAAACATGCAGATGCAACATTAATATCTGATTTTTATTTCATATTCTGACTTAGAATTATAATGAATAATAGTCTTGAAGTCCCCCTACCTCCTAACATAGCTATTATAGTAGATGCCCGCCTCTTACCATGACTTGTTAGAGAGAAGACCCAGAAGAGCTTAACTATGAGTGATGACTGAAAACTAATGGTGTTTACAAATTGCAACAGGTTCTTTTGTCCAGAGTAAATTTCTTTGCTTTAAAAGATACCTCAAATGCGGAGAACAAGGGTCTTCAGATGTACAGGAAAACAGCTGAAGCCGTCATGTGTGGCCTTTTACCAGATTCTCCCACAGCAACTTCTAGTAGAACAGATGGTAATTCTAAACACCTATTTTGGAACCAAAATTTTGAAAAGTAATGTACAATCATGCTACATTTCACTTTCTTGTGATTTATTATGTAAGTAGGTATTATACAGTTTTTTGTCTGCACCATATGTTTTAAGCCTCTGCTTAGATGGATATTGATTTTGTTCAATTACAGGGCGCCAGGAGTCACTACTAAAGACACAAACACAAAAGAAAAAGAAGGAAATAAAGAAAAACCACTCTTGTTTTATCAAGTTAAAAATGATCATGTATGTTGTTCAAATAGTTTCTTATTTGCATGAGCTTTTCCAAGAGGTCCAAGGATAGGGGCTGGGGAAGCTATATATCATATGTTTTAACATAACTATGTCCTTTATCAGCTTTGCTAATATCTTGTTTCTCTTTTATATGCTTTGTGTGTGTACAGATATCAAAGCATAAGTCATGTTTTTTAAACTTATGCTAATAAGAGTACTAATCAGATCATACACATCAAGAAGAAGAAAAACAAAGAATCATCTATCAGTTATAATAGAATACTTATGTCTGGAAATCTATGGATGCATACTATAAAGTTTTAAAAGTTAGTTATCAAGCTTCATGATAAATCTCAATGTTTGGATTTTCATGATGACTATAGCATGAATAGTTAAAGCCGTATTGTTGGCCAAACCTCGTGGTCTCTGACCCATGGTGACATATTTACTTTCTGTAGCTAATAATAGATGTGGAAAGAATTCTTTGCTCTATACGAGCGTTGTCGGCATGGAGATTCTTCTATCATTTTGAGCACAAAATCCCAATTTTTTAGAACAAGTGGAAGGGGTAGACATTATTGATGGGGAGGAAGCAATAAGTTGGGGTTTATTAGGAACAATTATGAGCCGCTCACCACAACTAACGAGAAAGAGCTAAAGTCTCTGGCAGGGAATGGCACGAACTGGATCGAAAGAGCTAATAAGAACAAAATACCTTTCAGAGAGAGTTTTATGTATGGAAAAATCCAGTGAAAAGAAGGAGAATAATCCTACTACTCTTTGGCTTTAGACCAACCAAGTAACTATTTTCATTGATCGGTACGAGTTGAGATGATGTAGAAGGGATGTATCTTTTAGCCTGTCTGAGTTAGAGCTGTGTTAGCAGCATGGTCATAAGCTCGTGCCATAAGCAAGACATTTTGGTGATAAGAGTGAGTTGACTTGAACGCCTATTAACTCTTTGTTGATGAAGTGAGCCTGGAAAGGCATGATCGGAAGGCACTGAAATCATACTGTTTCTAAGGAAAGGAGCGTAAAGAGTAGTTTTAAGATGGTGTTGGACTTGATGCACAAATAGATGGAATATCAACAAATGAAATAATGTAGAATATTTTGGAGTTCTATTTTTAATTATAATCTCTTGGCTATATATATATATATATATATATATATATATATATAGCCTTACAACCCTCCATCTTACATAAAATCTCCCTAATACATTATAATGTACCAACACTCCTCCTCAAGATGGGCGAAAGATATTCACTGTCCATATTGTCACTTAGCTCTGTACTCCGCTTCAGCTGTCGATCTGGCCACCACCGACTGCTTCTTACTCCTCCAAGAGACCAAGTTGCCTCCTACAAATATGCAATAGCCCTAGGTAGACCTCCTGTCATCAGCACAGCTAGCCCAGTCAGAGTCATAGTAGCCCTCGATACTCACGTGATTATTCTTCCTAAATATCAATCCCTTTTCAGGAGCACCCTTCAAGTATCTCAGAATCTGGTACACTGCGTCCATATGACCGTTTCTTGGGTCATGCATGTAGCGGCTCACCACACTCACTGCAAAGCAGATATCAGGACGTGTGTGGCACAAATAGATCAACTTACCCACCAGTTTCTGGTTCTCCAGCCTCAGCATCCAGCTTGAACCTCTGATTGATCGGCATCGCTGCAGGTTTGCATCCCAACATCCATGTCTTTGTGAGAAGGTCCAGCGCATACTTTCTCTGAGAAAGAACAATCCCCTCTGCATCTCGAGCAATCTCAATCCCAAGGAAGTACCGAAGAAGGCCAAGGTCCTTCACCTCGAACTCCTTGCCAAGCTTTCCCTTGAGTCGGGCAATCTCCTGCTCATCATCTCCTGTGATAATCATATCTTCCAAATACACCGCAAGCATGGTGACGTGGCCTCCACTCCGACGGAAAAACACAGTATGATCAGCATTCATCTGTCGATATCCCATCCCTATCATCGCCCTCCTGAATCTGTCAAACCACGCTCGAGGAGACTGCTTCAGTCCATAGAGGGACTTCTTCAACCTGCAGACCTTGCTCACTGTCTTATCAGTACAGAATTCTGGTGGTATCTCCATGTACACCTCCTCCACTAGATCCCCATGAAGAAACACATTCTTCACATCTAGTTAGTGTAGCTTTCATCCACCATTCGTTGCCAAAGAAATGAGGGTCCTGACGGTGCTCATCTTCGCCACTGGTGCAAAAGTCACGTCGTAGTCAATGTCGTACGCCTGACTGTATCCTTTTGCCACCAGTCGAGCCTTGTAGCGCTCAACATGTCCATCTGGGTTCTGCTTCACAGTAAAGACCCACTTGCATCCGACTGCCCTCTTCCCCTCTGGCAGTTTTATTAGTTCCCAAGTGTGGTTCTTCTCAAGAGCCCCTAACTCGTGCATCGTCGCTTTCCACTTTGGATCGTTTTTGGCAACCTGCCAATTGTTAGGTACAGTAATTCTATCCAAAGACGCAATAAATGCTCCATGAGAAGAAGAGATGTTATTATATGAAACAAACTGAGTAAGGTCCCAACCATATCTATCAGGAGGATTTTTTGCATTACTGCGAGTGGTCCTCCGTACTGATAATGGTGTGGGAGTAGGAAGAATGATATCACCTGAAGAAAAATCTGGTGGTGGTGATGTAGGTGTCTCAGGAGTCGAGACGGACGCAGGCAAGAGACTTGGCACTGGCACTATAGGCACTATAGGTCTTGGTCCTGCAGTTTGCTTCTCTTTCCTGCTGTAGGTAAGTAACTTCCCCTGAGCCGTGGGCCTAACACCTCTCATCTCCTCCCTATGTTCCTCTTCACTCTCCTCCTCAACCGTTCCTCCATGTCATACTCCTAAATCGGTCACCAAACTCTCACCAATCTCCCTCTCTCGCCTCATACTCTCAGTGTCAGGTGAGTTGCCCATGGATGAGGTTCCCTCATGACCGCAGTATGGCTCAAGTTCCCTGAAGTGAACATCCATGCTCACAAACCTCTTCTTCTCTACTGGGCTCCAGTACACGTACCCCTTCCGAGTCGTCGAATAGCCCACAAAGACACTTGATTGCTCCAGGGTCAAGTTTTCCAACAGACGGTATGTTGTCCTTCACAAAACATACGCAGCCAAACACCTTCAGCGGGAGTATTCCACTATTATTTTCTTGCAATATCTCACATGGAGACTTTCATCCCAGTACTTTCGAGGGCATCCTGTTGATCAGTTGAGCTGTTATCAACACTGCATGTCCCCATAGACTCTGTGAGACATTCATGGCGATCATCATGCTCCTTGCCACCTCCAGAAGGTGTCTGTTCTTCCTTTCTGCCACTCCATTCTGTGCTGGTGTGTATGCACAGGTGGTCTGATGTTGTATCCCTTGGGCTGACAAATATTTCTCAAGTGCTTTGTTGGTATACTGTCCCATTGTCAGACCTCAGTACCTTCACCACTGCTTTGTACTGAGTCTGGACATGTTTATGAAAGTCCCGAAAACAGGCAAAGACATCACTCTTATTCTTCATCAAATATAGCCAGGTGACACGAGAGGAACAATCAATAAAAGAAACGAAATACTTGTAACCATTCATAGTAGCTGTGGCGCACGACCTCCAAACATCAGAATGTATAATATAAAAAACAGAAGAGCTCCTATGGACCGCACTAACATATGAGCTCCTAGTAAGTTTGTCTAAATCGCATGCATCATATACTAGTTTCTCCTTATTTGCTTTCTCATAAATAGATGGATACAACCTACTCAAAATACCAAAAGAGGAGTGTTCCAACCGCCTGTGGTAGAGTATCAGTGTATAATCGGCACTCATCTTCGGTCCTCCCATTCATATCCTCTCTGCCACATACACCAATGCCGAATCTAGCCCTTCCCGATCCAGGTACTACAGTCCATCATGCCAAGTGCCAGTCCCAAGTTTTTGTCCCGTCTCCTGGAAGCTCACCTTAGGAATATCAAAAGAAACAATGCATTTTAGTTGTAGGATTATAGAACTAATAGACAAAAGACTGACTGGAAAAGAAGAAGCATGCAAAACATTGGATAATTTTACTGAACCTGTACAATCGACAATACTCTTACCGACCACTGTCTGGAAAGTACCGTCGGCTGTTTGAATGTTGTCCGTCGATGTTAGGTTAGTGTCGGAAGAGAACTCACTAGCATTCACTGTCACGTGTCGAGACGCACCCGAATCGACAATCCAGTCTGACGATCTAAGGGAAGACATAGATGCAAGGGCGAGTGAGTCGTCAGTACCTTCCGATGGATGGACATACATGGCAGCGTTGCCTCTGGCGAAGACTGAGATGGACGCCTCCTCAGTTCCACTCATGTCTCCATCGCTTGACGCTCTCTGCTTTCTCCTGAATACCTCCAGCATGCCCAACAGTGCCTGATCCTCCTCAGTATAGGCGCCATAAGTTTCCTCATCGCCTTCTGCTACCAGCAGGTTCGCCCGATAACCTCCTCGACCACCCTGTCGACCCCACGACCACGACCACGTCCTCCAAACTGTCCACGTCCACCACCTGAATCTTTCTCCTTGGGTGGTTTGATGCAAGCATACCTCAGATGGCCCACCTCCCCGCAGGTGTAGCACTGTCGGGGGTCTCCCTTAGGTCCTGTGCCGCCTGAATTGGCAACCGTCAGTGCTGACTTCACTTCAGGAGGACCACATGTCCCTGCCTGCAGCTTGATGCGAGTCTCCTCCTGGATCATGGCCGAGATAGCCTCCTTAAGTGTAGGAATCTCCGGTTGGGCTTGAAGTAGTGTTGTCCTCTGAGCAAATACTGCGGCCAGCCCCTTAAGAAACTTCACCGTCCTCTCCTGCAGACATACATGTCTCTCCTTACACTTCGGGTCCTAGCAGCTCGCCCGATCTGAGGAGTGATCGTGATCCAACCACAGATGCTCCAACTCCGTGGCATACTCCTGCACCGACTTCTCTCTTTGTACTGTGTCGTCGATCTCCCCCTTGATATGGAAAACTCTCAAGTTATTCTCCACACCATCGTAGGTCCTCCTCAACTTCTCCCATACGTCATTTACCATCTCAAGGCCATCCACTGTGGCGGCGATCGACTAGACTAAAGAATTGAGGAGCCAAATGTATATCACCATATGAGTTGACTTTCACTCGTCGCGTCCTGCCGAGCCCTCATCCGGCTCTGTCTTCTCTCCTGAGAAGAAACCCTCCAGGTTCTTCCCTGCGAGGGTTCTCCTCACCCGTTGTGAGCAACTCAAGTAGGTGGCCGGTCCATCAAGCTTCAGATCGATGGAGGGAAGCTCCAACTTCGCCGGTGTTCGTGTCATGCTCTCACCAGCCGACAGTTTCATCAGCTTCATCAACGTTGCGACCTCCGCAGGGTCCAACTTCTTGATGATCTCCTCCATCGATTCTCCTCTTCTCCGATCACCTCACATCCATCCCACGATTCACGTTCATCCTCTTCGTCCTCTCCTAGACCCGATCATGCCTCTCCCCCATCGGATCTAGGCCTTCGATGTCAACGTCCGGAACGACCAGCGAGAGACGCTGGGAACCGCGGCAGAAGGCCCCTGCAGGCTACGCAGGAGTCGCGGTGGTGGCGGAAGTGTGGTGGCGGCGGCGACGACGGTGGTGGTGGGCGATCAGTGCGGCGGCGGCTGTGGTGGGCCAGCGGTGCGGCAACGGTGGTGGCGGCTAGGGTTTGGCGGCTAGGGTTTGTGGCGGTTAGGGTTTGTGCTCTGATACCATGCAGAATATTTTGGAGTTCTATTTTTAATTATAATCTATTGGCTATATATATATATATATATATATATATATATATATATATATATATATATATAGCCTTACAACCCTCCATCTTACACAGTGTTCTAAAAAGCGCTAGGCGGAATCGGTGCGCCAAAGGGCCGCCTAGGCCGCCTAGGCGGGCGCCTGGGCCGCCTAGGCGGCCGAACAGAAAAAAAATTTTTTTTTTTTTTTTTTTTGAAAATTTGAATTTTTAGTTTTAAATTTTTTAAAAAAAATGAAATTTTTTTAATATTTTGATTTTTTTTCCTGATATTTTGAATTTTTATTGCATTTCTTTTAAATTTTTTTGAAATTTGAATTTTTTTTTGGAATTTGAAATTTTTTTGAATATTTTTTGCAATTTCAAATCTGAAATTTCAAATTTCAAAATTTTGAAATTTTAAATTTTTTCCATAACCGAACTGGCCGAACTGGCCCGCCTAGGCCGCCTAGGCGGCCGAACTGGCCCGCCTAGGCCCGCCTAGCCCGCCTAAGCCCGAACAGGCCCGCCTAGGCGCCGCCTAGGCCCGAACAGGCGCCTAGGAGGCCGAATTGGCCGATTTCGGTGCGGCGGGCGGCCGCCTAGCGCCTAGGCGCCGCCTAGCCCGATTTTTAGAACACTGATCTTACATAAAATCCCCTAATACATTATAATATACCAACAAATATCATCTTTATATTCTGCATATTCGTTAAACTCAGTCTCATTGGGAAACCTTATCCTATCTATCTTTCAGCAAAGGAACGAGAAGTTGTGTAGGACATGATGTGCTCGAACGGCGAAAAAGGAAAAAAGAAGAAGAAAGGCGCCGAAAAGTTGTTTAGTCCTACCTTGAAAGAATGGTACCCCCAAGTAATTTATCGGAAGATTCATTTGCTTGAAACCCGTTCGTTGGGCAATCTAGTCTCAACGAGACAAATAAATTGGACCAAACTAGGCTTTTCTAGATTTAATTCTCTAGCTTTTTAAGAGCACACAAAAGTGTAGAAGTATTTGGATAAGTCTTAATCCTCAAAGTATCTCTAAGGAGTATAATTAAAGGCTTGAGAACAAATTCAGATGGAGGGGAAGGAAGATGGAATAGAAATTGAGAAGTAAGAACAAGATCTAAACTTCTATTATTGCTGCGATATCATGTACAAGTTTAGACTCATAAGATTTAGTATTTTAGAAGACGAAAAAAGATAAAGGATTACGTTGCATGGATTCAGATAAAATAATACAATTCGACATGATATGGATACGACAAGATGGCAATTGTGAAAAACACACTACGACGGAGATACATCAACAATAATAATATGAACGAGATCTTATTTGTTTCTTTACCAGAGATAGAAAAAAACACAAATTTAGTTTGTCTTAAAGAAATGAAATAGTGGGTGCACAGAGATGATCAGCCACTGGGAGTGAAAGTTAAACTCATTTACTTAAAAACCTCTGAGTATGATATATACACATTCATACTTCACTACTTCCTAAAGTAGCATTATTGAAAACTATGACGAAAACTTGTTTCCAGTTTAACTTGGCTTTAGCTCTGCTGGGCTGATTTTTGATACTAAAGCCTTCATTGTTAAAAGCACCATAAATCCCAGTCAATGGTTCATGCCAATTTATTTGTGATGTATCTAGAATAGTTTGTGTAATAATTAATATTTAATATCTTGTGGTCAAGTAATAGTGTAATTATCTAATATTTTTCTACTCATAAAGTACACAGTTTATCTAGAAAGTTTTGAAACATGATGTTTCCAATAAAAGCCACCAAACATCAAACATGCTCCAACCAATTGAAGCACCTATGTTACCTCACTAACTCTGCTTGCCTATCCTTATGCAGGTGGTTTAGTATGGATTGATCAGTGGAATGCACTTCAGCACCCCGTGGCTGCTTCATTTCTTGCTTTAGTTTACAGTGATTACATGCTTACTTCGCGCACAGAGGCAGTTTCCTGTAATGGTGAATCCTACTCACCCACAGATCTCCGAAATTTTGCCATGTCCCAGGTAATGCCTTCCATAAAATTATATCTTTTAGGTCCCTGAGAAAACTGACTGGAGATGGAAGTCATAATAATAGTATGCAGTGTTCTAAATGGCGGCCGCCTAGACCGCCTAGACGGCGTCTAGGCAGTAGGCGGTCTCTCTCCGCACTGCTTTTCGGTAGGCGGTGGAGTAGGGGGCCAACGGAACTTTGGCGGCGTAGGTGGGCGCCTAGGTGGAGCAATACATAACAAGATATTTTAACCAAACGGTTTTGCAAGCATTATGGGCCTATGATTCACTTTTACAAGATTAAAACTTAATAAATCTTTGTTCTACAACATAATTATGCATGAAACATCCTTAAAATATGTATATAATCCAAAAAATCGTGGTAAAATAGTAAAAAATGTCCAAAATGTATCAACTGCCTAGGTGGTAGGCGGACTCTTTCCGCCGCGTACCCTC
This sequence comes from Iris macrosiphon, assembly GCA_036927795.1. Classification (NCBI taxonomy): domain Eukaryota; kingdom Viridiplantae; phylum Streptophyta; class Magnoliopsida; order Asparagales; family Iridaceae; genus Iris; species Iris macrosiphon. The sequence continues at coordinate 300,924,121 of JAYESA010000004.1, forward strand.
CTACCGCCATTTAGGAACTTGATAGTATGGGGCCTAATTACGAACTGCTGACAAAAACCCAAAGTGAGCAGGTCAATGGCTGTCACCTGTGTCTGTAAATTATATCTAGAAAGGACTCTGATCAGTATAAAAAAAACTAACTGATCGTATTCAATTGGATTTATGGTTCAAGAGATAGCAGGATCAAATTTAACAATTGGATGGGATATCGGATAATTATCCATATAAATGCTTTTACGCAAAACTTGAATTGTAACTTTATTGTTCATCTATAAATGTTATCATATATAATACTGTGTTAGCAATCTGAATATCTAGTATCTGCATTTATCTCCGCTTGATCTAATTGAACCAACTTTTATTTTTATTGACATCAATTTCTATTTTTATCCTTAGAGAAAATAGAATCAAACTTTAGATATAGTAACTGGCATGATTACGACTGATAATGCTCATTGCTTCCTTTTAAGGTCATAGATTGCTTATATAGTTAGAGATAGGAGACGAGTTGGAAGCAGCTTCTGAAATTCAACCAGGAAGGGCCACGGCATGAACAAAATATGAAGTATTTCCAAATAAGATAATCTACGTAGAAATTGGTATTTGTGTCAGCATAAATTACTTAACCTTTACGACCCTGGGAAGCATGGACACTCCAAATTAGTCCAATTTTGAGAACGTGACTACCACCACAAGGAGATGCAAAAATAAAAATAAGGAAGGGCATGGCAAAATTGACCGCCGGGTCCGTGTGTACTTGTGTTTTTGTCCATGCAGAAGCTTTTAACCCTGTTGATGTTTCTTATGCTGAATTGATGAATGATGGTCTGCGAAAAAGCTTGGAGATAAATGATAATGAATGATGGTCTTTCATTGTAGTAGTATGGCACTGTAATATCTACTTCTTAACCTAATAAGGGAGGCTATTTTGATCTGACACTATATAGTAGTATTATGTAGTTTCAGTTTGGCAATTATGAGATCATCTTGTTTTTTCTCCATATTTGAACTTGCGCGTCCCTAACTAAGCCTAATCTACCTCTTCCAAAACTGCTGGTTATGTTATTAGGCTGACTATGTCTTGGGAGACAACCCAATGAAGATGAGCTACCTCGTCGGGTATGGTGATAATTACCCCCAGCAGGTGCATCACAGGGGCGCGTCAATCCCTGTTGATGCTCAAACTGGCTGCAAGGGTTTTCAGTGGCTATATTCAACCAAGCCAAACCCAAATATTGCTACGGGAGCCCTTGTTGGCGGCCCCTTCAAGAATGACTCATACATTGACATCCGAAACAATTCCATGCAGACTGAGCCGAGCACCTACAACAGTGCCGTCCTTGTAGGCCTTCTGTCCGGCCTAGTAACTACTTCGTCAGTTGTCCAATCATTCACGTAGAGTTCTTCAGATTCCATGGTCTCTTCTCTTCATGTTTGTAGAAGCAAAATATATCATGTACTGTGTTTAAATATCTGATTGCCTGTTGTAATTTTAGTCATTCTTGTGCAATCTGGTTTTTAATCAGAGAGTTGGTTTCCAGCAATGTAAAGCTAGAGGGAGCAATTTTTGTTGTATGTGCAGTATTTTGTAGTATATATGGGACCAGACCTGTATCTGTTCTATATACTTGATCCTCCTCTTTGCAGTTGCTAATCAGTCTTGATGGAAATGCTGTTCCTACAAATTTCTGTAATATAAAATGCTCTAATACTTAGAAATGCTGTTCCTACATGTTTCTGCTTCTGTTTTGTCTTGTTTTGTTTTAATTTGCTTAGCTATTTTCTATGCGTGTGTATGTGTATTGGTAGGGAGTTCTCTCTCTCTTATGAGAGTTTTTGGAGATGCATCTAAATGTTTCTTGAGGCATACTTCATCGAGTGGATTGTGGTGTTCTTGGTGTTTCTGTTAGCTTTGCTTGAGCAAAAGTTCAATTTTCTTCTTTTCTTTAGTCCCACATTGGATGGGCCAACCCTTCCTTGTGTACATATATTAGTTCATCTTCTTTGCTTTCTTAAAGTTGTTGTGTGGGGAACCCCTTGGGCCACACGCGCCCGCGCGCCGCCGCCCGGTCCGGCTCGGCTCTGCTCGGTTCGGTTTGGCACGCGTAACGGGTGCGGGTACGCGTCGAATGCCGATTCGATTTTCTCTTCAGGTTCGGGCTGAGACCCTAAAATTCTTTTTGCTCCTCTTCATTTTTTTGTTTAATATTCTGAACGTTGGAAAATTAATTTTGTCCGTTACTATTTAATTTTGAACCGTTAATACATTTTGTGTTCAGGTTCATTCTCCATGTGTCTGTGTAACGGCTGAATTAATAGAAAATTAATTCAAACCGTTACATATTGGATGGAGTATTATATATGAATGGTTTTCTTTGTAAACGATATAAGTTATTGTTTCTTCCAAAAACTTGCTGCCAACATATTTTTCAGTCCATTCTTCGTCGTTTCACTTGTCTCCAAGCTCTGGGCAGAGCTAAGTCCTGGTCGTTCTCTCCGAGTCGTGTGCGGCGACGAGATACCGGTAGTGCAAGGGTTTCACCACTAGGAGCTTGGGGAAACGCCTGCACACAGATTCCGAATCAACTCTTAGGGCAGTGCTTCGTGCACGACTTTCCCAGAGGCCGGTAACATCAGTCTATTTTTATTTTTTATTCACAAAGTTTTCAATAAGAAAACGACAATTTTTCTAATAATCTAAGAGTTGAGTTTTATGTTAGAAGTGTTCATCTAAATCTTGCTAGAAAGCTTCTGAAATATTGTTAATATACCATTATTTATTCTCTGCTAAAGAAAAAAAAAAATTTAACCGTTTATTATATATATATTTCTCATCAATTAGGTTAATATTTGTTGCCTATTCTTGCTACATAACCGAAATTTTTGTTTGGGCATTGTTTAATTCATAATATTGTAGCAACATATTATTGGCATAGTAACATAAAATTTTCTGGAACAAAGTTGATTAATAAATTAAAAGTTGATAGTTACTGTAGCATTGTTGATAATTTATCAATTGAAAATTTGAAAATTTCTGACTATAGCAAGCTTTAACTTGTAGAAAAATTATTCTTACTGTAGCCAATATTATTAAGTTGCAGTAGTTTAATTTTTATTCCAGAAAATTCAATTTGCTTAATATTTACCATAGCAAATAACCATATTTAATATTTGCTTTTTGACCATAATCGTTAACTCAAAACAGTTGTTAGCAATTTGCTTCATTTCCTCAATTGATTTATTTTACTTATCAAGTTGCTTACTATACTGTCAAATTGTAAATTTGCTTAAAGTGATTTAAAAAAATTGTTAGCACATTTGATAATTTTGTCAATTGCAATATTTTGATCACAAAATTTCTTTCAATTGTAACATAAACAATCACTTAGTTTTTTGAAAGCAATCTAGGACCAAAAGAAAATAGTTTAGTAAAAAAGAAATTGCAAATAAAATCTTCAAATCTAAAGTTTTAAAGTAGAGGCAAACTCGGGCACAAGCCGAAAGGGTCATTCTGTCAACCGGGTGTAAATAGCCCTAAGCGACACGGTACTTAAGAGTTTTCGGACCGCCGCTAGCTGGGAACCGGCCCCTACAGCTAACCTGAGTTGATCAACACTTGAAAAACTAAAGATTTTAAGATTGATTAGCAAAGACCACATAAACTATTATCTTAGACATTGTTATTAAATAAATTTATATTTTTCAGACTGCAAACATGACTGGTAAGGAGGAATCCTCTACTGCAAAACATGTTAAGTTTGATGGCTCATACTTTAAAAGATGGCAGAGCCAAATAAAATTTTGGCTCACGACCTTAGGACTTATTTCAGCCATTGATGGGTCCACACCCATCACAAATGATTCTGATAAAACTGAGTCTGACATAGGAGTGTCCACCTCCTCGAAACCAAAAACCCCTAAAGAGATAGACTTCCACTGCTTTCATAGAATTCTAAGCGCATTATCTGAATCCTTGTATGATATATTTTTTGAATACAAGAGCGCTAAAGAACTTTGGAAAGCCTTGGAAGATGAATACGGCTGTGATGATGCCGGAATATAAAGATTTAATTCTTCAACCTTTAATAGGTATTTCATGGTAGATAACAAGCCAATGAATGACCAACTCCATGAATTCCAAGAATACCTTAGGCATATTCAAGCCAAAGGCACATCTTTCTCCAATGAGCATAAAATAGCATGCCTAATAGACAAGCTACCTCCCTCTTGGTCTGATATTACTAAGAAACTTATCCATACACATGGAGATCTTACCTACAATCAAGTCCTAAAGAAAATTAGAACCGAAGAACAAATTAGATTGAGATCTAAGCCTAAGACTGAATCTAAAGCTAAGGTAAACCTTGTAGAAGGCCAAGGAAAACCCAAATCTAATTTTCATTATAAATCCAAAAAGAATTTCTTCAAGAAGAAGAAAAACTTTCAGCCTAACTATCATCACTAAGACCATAAACCTAGAAACTTCAGTTAAACTCAGGATCAAAAGAGATTTTGTTTTGTGTGTGGTAAAACAAACCATATGGCCACCAACTGCTACCATAGGAAGAAGGAAGCTGTCCAGACCTCCTACAAAGGAAAGGGCTCAGTTAGACCAGAAGCGAACATGCTTCACAAAGGTTCTTCGAGTTCCTTCAGGTCTGTAAGCTTTCAACCCTTTATTAACCTCTCTTACCATTCTGATGATTGGTGGTTGGATTCTGGAGCTAATGTTCACGTTTTGTTTGATCGCTCATGTTTTTCAAACTATCAGGAATCAAGTGGAGGAGGTGTGACCCTAGGAGATGGCTCAACGGCACAAATTATTGGAAGAGAAAAAGTTGACCTGAAGATGACATCAGAAAAAATCTTAACTCTCCATGATGTTCTTCATGTGTCGTCTGACAGGAGAAACCTAGTTAGTGGATCCCTTCTTGTAGCCTCAGGATACAAAATTGTAATGGAGGCAAATAAAGTAGTATTTTCTAAGCATGACTCCTTTATAGAAAAAGGCTTTGTAAAAGACGGTCTTTTCATTTTAAGCACAATGAATAAAATTTCTGATTGTTCTCTCATTCTCTAATATAGAATCTTCAAATGTTTGGCATGGCAGACTAGGTCATGTGAACCTAGGTTCTATTAAAAGAATGATGACTTTAGATCTTATTCTCAAGACTCCAATAGATGACAAACACAAATGTGAGATTTGTGTTCAAGCCAAACACACTAAATTACCATTCAAATCTGTAGAAAGAAATTCTGACCTTCTAGAACTTATCCATAGTGATGTATGTGACTCAAATAGGATTTTGACTAGAGGCGGTAGAAAATACTTTGTTACGTTTATAGATCATTATTCAAAGTATTGTTATATCTACATTCTCAAAACCAAAGATGAAGTTCTAGATAAATTTAAGGTCTACAAATCTGAAGCTGAGAATCAATTAGAAAGGAAGATTAAGATCCTTAGATCTGATCGTGGTAGAGAATATACCTCAAACGAAATGATTAACTTCTGTGAAGAACATGGAATAATTCATGAGGTAACTGCTCCATATTCACCTCAGTCTAACGGAGTTGTTGAACGCAAGAACCGTACTCTGTTAGATATGGTGAATACCATGCTTCTCAGCTCTGGTGCTCCTGATAACTTGGTGGGGAGAAGCCCTTTTAACTTTCTGTTACATTCTTAATAGGATTCCTAGTAAGACAAAAGATAAGACTCCCTATGAGCTTTGGAAAGGTAGAGCTCCTAGGATTAATTACCTTAGAGTTTGGGGATGCCTTGCTAAAGTCAAAATTTTTGAACCTAAAAAGAGGAAGATTGGTCCCAAGACTGTAGACGTTGTTTTCATAGGATATGCCTTAGACAGTGTCACGCCCCGCTTCCCAAGATACGGTGAGTCGGGTACGTAACTACATCTCCAAGCTACGTCCCATACGAATACTATCACATTCGTATCAGCGATTGTCGCCTGTAAGTCTTTTAGAATAAAATGCAAGTCATGCTGAAATAATTAGGCAACATATCTAAACCAAACACTTTGATTTATTTACAATCAGATAAGTCTTTACAACAGCTCCTTATTAAAGTTACATAGTTATAGTTGCAATCTACTAGGTACTATACTTTCTGAAGTCACTTGCTGATTACTCCTCGCTCTCATCTACATTGTAGAGGGGTAGCATTTCCTCATTTCCTTCTTCAATTTTTAGTGAACAATACTAGGTCGTCAGAACGACAAGCAAGTCATAGGCCAAGAACGGTGAACAATGAAAGATATGATATTAGAGTAAAAACAATAGTTAAAAGAAATAAGAGAATAAACATAATATGGTATACTTGACTTGAATAACTCCTAATCTAATTCTCCTATAGTATTTATAAATCAATCATCACAAATCCTATGTCACTACCACAATACACAACCAGTTTCCTAAATGATGATGCAATTTGGAGAACAAGCCTTAAATAACCACTTCATCTGGTTTTCTGCCACAAATCCCGTTGTGAAGGATTTTGGTGTCACTTGAATGGCACGGTGCTTAGAATCCGACCCCGCCCTCATGGCTTAATCTTGAATTCACCTATTCGAGTATTATAATTCGAGATAGGTATGTTTTTAATTGGTGACTTGAATAGAAGAGCACGGGATTATAAATCCGGCCTAGCCCTTTTTGGGCCAATCTTGAATCCACCCATTCGATTGTTTTTCCTTTTGGATCGAAGAAGGTGCAATTATAATTAGGGTGACTTAAAAATAGGATGGCATGGGGTTATGATCCGGCCCAGCCCCTCATGGGCAACATAAAGTGAGCTAAGCCTCACCCGTTCACTTCGCAAGGCCTTGCGAGAGAGCCTAAACCGCTGAATTCAGCCAGAGTTTAAAAATTATTTGGCGGAATTTCGTAGGTGGTCATTTATGCTGTTCTCTCCCGCCCAATACTTCTAGCCTAAAACTACAATCATTCCTTATTCTAATTATTTTATAGGTTGAGTCTCTGCTCTGTATTGTCTTAACCGTTTGTTTAAAATGGAATGCATGTCCAGGATACTACAAAATATCAACTTGAGCATAAGTATTTAATCATACAATTCAAGGTATCGACTTTCACAGAGCAGGTCATCAGTTGGTCTGAATCATTTTTCTCGTGTCCGTGTCCTGTGTATTCTAGACTTCCACTAGTTACTCCTAGTTTAAAGTAAAATCTCTAGTGGTCTGTAGTGTGAATCTAGGGTTTAGGTATTGGAATGTCGGCGATATCTCGGAATATCGAAATATTGGTTAACTCCAGGAATTCTTAAAATTTTTGGCAGAGTTTCTTTTGTATTTCTGCTCCCGAAAATTTTAACAATTTATAATTTTCACCCGGAGCAACCCTCCGTAGCATTCCCGGGCTCGCCGACCCCTTCGGTGGAGCAACTCTCAACACCGGAATCCATGCAATTAATATAACTTTATATAAGGTAATCCTATTCTTACTTTTTGGAAGAAACATACCTTGGTGCTAGCTATTCTATGCTTCATGTAAAATAAACTACAAAAGTCCAGGACCAATAACAATGTTAGTATTATGCAAAAGTAATAGTAATAAGAATAACCAATTACATATATATATAATTCATTCATACATTTCTATGCATAATTCTAGATCCTTTATATAAATTCAAGTGTGAGTAATCGTTCTACCTCAATTATATTTTGTGGTGTAAAGTCTTATGTATATATCTATAATTATAAATCCTAACTTATCTCACTTACTAAAATTCCATTCTTTCATGAAACTGATGTATTGGAATTCTAAACATTTCTATCATAGTTTAAATCAAATTTTCATTTATTCCAACCATGTATTCGCTATAAATTCCATATCGAAGAATTCAGTGGGATTCTTGTATTTTAACTTGCATATCCCAATCTCTGAGTTAATTGTAGCCTAATCCTTATAACGTACACCATATATTTTATATAAGTGTAAACCTAAAACATGAAGTATAACATTAACACTTATCATACCGAAAATACATATGCACACATATATGTCTATATATATATATATATATATATATATATATATATATATATATATATATATATATATATATATATAATTTAATCAATATAGATTTTATGATCTTCTTAATTCCTAGGTATCGAAATATACATAAATGAACATACACATAAGTGTACCTATACGTATGTGTGATATCTATTATTTCTACTCAGATTATTTCCCCAAAATTCCAAATAATTCTAATAAAAGATAAATACGAGGTGAGGACTTGCCTTGGTTAGGGTTCTTCCAAATGTCGGTGTCTGTAAAACCCCCTTCCTAGAAAATCATATATACCCTTTATTTATTAATTATTAATTAAATTGTAGTAATTAGGTCTAAATAGGAGAAATAGATTTTTAATAATTTTTATTTTAGGTGTTCGGGCACTTAGAGGACTTATGGGACAATCAGGAATTTTTCAGAATTTATTCCATGTAGGGCAGTTGCTAGCCTAATGGTGTGCATTATTCTAATCCATGAATTTTCTTATGAGTATATATATAATATATATATGTATACACAAATATATATATATGTATATATATATTTAGAAAGAAAAAGAAAAGAAAGTAAAAGAAATAATTAAATAAGATTAACTAATAAATATAATAATAATAACAACTACTATGTTACCATTCTTAAACCATTCCTAGGAATTTGCTTCCAGACCTTGTTTAGTAACTTGCTGCTAGTGCCGCCCTTTAATACTTGCTGCTAGTGTCGCCCTTTAATACTTGCTGCTAGGACCCCTTCACCCCCTTTGGCCGAACTATATTCCCACTTCAGCGGCTAACTCCTAGACCCGACCCTTTGGCTCTCTCCCTATATTATATATATATATATATATATATATATATATATATATATATATATATATATATATATATATATATATATATATATATATTTATCTCTCAAAAACTCTAACCTAAATCTCCAGACCTCCTCTTCTCATCTAGAGCCGTCACCGTAGCCAGAGAAGCCCCGCCAAGCCGTCCAAACCATCCCGATGACTCCGACCTCGCGCACTGCGGATTTCCACATGAGGCACCTTCGCTCCGGAATTATTTTCCGTTGACTCGCTCAACCAAACGCCGTTCCGTCTTCACCGGTATGCTCACCCCTTAACCCTCTTCCATAGTTGTATTATAGCCAACCTCGAAAAACGTGTACCCCTAGGCGAAAAACAGCGTCCAAAGTGGGAGCGAGCAGACCCAATTCTGGAATCACAGAAAACTGTTGTGACTACCCATATTGCCGAGTTCGTATCTCCCACCACAGAGATCCGAATTCGGTGATTCTTTTTGATACATGTAGAACACTTGACCTAGTTTATTTTCTGTTAAATAACCCTATATTATTAGCTGTTGTGGACATAGTTAAATTCGTCACAAAACTGCGCGAACCCACTTTTTTCAGATTTCCAAAAGTTGAAAAACGGAGCGCGCCCCGCCAAACGGGACCGCCCCGCCGTGTACCAAGTGTACCGAATGGTGCACGCAGCGTAACCGGATACGTAAAAATTCGTGGAGACTGATTCGGACGCGTGTGCGCGCCGGAATCAGGCCGTATCCGCGGACACACCCCGTGTCGCAACTTTTATGGAACTCGCACGTATTTTGTGCGCGCTAGTCAGATTGCGACGAAACTTGTGCCACTGGACTCGTGGTAACGCGCTGGTCCTGTGACCCAATTTTCACGCAATTCTGAGACGGTTGACCAAATCGCCAATTGGCGGGCCCCACAGTTGACTTTTTGGACAAAATTGTGTTCGGCTCATCGGAATCCACATTTGGACATACCGTTGGGTTCGTATTGACATCTAGAGTTGTTTGACCTATAGTTTGTCCCATTTAGAGACTGTTACCCTCGACACACTTTTCGGTGCAAAGTGGGCCACACGTGGACCCCACTTTTGCCCGAAATTACCGTTTTGCCCCTGTATCCAAATTAGACGAAAGGGATGTGATTTTTAGCTATTTTGCTCATTCCGGAAACGTTGGTGATGTTTATTTCAGCATCCGGAGACGTTTGTTCGGAGTTCTTAGTTCCAGGTTCCGTGTCCTTGATATTTGGGCGCGTACACTTTACAGATTTCTTGCCAGGCAAGTATACCTTGCCATTGTACTGTATTTACATTCCATATGAGGCATGCATATTTATTTTTTGTTTATTTAGTTCATTTATTTTAACCGCTATATAAACTGCGCGTCCAAGGAAACTTGGGTGCAACGACGGTGTCGTCGTACTATGTTTTTATTTATATATATGCATTAGACCTACTTTATGAGACTACCCCATCTTTATGAGGCATTTATGTTTCATTGGCCATGACACTATTCTTACACGAGTGTGAGTCACATGTAGGACACGGACTTGCGTACTTGGCTGGCCACTGGTACGTATAGGTCGTGCGACAGATAGGGATAACTGCCAATAAAAACTTTGCATGCTAGTAGACCAGACAGTTATTAGAGGTTTATCGTGTCATGGATATGACATGCTTAGAGCATTGGGTGGGAAGAACAACAAGTACCGCATTTGAGCTCCTTTACACTTTTTCTATTGTGCGCCCGAATTCTCCACCGGAGATACGGGTGGTGATGACCACTATATATTATATTATTATCAGGCGGGCCTTCGGCGTTCGAAAGTCGTCGTGCCTTTTTAGGCCCCTGGATCTCTAATAGAGAACCATGCCAAATCCCAGGTTTTCAGCCAGAAAGGTGTTCTTAACTGCATTCACTTAGACGGTTAGGCGACCCCAATGGATGTTTATTTTCAGTACTTTATTGGCATGTGCTTTTTGTATCTTGTTACGTCCCTCTGAGGACCTGGTCCCTTCCAGATATAGGTGAGCAGGAGTACCCGCAGGAGTATGGACCTGGACCTGACGCTACCTATCAGTCTGAGACGATCTTACCTTCTAATTATATGTGATTCATTGCAGCTGTTTAGATATTTTAGTTGCTATTCTTTTCGAGACATTTATTCTTATATTAGAGTTTATTCTCTTCTCTCTTTAGTAGTTTATTATAGTCGATTTGCAGTGGATTTGTTTCCACCCGACTATCACACTATGAGATTACTATTTGAGACTGCTTCTTTGATATTCAGTTATTGATTTCCATTATTCTATTATTTGTGCTGTGGATGAGATATAGAACTGCGTGTGACTGGTTATGACATATATTACCACAGTGGATTGGATATTCATGTACAGCGTACGTGTGTATATGGTTTTCATATATTGGAGTTCGTATACATACGGCTGGCGTGTTACGTATTCCTAGTCCTACGTATTTTGGGACTGGGGCGTGACATGTTTTTGTGGTGGCCCATGCAGGTCAAGAATATATTGTCTCGGTTACGTAACTGTACCGAACAAGCCTGCGTATAGGAATAGAGTATAAGGATCTCATCCACGCTTGACTGAAATTCATCCTTCCTATTTAATACTTGCATCCTGTTTGATTCCTGTACTTTTTCTAATCGTTTCGTACATCAACTGCAGAGAGATGGATATGCAAAATGGATGTACTGCCGCCGATGGTGACACAACTTCTGGAGTCAATGGTCAGACTCAAGAAGGGACCCCAACGATTCCTAGGCTTCCGGGGCCAGATGGACAGACTCACACCCCAGTTCCATCTGATCTTCCCGCTTCACCTATTGGGAACCTTCCACCTGTCCCAGTACCGCAAGATGGCCAAGCGCAGATGTTCCAATTCTTTCAGATGATGATACAGGAACAGAGGCAGCAGGCAGCCGAGCAGAGGCAAGAATTTTTGGCAGCACTGGAGAGGATGGCTGCACAGGCTACTGTACCAACCCAAGCACTAGCTCCAGTACCTCGAGCTAGGGTTGGATCAGTAAAGGATTTTGTTCAGATGGGTACAAGGCAGTACAAGGGCACTGAGAGCCCGGAGGAGACTACCAACTGGATCACTCACACGCAGAAGCTACTGGAGGCATCGCAGTTACCCACGGACCTATGGATGACGGGTGTATGGACGCTTCTAGATGGTAATGCTCATCACTGGTGGGAATCCATGGAGCGCAAGTTGGGTACTTACCAGACTTGGGAGCAGTTCTTGGAGTGCTTTGAGGGAAAGTACTTCCCGGACACTGTCAGGGACACCTTGTATGATCAGTTTCTTCACTTAGAGCAAGGGAACCGAACCGTAGACGAGTATGATGCCGAGTTTAGTCGACTCAGCAAATATGGCGCTGCTTTGATACCAAATGACTTGGCTAAGGCTAAGAGATTTCATCGAGGACTGACCCAGGAGCTTCAACATTATACAAGCTCGCAGTCCCGAGTCTCTTACGCTGAACTACTGACAGAGGCCAGATTTCAGGAAACCATTAGCAGAGGAAATGGAGGTCAGCTGCGGACACAACAAGGATCAGCAAGGATACAGCAGGGACCGGCAAGGACACAGCAGGGAGGACCTATCAGACGTCCCTTGGCACAACAGCATCAGCAACACCGAGCAGCACCGTACCAGAATCTGGGGAAGCCCTATTGCAGTTATTGTGGGAGGAACGGACATATTTCGAGAGATTGTCGGACTCGCTTGGGTCAGTGTATGAGATGTAAACCCCCTGTTTTTTCAAAATTTTAAATTTGAATTTTTCACAATTTTCTGGAATTTTCTGGATTTTTCTGTAATTAAAATCAGGGTTTTAAATATTAAATGATTTTTTAATAGATAATAAATGATATTAAAATATTATAAAAATAATATTTTTGGGTGTAGAATGATAAACTGGACCTAGGACAATTTTTCTGGAATTTATCGGACCCGGACCTATTTTTAAACACCTAAAATCTATTTATTTATTTATTTATTTATTAAACTATTTATTGGTTATTATTATTATTATTATTAATCTTATTATTTAAACCCAGCCCGCGGCCCACCGGGCCCAGCCCCAAACCCGGCCCAGCCCCGGCCTAGCGGGTCGGGCGGGTCGGCCAGACCCGCGAGCCCGACCCGCGACCCGCTTTCCCTCTCCCCTCCCACGAACCCGATTCCTCCGGCGGCCGCCCGCTTCTTCCGCCGCCCTCCGCGCCTCGCCGGCCACGTCGTCGTCCCCTCCGCGCTGCCCGGCCCACGATCCGCCTTCTCCGCCACGTCTCGGCCTCCCCTCTCCCTCTCCCCTCCCTATAAATCCCCCGCTCCCTCTCCCCTCCGGCAAGACCCCTCCCCTCCGGCCACGCACCGCGCCCCGCACCACCACGCTGCCACCGCCTCCGGCGCCACCGTCCCGCTCGTCGCGTCCAGCCGACTCCCCCGGCCCCCTCCATCCTCTTCCTCCCCTCTCCTCCGCCTGCCTCCGGCCACGAGCAGCAGCGGCAGCAGCAAGCCGCAGCTCCGGCCGCCCCGCGCCGCCTCCGCCGCCTCCCAGCACGCCACCGCGTACCCGCGCTGCCCCCGGCCCCCTCCACCTCAGCCCGGCCGCCCCAAGCCGCCTGAGCTCCGCCGTCCAGACCCAAGCCCTAACCCTAATTTCCCCCCCGCGTGTCGGACACAGGACACGTGTCCTGTGTCGTGTCGGACACGATTCTGACCCCGGTTTTTGGGTCCAGTTCAGGTGCGTGTATCTTCTTGCTCGTAGCTCGGATTTTGATTCCGCAAATTGCGTTGCGAAGCCTGTATAACCCTCTCGGTGTCCGGATAAACCGCTCAGGGCATCGCGTCCTGTGGTGATCGCACATCGCGATCCAAAAACAGAAAAAAACCAGACCCTGTTTCACCCCGGAACTGAGTACGCCCCGCCAAACGGGACGACTTGGTCGCGTGCGATCTTCACAGATACGTGCGCGTCGTCGATACGGACGTGTGGGATTTCGCGGAAGCTGATTCGGGTGTGCGTACACACCGAAATCAACGCGTATCCGCGAACATCGTCCCATATCCGACTTTTCTGTAATTTACCCTAATTTTGTGTACACACGTCGGATCGAGACGAAACTTGCGCCATCGGACTCGTAGCAATACGCTGGTCCTATGGGTCAAGTTTGGTTCGATTCTGAGAACGTTGACGAAATCGCGTGTCGTGGGCCCCAAAGGCCCCGCTCGACGGGCGATTTTGTGATCGGCTCATCGGAATCCAATTCTGGAAGTTTCGTTGGATTCGTATCACCGTTCCTGACCTATTGACACTAAGTTTGGTGAATTTGGAGATCTTTGACCCGGACACATTTTTCGGTGCAAAGCGGGCCCGCATGTGGACCCCGTTTTGACCCGAAACTGCCGTTTTTGCCCTTGTCTCCAAATTGGACCCAAGGACAGGCGTTCCTAGCTGATTGATATTTTCTGGATCTGATGGTGATATTTATTTCAGCAACCGGAGTACCGCCTGCAATTTTAGCTGAAGACAGAGCAGCAATTGGAACCGGAACCGCAGGCAAGTGTACCTTGCCAAACCCTGCAGCTTGCTATTGATTTTCTGGACTTAATTATGCATCAGTGGGCAAGTAAAGCTTGTCAACTCGCAGTAATTCTTGTTATAGTTTCTTGTAGATTCATATGTAAACTTGTTCTAACTGCTCAACCCAGGACCGAGTGGCTTTACTTAGCGTCCGATTACCAGTCGGGTGCCAACCCCGTACGCGGAGTTGTGTAACGTCACATAGAGAGGGATATCGATACCCGATAATTCTTGTACTTGTCTTATCAAGTACACCAGAACCCAGGATACGTGTCACTATTTCATGAGACAGAGTCTTCCTGAGACATTCAAGGTGATTCTGTATAGGATGCATGTTTTATGACCTAGACATTACATTCATAGGCATTGATTCATAGCTATCAGACTTGCTGCATTAGTTATAATCGTGCGTGACATGGACATGAGGCATCGTGGACATGAGACGTGGGATTACATTGGGTGGGGGGAGACACACAGACTACAGGCTGATATTATATATATAAAACATAGTATATTTCAGAGTATAATTCATAGTTATTGCCACTACCGGCTCCTCGACACAGAGCTTGTAGTGGCTTCAGCCTGAGTTCTAGTGCTGCTCTCATATTGCATATCACTTAGCTGGTTACATAGCTTACCCTCTTGTTTAATTATCTGCTGCACTGCTTTTATTTTGGCTTGTATTTTCTGTACCTTGCTGTCCCTTGAGGACCTGGATCCGGATTATGTCCCCAGGTACAGCTGACGAGAACTACCCCGAGGTGTACGGTACAGGAGCACTCCTTGGAGCAGAACCAGGAACCGAGGACAAGATAGTGGCAGAAGACTTCTCCTGAGTACCGGCTTCATTTGCTCAGTATTTCTATTTTCTGTTGATTTAATTCCTGTCTATTTCCTTTAATGTAACAGACTGATTCTCGGATTGTTTCCCGAGACACTTATTTGAGATTGCTTATTTATTTCCATTTGCAACATGTCTGGCAATTAATCTGTGTTTATTCTGTGGATGAGAGTAGAAATACCTTAGACTTCTAACATTTTCCTATTAGACTACGGCTTAAGCATGCCCTGATGGATCTATTAAATTGGGTTGTCCATCGGTGCATGCTGCTGGCCATTGCCACATGTCCGGTCCCTCGATATTTTGGGACTGGGGCGTGACATAGTTTTTGTGGTGGCCTATGCAGATCTACGACTAAATTGTTCGGTTTTAACTTAGGGACCGAACAGGCCTGCAATAAGATAGGATAAGTTTTTAGGTTCTCATCCACTTGCTTAAATTATTTTTGATATCTGTATCGTATTCGAACTAATTTTGACTTGCATCTTGCCTTGATTCCTGTGCGCCTCTTATTATTTATTTTGGATGCAGGGAAATGGACCCACAAGAGTGCAACGAGACTCCCGCAGGAACACCACAAGCTACAGGTGTCACCTATGACGACGAAGTGACACCAGTCGGAGGAGTTCCATCAACTCAACAGAGCCAGCAGGCAGGTCGACCTACCTCCAGATTCTGGCGCGATGATATCCCGCCTCTGCCGCAGTTCGTCCCACCAATGCCCGTACTCCCACAAGGACAGCCAATTGACGGACAGCTGATATTCCAAATGATCTACGCGATGATGCAAGCACAGCAACAAGTCCAATACGAGACTCAGCGTCGCGAGGCTGACTTCTTGAGGAACAGTATAGTAACTGTACTGGAGCAGGCCAACCTACCAGCTCGACGGCCATCGACGGGCTCAATCACTGACTTCCGCCAACTGAAGCCCCGCACTTTCTCCGGCAAGGAAGAGCCCACAGAAGTTCATGAATGGCTCACCAACATTCGGCATCAACTTGAAGCAGCTGAGCTTCCACGGGAACGCTGGATGACTGTCGTCCGAATGCAATTGACAGGCAACGCGCACCACTGGTAGTTGTCTGAGGAGACGCGGCTCGGACCAGACCGAGTTACTTGGGAGGAGTTCTACAGACTCTTCCAAGAGATATACATTCCAGCCATCGCTCGATCAGAACTGCGAGACAAGTTCAATCGCCTCACCCAGGACTCTATGACGGTGGAAGAATACAACGCAGAATTCATTCGTCTGAGCCGCTTTGCCCCCACCCTGATCCCGACAGAGGAAGAGAAGGCCGAGAAATTCTTCGACGGACTGAACTTCGAGCTACAGAGACTCATCGGATCCGTCGCACCTACCTCCTACTCGGACGTTCTCGCTGCAGCCCGACGCATGGAACGCGTCACCAGGAGAGAGTCTCGCCACAAGCGGCCAATCACCTCAGCACCAGACAGAGCATCACCGGGAGAATCTGCAAAGAGATCTCACATGAACCAGCCACCCAGGACAACTTCGCAGACCCTTCCTACCTGTCACTACTGCGGGAAGATAGGCCATGTCGAGAAGGACTGCAGACGCAAGTTGGGATTGTGCCTGATTTGCGGCACCAATCAACACCTAGCCAAGGACTGTCCCCAGCATCGAGATGGAGCACCAAGGGCAAACCAACCAGCTTTACCAGCACCGAGGCCACCTCTGGCACCTCAAGCGACACTCTTCCAGCAAGCCCAGCAGCAGCAGAGGAATCTACCATAAGGACGAGGACAAGCTTATGCGATGACCGTGTAGGACGCTGATGCGCGTAAGTGATTCGTAGTTATCCGTTTCTAGTCTTGTTAGCTCGTGCCTATTGGTTCGTGACCTCAGCCCCAACCTAGTAATTTGCAACTTGTTAATAACAATCTGGTTTTCATAAAAAATTGTAGTTCTTTTGGCTTTAACTAGATTTTTCTGGAAAGTGCATAACTTCCATTCATAGGGAAACAGTATTTCCCTAAGTATCTTGTGATGTGTTTCGAACGATACTTGCAACCGTATCACCTCTGCTGACCGATTATTCTTTGATTGCGAGGATGCAATCCTCTTAAGGGGGTAGATTGTAAACCCCCTGTTTTTTCAAAATTTTAAATTTAGATTTTTCACCATTTTCTGGAATTTTCTGGATTTTTCTGTAATTAAAATCAGGGTTTTAAATATTAAATAATTTTTTAATAGATAATAAATGATATTAAAATATTATAAAAATAATATTTTTGGGTGTAGAATGAAAAACTGGACTTAGGGCAATTTTTCTGGAATTTATTGGGCCCCGGACCTATTTTTAAACACCTAAAATCTATTTATTTATTTATTTATTTATTAAACTATTTATTGGTTCTTATTATTATTATTATTAATCTTATTATTTAAACCCAGCCCGCGGCCCACTGGACCCGGCCCACCGGGCCCAGCCCCAAACCCGGCCCAGCCCCGGCCTAGCGGGTCGGGCGGGTCGGCCAGACCCGCAAGCCCGACCCGCGACCCGCTTTCCCTCTCCCCTCCCACGAACCCGATTCCTCCGGCGGCCGCCCGCTTCTTCCGCCGCCCTCCGTGCCTCGCCGGCCACGTTGTCGTCCCCTCCGCGCTGCCCGGCCCACGATCCGCCTTCTCCGCCACGTCTCGGCCTTCCCACTCCCTCTCCCCTCCCTATAAATCCCCCGCTCCCTCTCCCCTCCGGCAAGACCCCTCCCCTCCGGCCACGCACCGCGCCCCGCACCACCACGCTGCCACCGCCTCCGGCGCCACCGTCCCGCTAGTCGCGTCCAGCCGACTCCCCCGGCCCCCTCCATCCTCTTCCTCCCCTCTCCTCCGCCTGCCTCCGGCCACGAGCAGCAGCGGCAGCAGCAAGCCGCAGCTCCGGCCGCCCCGCGCCGCCTCCGCCGCCTCCCAGCGCGCCGCCGCGTACCCGCGCTGCCCCCGGCCCCCTCCACCTCAGCCCGGCCGCCCCAAGCCGCCTGAGCTCCGCCGTCCAGACCCAAGCCCTAACCCTAATTTCCCCCCCGCGTGTCGGACACAGGACACGTGTCCTGTGTCGTGTCGGACACAATTCTGACCCCGGTTTTCGGGTCCAGTTCAGGTGCGTGTATCTTCTTGCTCGTAACTCGAATTTCGATTCCGCAAATTGTGTTGCGAAGCCTGTATAACCCTCTCGGTGTCCGGACAAACCGCTCGGGGCATCGCGTCCTGTGGTGATCGCACACCGCGATCCAAAAATAGGAAAAAATCAGACCATGTTTCACCCCGGAACTGAGTACGCCCCGCCAAACGGGACGACTTGGTCGTGTGCGGTCTTCACAGATACGTGCGCGTCGTCGATACGGATGTGTGGGATTTTGCGAAAGCTAATTCGGGTGTGCGTGCACACCGGAATCAACGCGTATCCGCGGACATCGCCCCGTATCCGACTTTTCTGTAATTCACCCTAATTTTGTGTACACACGTCGGATCGAGACGAAACTTACGCCATCGGACTCGTAGCAATATGCTAGTCCTGTGGGTCAAGTTTGGTTCGATTCTGAGAGCGTTGACGAAATCGCGTGTCGTGGGCCCCACAGGCCCCGCTCGACGGGCAATTTTGTGATCGGCTCATCGAAATCCAATTCTGGAAGTTCCGTTGGGTTCGTATCACCGTTCCTGACCTTTTGACACTAAGTTTGGTAAATTTGGAGACCTTTGACCCGGACACATTTTTCGGTGCAAAGCGGGCCCGCATGTGGATCCCGTTTTGACCCGAAACTGCCGTTTTTGCCCTTGTCTCCAAATTGGACCCAAGGACAGGCGTTCCTAGCTGATTGATATTTTCTAGATCTGATGGTGATGTTTATTTCAGTAACCGGAGTATCGCCTGCAATTTCAGCTGAAGACAGAGCAGCAATTGGAACCGGAACCGCAGGCAAGTGTACCTTGCCAAACCCTGCAGCTTGCTATTGATTTTCTGGACTTAATTATGCATCAGTGGGCAAGTAAAGCTTGTCAACTCGCAGTAATTCTTGTTATAGTTTCTTGTAGATTCATATGTAAACTTGTTCTAACTGCTCAACCCAGGACCGAGTGGCTTTACTTAGTGTCCGATTACCAGTCGGGTGCCAACCCCGTACGCGGAGTTGTGTAACGTCACATAGAGAGGGATATCGATACCCGATAATTCTCATACTTATCTTATCAAGTATACCAGAACCCAGGACACGTGTCACTATTTCATGAGACAGAGTCTTCCTGAGACATTCAAGGTGATTCTGTATAGGATGCATGTTTTATGACCTAGATATTACATTCATAGGCATTGATTCATAGCTATCAGACTTGCTGCATTAGTTATAATCGTGCGTGACATGGACATGAGGCATCATGGACATGAGACGTGGGATTACATTAGGTGGGGAGAGACACACAGTCTATAGGCTGATATTATATATATAAAACATAGTATATTTCAGAGTATAATTCATAGTTATTGCCTCTACCGGCTCCCCGACACAGAGCTTGTAGTGGCTTCAGCCCGAGTTCTAGTGTTGCTCTCATATTGCATATCACTTAGCTGGTTACATAGCTTACCCTCTTGTTTAATTATCTGCTGCACTGCTTTTATTTTGGCTTGTATTTTCTGTACCTTGCTGTCCCTTGAGGACCTGGATCCGGATTATGTCCCCAGGTACAGCTGACGAGAACTACCCCGAGGTGTACGGTACAGGAGCACTCCTTGGAGCAGAACCAGGAACCGAGGACAAGATAGTGGCAGAAGACTTCTCCTGAGTACTGGCTTCATTTGCTCAGTATTTCTATTTTCTGTTGATTTAATTCCTGTCTATTTCCTTTAATGTAACAGACTGATTCTCGGATTGTTTCCCGAGACACTTATTTGATATTGCTTATTTATTTTCATTTGCAACATGTCTGGCAATTAATCTGTGTTTATTCTGTGGATGAGAGTAGAAATACCTGAGACTTGTAACATTTTCCTGTTAGACTACAGCTTAAGCATGCCCTGATGGATCCATTAAATTGGGTTGTCCATCGGTGCGTGCTGCTGGCCATTGCCACGTGTTCGGTCCCTCGATATTTTGGGACTGGGGCGTGACATGAGATGTGGCTCTGGACAGCACCTGGCGAGGGACTGCCCAATGCAGCAGATACTTCCACCTCCAGCTCAGAGATTAGCGCTTCCTGCACCGAAGCCAACCCAGCAGATGACTGGACCGGGAGCACCTCGACCCCCGACAGCAGGAGGATTTCAGAGAGGACCACCGCTACCTACTCAGGAGGAGCAGTATATGAGGACTGGACATGGACAGCCACAGAGGAACGGGCGAGCTTTTGCATTAGAGGTAGATGACATGGATCATGAGGTGGATGTCATAGCAGGTATTACCCTTGCTTTTACTTTTCCTGCTGTGACATTATTTGATACAGGAGCCACCCACTCATTCATATCATCTAGTTTTATTGCCAAACACAACATTGCTTCTACACCATTATCTAGTTGTGTTAGAATTCTAACCGGAGGAGGAGTTGTACCAGTTAGTCGAGTTTGTAGATCGGGCCCTATAGTGATACGTGGCAGAGAGATGAACGTCCAACTCTTAGTCCTTCCTATGCCGTCTTTTGATATTGTGCTTGGAATGGACTGGCTAAGCAAGTACCATGCTTTCTTCGATTGCTTTGGAGGAAGCATTCTTTTTAAGGTACCAGGCCAGCCTGAACTTGAGTTTGTCCGAGGATCCACAGAAATCCTTGATGGTATGCAGCTCGCAATGGACGATGTTGTCTATCACCCTATTATTTCAGAATTTTTAGACGTATTTCCAGAGGATTTGCCAGGACTACCCCCAGACAGAGACGTAGAGTTTTTAATTGAACTAGCACCCGGAGCAGCACCTATAGCATCGCATGTTTACAGACTAGCGAAGAAGGAGATGGACGAGCTGAAGGCACAGTTAAAAGAGCTAGAGGAGAAAGGTTTCATCCGACCGAGTGCATCACCCTGGGGAGCCCCAGTGTTGTTTGTACCCAAGAAGGATGGGTCAGTGCGTATGTGCATTGACTACAGAGCCTTGAATGCAGTGACAGTGAAGAACAAATATCCATTGCCACGCATTGATGACTTGTTTGATCAACTCAGTGGAGCTAAGGTATTCTCGAAGATAGATTTGAGATCGGGATATCACCAAGTGAAGGTACGGAAGCAGGACATTTCGAAGATCGCATTCAGGACAAGATATGAACACTACAAGTTTTTGGTCATGCCATTTGGATTGACCAATGCTCCAGCGATCTTCATGGACTTGATGAATCGAGTCTTCTACCGTACTTGGACCAGTTCGTGGTCGTCTTCATAGATGATATACTTTTCTATTCGAAGAGCCACGAGGAGCACGAGGAGCACCTGCGGATTGTTCTAGAGACTTTGAGGAGAGAGCAGTTATATGCTAAACTCAGCAAATGTGAGTTCTTCTTGGACAGAGTTTCATTTCTTGGGCATGTTGTTACAGGAGATGGTATTTCTGTTGATCCAGAGAAGATCTCAGCAGTTGAGACATGGCCTGTTCCTAAATCAGCAGCAGAGGTAAGGAGTTTCCTTGGACTTGCGGGATATTACCGACGGTTCGTGGAAAACTTCTCAAGGATAGCGGCACCTATGACCCGCTTGACTTGTAAGGATCAAGAATTTATATGGACTGACGAGTGTCAAGCAGCCTTCGAAGAGTTGAAGAAGCGACTGACTACAGCACCAGTATTGACGATTCCGTCGGGATCAGGAGGTTATGTGATCTACAGTGACGCATCAGGAAAAGGCTTAGGATGCGTATTGATGCAGCATGGCAAGGTGATTGCATATGCATCTAGGCAGTTACGAGTACATGAGAAGAAATATCCGACTCATGACTTGGAACTTGCAGCCGTTGTATTTGCCCTGAAGCTATGGAGACATTACTTATATGGGGAACGAGTGGAAATCTATACAGACCACAAAAGCCTCAAGTACGTCTTCACGCAGAAGGAGTTAAATATGAGGCAACGTCGATGGCTCGAGTTGATGAAAGATTTCGAGATAGAGCTACATTATCATCCAGGCAAGGCTAACGTGGTAGCAGACGCATTAAGCCGGAAGCCAGCAGCTTACTTCTTGACAGCACAGAGAGAACTATTGGAGGACTTGCGAGAGCTTGGCATTGAAGTGATACTACCCGGAGCAGATGGGACACTAGCCAACTTGCAAGTTCAATCATCATTGGTAGAGAGGATTAAGGCAGCTTTGCCTACAGATGCCAGATTCAGGAGACTAAAGGAAAGGACTGAGGCTGGAGAGCAGACCGGATTGCGCATTCACGAGGATGGGATATTACGATGTGGTGATCGTCTTTATGTTCCAAATGGAGAGATTCGACAGGAGCTGATGGCAGAGGCTCATAGTTCAATTTATTCTATTCATCCTGGAGGTACCAAGATGTATCGTGACTTACGACAACACTTTTGGTGGCATGGAATGAAGAGAGAGATAGCTCGCTTTGTAGCTAAATGTCTGGTATGTCAACAAGTGAATGCGGAGCACCAGAGGACAGCAGGATTATTGCAACCACTTTCGATTCCAGAGTGAAAATGGGAGCACATCACTATGCACTTCGTCATGGGTTTTCCCAAGAGTCCAAGTGGGAGAGATGCAGTGTGGGTAATAGTGGACCGACTCACCAAGTCAGCCCATTTTATACCTTTTAGAGTGGGTCAGTCTACAGAAGCTTTAGCTGACTTATATATGAGGCAGATCGTGAGATTGTACGGCATACCAGTCAGCATTGTATCGGACAGAGATTCGTGCTTCACATCGCACTTTTGGAGGAGCATGCAAGAGAGTCTTGGTACTCGTCTGAAGTTCAGTATATCTTACCACCCGCAGACAGATGGGCAGTCGGAGCGTACTA
Organism: Iris macrosiphon; assembly: GCA_036927795.1. NCBI lineage: Eukaryota > Viridiplantae > Streptophyta > Magnoliopsida > Asparagales > Iridaceae > Iris > Iris macrosiphon. Next base: position 300,947,417 of record JAYESA010000004.1, read on the forward strand.
TTCAGACCTTGGAGGATATGTTGAGGGCTTGCATGTTAGACTTCGGAGGATCATGGGAGGACCACCTACATCTTGTAGAGTTTTCTTACAACAATAGCTATCAAGCGAGTATTCAGATGGCTCCGTTTGAAGCATTGTATGGAAGAAAATGTAGGTCTCCTGTGTGTTGGAGTGACGTGGGAGAACGTCAGATTTTGGGACCCGAGTTGGTGGTCAACACCGTAGAGACAGTCAAGAAGATTCAGGGACACTTGCGAGCAGCGCAAGACAGGCAGAAGCAGTGGACAGACCTTCATCGTCGTCCCTTGGAGTTCAAAGAGGGCGATCATGTCTTCTTGAGGATATCACCGACCAGAGGCACCATCCGATTCGGAGGACGCGGCAAGTTGAGTCCAAGGTATATTGGACCATTTGACGTGCTCGAGAGAGTCGGAGAGGTGGCATATCGACTTGCGCTACCACCTTCACTGGAGGGAGTACATGACGTATTCCATGTGTCGCAGCTCAGGCGATATGTGGCAGACAGCAGTCATGTTCTCGACCATTCAGAGATCACCATTGGGCCGAGCTTGTCTTACCAAGAGCAACCCGTGGGAATCCTTGATCGTTGAGAGAAAGTGTTGAGGAACCAGTCTATTCCCTTGGTTCGCGTAGCATGGAGGCATGGCGCGCCAGAAGAATCAACTTGGGAGCGCGAGGACGACATGCGCAAGCATTTTCCGAACCTATTCGCAGACCAAGGTATGAATTTACATTGTTAATTTATATCTTATACCATCCTTGCATTCTATCATGGCTTAATTTTAATTTCGAGGATGAAATTTTTACAAGTTGGGTAGAATGTAAAACCCCCTTCCTAGAAAATCGTATATACCCTTTATTTATTAATTATTAATTAAATTGTAGTAATTAGGTCTAAATAGGAGAAATAGATTTTTAATAATTTTTATTTTAGGTGTTCGGGCACTTAGAGGACTTATGGGACCATCAGAAATTTTTTGAAATTTATTCCATGTAGGAGACCCCTTGAGCAGTTGCTAGCCTAATGGTGTGCATTATTCTAATCCATGAATTTTCTTATGAGTATATATATAATATATATATGTATACACAAATATATATATGTATATATATATTTAGAAAGAAAAAGAAAAGAAAGTAAAAGAAATAATTAAATAAGATTAACTAATAAATATAATAATAATAATAATAATAACAACTACTATGTTACCATTCTTAAACCATTCCTAGGAATTTGCTTCCAGACCTTCTTTAGTAACTTGCTGCTAGTGCCGCCCTTTAATACTTGCTGCTAGTGCCGTCCTTTAATACTTGCTGCTAGGACCCCTTCACCCCCTTTGGCCGAACTATATTCCCACTTCAGCGGCTAACTCCCAGACCCGACCCTTTGGCTCTCTCCCTATTATATATATATATATATATATATATATATATATATATATATATATATATTTATCTCTCAAAAACCCTAACCTAAATCTCCAGACCTCCTCTTCTCATCTAGAGCCGTCACCGCAGTCAGAGAAGCCCCGCCAAGCCGTCCAAACCATCCCGACGACTCCGACCTCGCGCACTGCGGATTCCCACACGAGGCACCTTCGCTCCGGAATTGTTTTCCATTGACTCGCTCAACCAAACACCGTTCCGTCTTCACCGGTATGCTCACCCCTTAACCCTCTTCCATAGTTGTATTATAGCCAACCTCGAAAAACGTGTACCCCTAGGCAAAAAATAGCGTCCAAAGTGGGCGCGAGCAGACCCAATTCTGGAATCGCAGAAAACTGCTGTGACCACCCATATTGCCGAGTTCGTATCTCCCACCACAAAGATCCGAATTCGGTGATTCTTTTTGATACATGTAGAACACTTGACCTAGTTTATTTTCTGTCAAATAACCCTATATTATTAGCTGTTGTGGATATAGTTAAATTCGTCACAAAACTGCACGAACCCATTTTTTCCAGATTTCCAAAAGTTGGAAAACGGAGCGCGCCCCGCCAAACGGGACCGCCCCGTCGTGTACCAAGTATACCGAATGGTGCACGCAACGTAACCGGACACGTAAAAATTTATGGGAACTGATTCGGACGCGTGTGCGCGCCGGAATCAGGCCGTATCCGCGGACACACCCCGTATCGCAACTTTTGTGGAACTCGCGCGTATTTTGTGCACGCTAGTTTGATTGCGACGAAACTTGCGCCACTTGACTCATGGTAACGCGCTGGTCCTGTAATCCAATTTTCACGCAATTCTGAGACGGTTGACCAAATCGCCAATTGGCGGGCCCCACAGTTGACTTTTTGGACAAAATTATGTTCGGCTCATCGGAATCCACATTTGGACATACCGTTGGGTTCGTATTAATATCTAGAGTTGTTTGACCTATAGTTTGTCCCATTTAGAGACTGTTACCCTTGGCACGTTTTTCGGTGCAAAGTAGGCCACACGTGGACCCCACTTTTGCCCGAAATTACCGTTTTGCCCCTGTGTCCAAATTGGACGAAAGGGATGTACTTTTTTAGCTATTTTGCTCATTCCGGAAACATTGGTGATATTTATTTCAGCATCCGGAGACGTTTGTTCGGAGTCCTTAGTTCCAGGTTCCGTGTCCTTGACATTTGGGCGCGTACACTTTACAGATTTCTTGCCAGGCAAGTATACCTTGCCATTGTACTGTATTTACATTCCATATGAGGCATGCATGTTTATTTTCTGTTTATTTAGTTCATTTATTTTAACTGCTATATAAACTGCGCGTCCAAGGAAACTTGGGTGCAACGACGGTGTCGTCGTACTATGTTTTTATTTATATATATGCATTAGACCTACTTTATGAGACTACCCCATCTTCATGAGGCATTTATGTTTCATTGGCCATGACACTATTCTTATACGAGTGTGAGTCACATGTAGGACACGGACTTGCGTACTCGGCTGGCCACTGGTACGTAATAGGTCGTGCGACGGATATGGATAACTGCCAATAGAAATTTTGCATGCTAGTAGACCTGGCGGTTATTAGAGGTTTATCGTGTCATGGATATGACATGCTTAGAGCATTGGGTGGGGAGAACAACAAGTACCGCATTTGAGCTCCTTTACACTTTTTCTATTGTGCGCCCGGATTCTCCGCCGGAGATACGGGTGGTGATGACCACTATATATTATATTATTATCAGGCGGGCCTCCGGCGTTCGAAAGTCGTCGTACCTTTTTAGGCCCCTGGATCTCCAATAGAGAACCATGCCAAATCCCAGATTTTCAGCCAGATAGCTCACTTGTGGGAAAATGTGTTCTTAACTGCATTCACTTAGACGGTTAGACGACCCCAATGGATGTTTATTTTCAGTACTTTATTAGCATGTGCTTTTTGTATCTTGTTACGTCCCTCTGAGGACCTGGTCCCTTCCAGATATAGGTGAGCAGGAGTACCCGCAGGAGTATGGACCTGGACCTGACGCTACCTATCAGTCTGAGACGATCTTACCTTCTAATTATATGTGATTCATTGCAGCTGTTTAGAGATTTTAGTTGCTATTCTTTTCGAGACATTTATTCTTATATTAGAGTTTATTCTCTTCTCTCTTTAGTAGTTTATTATAGTCGATTTGCAGTAGATTTGTTTCCACCCGACTATCACACTATGAGATTACTATTTGAGACTGCTTCTTTGATATTCAGTTATTGATTTCCATTATTCTATTATTTGTGCTGTGGATGAGATATAGAACTGCGTGTGACTTGTTGTGACATATATTACCACAGTGGATTGGATATTCATGTACAGCGTACGTGTGTATATAATTTCCATATATTGGAGTTCGTATACATACGGCTGGCGTGTTACGTATTCCTAGTCCTACGTATTTTGGGACTGGGGCGTGACAATGTCGATTCCCTAATTCAGGAGAATAGGATCAAAAATTAATTTCTGGAAACCAAATTTGAATTCTGGAAGAAGAGATTTGGGAAAAAATTATTATACCTAGGTTTTCTTTGGGAAGAAGGAGAAGTACTATGGTGTTCGTGTCCGGCGAGGAGGCGGCGTGTCCGACGAGGTGGTGATGGTTGCCTGCGGGGGGGGGGGGGGTGCGCCGGCCGTCTGCGACAGCAGCGGTGGCAGCAGCAGCAGTAGTACAGTAGTAACAGCAGCGGCAGAGGCAGCAGCGGCGGTAGCGGCGGCGCGTCGGCGGCGTTCGTGGCGGTGGCGGCCTACGACAGCAGCAGTAATGGTAATTGTAGGAGTAAGGAAAGAAATAAGAAGGAGATGAAGATAGGAAGCGATTTTACTGCTGGTCACTTATTTAAAGGGGGTAAGGCTAGGTCTCATGGAGAGGAAGGATGGAGGAAAGGGAAACATGTGTTCCCTTGGAAATGAAGAAGGAAGAAGAAGGCTACAGGTGAAAAGATGGGTGGTGAGTCAGGGAGAAGCTGTTGGTTTCCCCTCTTCTTTCCCATGGATTTGGGTTTTGCACAAGACCCCTCCTAACATTCAAAAATTTATATATGACATAGTCCCCTTGCAATTAAAAATTTGCAAAACCTAAATTTATTAATTACATATAAGCCTTAGAGATAAAATGGAAAATAAAAATTATATAAAAATTTAAATGAATAGCTAGCAGCTATGACACTCTATCCTCCTTAGAAAATTTCGTCCTCGAAATTTAAATCAAAGAGTAGCTAACCTTGGTCAGCAAATAGGTATGGAAATTGCTTTTGCATGTCTTCTTCTTTTTCCCAAGTTGATTCCCCTGGAGAGTCCTTGTTCCAAGTCACTCGAACTAATGGAATGATCCAATTCCGGAGTATTTTGTCTCTATGATCCAAAATTTCAATAGGTCGTTGTTCGACGTGTAGAGTTGGTCCGATAGTGATTTCTGAATGATCCAGTATATGGTTCGGATCTGGTACATATCTTCGGAGCTGAGATACGTGAAATACATTGTGTACTCCTTCTAGTGTTGGGGGTAGGGCCAGTTTATAAGATACTTTCCCGATTTTCTCTAGTATATCAAATGGTCCAATATATCTTGGACTCAGCTTCCCTCTAGTCCCAAATCTAATTGTCCCTTTTGTTGGCGAGATCTTTAAAAATGCACGATCGCCAGGTTGAAATTCTAACATTCTTCGATGTTTATCAGCCCACATCTTCTATCTATCTTGGGCTGCTTGCAAATAATTTCTGATTGCCTTAACCTTGTCAACAGTTTGTGTCACTAATTCTGGGCCCAATAATTACCCTTTTCCTACATCTGTCCAGCACATTGGTGATCTATATTTTCTCCCATATAATGCTTCAAAAGGCGCCATCTTGATGCTAGTATGATAACTGTTGTTATAAAAAAATTCTACCAAATGTAAGTGATCGTCCCATGATCCTCCAAAATCTAAAGTACAGGCTCTCAACATGTCCTCTAGAGTTTGAATTGTCCTTTCTGATTGACCATTTGTTTGTGGATGGTATGCTGAACTAAATTTTAACTGAGTGCCGAGACTTTCTTGCAGACTCTTCCAGAAATGTGAAGTAAATCTAGTGTCTCTATCTGAAACAATACTTACCGGTATTTCATATTGACTGACAATATGTTTCATATACAGGTCTGCTAATACTTCTGTTGGTTGTCCTACTCGGAATGGTATAAATCGAGCTGATTTAGTAAGTCTTTCTATGATGACCCAGATAGCATTGTTACCTCTTTGGGTCTTAGGTAGCCCGGTCATGAAATCTATTGTGATATGCTCCCACTTCCATTCAGAAATTGGAAGAGGTTGAAGGAGACCTGTTGTCCTTTGATGTTCTGTTTTTACTTGCTGGCAGACAAGACATTTGAACACAAATTTGGCAATTTCTCGCTTCATTCCATGCCACCAAAAATTCTGTTTCAGGTCCTTATACATCTTAGTACTCCCTGGATGAATGGAATATTGCGAGTTATGAGCTTCTGACATGATTTTTGTTCTTAGATTTCCATTGGGTACACACAATCGATCTCCGAATATTAACGATCCATCTGTATGCTTCCTTATTCCAGTCTGGAGTCCTTCCACGGTTTGGTTCCATATTTTCTGGAGTTTAGGGTCTCCTTGTTGAGCTTCCTTAATTCTGTCTACTAAAGAAGATTGTATTTGTAAATTTTCCCATAATCCTTCTGATGTTGGGTATATTACTTATATTCCCATCTTATTTAGGTCCTTGAGAATTTTCTTTGATGTATTCATGAAGAATGCCATTGGTTTCCTGCTTAAAGCATCTGCTACTTTATTTGCTTTGCCTGGGTGGTATTCTAATTCCATATCAAAGTCTTTGAGTAATTTCAACCATCTTCTTTGCCTCATATTAATCTCTTTCTGGGTGAACACATATTTCAGACTTTTGTGATCTGTATATATCTTAATTCTCTCTCCGTATAAATAGTGTCGCCATAGTTTGAGTGCAAAAACTACAGCCGCTAGTTCTAGATCATGAGTTGGGTAATTCCTCTCATGCTGCTTCAGTTGTCGAGAGGCATAAGCTATAACCCTTTCATGTTGTATCAGTACACAACCTAGTCCATTTCCTGATGCATCGCTGTATATTTCATATCCTCCTGATCCCGATGGTAAGGCCAGTATCGGTGCTAAAATCAATCTTTCTTTCAATTCATCAAAAGTTGTTTGGCATTTCTCTGTCCAATTGAATTTTTCTTCCTTTCGGGTCAGCCGAGTTAATGGTTCTGCAATTCTTGCAAAATTTTCTACAAATCTTCTATAGTATCCGGCTAATCCCAAGAAACTTTGAATTTCTGCTACAGACTTTGGCGTTGGCCAGGATTTAACAGCTTCTACCTTCTTTGGATCTAATAAAATACCTTCTCTGGTGATTATATGACCTAGAAATGATATTTGACTTAGCCAAAATTCACATTTACTGAATTTAGCGTACAATTGTTCCTGCCTTAGGGTTTGCAATATCACCTTCAGATGTTCTTCGTGTTCTTCCTCATTCTTTGAATATATGAGGATGTCGTCAATGAATACAATTATGAATTTATCCAAATACTGGTAAAATATCCGATTCATTAGGTCCATAAATATAGCAAGAGCATTTGTTACTCCAAATGGCATGACCAGGAACTCGTAATGTCCATAACGAGTCCTAAAGGCAGTTTTCTGAATGTCTTCCCTCTTGACCTTTACTTGATGATATCCAGATCTTAAATCAATCTTTGAAATACCTTAGCTTTCCCTAATTGATCAAATAGTTCATTTATTCGGGGCAAAGGATACTTATTCTTGATTGTTACTTCATTCAGGGCTCTATAATCAATTACCAATCGTAGGGTCCCGTCTTTCTTTTTCACGAAAAGTACTGGTACACCCCACGGTGAAGCACTGGGCTGAATAAATCATTTTGCCAATAATTCCTTTATTTGTTTATTTAGTTCAGCCAATAATTCCTTATTCATTGGATATATTTTCTTAGCTATAGTTGCTGCTCCAGGCACCAAATTGATGGAAAATTCTATTGCTCTATCTGGTGGCAGTCCAGGTAATTCATCAGGAAATACATCCTTGAATTCCTTTACTATCTTTGGAAATTTTTTCTCTTCTAGTTCTTAAAATCTTCCTTGAATTGGTAGTTTAAATTTTTCTAATTCCATAGCATCAAATTCTTTCTGATCTCGAACAAATTCATATAGCTCTCCATTAGTGAGCTGGAACTGGACCTTTCCTTGACCACAGTCTATATTTGCCAATGTCTTGGTTAACCAATCCATTCCTAGCACTACATCATAATTGTTCATTGGAAATACTAATAATCTTACTTGAAAAGCTGCACCACCTAATTTAACTGGACAAGCTTCGCAGACCCGACTAATTTCTACCGTACCATTATCCGTAAGAATATTTAGTTTCTTAAGTAATGGTTGCGATTTGATTTCATGAAGAACTATAAATGCTGATGATATAAGTGAATGGGTTGCCCCAGAATCAAATAATACTGATGTCGAACAATTTGAAACCAGAATAGTACCTGTTACCACCTCTTCGGCCAGTTCTGTCTCATCAGTATTCATCATGAACGCCTGCCCTTGCTTTTTCTTTTTCCCAGTTTGAGGTTGGCTTGTTCTCTGAGCTTGCTGGAATTGGTGGGTTTGAGATGCAAAGGACGGTCTTTGCTGATTCCCATAAGTCAGCATGGCTTGAGGCATTGGTGCTTGCATCAAAGGTCGGGGACCATTTCGTTGAAATATAGGCCTGATATTGTTTCCTCGGAATGGAGGCCATGATCCTTGGTATTGGTTTTGTGTCGTTGATCCGGGAGTCCATTGTAGTGAACATTGGCCAGTCTGATGCCTATCCGATCCACACTTTAAACAGAGACCCAGGAATTTCCTGCAGTCAGCCTTCATATAACCTGGTTTGTGACAAAAGTGGAAAATAATTGGTCCTCCCGAGACATTAGTTTGAAAACGTTTGGACGATCCTTGCCATGAATGCTTTAAGGATGGATTTCCTATTTCCAAGGCCATTTTCTGAGGTTGGGATCAAAGCGGTTGTTCTTCATTTAACATCCTCTCCTGACTTCTAGCCGCTTCAGTAACCTCGGGATAAGTTTGGCACCGATAAGCCGCAACTCTACTTTTTAGCTGACTCCCTAGTCCTTCTAGGAATCTAGATACTTTGGTCTCCTCGTCAGCTATTAAATTTGGAGCAAAACGACTAAGTCTGGAGAATTCCGCAATATATTCATCTACTGTGAGTTTTCCTTGTTTCAAGTGAGTGAACTGTCGTTCCAACTCAATTCTAGCTGATTTTGGGAAGAACCTCCCTTCAAACTTTCTTTTGAATTCTCTCCAGGTTATTTTGTCTTCCGAATCCTCAGGATGTTCAGCACTCCACCAGTGCTCAGCGATGTCTTCTAATTGAATTCGAATTGTGGACACCATATCTTCAGGATTGATCTTTTCTGCCCTTAATAACCCTTCTATAGTCCTAATCCACTACCCGGCTTCGATTGGGCTCTCCGTTCCCTTAAACTTAGGAGGATTCAGGTTCCTAAAATCCTTCAATGAACCATCCTTAGAGTTGGTAGATGTTTGTAAATGTTCCAATATCGTGGCAGTTGTGGTCAAGGTCGTATCCGCACGCCGATTGTTGGATTCCAGAATTTGTTGAAATAACTTATACATATATCCGATAGAGGGTTCTGTCTGAGTTTGCGAGGATGATGCGTGGGATTGATCGTGGTTAGACATTATCCTGAAAAAATCCAAATAAAATTTCTTAGGAATAATCCTGAGATTGAAGAATAGAAGAGATGTTGAAATTCCTAAGAATTTACTGGAAAGCAGAGAGACATATAGGTACATAAAAGCATATTTCATTCACTAAAAGTCAAAATGTGATACAAATATGCTGCTAGAGTTACTTGCACATAGGCATACGCATATACTTAAGACTAATTACATTCCCATATTTCCTCCCTTGCCTAACTTTCATATATATACACATACACCTTACTTTTCACAAAAGACGCCTAATGGATAGGGGATCCTTACGCATAGTTGAATCTTCTCTTAGATCATCATCTCTCGTATTCGAATTATAGTCGCCTCCGGATGAGTATTCTGCCATTCTTCCAACGTCCCATTATAATCATTTTTATTGGGATCCGGATCCTCAGATGGTTGAGCCTTTATGAGTATATAGTAGTTTGTCCTATTGAAAAATACTTCCCTTTCGTCACTGGATCTGACACCATAGGATATTTGATTTCATAATGCACTCCATAGGCTCTTATCATTTGCTTGCGCGCTAGTCGCCATTTTCTTTTTGCAAAACTATAGTAATTGTCTAAGATGTGGCTAGAATTTCCTAGCCTAGCGTGAGGCATAAACCGAGGCATGTTCTACAATAAGGAACTTCAAGTCAGTATCACCCCCAAGTATCCCAAATAAAATCATAAAGTATCTTTAGATAATGGCTAGAAATCCAGGTTTACTTATATTCATTCCTAACCTATATCGCGCAACAAGTGTTTTTAACACCTAGACTTGCACCTTATCCTAGGTTCTTTATTTTAGGCCCTACCTAAGTTTCCTAAAAGCATGACCTGCATGGGCCACCACTAAAAGACATGTCACGCCCCGCTTCCCAAGATACGGTGAGTCGGGTACGTAACTACATCTCCAGGCTATGCCCCATACGAATACTATCGCATTCGTATCAGCGATTGTCGCCTGTAAGTCTTTTAGAATAAAATGCAAGTCATGCTGAAATAATTAGGCAACATATCTAAACCAAAACACTCTAATTTATTTACAATCAGATAAGTCTTTACAACAGCTCCTTATTAAAGTTACATAGTTATAGTTGCAATCTACTAGGTACTATACTTTCTGAAGTCACTTGCTGATTACTCCTCGCTCTCGTCTACATTGTAGAGGGGTAGCATTTCCTCATTTCCTTCTTCAATCCCTAGTGAACAATACTAGGTCATCAGAACGATAAGCAAGTCATCGGCCAAGAACGGTGAACAATGAAAGATATGATATTAGAGTAAGAACAATAGTTAAAGGAAATAAGAGAATAAACATAATATGGTATACTTGACTTGAATAACTCCTAATCTAATTCTCCTATAGTATTTATAAATCAATCATCACAAATCCTATGTCACTACCACAATACACAACCAGTTTCCTAAATGATGATACAATTTGGAGAACAAGCCTTAAATAACCACTTCACCTAGTTTTTCGCCACAAATCCTGTTGTGAAGGATTTTGGTGTGACTTGAATGGCACGGTGCTTAGAATCCGGCCCCGCCCTCATGGCTTAATCTTGAATTCACCTATTCAAGTATTATAATTCGAGATAGGTGTGTTTTTAATTGGTGACTTGAATAGAAGAGCACGGGGTTATAAATCTGGCCTAGCCCTTTTTGGGCCAATCTTGAATTCACCCATTCGATTGTTTGTCCTTTTGGATCGAAGAAGGTGCAATTATAATTAGGGTGACTTGAAATTAGGATGGCACGGGGTTATGATCCGGCCCAGCCCCTCATGGGCAACATAAAGTGAGCTAAGCCTCACCCGCTCACTTCGCAAGGCCTTGCGAGAGAGCCTAAACCGCTGAATTCAGCCAGAGTTTAAAAATTATGTGACAGAATTTAGTAGGTGGTCATTTATGCTGTTCTCCCCCGCCCAATGCTTCTAGCCTAAAACTACAATTATTCCTTATTCTAATTATTTTATAGGTTGAGTCTCTGCTCTGTATTGTCTTAACCGTTTGTTTAAAATGGAATGCATGTCCAGGATACTGCAAAATATCAACTTGAGCATAAGTATTTAATCATACAATTCAAGGTATCAACTTTCACAGAGCAAGTCATCAGTTGGTCTGAATCGTTTTCCTCGTGTCTGTGTCCTGTGTATTCTAGACTTCCACTAGTTACTCCTAGTTTAAAGTAAAATCTCTAGTGGTCTGTAGTGTGAATCTAGGGTTTAGGCATTGGAATGTCGGCGATATCTCGGAATTCGAAATATTGGTTAACTCTCAAAATTTTTAAAATTTTTGGCAGAGTTTCCTTTGTATTTCTGCTCCCGGAATTTTTAACAATTTATAATTTTCACCCGGAGCAACCCTCCGTAGCATTCCCGGGCTCGCCGACCCCTTCGGTGGAGCAACTCTCAACACCGGAATCCATGCAATTAATATAACTTTATATAAGGTAATCCTATTCTTACTTTTTGGAAAAAACATACCTTGGTGCTAGCTATTCTATGCTTCATGTAAAATAAACTACAAAAGTACAGGACCAATAACAATGTTAGTATTATGAAAAAGTAATAGTAATAAGAATAACCAATTACATATATATAAAATTCATTCATACATTTCTATGCATAATTCTAGATCCTTTATATAAATTCAAGTGTGAGTAATCGTTCTAGCTCAATTATATTTTGTGGTGTAAAGTCTTATGTATATATCTATAATTATAAATTCTAACTTATCTCACTTACTAAAATTCCATTCTTTCATGAAACCGATGTATTGGAATTCTAAACATTTCTATCATAGTTTAAATCAAATTTTCATTTATTCCAACCATGTATTCGCTATAAATTCCATATCGAAGAATTCAGTGGGATTCTTGTATTTTAACTTGCATATCCCAATGTCTGAGTTAATTGTAGCCTAATCCTTATAACGTACACGATATATTTTATATAAGTGTAAACCTAAAACATGAAGTATAACATTAACACTTATCATATCGGGAATACATATGCACACATATATATATATATATATATATATATATATATATATATATATATATATATGTAATTTAATCAATATAGATTTTATGATCTTCTTAATTCCTAGGTATCGAAATATACATAAATGAACATACACATAAGTGTACCTATACGTATGTGTGATATCTATTATTTTTACTCAGATTATTTCCCCAAAATTCCAAATAATTCTAATAAAAGAGAAATACGAGGTGAGGACTTGCCTTGGTTAGGGTTCTTCCAAATATCGATGTCGATTCCCTAATTCAGGAGAATAGGATCAAAAATCAATTTCTGGAAACCAAATTTTGAATTCTGGAAGAAGAGATTTGGGAAAAAAATTATTATACCTAGGTTTTCTTTGGGAAGAAGGAGAAGTACTGTGGTGTTCGTGTCCGGCGAGGAGGCGACATGTCCGACGAGGTGGTGGTGGTCGCCTGCGGGGGGACGCCCGCATCGGCGGCGGCCGTCTGCGATAGCAGCGGCGGCAGCAGCAGCTGTAGTACATTAGTAACAGCAGCGGCAGAGGCAGCAGCGGCAGTAGCGGCGGCGCGTCGGCGACGTTCGTGGCGGTGGCGGCCTACGGCAGCAGCAGTAATGGTAATATTAGGAGTAAGGAAAGAAATAAGAAGGAGATGAAGATAGGAAGGGATTTTACTGCTGGTCACTTATTTAAAGGGGGTAAGGCTAGGTCTCATGGAGAGGAAGGATGGAGGAAAGTGAAACATGTGTTCCCTTGGAAATGAAGAAGGAAGAATAAGGCTACAGGTGGAAAGATGGGTGGTGAGTCAGGGAGAAGCTGTTGGTTTCCCCTCTTCTTTCCCATGGATTTGGGTTTTGCACAAGATCCCTCCTAACATTCAGAAATTTATATATGACATAGTCCCCTTGCAATTGAAAATTTGCAAAACCTAAATTTATTAATTACATATAAGCCTTAGAGATAAAATGGAAAATAAAAATTATATAAAAATTTAAATGAATAGCTAGCAGCTATGACAGACAGCTATGCCAATAGATTTCTAGTGACTCACTCAGAAGTAAATGAAATCTCTAACAATACAATTATAGAAGCAAGAGATACAGTTTACTTTGAAAACATATTTTCTTTTAAGGATAAAAGTTCAATCTCTTCCTCCATACCCTCTACTAGTTCTCATGTCCAAATACCGAGCTCACAATCTGAACAAGACTTAGAACCTAGACGGAATAAATGGAATAGGATTGAAAAAAATTTAGGAGAAGGATTCTTCACCTTTTTGATAGAGGGTTATCCCTCAACTTATGAAGAAGCAATGTCGTCTCCTAATGCTCCCTTCTGGAAAGAAGCCATTAACAGTGAATACAACTCCATCATGGAGAATAACACTTGGTTTCTAACAGATCTACCTTTAGGCAATAAACCAATAGGTTGTAAGTGGATTTTCAAGAAGAAACTCAGAGCCGATGGTACTATAGAGAAATACAAAGCTAGATTAGTTGCTAAGGGTTTTACCCAGAAGAAAGGGTTATATTATTTTGATACCTACTCTCATGTAGCTAGGATCACATCCATTAGAACTCTCTTGGCCTTTGCATCCATTCATGATATGCTAATCCATCAAATGGATGTAAAGACAACATTTTTGAATGGAGATCTAGAGGAAGAACTTTATATGGACCAACCTGAAGGTTTCATTGCTAAAGGTCAAGAAAAGAAAGTTTGCAGACTAGTAAAATCTCTCTATGGCTTGAAACAAGCTCCCAAACAATGGCACAATAAATTTGACAAAGTAATTTATGAATATGGTTTCTTGTCAAATGAGTATGACAAATGTATATACTCTAAAGGTACAATGACAAATGTATATACTCTAAAGGTACATGTAAAAGTTGTGTCATTTTATGCTTGTATGTAGATGACATCCTTATCCTAGGTTCATCACTAGAATTGATAAATATTACAAAGAACTATTTATCTAGCCAGTTTGATATGAAAGACCTAGGAGAAGCCAACTTAATTTTAGGAATGCAAGTGACCAAAGGCAAAGAGGGTTATACTCTATCTTTAGCACATTCAATTGAAAAAATGCTAAAAAAGTTTGAGTTATTTGATAAGAAATCTATCCTTACTCCTTATGACAGTAGTATCGTACTAAAAAAGAATGAAGGATCACCTTTGGAACAACATAAATATTCACAGATGATAGGCTCCCTTATGTATATAACAAACATGACAAGACCTGATATTGCATTTGCTATTGGGAGACTAAGTAGATATACCAGTAACCCAAATCAGTCATATTGGACTGCCTTGGATAGGGTATTTATATATCTCAAGGGCACCCTAGATTACAAACTTCATTTTTCTAGGCACCCTGATATCATAGAAGGTTATTCAGATACAAACTGGGTAACTGACTCACATGATATAAAATCTACTATTGGATATGTATTCACTCTAGGAGGAGCTGCAATCTCCTGGGGCTCTTGTAAGCAAACTATCATAGCTAGGAGTACAATGGACTCCGAAATGATAGCCTTAGATACAACTTGCACAGAAGCTGAATGGCTTAAAAATCTTATTATGCATATACCTGTTTCTCTTAGTCCTGTTCCTGCAATTTCTATAAATTGTGATAATAAATCTGTTATTGAAATACTGAAGCATGATTCTGTGAATGCTAAGATGAACAGGCACCTGCAGCTGCGCTTCAAGTTAATAAAAAGCCTACTAGGCAAATATGTGGTTCTTGACTATATAAAGTCAGAAAATAACCATGCAGATCACTTGACGAAGGGTCTGTCTAGGACTTTGATCCTAGAATCATCGGGGGGGATGGGGTTAAGCCCATAAGTTAGTCACCAGTAGTGGTAACCCAACCGAGTCTGACTGGAGATCCCAAGAAGCCGGTTCAATGGGTAGAAACAAGCTGAACTTAGGTGACTTTATGGAACACTGACTCGAGATTAAATTCCTATTAAAATAAAGCCCAAGCGGCTGTACATGTGTACAATGACTCCTCATCCCTATGGTGACAGTGTTCCTGTGTGATATGGTTAGGATGAGGTTAAACTCTTAATAGGTCCAAGCTGTAATGCTGGGTTGATTCATATCACCAACCATTAAGGACTTACCTATATGAGAGGTCGTGAAGGCCGCGACTATGGAACAGGGCGATTCCAGACAACTCTCATGAATGTGAAAAAGTGCGCATGGCCATTTAAAAGTGCCACCCGATAGACCAAGGACCTCTAGCGTACTATGTGTGCTATTTTTCTAAATCTGGTTCAAGAAGTCTGATTCAAGGCATAGTCCATCAAGCACTTCTTCAGATTAAGGCAATAGTCACTACGTGAGATTCAAGGCTGTATTCCATCTCATCTATGCATAGTATTTTACTGTCCAGATGCTCTCTCTCTCTCTCTCTCTCTCTCTCTCTATTTACTTCACACTTATCTTTGTTTCAGAACTTGACCTTTTGGGGGGGGATTGTTAGCTTTGCTTGAGCAAAAGCTCAATTTCCTTCTTTTCTTTAGTCCCACATCGGATGGGCCAACCCCTCCTTGTGTACATATATTAGTTCCTCTTATTTGCTTTCTTAAAGTTGTTGTGTAGGGAACCCCTTGGGCCACACGCGCGCGCCGCCGCCCGGCCCGGATCAGCTCGGTTCGGTTCGGTTCGTTCGGTTCGGCACGCGTAACGGGTGCAAGTACGCGCCCACATCTGCGGGCGCCGAATGTCAATTTGATTTCCTCTTCGGGTTCGGGCTGAGACCCTAAAATTCTTTTTGCTCCTCTTCATTTTTTATTTAATATTCTGAATGTTGGAAAATTAATTTTATCCGTTACTATTTAATTTTGAACCGTTAATACATTTTGTGTCCAGGTTCATTCTCCATGTGTCTGTGTAACGGCTGAATTAATAGAAAATTAATTCAGACCGTTAGACATTGGATGGAGTATTATATATGAATGGTTTTCTTTGTAAACGATATAAGTTATTGTTTCCTCCAAAAACTTGCTGCCAACATATTTTTCAGTCCATTCTTCGTCGTTTCACTCGTCTCCAAGCTCTGGGCAGAGCTAAGTCCTGGTCATTCTCTCCGAGTCGTGTGCGGCGACGAGATACCGGTAGTGCAGGGGGTTTCACCACTAGGAGCTTCGGGAAACGTCTGCACACAGATCCCGAATCAACTCTTAGGGCAGTGCTTCGTGCATGACTTCCCCAGAGGCCGGTAACATCAGTCTATTTTAATTTCTTATTCACAAAGTTTTCAATAAGAAAACGACAATTTTTCTAATATTTCCTTTGTTGCTCGTCTTGCTAGTCCTTCACCTATGTAATTATAATTAAAGTTTGTTGCTTGGAGGTATTTCCCTCCTAAGCTCCAGTTAGTATTGACTTGACTTTACTGGGTGGTTTTAGAGGCTGCATTTTCATTCTCCCCATTATAAATATAGCCTTGGATAGTAAGTTGTAAAGTGAAAAAATAATACGGTGAGTAAATGGAGAATAAGGTGGTTGTAATCTATCTATACTATATAATTAGGAAAGTGAGACTTCACCGTAAAAATTTTTGTTCCTAAAATATTCTTATCAATGTTTATTACTTAAAATTGTTAATTAAATTTAACATGGATGGTTAGATAATTACATGTGGAAAAAAATTGTGAGATATTTGATCTCTGGAAATCGTCTCTCTCACCAACTCCTTAATTTTGGAAGAAGTCAATTGTAAAAATTTGATGATCATCTTTGGAACAAGAAGACCCATTATATACACATCTAATGATTCGTTGTGTCCATTCATGAGGATTGCAACTCTTTCCAAAGGGTTCTAGACAACAAATGGGTTTGTGTCTATTCGTTGAGGTGTGAGAGAGGACTATTTCATATAATTCCAATAATATATTTCCTTCCATAAAAAAAATATAATTAATTAACCAATATATCAATTTGTATTAACATGTGGGACATAAATTCTTACATTCTCCCACTTGACCAATATTATAAGATAATTGATACTACCTTAAGTTTAAATCTTGATATGGTTAATTCTTAAACACCGTAGTGACAGATTTACTAAGGTGAGTCATGGCGGTTGTAAGTCAATTAAGAAACATACTTTCCTTCCATATACTACAACCTTAGAAGAACATCATATGGTCTATAAGTTAGAGGTTTTAACATACTAGTCCAACATTAGAGTCTTAATCAAAGGCATTCCTGATCAACATTCATCCAAACCATTACTTTGTACAATATTTGAAAAACCAGGAAAAATAATTCAGTATATATTAATGAGATCTCAAATCACATAGAACATATTACATAAAGATTACAATAATGGCTTTCAATTCTTACTACATATAAGACCCATTCTTTCAACATGTTCATAAAAGGTCTTCGGTTGTAGTCCTTTAGTAAGTTGATCAGCTATCATGAGTTTTGTATTCAAATGTTCTATGGACACTCGTTGTTTCTGAACTTCTTCTTTAACAGATAAATATTTCAAGTCCATGTGTTTGGCACCCTTAGAATATTTATCATTCTTAGAAAAGAAGATTGTTGTTGTATTATCACAATAAATTTTCAGTGGCTTAGTAATAGTGTCGACAACTCCAAGTCCTTAAATAAATTTACGCAGCCATGAAGCTTGAATTGTGGCTTCAAAGTATGCCACAAATTCTGCTTCCATAGTAGACGAATCTATGATGCTCTACTTCGCACTCTTCCATGAGATTGCTCCTCCAGCCAATATGAACAAATAACCAAACGTTGATTTTCTGGTATCAATGCATCCAGCAAAATATGAATCTGAGTAACCGATGACTTTAAGGTGGTCAGATCTTCTATATATGAGCATGTAGTCCTTTGTCCCTTGTAGATACCTGAGAACTTTTTTTGCAGCTTTCTAATGTTCAATTCCAGGATTGCTTTGGTATCTGTCTAGCATACCAACTGTAAAGCTAATATTCGGTCTTGTACAAGTTTGAGCATACATAAGACTACCAACTAAGGATGCATAAGAAAATTTCTCCATTTGCTGGTGTTCCAATTCATTTATAGGACATTGCATAAGGCTAAATTTATTCTCCTTCTGAATTGTCATTACACAGCTTTACAATTACTCATTCCATATCTTTGAAGAACTCTATTGATATATTCTTTTTGAGAGAGGCCTAACAATCCTTGTGATCTATCTCGAAATATTTCTATTCCTATCACATAAGATGCCTCACCCATATCTTTCATTTCAAAGTTCTTAGAAATATATTTCTTGGTTTCGTGCAACAAACCAAGATCACTACTTGCCAACAATATATCATCAACATACAAAACTAAAAATATGAACTTACTTCCACTGATCTTCCGGTATATACACCGGTCAACGATGTTTTCTTTAAAACCAAAAGATGTTATATTATCGTTAAACTTGAGATACTATTGTCGTGAAGCTTGCTTAAGTCCATAAATTAATTTATTTATTTAGTTTACAGACCATGTGTTCCTTGTCCTCAACCAAAAATTCTTCTGGTTGTTCCATATAAACTTCTTCTTCTAAATTTCCATTTAGAAATATTGTTTTCACATCCATTTGGTGTAACTCTATATCGTAATAAGCTACCAATGCCATGATGATTCTAAGAGAATCCTTCTTTGAAACATGAGAGAAGGTTTCCTTGTAATCAATACCATCTTTTTGAGTGTAACCTTTGGCTACTAATCTGGCTTTATGTCGTTCAATATTGCCATTTGAGTCATGTTTGGTCTTAAAGACCCACTTGCAACCAACTATTTTCGAATTTTTGGGCAATTCTACTAAATCCCAGAGTTTACTATGTGCCATTGATTCCAACTCTTCTTTCATGGCATCAATCAATTTATTAGAATTGGCACATTCTATGGCTTGTGAAAATGTTATTGGATCCTTTTCAATTCCTATATCATAATCTAATTCTTGTAGATAAACCACAAAGTCATTTGCGATGGCCGATTTTCTTTGTCTTTGAGACTTCCTTAATTCTATTTGTTATGGTTGTTCTACTTCAGCTTCATGTGTGACAACTTGCTCATTATTAACAATAACCTCTTCATGGTTTATTTTAACATCATTATGGTCATTATTAATATTATTTTGTGGTGCAATATCATTAATGTGTTGTCCTTGGTTATTATTTGGTACAATATCCATAGGAACCAACTTGTTGAGAAATTGAAGGCAAATGTGCCATTGGTACTTGTACCCTAACTTCTTTAAGAACTACTTTTCGAGATACATTGCTGTAGCGTCCCGTTCCCCCGGTGCGGGGAGCGCGGCTAAGAAACACAAGACGGTATCGTTCGATCGGGATAGATTGAATTAAGAACTCGTCCTCGTTATAGATTTGTTTCTTTGAAATCGATTCCCATATTCAGTGGACCATGCCCCAAGGATCGGCTTAACGGCAGAGTCAGGAGGGACCTCTCCGCTGCTATCTTTTATTGCCTCGGTTTTCGATGTCGCTTGTTGCTTTCGTGTTTTGAGTTGGTTTTGGAATTTGCTTGTTTTCCTTGAACAGTTTCGATGGTTTTCATTATTTTCGTTCATTGAACTGCACTTCAATTCCGAGATTGGAAAAGTGGAAGAGGTATTGATCGAGCTGTTCGTAATGCAGGTGAACGAGCAGTAGGCGGCTTACGAGCGGAGTCGTGAAGCGCCTCTTTCCTTCTCCCTTCCAACAATCCAAGTGAGTGGCTACCATCCCGATTAGCTAGTCCTGCTTCCAAGCTTCACATCTATAAACCTTGTATTCTTGTTGCCCCGATCAAACGATACCAAGTAATAATAAAAGAAACCAAGATAAAAGAGAATAGACTTGGTTAATACTGCTTGTCAATCAAACTTGGGAACGGTTACTTACTCGCATGCTTGTTCGTTCGGAATATTTATCATATGCATAATACAAGTTAGAATGTATGCTCTTCTTTAAATTATGCTATGAACAGAACTCATCCTGAATGCAATAATCTGAATAGGGAGACTATGCAAAAGTAGATCTCCCCCCTGTTACTGTCATGTGCCTGTTATTGCCTTGAATTGCCTCAACTGCTAACTTAGGGTATATGTTGATCATGGACAACTTGTGCACAAGGTCTTAGTTCCTGCGGACGGTTGCTGGGGCACTGGCACCGATCCGATCCGGACGGAACTCCTAAATAGTCGCCTGTATCGGATGGAATAACTTGTGGCGCCCTTGTTCATTGCGTTACTTGTTATTTCATTCATGTACTATGCCCCGTCCAATATGGCATCCCACCAGTGATCCCCTGTATATTTTAACCTGTTGCAAACTAACTTGTGTCTTCGTGGCAGGGAAGGCAAGGTAAGTATTGTGCAGGTCGTTCAGACGGATAGGTAAAAGCCACCGAACGGTGGCAAGTTCATTTCAGTATATATATATGTACTGTTGCTTGTAAATGGACTAAGGCAAGATAGAAACCCACAAAATATGCATGCTTCATTAAAACAACGTGTTGATTGGTATAGTTCGGTTAGCTCGCCTTCACCAGTATGTTTCAACATGCTGACCCTCGTTGAAACAGGTTCTCCGCACCAAGGCGAACCGAGCGAGGAGCCAAAGTTGTCTTCCCGATCCAGTCCAGCTGTTGACGCATCTTCACCGCGCCCCTTGAAGCATTTTGAAGCCGGAGCTTGCAACTCTTCATACACAAATGCAGCTCCGTGGCAAAGCTGTCCTCCAGCCTGGAGGTCTTTATCATTTTGAGTTTATAAAGGGATGTGATGTACAGGACTGCTATCTCATTTTGAGTTAACACTTTTGTAAGCCCGTACGACAATCTAGCTGACTCGTTCAGGAGTTTGTAATAGATGTTCATTATCAATACAGAGAACTTTTCCATGTTTTCAAATATGTGTTTCAATTTATCTGCGTACTCTGAATATGTGCTTGCTATGCAAATCATTAAAGCCTTGTGCGGGCGCAACCCCAGGCCCGCACGGTGTCACGCCCCAGTCCCAAATATACGTAGGACTAGGAATACGTAACATGCCAGCTACGCATTCGACCAGACTCTGGTCCGACTCGAATACGTATAAGCTGTATTAAAATGGTCACTATCTATATAATCAAGTAAATATAAATATCTATGCCTCAATCCACATTGATCAGAATATACAAGAATGAGCTACATATGCTAAAGTCAGCCGCCAGTAACACATAAGCTCGAATAGACTCGAGAAAGGAATATGAGTCTATAAAACTAGGCTATATCAGCAGATGAATAAATAATATGAATAATAACCATGACTCCGAAAGAAAAGATATAAGTACCTGGTACCAATTCCTGCAAGACAAAGCAACACACATCAGCAACTCCAGGCAGGCTTCACAATGGTCTATGCTGTAAAACTGGCAAGGGACCAGGTCCTCAGAGGGACGTAACAAGGTACAAGAAACAGCATGCCAAAATAAATGTAGTGCAATAGTAAATAGAACAAATAGGGTAACTATATAACCATCTATGTAAAATGCAATTGAGAGCATCACTAGTACTCAGGCTGAGACCGCTACAAGCTCTGTGTCGGGGAGTCGGTAGCAGTAATAACAAGTAATGGGTCTAGCTCTGCTCGAGAGTCTATAACCTCACAATAGTAATAGATATATATAGAACAGCCTGTAGCCTTTGTGTCTCTCCCCACCCAATGTAACCACACGTCTCATGTCCATAATGTCTCATGTCCATGTCACGTGAGATCATATCTAATGCAACCAGTCATATAATCTCTATAAATATAATGTCTATGTCAATCCTGCATCCTACACAGAATCACCATGAATATCTCAGGAAGATTCTGTCATATGCATGGTGTCAAGTGTCCTGGATTATAATGTACTTGATAAGATAAGTACGAGAATGTAAAGGGTCACGAATGTCCATTTCTAGATGACGTACCCAACTCCGCGTACGGGGTTGGCACCCGACTATTAATCGGACACTAAGTAAGTCACACGGCCCTAGGTCTAAGCATGTACAACAATTTTATAATTAAGTCAAAATAATAAATAACAGAACTGCAAGTTGGTAAGGTACACTTGCCTGAAACTCCAAGTTGATAATACAAAGAACCTGCTCTCGAATTCACGCTCGTGCGATCCCAAGAGCCTAAATATATAATATCATAAAATTAGTTACTATGACATGGTTCACTAAGCATGCACAAGAGTACAACTACTCTACGTCATTAATCATTAGACAATTAGGGTCTAATTTAATCAAGGATACCACTTATACAATGCCATCAATTATTTAGAGTCTAAAATAATTTGGGGTTCTAACAAAGTAGGTTGGCTAAGGTTCACTAGTCAAGGACCAAGAAAGTGTGTAAACACCAAGCCTACTAGTCACATAACATCATCAAGCCTCATAAACATGGTTATAACAAAGGTTCATATAGGTACTAGGTGTTCTCACACTAGATTTCCATATACAACATATCATCAACCTTGGTATTCACTAAGTGTCAAACTATGTTAACCAACTTAGGGTTAGTTTTGTCTATTAAAATATGCACATGAGCATTAACAATAGGTCAAGTTAGGGTTATCACAAACAATCACATACTATATTTCTCAAGTATATCTGTTCATCCAACTATATATAACTCTCGTTCTACTACAAAATATCAAGTATACATAGACAAGTCAAATCTGAATTTATAATAAGATCATGGCATATACCTCTTTTTTTTCTTGTATTTGTCATGAAACATGTGTGCAAACACTATTATAACTAGTGAACAACCTTAGCATGACATCTTCTATATTCCAACATAGTGTTTATAAACAATAAAACTAGCTATCACAAAACCTAGGCAAAATGTACTACTAGTTGTACAATATTTAATCATGTCTCAACCATGCATTTATTTATATATAACACCCTAAATAAAATTTATACATTCTGAAATTTATTAATAATTAGAGTAAAAATTATATTTTGCAAGCGGTTGCTTGGGTTTTAGATCATGGCAAAGTGAATAGGACAACAAGTGCATAAATAACATTCAAGTCTAGACATGAGAAGTAATAAATATTCTTGGTATAATATCATAAAAATATGAATACAAAGTTAGTAAAATTTAATAAGGATATGAAGTACATGTAGAAAGGGTTGAGTACGAGAAGTTGGAGCTCTTACCAAAGTGAAATGGTAAGGCAAAAGAGGGTTGTGCACTGCTTGCACAAATCTGTCCAGATTTGGACACTTCGTCTCGTAGCTACTGTCCGGGGCTTCAAAACATTTATCCAAGTACTTTGAGGATTAGAGAGATTAGGAGAGAGATAGAGGATGAAGATAGGGTAGTTGTTGAAGGAGTTTTAGTACTAAAATTGGTGGCAACAAGGTGTTTAAGTGGTGCTATTGCTGGCGAATTCAGCAGGATGTCTTCGTTTTGTAAGGGGTGTTTGGGGGAGTTGTAGGATGATTTATGTGGTTAGTTATAAATGAAACTTGTTAAGGAGATGTAGGAGAAGGATATTTGGGTGCTGTAGTGGTGGTTTGGAGGCTATGGAGGTGGTGGAGTGGCCTGAGAAGAGGATACACTGAATTCGGATTCAGCCTGGACACCTCTAATGGAGGGCCATTTTTGAGAAACTTAGAATGAATTTTGATGGAAGGTTTGTGAAGAGAAAGTGATAAGGACAGGGAGAGGAAGAATCATACAAAATTTGAGATAATGATACTTACTGTGGAGGGAGATAGGGCCGGATTGGTGGGGGTATTGCTGAATTAAGATTCAGCCTGGGTAAGGTTGGATGGATGAAGGTGTGGAGGGAGATAGAGAAGGAATTTGGAGATGGTTTGTGAATAGAAAATGTGAGGAAGAGAGTTAGGAAGAAGTTTTCTTTAGGTGATTCTAATGGGGGAGGTGAAGAGAGGGGGGTTATGGACAGCCTAGTGGGGAGGGAAAGGGTTTGGAGTTACCAATGGGGTAAGGAAATGTCACAAGTTATAACCCCTTTCCTTTCACATTCCATCCTAATGATTTAGTAAACCCATGGCTGTCCAAAACTGAAATAATGTTTAATATGGATGGTCAAACCTAGCTTAGTCAACCTAGGTTAAGTCCAACTACTTCTAGTTGGGTCAGGTTCGGGTCGTTTCGGTTTAGTTTGACTAGGTTGGTCCGATTCACTAGGAAATTGGTCATTTGTGACTATTGAGGGTAGGTAGCACATAGAGGTTCAATAGAGTGGGATACATATATCATGTGTGTCTTAGATGTCACTACCACATTCTGAAAACAGGGGTATTTTTGACTTTTTACAATATTTAATATTATGGTAGTTATAATTAAATGATTGCATGATAATATTTTTTTTAATTTAAATAATTATGTGTGATGAGTAATTAAATATAGTATTAGATGCAGTGCTCATTTATTTTTAGCTAGCAGACTGACCTAGAAGCCAGTATACGAACACCTGTCAGGACTTGTGGAATTATGTAATTAATTGTTTTATTTATAATTTAATTTTTGGAGATTGTATTTAATTACTGTATTTTATTTAATATTTTTGCGCATTGCCTTTGCTTCGATATTTGGAGCACTATCCAGACTTTTGTCTTCCAACAAATTTCGCAATCTTGCCCTAGACATGCCCGCCTTCCATTCTGCTATTTTTTTTGCAACTCGTGATTATGCTCTCTGTGCATTATTTCTAGCCGCACAAAAATTGTCGCGGACGTTATTTTAAAATTTCTATTTTGTATCGTTGTGCGTTCCAATCAAAAATTGGAGGCCATCTTGACCTATTTTTCGTGCGGCCCAAATTAGGATAATATTCTGTTCCGAGTCTTCTTCAATATTGGTATTGATGACCTGACCTGATTTTGGCTCCATGTACTCCTAATTAATTGTTGAACACAACTTGCATTTATTTCTATTTAAATTGAGGATACTATTTTATCTGATTCTAAAATCCCAATTTAATTCCAGTGCCCTGCTAATTGAGCCCGTACCAGTCTTACAGCGCCCCCTGACCCTACAAAACACCGGACCCCGAATCGCCCGCCAAATTTTCGTTATTTTATGTGTTTGTGCAATTTCCCAAATTTAAGGGGGGCTAAATTGCAAATTGGTATTTTGTGCCAACACCCAATTATTTTAACCAATGAGGGAGCCTATTAATTTTTAATTAAAAACCCTCATCCCTACATGAATCAATTCCTTTCATGATTTAATCTAGACCACTCATTTAGAGGGTCAATCACAACCCTCCATCAAATTTCCCCTCATCCCTATATAATGTCTACATCAAACCCTAATCCCTAGGCAACCTAGAAAACACCACCTCCTCACAAGCCCCCTCTCTCATACGTAGGATAATTCTTCTCCTTTCTTCTTCTCTTTTCTTCTTCTTCCTTTCTCCTTCTCTTTCCTTCCTTTTCTTCTTCTTCTTTTGATTTGAATTTCAAATTCAAATCCTTAAGAGGGGGGGGGGGAGATACTGTTCACCATTTTCCCCCTTACTGTGCATTCTCCGGCGCCCACTGCACCGGCGACGGCTGCTCCTCCCCGGCGGACTGAAATTCGGTCAGCCCGGCTGCTCCTCTCCCATCTCCTCCGCACAGTCCTCTCCGGCGGCCCGCTCTTCCACCTGCTGTGTGCACCCGGCGGCTGCCCCCTGTGAACTCCGGCGCGGTCCGGCCACAACCCCGGCGACCGAGCCCCGTTTCTCTGCTGCTCCTCCTCCATTCTCCCGCGACTGCTCCCCCGGCGGCCCCCTGAACTCCGGCGCCGGCGTAGCCGCTGCTCCCCTCTGCTGCTCCGGTCCGGCACTCTGCGTCTCCGGCGGCCGGCGACCCCTCCTCTGTAAGTCTCCTCCTTCATCTCCCTCTTCCTCTGCTTATATATATATATATATATATATATATATATATATATATATATATATATATATATATATATATGTATGTATGTATATATTTATATACGTACGTATATATGTATATGTATATAAATAGTATTGTTTAATTAATACTTTAAATATGTGAATATGTGTATATATTTAGTATAATTTGGTAGATATATATAACTACGTATTCTAGTACATGTAAATTGGTAAATGTATATACATGTATTTCATTTATCTACTTAGCGTATTTCAAAATATATAAATTGGTATGTATAGTGCATTATATATATATATATATAGTTAGTGTATATATATGTAAAAGTATATATTAAATTGTATATGTATAGTATATATAATGTATGTATTTAAAATATGAATATGTATAGTAATTATTTTTATTTAATTGTATGAGTATAGTATATATTTTTGTATTAGTATATGAAATTGTGTATATTTAATCAATGTGTGGGTATTTTAGTGTATACGTATTTGTATATATTAGCATATGTATTTAAATTAAATGTTTAATAGTATATATAATATTGGTATACGTATAAATATATATTTCGTATATACTTAATATATTTTAATAAAATGGGTATACATGTATTTTATTTATATACTTAGCATATTTCAATATATATTTAATTGGTATGTATAGTGTATATTTAGTATATGTATGTAATTAAAATGGTGAATGTATATTATTTATTTATTAGAAATTAACTGTATAATGTAATGGTAATAGATACAAATATGTATTTTTAGTACTTATAAAACATATTTTTGTATACATAAACAAAAGTATCATATATATATATTTGGGATATAAAATGTATATACAACGTATTTGGTATATGTATTATTTTGGTATAAATGTATAGATATGTAAATACGTATTTGATATATGTTAATATATAAATGTACGAATTTTGGAAAATGTGCAACTATAGCAAGTAAGTTATATTGGTATATATTTTAGATATATTTCATGAATTATGTTTATATATATATACATACAAGTATTATTTTATTATGTTTATATGCAAGTATTATTTATTTTTAAAAGTATATAGTTATACATATATCTATTATCGATATTGATGGAAATTATATGTAATTAATTAATAAGATGTTTATTTAAATATGTAGTCCTACTAGATGACCCTAGTTGACTAGTGCCCTGTCTGACATGGCCCTGAGGCCAGTGTTTATAGACTGTGTGTTAGCGTAGCATCTGATGCAAATGTGGTTTGTTTGTGATATGTTTTTAGGACTGTTGTTTCACCCAGGGGATACTCTGGAACAGGACATCCATAATTACCAGCTAAGGACCCAAGGCAAGTACATTCTCTGATAATTTCCAATTCTTGATAATTTCTATAAATTCAACAATCATGAAATGTTACATCTGAATCTTTGACACTGTGCTACACAGACTAGTATAGCTTGGATCTGCAGTCATGAGATGTTACCTTGATTATCGTATTGACATTGTACACGACATGTATATTTAGACATCGTACATGATAGACTTGACTTGCTCGTGTATCGTGACGTGTCATGGTTGGATCCACAGTACTAGTTGGGGGCGGGGAAGTAGTTAGTAAGAAATGTGACCATAACCTCTTATTATAGTATAGAAATTGTAAGTGTTAATCATGCTCTTCACCCATGATTAGCCAGGCCCTGTAGCTATCGTACATATTCCCAAGCCGGTCACATTTCGAAACTACTATTTCAAACACTTAGAATATATTACAGTTCCCTAATTTAAATCATATACTGCATCACCCGTATATGATATTGCACCTTGTTCTTTCCATTTCTTTATGCACTGACTATATCACATTGTCTATTGCCTGTCTCTTTACATTGCCTGTCTCTCTTAAATTGCCATTGCATTTATTTCACTGTCTTCTCAGTAGCTAGCATGACATGTTTTATTGTATTATAGACATTACCAATTAATGGAACTGTTATTTGAGATTGTGCTTTGCTCCTTCCTGACTGGAAATATTTTTCCAGACTATGCCTTAGAGGACCGCTGTCTGACACTTATGGTGAGTAGCTGCAGACTTGACAGTAGTTGTGATTCCAGGAGGTCTAGCTGGAAATTACTATTTTTAGTTAGTTCTTTTAACAGTCTATTTGGTACCGGATTTGTCTCCGGCATTTTGATGATT
Organism: Iris macrosiphon; assembly: GCA_036927795.1. Taxonomy (NCBI): domain Eukaryota; kingdom Viridiplantae; phylum Streptophyta; class Magnoliopsida; order Asparagales; family Iridaceae; genus Iris; species Iris macrosiphon. The sequence goes on from JAYESA010000004.1 coordinate 300,975,822, forward strand.
CTTGGATATTGTTGAGTTAGAATTTTACTTGTGACTTGTGTTGTGTTTAATTTAGTTTTATTATTCGAAATCTTATCGTGCTAAATTCCTGTGATTGAGTATGTGTTCATCTTATTTGTGTCATCCGTGCCTCCTAATGGAGATTGGATGCTTGCGTGACATTAGTTAGATAGTATCAAGACCTTGACAGCGTTCTACCGCCGATGCTGCGGCGTAGGCTGGACGTACCCACGCACTCGTGCCCCTAAACCGGGTGCGGGTCGTGACACGTTTTTAGTGGTGGCCCATGCAGGTCAGACTTCGCATTTAGAGCGATGTCGTAGTAGTGTGGCATCCTTGTTATACTACTGCGTGCCTGCAATAGGATCTAGGACATAGGATACTAGGATGAGAGAGGATACTCAATCACAAATTATTTGAGAGATTCCTGGGACGACCCTTGAGAATCTCATTATAAATTCTAATTTAAATCCTTCCCCTTGTTTTCTTCCGTTCTCACTTATTGATATTGAGTTTGATCCTTGTTGACCAGTTGTTAACTTTAATTCCTGATATCGTTGTGGAGTTTTGATTTTATATTGAGATGAATTTTACGGACTAGAATTTATGGTATCATCTGATGACATATTGATGAGGACAGTGAGAAAGGTAAAACGTCTACTTTGGTTATGGAACCTAGAGTTTATCGCAGCCATATTAGCTGTCGTGACGAGAACGTAGGAACCTGACTTGGATGTACATACTGTAGTTATGAAACTTAGGGTCTCTCGCAGCCATACCGGTTGGCGTGGCGAGGATTCTAGATGACATGATTATAGGGTTGCATACCTTAGTTACGGAACCTGTCGTTTATCGCATCTATGCTTACTGGCGTGGCGAGGATTCTGTGTGTCATGATTTCTGACAGACGTGTATGATTATCAGGTTGTATCTTAAATTGGTTCTTAAAGTATCATCTCAAGACTTATCTATTTTCTGTTATTCCAGGACTTTGTTCCATCGCTTCTTTACTAGCGGTAAAGATACCTTCCGTCCTCAATCCAGTTCTTTTGAACCCACATTCTCTAAGGATTCCTTGTTAAAATTTCCAATTTAAATCATTCCTTGTTCCGTCCATTCTCACTTATTGATGTTGAATTTGCTTGTTGTTATTGATTAGGTATTAAATTAGGATTTTGGTTTCATTATAGAGTTGATTTCATATCAAGGTAAATTACAGACTGATTTATGGTACTATTTGATGATGCCCGTCAATGAGGACAGTGAAAATGATTAAACATTAGAGCTATTGGACTACAGAAGGTGGATTTAAAATTTTTAATTGAAGATTGAAAATGAATTTCAAATTTTAGAATTTGAGAGGTTGAGATATTATGTTATTAAAATCTTATTTTGAAGATTTCAATGAATTGCAAAATTTTGAAATTGAGGAGTTGAAATATGGTTATTAAAATTTTATTTTTGAGGAATTCAGATTCAATTTGATGAACATAGACAAGTCTGTAAGGGTCTTTTAGTGATTAAGTTTCATTCAGTATTTAAATAATTGACCTTGAGGAAAGTGAATGCATTTACTTTAAATTTGATTCAAGGAGTTATTTTTGAGGAATTTTATTTGAGGATAAAATCTTATAGTGAGAGAGATATATTATAATATAAGTAGGTAAGATACATGTGTAAGGATCTGATGACTTGAGTATGATTGGGATCTCACTGCCAACTGACTTGGGTGCCAATCTAGGGTGGTATTAGAGAGAGCAGTACTTAGTATAGTGTGTTGCAATTGATATGCACTTGAGTGATAAGAATAACTAGTGTCAACTATTGCAGTAGGTAAGGAAGCTAGCAGTGAGTATGCTTGTAGTAGAGTGTGGTACCTAAAGAGATAGAGGTATCAAACTTTACATGCATCATATGACCTATGATTATGTTAGAGATAGAAGATACTGCAGGTAATGTGTTAGCAGGTTCTTTCTTTTCTTTCCTCGTGTTCCTTTGTGTCTTCTGATTGATTGATACCTTAGTACCGTAGCTTGTATGCATGATTTCTTATTATAATGTAGTTAGTAGTACCCCTGATACAGAGACTGCAATACCATGACAAAAGACACCATGATCATACATATTTCCCTTAGGTTGCATGTTGTATGGTTGTAGGTAGAATTCTCTTAGACTTGATTGTTGAGGATTTAACTGTAGTAAAGATTAACGAAGAGGTTATGACTTGATAAAGAGAGACAAGGTGCCTAAAATTTTGAGAAAAATATTAAATAAAGAGTTGGGAATTTAAGTTTTGTTAAATCATTGATTTTTAAGAAGATTATGAAATGATTGAATTTATCATATGATTTGAGGAATTTAAGAAGGCCATCGATATATTTATTGGACTGCAAGTTGTGAACTTATATTTTGAATATTGTATTGGAGGTTCCATAAGTATTACATCGTTGCATGTTATGGAAAAAAAAAATCGAGGGATAAGAACACAAATAGATTAGTGTTAAATTCAAATTTGGGACGAGATTCAATTTTTGAAATATGCACTGATTGTATTTCAATTAGCGGATTGAATATTAAATTCTTGTATTTCGTTATTAACTTAAAATTTTGGAGGATATTGTGATAAGAATGGGATTTGATTTATTTCTGAAGATTTTAGGGATATGATATTTATAGAATTTTGAAAGAATTTATTGTGAAATAACAATATGGAGTAGTTCATGATTATATGATTCGAGGAATTTAATTTTGATGGTAGTAAATAAATAAATAAAACAATCGAGGATTTAAAAAAATTCGAGGATAAACATTGATTTAAATAAAGGGCCAATAATTTAACATGGCAGAATTTATGATTAATTAATTCCAGGAAAGATTATGACATGTTTAAGTTGGTTATTAATTTAGAAATTTTGGGAGATTTATCAATGTATTTATTTAATTGCAAGTTATGAATTTTAGAACTTTATATTTGGATGTCACATTTGGAGAATCCTTAAATATCATATTGTTGAGTAATTTGAGGAGTGGATATTAAATTCCGAGTATTGAATTATTAACTAAAAACTTTCAAGGAAATTTTTGATAAAAATAGACTTTGATTTCATTTCGAGGATTTTTTCAGGAATGAAATAATATCAGAATTTTGAAAATTGTGAAGGGACATTGTAGGTTATTACCTAATTTCATGGATGATAAATTTAAATTGAGGGAAATAATAATGTGTATGATTAAATGCTACTTTGAGGATTTTAAATTTCGAGGACGAAATTCTTTTAAGGTGGGTAGACTTGTCACTACCACATTCTGAAAACAGGGGTATTTTCGACTTTTTACAATATTTAATATTATGGTAGTTATAATTAAATGATTGCATGATAATATTTTTTTTAATTTAAATAATTATGTGTGATGAGTAATTAAATATAGTATTAGATGCAGTGCTCATTTATTTTTAGCTAGCAGACTGACCTAGAAGCCAGTATACGAACACCTGTCAGGACTTGTGGAATTATGTAATTAATTGTTTTATTTATAATTTAATTTTTGGAGATTGTATTTAATTACTGTATTTTATTTAATATTTTTGCGCATTGCCTTTGCTTCGATATTTGGAGCACTATCCAGACTTTTGTCTTTCAACAAATTTCGCAATCTTGCCCTAGACATGCCCGCCTTCCATTCTGCTATTTTTTTTGTAACTCGTGATTATGCTCTCTGTGCATTATTTCTAGCCGCACAAAAATCGTCGCGGACGTTATTTTAAAATTTATATTTTGTATCGTTGTGCGTTCCAATCAAAAATTGGAGGCCATCTTGACCTATTTTTCGTGCGGCCCAAATTAGGGTAATATTCTGTTCCGAGTCTTCTTCAATATTGGTATTGATGACCTGACCTGATTTTGGCTCCATGTACTCCTAATTAATTGTTGAACACAACTTGAATTTATTTCTATTTAAATTGAGGATACTATTTTATCTGATTCTAAAATCCCAATTTAATTCCAGTGTCCTGCTAATTGAGCCCGTACCAGTCTTACAGCGCCCCCTGACCCTACAAAACACCGGACCCCGAATCGCCTGCCAAATTTTCGTCATTTTATGTGTTTGTGCAATTTCCCAAATTTAAGGGGGGCTAAATTGCAAATTGGCATTTTGTGCCAACACCCAATTATTTTAAGTAATAAGGGAGCCTATTAATTTTTAATTAAAAACCCTCATCCCTACATGAATCAATTCCTTTCATGATTTAATCTAGACCACTCATTTAGAGGGTCAATCACAACCCTCCATCAAATTTTCCCTCATCCCTATATAATGTCTACATCAAACCCTAATCCCTAGGCAACCTAGAAAACACCACCTCCTCACAAGCCCCCTCTCTCATACGTAGGATAATTCTTCTCCTTTCTTCTTCTCTTTTCTTCTTCTTCCTTTCTCCTTCTCTTTCCTTCCTTTTCTTCTTCTTCTTTTGATTTGAATTTCAAATTCAAATCCTTAAGAGGGGGGGGGGAGATACTGTTCACCATTTTCCCCCTTACTGTGCATTCTCCGGCGCCCACTGCACCGGCGACGGCTGCTCCTCCCCGGCGGACTGAAATCCGGTCAGCCCGGCTGCTCCTCTCCCATCTCCTCCGCACAGTCCTCTCCGGCGGCCCGCTCTTCCACCTGCTGTGTGCACCCGGCGGCTGCCCCCTGTGAACTCCGGCGCGGTCCGGCCACAACCCCGGCGACCGAGCCCCGTTTCTCTGCTGCTCCTCCTCCATTCTCCCGCAACTGCTCCCCCGGCGGCCCCCTGAACTCCGGCGCCGGCGTAGCCGCTGCTCCCCTCTGCTGCTCCGGTCCGGCACTCTGCGTCTCCGGCGGCCGGCGACCCCTCCTCTGTAAGTCTCCTCCTTCATCTCCCTCTTCCTCTGCTTATATATATATATGTATATATATATATATATATATATATATATATATATATATATATATATATATATATATATATATATATATGTATGTATATATTTATATACGTACGTATATATGTATATGTATATAAATAGTATTGTTTAATTAATACTTTAAATATGTGAATATGTGTATATATTTAGTATAATTTGGTAGATATATATAACTACGTATTCTAGTACATGTAAATTGGTAAATGTATATACATGTATTTCATTTATCTACTTAGCGTATTTCAAAATATATAAATTGGTATGTATAGTGCATTATATATATATATATAGTTAGTGTATATATATGTAAAAGTATATATTAAATTGTATATGTATAGTATATATAATGTATGTATTTAAAATATGAATATGTATAGTAATTATTTTTATTTAATTGTATGAGTATAGTATATATTTTTGTATTAGTATATGAAATTGTGTATATTTAATCAATGTGTGGGTATTTTAGTGTATACGTATTTGTATATATTAGCATATGTATTTAAATTAAATGTTTAATAGTATATATAATATTGGTATACGTATAAATATATATTTCGTATATACTTAATATATTTTAATAAAATGGGTATACATGTATTTTATTTATATACTTAGCATATTTCAATATATATTTAATTGGTATGTATAGTGTATATTTAGTATATGTATGTAATTAAAATGGTGAATGTATATTATTTATTTATTAGAAATTAACTGTATAATGTAATGGTAATAGATACAAATATGTATTTTTAGTACTTATAAAACATATTTTTGTATACATAAACAAAAGTATCATATATATATATTTGGGATATAAAATGTATATACAACGTATTTGGTATATGTATTATTTTGGTATAAATGTATAGATATGTAAATACGTATTTGATATATGTTAATATATAAATGTACGAATTTTGGAAAATGTGCAACTATAGCAAGTAAGTTATATTGGTATATATTTTAGATATATTTCATGAATTATGTTTATATATATATACATACAAGTATTATTTTATTATGTTTATATGCAAGTATTATTTATTTTTAAAAGTATATAGTTATACATATATCTATTATCGATATTGATGGAAATTATATGTAATTAATTAATAAGATGTTTATTTAAATATGTAGTCCTACTAGATGACCCTAGTTGACTAGTGCCCTGTCTGACATGGCCCTGAGGCCAGTGTTTATAGACTGTGTGTTAGCGTAGCATCTGATGCAAATGTGGTTTGTTTGTGATATGTTTTTAGGACTGTTGTTTCACCCAGGGGATACTCTGGAACAGGACATCCATAATTACCAGCTAAGGACCCAAGGCAAGTACATTCTCTGATAATTTCCAATTCTTGATAATTTCTATAAATTCAACAATCATGAAATATTACATCTGAATCTTTGACACTGTGCTACACGGACTAGTATAGCTTGGATCTGCAGTCATGAGATGTTACCTTGATTATCGTATTGACATTGTACACGACATGTATATTTAGACATCGTACATGATAGACTTGACTTGCTCGTGTATCGTGACGTGTCATGGTTGGATCTACAGTACTAGTTGGGGGCGGAGAAGTAGTTAGTAAGAAATGTGACCATAACCTCTTATTATAGTATAGAAATTGTAAGTGTTAATCATGCTCTTCACCCATGATTAGCCAGGCCCTGTAGCTATCGTACATGTTCCCAAGCCGGTCACATTTCGAAACTACTATTTCAAACACTTAGAATATATTACAGTTCCCTAATTTAAATCATATACTGCATCACCCGTATATGATACTGTACCTTGTTCTTTCCATTTCTTTATGCACTGACTATATCACATTGTCTATTGCCTGTCTCTTTACATTGCCTGTCTCTCTTAAATTGCCATTGCATTTATTTCACTGTCTTCTCAGTAGCTAGCATGACATGTTTTATTGTATTATAGACATTACCAATTAATGTAACTGTTATTTGAGATTGTGCTTTGCTCCTTCCTGACTGGAAATATTTTTCCAGACTATGCCTTAGAGGACCGCTGTCTGACACTTATGGTGAGTAGCTGCAGACTTGACAGTAGTTGTGATTCCAGGAGGTCTAGCTGGAAATTACTATTTTTAGTTAGTTCTTTTAACAGTCTATTTGGTACCGGATTTGTCTCCGGCATTTTGATGATTCTTGGATATTGTTGAGTTAGAATTTTACTTGTGACTTGTGTTGTGTTTAATTTAGTTTTATTATTCGAAATCTTATCGTGCTAAATTCCTGTGATTGAGTATGTATTCATCTTATTTGTGTCATCCGTGCCTCCTAATGGAGATTGGATGCTTGCGTGACATTAGTTAGATAGTATCAAGACCTTGACAGCGTTCTACCGCCGATGCTGCGGCGTAGGCTGGACGTACCCACGCACTCGTGCCCCTAAACCGGGTGCGGGTCGTGACATTAGACCTAGTATAGATCATGATCATACATTAGGTCGAAAGAATTGGTCGAAATTGGATCTCCAATTTAAATTGGAATGGTCAACGGTTACACTGTAGGTACTAGAAATTAAGTTTTTGATCCGAATATTTTACATAAAAAATAGAGCATAAGGAGATATGTTTGAGTGGGATATGATAATCATAAATTAAGGTAGGCTCGTCTAGATCATGCATATAAAATTTGTTTGGAGATAATGGCTAATGTTGTGCTCCTAAAAATTAAAGTTACGAAAAATATTTTTAATGGATACTTTTGTTTACTTAATCCAAATTAATAATAAAAATAAAAATTTTAAATATTATATTAAATTAAAATAACTAAATCTCTGGGGGTTTACAATCTATCCACCTTAGAAAAATTTCGTCCTCGAAATTCAAAATCTATCTCTCCAACCACAACTCATCATATCTCTAAATATATAAATATATCTTGGTACTTACTCATACCCATTCTAAAAACCTTAAACTTCCATATACATACAATTTAATCGTCTAAGGTTGTTGGTCCTCAAAATATATTCTCACCACCATGTACTATCTCATTATTGTTATCATGCTAATCGTCATTTAGAAAAATTTACCACCTATAGGCCTAGGTTTCACAAGGATGCCGCAACACAAACCCAGTTCAAATCTTTCAATATTTACAAGAAAAATAATGTCATATCTTAACTCTTAAAGGAGTGCATGGGTTAGGCACTAAAATGTTACAAGCTCAAAATATTCAAGGCTACCTATGTAGTATCTAAATCCTTTATTCTACAGCTAAGAATGCTATTATATTTTTATTCTTTCCTTTGTACAACGTCATCAACCTATAGTATCCCCAATAAAATACTCTAATCTAACTTTTTATAATTGCTCTTAGCAGCAATAAATCTAATCTAGTCAGTCAGTCATACATAGTCTAGAATCTCAACTCAACGATTTCTAAGAGAAATACATATAATAAAGTACGACATAAGCCCCTATTCAAATACGTAGTACAAAATATATATATAGAAATTATGTAATAAATATCTATTCAATCATTCTAAATACCCTAGATAATAATATAATCAATACAATAAAAAGAATAAGATTTCTAAAATCCAAAATTCCATTGGCTATGGTAAATTAAAAATAGGTTCTCATCACCTACTACTGAGGATAGGTCCAGCAAGATCATACCCTATTAGTCAAAAATCTAAATCCCTGACCCTAATAAGTTTATGTATAAATTCACAATATTCAGCTATCATTCATATAAGACTTCTATCTTTCATTTACACTTTTCTACCATATGTAAATCTATAATCTAAGGGTCTTGTGATAATCCTCTACAGAATGACTAACAAGTCAGTATGTGATTCTGAACCTGTGTTTAATTCCTTAAAATTTGTATCACTTCGAGACTGATCAACAATTTTTACTCACACTAAATTCTCAAAATTCTAAAAGCATTATAATTCATAAATGCTAAAATTATTATTCCTGAAGTCTATACCACAATCCCTTCTCTTTGGATTATGCGACCATAATATCTTTCCCTTATCATTTGTTTTCTACTCACCTTCATATCTTTTTTTTTGTATGTTAATCTTGTTTTCAATTATAAGCTTCGTCAATCATGACCTAGTACTTTCCGCTTCGTAGTATAGATCTTCTAGGCAACTGCCGAGTGATAAATCTTCAGTCCTTCCTAGATCTTTTTCTTAATTTAAAATGCTCAAGATCATGTACTTCTCGTGACTCTTCTTGTTACCATTCTACCTTCTTCACCTTGAACCTGAGATTTTCTCCTTGGTCATTCCATGTATACCCTTTATCCAAACTATATGGTTACTGTCTTGTTATATCTTATCATCTATTATAGGCAATTCACTATATCTAACTCAAGGCTATATCATAAAACTCTCATCCTTCAACCTATTTTCTCTATCACAAATACTAGCTTGTCAGTGGGTGGTACTCACTTGTTCAATTAACACTAACAACCCAGTTAATCAAATACATCTAATTTGATTTCGAAAGCTATACTTTAGTACTTGAGTTATCTAATTACTCAAACATTAGGTCTAGCAATCTATATATCTATTTAGTCCAGACCTATAGTCATCAATAATTTAAGGGGTCATAAGATCTAATTTTGATACTAAAAGTCATAAGACAACTAGAGATTTAACCACTATGGCCTGTTACATAAGGTTCCAATTTCTTAAGGTCATAATATAATTTCTTGTATCACCATCATGAGCCACATTTGATCCCTAGCATATAGCTATGTATTCCATAAAGTATTCTAAACCATCTTGCTAACTTCTAATACTTCCAAATTACGGCTACCTTAAGCAAGGGTAAGGTTTTATTAGTTCTAGGCCTCTAATACTATATTCAATTCTCATGCTAACAATCTATACTAGCTCTAGCATATAGGAATAACCTATCTACCTATCCTATTAACGGTAACCATCTTCTCAAAAATTTATATCTAGCATGTCTTCTTCCGCCTTGACAAGGATCTACTTTTGGAGGAAATACCATACACGAACATTCATCTCTCTGAAATATGGAGAGATGATAAATAATATTAAGGATGTCGAGGGAAATAAAATAGTACAATTATGAAGTCCAAGGGCGATAATCAAATGCTAAAGAATTTTCAAATCAGTTGTGGATTGAGATACTAATATTATTAATCCTAATTACAGGCTCGCTCGGTATTGAAAAGTAACCGAAACGATTTAATCAAGACCTGCATGGGCCACCACAAAAATATGTCACACCCCAGTCCCAAATATACGTAGGACTAGGAATACGTAACATGCCAGCTACGCATTCGACCAGACTCCGGTCCGACTCGAATACGTATAAGCTGTATTAAAATGGTCACTATCTATATAATCAAGTAAATATAAATATTTATGCTTTAATCCACATTGATCAGAATATACAAGAATGAGCTACATGTGCTAAAGTCGGCCGCCAGTAACACATAAGCTCGAATAGACTCGAGAAAGGAATATGAGTCTATAAAACTAGGCTATATCAGCAGATGAATAAATAATATGAATAATAACCATGACTCCGAAAGAAAAGATATAAGTACCTGGCACCAATTCCTGCAAGACAAAGCAACACACATCAGCAACTCCAGGCAGGCTTCACAATGGTCTATGCTGCAAAACTGGCAAGGGACCAGGTCCTCAAAGGGACGTAACAAGGTACAAGAAACAGCATGCCAAAATAAATGCAGTACAATAGTAAATAGAACAAATAGGGTAACTATATAACCATCTATGTGAAATGCAAGTGAGAGCATCACTAGTACTCAGGCTGAGACCGCTACAAGCTCTGTGTCGGGGAGCCGGTAGCAGTAATAACAAGTAATGGGTCTAGCTCTGCTCGAGAGTCTACAACCTCACAATAGTAGTAGATATATATAGAACAGCCTGTAGCATGTGTGTCTCTCCCCACCCAATGTAACCACACGTCTCATGTCCATAACGTCTCATGTCCATGTCACGTGAGATCATATCTAATGCAACCAGTCATATAATCTCTATAAATATAATGTCTATGTCAATCCTGCATCCTACACAGAATCACCATGAATATCTCAGGAAGATTCTGTCATATGCATGTTGTCAAGTGTCCTGGATTATAATGTACTTGATAAGACAAGTACGAGAATATAAAGGGTCACGAATGTCCATTTCTAGATGACGTACCCAACTCCGCGTACGGGGTTGGCACCCGACTATTAATCGGACACTAAGTAAGTCACACGGCCCTAGGTCTAAGCATGTACAACAATTTTATAATTAAGTCAAAGTAATAAATAACAGAACTGCAAGTTGGCAAGGTACACTTGCCTGGAACTCCAAGTTGATAATACAAAGAACCTGCTCTCGAATTCACGCTCGTGCGATCCCAAGAGCCTAAATATATAATATCATAAAATTAGTTACTATGACATGGTTCACTAAGCATGCACAAGAGTACAACTACTCTACGTCATTAATCATTAGACAATTAGGGTCTAATTTAATCAAGGATACCACTTATACAATGCCATCAATTATTTAGAGTCTAAAATAATTTAGGGTTCTAACAAAGTAGGTTGGCTAAGGTTCACTAGTCAAGGACCAAGAAAGTGTGTAAACACCAAGCCTACTAGTCACATAACATCATCAAGCCTCATAAACATGGTTATAACAAAGGTTCATATAGGTACTAGGTGTTCTCACACTAGATTTCCATATACAACATATCATCAACATTGGTATTCACTAAGTGTCAAACTATGTTAACCAACTTAGGGTTAGTTTTGTCTATTAAAATATGCACATGAGCATTAACAATAGGTCAAGTTAGGGTCATCACAAACAATCACATACTATATTTCTCAAGTATATCTGTTCATCCAACTATATACAACTCTCGTTCTACTACAAAATATCAAGTATACATAGACAAGTCAAATCTGAATTTATAATAAGAACATGGCATATACCTCATTTTTTTCTTGTATTTAACATGAAACATGTGTGCAAGCACTACTATAACTAGTGAACAACCTTAGCATGACATCTTCTATATTCCAACATAGTGTTTATAAACAATAAAACTAGCTATCACAAAACCTAGGCAAAATGCACTACTAGTTGTACAATATTTAATCATGTCTCAACCATGCATTTATTTATATATAACACCCTAAAAAAAATTTATACATTCTGAAATTTATTAATAGTTAGAGTAAAAATTATATTTTGCAAGTGGTTGCTTGGGTTTTAGATCATGGCAAAGTGAATAGGACAACAAGTGCATAAATAACATTCAAGTCTAGACATGAGAAGTAATAAATATTCTTGGTATAATATCATAAAAATATGAATACAAAGTTAGTAAAATTTAATAAGGATATGAATTACATGTAGAAAGGGTTGAGTAAGAGAAGTTGGAGCTCTTACCAAAGTGAAATGGTAAGGCAAAAGAGGGTTGTGCATTGCTTGCACAAATCTGTCCAGATTTGGACACTTCGTCTCGTAGCTACTGTCCGGGGCTTCAAAACATTTATCCAAGTACTTTGAGGATTAGAGAGATTAGGAGAGAGAGAGATGATGAAGATAGGGTAGTTGTTGAAGGGATTTTAGTACTGAAATTGGTGGCAACAAGGTGTTTAAGTGGTGCTATTGCTGACGGATTCAGCAGGGTGTCTTCGTTTTGTAAGGAGTGTTTGGGGGAGTTGTAGGATGATTTATGTGCTTAGTTATAAATGAAACTTGTTAAGAAGATGTAGGAGAAGGATATTTGGGTGCTGTAGTGGTGGTTTGGAGGCTATGGAGGTGGTGGAGTGGCCTGAGAAGAGGATACACTGAATTCGGATTCAGCCTGGACACCTCTAATGGAGGGCCATTTTTGAGAAACTTAGAATGAATTTTGATGGAAGGTTTGTGAAGATAAAGTGATAAGGACAGGTAGAGGAAGAATCATACAAAATTTGAGATAAATATACTTACTGTGGAGGGAGATAGGGCCGGATTGGTGGGGGTATTGCTAAATTAAGATTCAGCCTGGGTAAGGTTGGATGGATGAAGGTGTGGAGGGAGATAGAGAAGGAATTTGGAGATGGTTTGTGAATAGAAAATGTGAGAAAGAGAGTTAGGAAGAAGTTTTCTTCAGGTGGTTCTAATGGGGGAGGTGAAGAGAGGGGGGTTATGGACAGCCTAGTGGGGAGGGGAAGGGTTTGGAGTTACCAATGGGGTAAGGAAAGGTCACAAGTTATAACCCATTTCCTTTCACATTCCATCCTAATGATTTAGTAAACCCATGGCTGTCCAAAACTAAAATGATGTTTAATATGGATGGTCAAACCTAGCTTAGTCAACCTAGGTTAAGTCCAACTACTTCTAGTTGGGTCAGGTTCGGGTCATTTCGGTTTAGTTTGACTAGGTTGGTCCGATTCACTAGAAAATTGGTCATTTGTGACTATTGAGGGTAGGTAGCACATAGAGGTTCAATAGAGTGGGATACATATATCATGTGTGTCTTAGACCTAATATAGATCATGATCATACATTAGGTCGAAAGAATTAGTCGAAATTGGATCTCCAATTTAAATTGGAATGGTCAACGGTTACACTGTAGGTGCTAGAAATTAAGTTTTTGATCCGAATATTTTACATTAAAAATAGAGCACAAGGAGATATGTTTGAGTGTGATATGATAATCATAAATTAAGGTGGGCTCGTCTAGATCATGCATATAAAATTTGTTTGGAGATAATGGCTAATGTTGTGCTCCTAAAAATTAAAGTTACGGAAAATATTTTTAATGGATACTTTTGTTTACTTAATCCAAATTAATAATAAAAATAAAAATTTAAAATATTATATTAAATTAAAATAGCTAAATCTCTGGGGGTTTAGACACGGCGGTCACGATTCGGGGGACGCCTCAACGATTCTACGGAATTGGGTCGTGACAATTGCTACCACTAGTTTCAACACTTTCTAGGAATCTTGCTTTACCGGATTCTACGATGTGCGTACTATGGTTTGGACAATAAAACCTATACCCTTTGAATTTTTGTGGATAACCTATAAAGTTACCACTAATCGCTCTAAAATCCAATTTCTTTTCATGCTGCACATCCCCAAACATGTAAATGTTTTAAGCTGGACTTTCTTCTGGTCCACAATTTAAAAAGGTGTCTTTGGAACTGACTTACTAGGAACTCGGTTTAGAATGTAGACAACAGTTTTAAGTGCATGCATCAATAATGATATTGGTAAGGTTGAATTGCTTAACATACTTCTAACAATATCAAGTAAGGTACAATTACGTCTTTCAACATCTCTGTTTTGTTGAGACGTACCTAGCATAGTGTATTGGGCACAAATACCAAGTTTCTCAAGGAGTTTAGCAAATGGGCCTGGACATTGACCTGATTCATTATTTTTTCCATAATATTCACCACCTCTATCAGATCTTACTATTTTGACTTTTCTATTTAATTGCCTTTCGACTTCCTTGATATAGATATCTAAGACATCTACAGCTTGAGACTTGTCATGCAATAAATAAATAAAACAATAACGTGAAAAGTCATCTATAAAGGGGATAAAATATTTCTCTCTACCAAATGATGGAACATCAAAAGGTCCACATATGTCTGTATGGATTACTTCAAGAAACTCGGTACTTCTTGTGGCTCATTTCTTAGTATGATTTGTTTGCTTTCCCTTAATGCAAACGCATACATCAAATTCATTAAAATCCAAATTTGGAAGAATGTCATCCTTGACTAGTCTTCCAATTATTTTCTTGGATATATGACCAAGACGTGTATGCCACAAGAATGATGAATTTTCTTCCATCAATTTTCTCTTGTTTCCAACTTTAGGGTGCAGAGTTAAAAAAGTTTTCGAGAAGGTATCATCAAGATTAAATTTGTATAAACCATCATTAAGAATACCAGAACATATGTGAATAGTATTCTTAAATAAATTGAAACTTTTATTACCAAAGTTGAACACATAACCAAGTTTATCAAGTTTTGACATAGATATTAAATTTCTAGAAATAGAAGGTGTATATAAGGTTTGATACAAATCAATGAAATGTCCTGAAGACAGAAATAATTGGTACGTTCCTATAGCTTTAACAAGAACTTTGACTCTATTTTTCATGTATAAGAAATGCTCATTTGGCCTTATGGTTTAGATTGTACGGAATTCCTACATTGTTTGGAAAGATGAACAGTAGCACCAGAGTCAAACCACAAAGTATTAGAAGGAACCTCAATTAAATATGAATCGAAACATACAAAAGCCAAAGGCTTACCTTTCTTTTCGAATCATGCTTTACGTTTTAGACAATCAGCCTGAAAATGACAGTTCTCATTCTTTTGTTTCTTTCCCTTGTTGCCATAATTGATGCCATCTTTCTGGAAATTTTTGCATTTATTTTCCTTTGCACGCTTCTTTCCATTATGCTAACTTGCTTCTTGAATAGTAAGATGAGTTGTATTGATACGTTGTTGTTTGAGTCTCGCTTCCTCTTGCACAATCATACTTGCCAATTCATTTATGTTCCACTTATCTTTAATAGTGTTGTAATGAACATGAAATGACCCATACTCAGGAGGTAAGGAGTTCAAAAAAAATTGCACTAGAAAAGTATCATCTACACACATCCCAAGGTTTTTGATTTTAGCTGCTATGTTGGTCATCTCGAGAATATGATCATGCTAGAGCCGCTTCCATCAAATTTTATGGTGGTAAGCTTGCTCATAAGTGTTCCAGCAAGTGACTTATCGGCACTTCTAAAATGATCCTCAATGATTTTGAGATTTTCCTTTGCACTATCAGTTTTAGGTAAGGTAGTCTTAATGTTGTTTGCTACTGTCATTCGCATAAACATAATGTTGAGTCTGTTCGACTTTTCCCAAGCTTTATGGAGAGTCTTTTGAGCTTCAGTACTGGTCTAAGTGAGATCAGGAGGCTTATCAATTTGGAGTTCAAGATCGAGGTCAAGCACCCTAAGATTGAATTAGACTTGTTTAGACCAATCAAGAAAATTCATTCCTGTAAGCATTGGAACAGATGAAGCCAGCGAATGAAGTGAAAAAGGACGACGGAACTGCAATATTATAACACATATTTATTAGTGCTTTGAATTTAACATAAAACAATTGAAGTACTTTCATGCATCACCTTTAGGGCAGAAAAAATTCTATGTTCACATAATGATGCTTTTAGTTTCTACACTAATTGATAAAATTACATTGTATATTTGAGTATGAATGTTATCTTTGGGTATTCAATACATACACAAATAAAAGACATGTAATTTATCATATATTTATTTATTGAACACTAAATAATTATTTACCTTTGGACAATATTATATATCTAGTGGTCAATAATAATAAAAAACTTAAAGTACCCATAAATAATGATAATAGGAAACTAATTTATACATAGGGTATTAAACATAACGTTATTGAACCACTTTGGTGACTACGCAATAATAATATTTTGTAATAAAAAAAATATATTAATAGAAGTCCAAAATTTTAACTCTTAAGTTCAACAACATTTTTAGACATCTAATCTTTAAAATCAGAAAATCATTATGACAAGGAAGTTTCAGACCTTTAATTTTGTATCAACTTGTTATTACCATACATATGAAGTAGAAAGTGACTTTCTAACAAAATAACTTATTATTAATAAGTGATTATATCATGTCAGAGGAGAACAGAAAAAAACAAATAAACTTAACGGATTTTTTCAAATAAAGTAATAATTTTTTGCATAATTGCGAAAAAGGGGAGAAGTTTTGGGAATTAGCAGAGAAGGGAAGAACTCGCCAACAGAGTTGGCGGTGCCCAAAGTCCGAGAAGAACTTGCCAACTCAGTTGGCGGGCCATGCGGCAGTAACAATCCCCTCGAAGATCCCCTCCCCTCTCCCTCCTCTCCCTCGGAGACCCCCCCCCCCTCCCCCTCCAAAACCTCCCACTTTTCCTATAAATAAGCCCCCAACTCCTCCTCCTCCTCCTCACCACACTCTCACAATACCCTCCTCTCCTGACAGCACTCTCCTCTCCCCCACTTCCCTGTCTGCAAGCAGCAAGATCAACTGAAAAAAAATAACCAAAAAATCTAATATAAGTAAACATATTATTTGTGATAATTTTTAAATTGTTGACAGACTTATTATATTTTAATCGTAAATAATCACAGTTAATTTTTTTGTAGATGGCTAACCAAAATGACAGTCGTATTCCCGGTTGATCGACTACCAACCTTATTATTAAGCAATACGAAGACTACATATCTAGTCGGATATTTACTGGAGAGGTAATTTTTTAAATTATAAGTTTGCAAGTTAAGTAATTTACACACAAAATATAATGCATATATTTTTTATAGTTATACGACCATGATCTTGGTTTACGAATCCGGATCCATGTACATTGGCGGACCGAAAGAAACTATCGTACGTGGGAGCTAAATTCTGTCCAAAAGGCTTTGGTGGAATCCTTCGGATTCCACTATATAGATCGTGTTAGATATTTAATCAACTATCTTCATCTAGTTGTAAGTCTTGGGAGCGTTGGTGGCCTGAACGCAACACTTTTCAACTCCTATTTGGTGAGATGACGATCACCCTATTTGATGTGGCAAATATATAGGGTTACCTATTAAAGGTGACGCTATATATTTTGATCCGCACTTAAAGGGATCTGATTTGATCAGGAGGTATCTTGGTGTTACCCCTCCATCTGGTATAAAAGACGACAATTTTGTGAAGTTTATATGGCTTCGTGGCAACTTCATGGATCTACATCACACTATTAACGGGATGGTTGATGTAGATGAAATGCGGGTATGTATTTTAATTAGTATGATTTGTTTATGACTTAATTTAGTGTTTATATAACACTTAATTTTTTAGGTCATTCGTTGCACTAGAGCGTATTTGCTCTGTTTATGTGGTGCAATTCTATTTTTCGATGTATCAAAAAATATGGTAAATGTACAGCTTCTACCATTCTTGGATGATTTGACAAAACCTACTCAGCATGCATGGGGAGCTGCTACTCTAGCATTTTTATACGCAAATTTGACAGAATTTGTGAGATCTAGTTGCAAGAGTATTTGTGGATGTATTTCACTGATTCAGGTATGAATGAAAGACCTAAATTAGTTAGATTAGAATACAAATTTTGTTTGTACTAATGTCATATTTTTGTTTTATAGTTCTGGTCCTACGAGCACTTCTATATTGGTAGGCCTGTTACTAGCATTCTCAACGATGTTGGAGTCTTTTCGGTTGCTATACGATGGCCCACAGATGAGAGTATCACTTTATCGTAGACAATTTGATACACTGCAGTATCATGAGGTAATTATTTAAATATCTGATAAATATCTTTAAATTATTACAGTTTTGATCGTAGATAAATATCATATCTATTTGATATAATATCATTAAATAGGTTACATGTTTACCTTACATCATATCTATTTGATACAAACATCATATCTTGGCTCTAATACCATTGAGAAGTATTGTTATTGGTTTATCTCGTAATTTCTTAATACAGCTATTGAAACATTCAGCAAGATTAGAAGTGTTAATATCTAATTTAGGACAAGTAGCATACGTTGTTATCCAATGTTCAAATCGACGACTTTCATCGTTTACACCAATAAGCCAATCGTACAACATTATGTTCTCGGCTTTAATTATATTAAACACACTCTTTGCATCCATTTCATTATATGATCTAGCAAGCGAGTCTAACAAGTGTTAAAATACTGGTTCTTTCGTAACTTTTTTTATGTTTTGTTTAAAATGCTGAATACAAAAAAAATGAGGAGATGTAGGAAAAATAGCACGAACAACATTTATTAATCCTTTTTGCTTATCAGATATAAATAAAATTGTACTCCAATCATTAAAACAACTTTCAAAAGATATTTTAAGAGAGTTTAAAAACCAAGACCAAGAATCACTATTCTCACCTTCAGCAACAGCATAAGCTATAGGATATAATTGATAGTTAGGATCGTGAGCACAAGCAATAAATAAGATACCTTGATATTTAGACGAAAGAAATGTAGCATCGGTACTAATAACCGGTAAACAGCCCCTTAAAAACCCGTCAAAACATGACTTAAAACAAATAAAAATTCGTTGAAAGCTATTATTTTCGGCAGTTTTAATAAAACATGTACTACCTAAATTTGTCTCCATAATTATATAACAATACTCCTCAAGACTAGTGTATGCCTCATCATAACTACCATTAATTTCAGCTAATGCCGTCTCTCGGGCTCTCCAGGCTTTGGAATAACTAACTTGTATACGGTGCTCCCTATATATATCTTTAACAATTTGTGATGGACTATATGACTGGTTATCTCTAATAATGTCAATTATCATGGTCTTAATCCATGCAACGGTAGCTAGTCGATGACTTCCTGTACTAAGTCTCCCTAAACAAGAATGACAATTTTCTAATGTACTAACTTTAACTATATCGCCATTTTCAATGGATTTGACATATACTCTCCAATTATAATTCGGTTGATCACAACTATATATAATTCCACTAGCATTATTCATAACACTAGCTGAACAACTAAAATTATATTTAATTGCTAAATTACTTATAAAGCTTCTAAAGTGAGAACGGCTAAAAAATGATTGTCCCTTAAATACTTCATCAGTGATAGCTTTTACAACATCATCATCTACCGTATAATCTACATTTTCAACTAAATTATCACTATTTCCATCGTTGTTGTCACTATCATCATCATGGTTAGATTCATCTGATGAATGACCTTCTTGAAAAAATAAAATAATTTGTTGAGAAGAACTAGCACCCGAACTAACATGTTGGTATTCAGAAAAATATTCACAATTTCTATTATCTAATGTTGTTGCTACTTTAATAACATATATTTTTATATACCGTGATTGTGAATTAATCTCAAGAATATAATTTCATGCATCTTCACTATCTATCAAAAAATAATTAGAACCAAAAATAGACTTCAGAATAAAATCATAATGAATAGAACAACGTTCAATAATATGATTACGTATATTTTCAAAACTAATATTCGGATAAGTTGAGAAAATTTGGCTTTCTCCTCCTTCGTAATTTAACCCATTTACTTTACCGTCGTGCGAGCATACAATTCTTACGCTATGATCCATGGCGGTTGAGAACTTTTGCTACAAGAAACTCAGATGAACTTTGGCTGCAGGCAGAATATTTTTTTTAGTGTTAGAAGCTTTGCTAGAGGCAGAGAGACAGAGAGAGTGTTGGGGGCTTTGCTAGAGGGAAGAGAGTGAGAGTGTTGGATGATTTGGTTGAGATAGAAAATATATAGAAGTTTGTAATAGCCGTTGTACAACGGCTATAATCCTCCCCCCAACCCTCAACGGCTATAATTCCTCCCCGCCTCCATTCCGAGAAGCCAACGGCCGAAAATTACTTTTCTCCCCCTCACTCGCCAACTAAGTTGGCGGGATCTACCGCCAACACACCTAGCTCGCCAACTCAGTTGGCGAGTCCTTTGATCCCCCCGCCAACCCGTCAACTCAGTTGGCGAGTTCTCCCTCTAATTGTCAATTTTCAAAACTTCTCCCCTTTTTCGCAATTATGCGAAAATATGTTACTTTTTTTTTAAAATTCGTAAACTTAATTACTGATGTCAATTAATTAAAATCTCTCTTCAAACAATACAATGTTCTCATTCTTTTAGACTACTTGATGTACATGTGGGACCATAAGACTAGAAGTTGCTATCAATAAACTGGTCCCCTGCCAGTTTTTGCAGCATAGACGGTTATGGAGCCTTTGGAGTTGCTGATGTATGTTGCTTGTCATACGGGCATTGGTGTCGGATACTTATATCATTTCTACCAGAGTTATAATTATTTATTCATATTGTTTATTCTTCTGCTGATGTAGCCTAGTTTTTATAGACTCATATTTCTTTCTCGAGTCTATTCGAGCATATGTGTTACTGGGCGGCCGACTTTAGCACATGTAGTTCATTCTTGATATTTTATTCTTTATGTGGATTGTGACATAGATATTTTTAGTATTCTTAGATAGTTATCCTTATTATATAACTTATACATATTCGAGTCGGACCAGAGTCTGGTCGAATGCGTAGCCGGCATGTTACATATTCCTAATCCTACGTATTTTGGGACTGGGTTGTGACATTATCAATTTGGAGTGCAACATCGAGGTCAAGCATCCCAAGATTGAATTAGACTTGTTCAGACCAATCTGAAAAATTCATTCATGTAAGCATTGGAACAGATGAAGCAGCGAATGAAGTGAAAAAGGACGACGGTACTGCAATATCATAACACATATTTATTAGTGCTTTGAATTTAACATAAGACAATTAAAGTACTTTCAAGCTTCACCTTTGGGCAGAAAACATTCTACGTTCACATAATGATGCTTTTAGTTTCTACACTAATTGATAAAATTATATTGTATATTTGAGTATGAATGTTATCTTTGGATATTCAATGCATACACAAATAAAAGACATGTAATTTATCATATCTTTATTTATTGGACAGTAAATAATTATTTACCTTTGGGCAATATTATATATCTAGTGGTCAATAATAATAAAAAAACTTTAACGTACCCATAAATAATGATAATAGAAAACTAAATTATACATAAGCATCTCTACTTAAAGGATATTAAACATAATGTTATTGAACCACTTTGGTGACTACGCAATAATAATATTTTGTAATAAAAATATATATTAATAGAAGTCCAAAATTTGAACTCTTAAGTTCAACATTTTTAGCCATCTAATCTTTAAAATCAGAAAATCATTATGACAAGGAAGTTTCAGACCTTTAATTTTGTATCAACTTGTTATTACCATACATATGAAGTAGAAAGTGACTTTCTAACTAAATTACTTATTATTAATAAGTGATTATATCATGTCAGAGGAGAACAGAAAATAAAATAAAAACTTAATTACTGATGTCAATTAATTAAAATATCTCTTCAAAACAATACAAATGTACATGTGGGACCATAAGACTAGAAATTGCTATCAATTACTATCAAGTTCTAGATATCCTTTTACACATTTATCAAGAGTATATATCATGTTGTTTGGTTTTACTACAACCAATAGACGTTAGTCATGTTCTGACTCAGCTTAAACCATAAGTCTAGAGGTTGTCAGAGATAAATTTCATGGTTTTGGTAGAGATCTCATTCATGCAGTAAAAGTCTAAAACAATGCAACGAAAAAAAAATACTTTTATGTTCCAGAAAGTGCATTAATAAGACAGAACAACAGTGTCTCTAACTTCTTTAGAAGAGATCTTAGTTTCCATAATAAATGTTGACTGATGACAATCTTATTTGATCAAAACATTTGCACCAGACTTTAAAAATCTCTGACTTCTATGACATTTGTTATTAGATCCGGAACATGTTACCAACTTTAGACAGCAGTCTTGAACTACACCAGAACATGCATTAATAATTGTTTTGGGGAAAATATATGGTGTGTGGGATAACTACGTCAGTATAACCAGGGATATGCATATATCATTTAAGCAAAATATGATATTCCAATTTTAGGCTCTGATACCACATATTATGAGAATTTATAAGGACACTACAAAGTTTACTAAGGGCTAGTCCAGGATTGGGCTAGCCCATTAATGAAGAAAGTTTATTCACACTAGCCCATTTTTTACTCATACTAGCCCAAACAAAGTTTACTCACACTCCTCCCAAACCCTCCCAAACCCTCCCAAAGCCACCGGAGCCCTCCCCCCTCCCGCCGGAGCCCTTCTCCTCGAGTTCGTCCTCCTCCTCCTTGTCGATGGCTCCCAAAGTCTCGAAAGAATCAAGGTACAAATCTTCTTTCTCCTTGTTCTATTGCATTTACACAATTCTCCCAAAAATTTAAAAAATCCTATTGCATTTCGAAAATTTTGAGTGATTTTTTTTCCATTCTTCAAATGAGGGCATACAAGTCCTGAATGGAGTTTAGGATGTAGTTTAGACGTTTACTTGGATGGCCGAACCCGATTTTAGGGCATACAATATCGACAATCGTCGACAGTGTCGAGCAGTATCGGACGGGACTATAGAATTTTTTACAGTCCCATATAGATTTAGGACTGCAGAGTTACCTACAGTCCTATATAAATTAAGGACTGTAGAAATTTCTACAGTCCTTAATTTATAAAAGATTGTAGAAATTCCAACAGTCCTAAAAAATTATGACTGTTGAAATTTCTGCAGTCCTGTATACGTATAGGACTGTAGGAATTTCTACAGTCCTGAATGTTAAATTAATTTAGAATGTTAAATAAAATTTTATTTTTTGTCTTATAGTCATGACCCTCGGAAGGGCATTATGGATGAAGATATCATAAGAAGACGCCCTACTGCTGGTTCAGGACTTTCGTAGCCTGCAGATAGTCCTGTCGAGAGTCTCCCACAAACCCTCAAAAAATGGACTACTAATGGTTCAGGACCTTCTGAGCAGCCACATAGTCCAGTCGAGACTCGTCCAAACGGTTGCTCTATGTTACCGTCGATCAAAAACCATATTGCATACCAAATATGAAACAATCTGGTAAGTACATTACGTTATGAGAATTTTATATATAGTTGTAAGTTCAAAGTTCATCCAATTATTTATAGATAAGTACATTTTACATAGAGGTATAACTTCATCCAATTGTTTACTTTTTAGGAGAGCTCTCGTATGTTGACGGTGATCAACCACGAAAAAAAATGCAATACATGGAGGTATAAATTATTGGGAGACGATGTGAAGGCAAAAATCAGTCCCACCGGTTTACAATATTTGGGTAGCTACTCATAAACGACGGTGGATAATGCACTGATATCAGCATTTGTCGAACGATGGCATCCTGAAACCAACAATTTCCATCTACCCAATGGGGAGTTGACGATTACCCTTGATGACGTCCATCATATATTGGGACTTAGGGTTGATGGTCGAGTCATGATGAATTAAACTTTTGATGAGTCGAGCATCAACTTTTATGACCATATTGTGGATTATGTATCAGGGTGTCTGGGAGTTGATGCCACTAGTTTTACCGGTCTTCGAGAATTCAAGAAGTCCTACGGACTTCCTCTAAAATATTTGGAGGAGATATTCGCTGATCCGGACCCCGAAATGGATAATAACGATAATGTGGCCCGCGAATATATGCAGTTCATCTTAGGGGCTGTTGGCATTACGGATAAGTCTGGAACGTCCATACATGCCAAATATCTTCTCAATTTGGACAACATTGACACATTGGAAGAAATATCTTGGAAAAGCGGTATACTAGCATACCTTTACCGCGAGCTTGGTGCGGCATCCCGCGTGGGTTCGAAGACAATATTCGGATGCCAGACTCTACTCCATGTATAGATATATCTTTGTCAACTTGTATACATAATTTTAAATTTTGTTGTTTATTTTTGGACTAATAATTTTTTAACCTGGTTACGTGAAGGCATGGATATACGAGCACTTTCCAACCCTGGAGCGGGCGAAACTGAACCGAGGGTATGACGAGAACCTTCCTAGAATGTGCCGATGGAAGCCAACTAAGGAAGATGCCAAATGTTCTCACACATTGGCCGCCCTATGGAATGCACTCGAAGATATGACGACAGAAGAGGTGAATTTAGATCTAATTTTGTACTTAATTGGTATTAATTGACTACGTTATGCTAAATGACGTTATGCTAAATTTTATGCGGTACAGATTGTTTGGGATCCATACCGTGATTTGCGACAGACTACTCGTCCATTGCAACCAGTCGCTTTATATCACGGTCTTATCAGTTGTCATAAAATCGAGGAGGCTTATATGCCGGATAGAGTGCTCCGTCAGTTTGGCTACGTTCAAACTGTCCCAAAGCGCACTTTTAAAATGATAGCTCCTCCGCGCGGTACAAAACCGCTAAACTATATTCCTGTGACGTTCAACTGGGTATCGGACTTCTTCATCGAGTGGCAACGCCACGTTATTAGATATACCGAACGGCAAGCAGCAGTCAATATGACGGAGTGTAGCAACGACTACCTCGCCTACTACGTCGGTGTCGGACTACCTACATTGTTCCAATGCGGAGGTGATATTGTGCGTGTACCTTCAGATCTTTCTGCCAAATCGGTCTTGTATACTGCATTGGTCAAGATGGTGAGCCAACTTCTACACTTTAAGTTTGATATTTGTAAATGTTTATTACAAAATTTTTTAATTCTCATGAACATGCAAGAAAAGTGAAGAAGTTGGGAAGAAGTCTCGTAAGTTGCCAGGGTTCGAATTATATGGCAATTAATGACGAACTCCAACAAATCGACAACGCAGAAGATTTTTCTTTCTTGGAAAATAGAGAGCAACGTACAAAGAGGCGGCATGAAGTTTAGGCCCCGTTTGAAGAATTGTAAAACTTTCAATGAATATGACTTTTGAGAATTGTAAAAGTTTAAACTATGAGTTTGAGTTGTAAAACTTTGAATTAATTTGCTACTATTGACACTTTGAATGAATTTGCTTCAATTGCTATAATTTGAAATTTTGCTACAATTGCTACATACATACAATTTGTGTTCAAATTTTGCTACATACATACAGTTGTCATTTCTTTATACAGTGGAGCTAATTTTACTTATAACTGTGTATACAGACAGTGGATAAAGTTTAGGACTGTCAACAATTTGACAGTCCTAGTTTCTTCCAGGACTGTAAAAATGTTGACAGTCCTAAACTTTATCCACTGTCTATGGGCAGTTAGTTATATGTAAGTTTAGAATTGTCAACATGTTGACAGTCCTAGTATATACTAGGACTGTCAACATGTTGACAGTCCTAAACTTAACATATAACTGCCCATAGACAGTGGATAAAGTTTAGGACTGTCAAAATGTTGACAGTCCTAAACTTACATATAACTGCCCATAGACAGTGGGTAAAGTTTAGGACTGTCAAAATATTGACAGTCCTAGTTTCCTGGCACTTTTACATATTGACAGTCCTAGTATCGATTAGTATCAATGCACAACATATAGTCAAAATTGATTAGTATCAATTAGATAGCTCCATTCATTGCACAACATACACACAACATACAGTTCAATATACAGTTAAACATACATGGCTCATTGCACAAAATATATTTTTATATACAGTATCAATCGATTAGAATATCAAAGTAGTCGTTCGGCATAATTTTTGGATCCTCCATCTTCATTATTTTTTTATAGGCAGCCATTGCATACGTGTAGGGTGTCGTCCATGCGATCGCTTCCTCTAGTGCGTGTTTATACCAAAGCGTAGAAGGTGGAGGAATAGAAGAATGACCGATCAACCTTGGGATGACGAAGTGTTGTCCGACAAGCCCTATGCAACATAGAGTGGATACTCCATGTTCGGCCGGGGGAGCACACATTAGAAAAAAAAGTATTGTTAATACCTTGTGAGATAATTACAATAGGTATCTTATACCTATTAGAGAATACGTAAGCAGCAGGCAGGACATCCATGTAATGGTCTGGTCCGGTAACTGTTTTCGTACAAGGTATGCTTGCCAACAAATCTCCAACAGTTTTTTCGCCGAGTATCTGCCTATAGAAGGGTAGTCGAGACTCCAACTCCTCGTACAGCTCTTCCCTAACCTGTCTCCATCCTGCTTCAACTGAATAGCCTAGTTGTCTTGCTAGTGCATGATATCCATAATGTCCATCCTTAGGAACATCAACAATAGACCAAAAGAAATTCCGTATCTCAGTTAGAAAATTTTTAATTTATAGACTATAAGAATCAGAAAAGTTATAATAATTTTTTTTGGTGCAACTCTGGAAAGAAACAATTCTTCAACCAACTTTCTCTCATCCTCCTTCAACCGTGCCACGTAGGCATGACCCGTAAGTGTCCCTGGAATAGGATGATTGTGTCTTCCATTCTTAACTTCGATTATCCACTTCACATCTTCTACTTTTACAATCAACACCTTCAATGGACAACCACATTTTCTCGTCCCAACGTTTTTCTTAGGGATTTTTTTTTCAACAACACCCTTTTTTTTTATGATGCTCCCTAAACACACCTCCTCTTTCGCACCCCCAGCTCTACATATTTTTGGCCCAGCCGAGATCTGATGGATCTTGTAATGACAATTACTACGTTATGTCGTCTTCCAACTTCTCTGCACCACTCTAATGCTTCTTCCTGGGTTGCAAATTGAATATCCATTGAGAATATATCATCCACATCAACACCAATAGCAGGATGTACCACAATATCTGTACAAGGTTGGTCCTATAACCAATATAAAATAATATAAGCATTAATAACTTCATATAATTATCCAGGACTGTCACTAGTTTGATAGTCCTATTTGTATATAGTACTGTCAAAATAATGGCAGTCCTACTTTTATATAGGACTGTCGAAATTTTGACAGTCCTATATTTATATAGGACTGTAGAATTATTGACAGTCCTATATTTATATAGGACTGTCTAATTTTTACAGTCCTTACACGATGACTGTCGAATTAGGGCTGTCGTTTGACGTACCGTACGTGCTTCGGAACAACCGACATGTTCTTCGGAACGTCCAGAGTGCATATTTAATGGATTGGATGATCCGACTTCGTCATCGAAGATATTTTCATGCATTGTTCCTACAATAGTAAAAAAAACTAAAATTTTTTCTGACAATCTCAAAACTTATTCATCGTATGTTGTCGAAGACATACCGAAAGAATATTCGTTGGACAATCACCAAAGCAAAATTCTCCTCCACTTGGGACCACAACTTTCAATTTTCAAATTTAGGTTTTCACTTGGAGAATGAGAGTTTCTTCAAGTCAAGGAAAAATGCCTAAAATAGAAATTTTGTTCACTTATATACCTTGGTGTGGACTAGCCCCAAGTAATTTTATGAGTGGCAAACTTGTAATTTTGGGAAAATTAATTTTGGGCTAGCCCCAAGTAATAAGTGTAGTGCCCTTATAAATTCCCCATATTATCTATTAAGCTGGAAATCATATTTTCACTAATCATAAATCATAATACAAAATGTAAAAGTGTACATTTCTCCATTTCGTAATGAGAGATTTTTGATCTATGAAAATCGTTTCTCTCTCACCAACTCCTTAATTTGGAAAGAAGACAATCGTAAAAATTTGGTAATCATCTTTGGAACAACAAGACCCATTATATACACATTTAATGATTCGTTGTGTCCATGCATGAGGATTGCAACTCTTCCCAAAGGGTTCTAGACAAAAAATGGGTGTATGTCTATTCGTTGAGGTGTGAGAGAGGACTATTTCCTATAATTCCAATAATATATTTTCTTCCATAAAAAAATATAATTAATTAACCAATATATCAATTTGTATTAACATGTGGGACATAAATTCTTACAGTACATGCATATATACTAGTTAGAGGCTTCACCATAAAAGTTTTTTTTTTCTTTCAAAAATGTCTTTATCTA
This sequence comes from Iris macrosiphon, assembly GCA_036927795.1. Lineage (NCBI taxonomy): Eukaryota > Viridiplantae > Streptophyta > Magnoliopsida > Asparagales > Iridaceae > Iris > Iris macrosiphon. Next base: position 301,004,326 of record JAYESA010000004.1, read on the forward strand.
CGTTTACTAATTAAAATTGTTCATTAAATTTAACATGAGTAACGTATAGAAAAGGGGGTGGGGGTGGTTTGTTTTTTTTTAAGTAGTAAAAAAAAGGATATAATGTTTGCTTTTTTCAAGTAAGTAAAAGATTAAGGAAAGAATGTTAGCTCTTCTCAATTAGTAAACTATTAAAAGACTATTATTTGTTCTTTCCAACTAGTATAAAATACGTGTAACACACGTACATATATACTAGTCTTATATATAATAGAAAAAGTTGAAAACCGTAAAAAATTTCTTTCCAAATATCTCATTCCTTATGTTTATTAATTAATATTGTTAATATTATCTTCTAATATAATAGAAAAAGTTGGACTTTTCCGTAATTTTTTTTTTCCAAATATGTCATTTCTTATATTTATCAATTAATATTTTTTTATTAAATTAACGAGGACAATTAGGTAATTACTTAGGCTTCATCGTGATTTTTTTTTCTTCTAAAAATATCGTTGCCTACATTTACTAATTAAATTTTGCGCACATATTTTATTTGTTTTGTTTAAAGGAGATTGTTGAGAAATTAAAGGAGTGTTGTTTGTTCATCACTAGTAATTAAAATGAAAAGACTATTGTTTGGTTTTCCCAAACAAGTATGACTACCATATATACTAGTTGATAGTAAAGCAAGGATGACTACCCGTGCATCAGTGCATGTATACTAGTTGATAGTAAAGCTGCTGATACATTGTGATAATATACATTTCTGCGCCTGGTTTATGATGATTAGCCTTTGAGGATGCTGGAAGGTGACTAGTGAGGAGTGTAGCTGAGGGAGGGGCAAAGGAAGAATGTTGATGCATACATAGATCGACTGCCTTCTCTGCCACTCATGGATTCCCACTCTTTTGGTGGTGTTGGTGTTGGTGCATAGATGCCTATAGATTTACTCATGCGTTGGACCAAATTGGTGCTTAATCCATACATTTCAAATTTTCTAACAGAGCTTCTTGGCACTTTAAAGTGTCAATGCAATGTGGAAATATTAGTTTAATATGTTAGACTAAGCTTCTATAAAAGTAATGTACAGAAGTCAGGAAAATTAACTTTTGACTTGCGCTTCGCTTCAGCTGAAATTGAGTTAGAATAAAGAAAACAGCCTTACAGGAAGTTTGGTAAATACTACTTTGTGGTATGGCTGATATCATCTGTCACGTCACGGTCCCGTAAGGACCGATCGTCCTCGTTTAGTCCCTACGGAACCGATTGTCCTTGTTTGAACGTGATGTCGTGTAAGCCTAAATTACGCTTGCACCAGGCAAAGTACCTGCACAAGACACAAGTTAGACAAAAATATACATATATAGATACATAATAAAATACAGAGAACCAAAGTTGAACACATTGATAGGAACACAAAATACTTCCTTTTTATTGAATACTTGAAGATTTCGATTACAAAGTGCTTACAAAATATGTCATAAAAGACTTACAACTCTTTTTACAATCCCAAAACTAGCTAGCCACAACGTCCATACATTACATCCGTTTAGTAGGACCAAAATAAAAACATCAAGCAGAAGAGGAGTTGTCCACAGGAGAGGAAAGCTAAGGAAGCAGCACGAGCACGGTCCCTCTGGAAGGATGCGCTAACACCGATTCAAAAGGCTCGCCAAGCTTTCGCTACAAGAACCTGGAGATTTGTCCACAACGCATGTGCAACACGTTTTACAAATGTTGATACTATTTTATGCAGCAAAGATAACATACAATTGATTTGATTGTCGGATCAGAGCTCCCGCAGAGCAGCACACACCAATTCCTTGGTGGGTTCAATGCGGCACGACTCTCTGAGCGCCTCTTTGCGAGTGGAGGACTCGGACTCGGACTTGGACTTGGACTTGGCGATAAGGTGGAGAGACCGGATGTTGAAATGAAGATAGGATGATCTAACTTGAAGTTGAATGGCTCAGGCCTATCGATGTCTTCAGAGTTGGAACATGATCATAGAATCGGAGATGATAAACAACATCTCGGTCCATTGAGGGCTCGTCCAATTTTTGTTTGTAGTCAAAATATAGGGTTAAGTTTGCGCTTTATGTCTTCTAATCACCGGCTCTTTGTCTTCTAGAACTCCAAGAAGGCAGACGGAGACCCAAAAAAAAAATTTCCAGATAAACATTGTTAATTCCATACTTGGTAACAAAGCTGGATAAGTAGAGGCCGATGACAAAATTAGAAATTTGTACACATATATGATCTAACACATGCCAAAGTAGGATGCACCTTGAGTTGTGCTTGATTTCCCTAGAGAGAATAAATGGTTTGGCAAACTGCTCAATGGGAGAAGTACAATAAGCTTTTCTAATCTATCCAAGAATGATATTTCTTATCAAACACGTATAATTGCAAATCTAAGAAAACACATTTTAAATTCATGATACTAAACAATCAGTCCATCATGGTAAAAGCCCCTAAAATGAGAATATCTAAAACCATGTGTTAAAAACTTTGTAAGTGTTAGCATGACATCTCTAATGTCTCCAAATGAAATGAAGAACGGAGCTTTAGGAATATATTGCAAACATCAGAAGTTTGTGGTTCAGCAACTTTCAAGTTATGAGATTGCACCAAGAACTGATACTGACCACTGAACATTACTGATAAAAATGTAGGGTCCAAAAATGTGCTATATATGGAAGAATTTCTGAAACTTCATTAAAAAAATTGTTGATAACGATCATTATACATGCTTGGGAGAGAATCGCAGAAGGTCAAAATTTACAAATTTCCAAGTAGAACTAAGTTGGTAAACATATAAAGTATATGCTCGGGGTACACATGCGTGTTAGTGTGCAACACGGAACACCTTCCAAGCTTGAATACCTATTATGCAACCAATTCAAGTATCTGTATTTCCTGGAACATGACTCAGCCAACATTATAATCTAAAAATCTCTGCACAAACAAACCCAATCACATATTTACCACATCTTTCAAATAAATAAATAAATAAATAAAATTTTTGCTTCAATTATGAAAAAACAAGGCTAAATTGCAACTTAATACCCTCAATTATTCAAGTTTTGTAACTTGATATACTAAACTTTCAAAATAGCCACCAACTTGATACCATCAACTATTGAACATTGTCAACTTCATATCCTTAAAAAACAAAAAACAAAATCCTAAAATACCCCTATCCCTCCATTCTCACCCCCCCCCCCCCCCCCCCCCCCCTCCTCCCTCCGGCGAGGCGCGAATGCGGGGGCGGGCTCGGGTGCGGGCAGGCGCGGGAGCCGTGCGGACACGGGCAACGCGCAAATGGTGCCCGGGGTGGTGGCGCAAGGGCGCTCGGAGCGCGGGCGCACGACAAGCGAGGCGGCGGGGAAGGGGGGAGGGGCTGAGGAAGATCAGGGTATTTTTGAAGAAGAAAAAAAAACTATTTTGAAAGTATAGGATATCAAGTTACAAAACTTGGATAGTTGAGGATATCAAGTTGCAATTTAGCCATAAAACAATAGAGAAAGACTCCTCCGAGGGTGTAGGCCAGCCAGCGCTAAGTCGACGGTGCCGATCAACAATTAATCACGTCCACTATGGAAGGCCTCGCCGGGCTACGGTGTCCGTATTGTAACGCATCGTATTTGTGTTCACAACTGTGAATGCCTTCAAGAATGCATGCATAGTTAATTTACTAAAGTTAAAGAAATTAATAGCCTTCTAAGAATTCATACCATTGAAGGCTTCGTCGGACATGCCGATGATCCCTTCAAACATTCTCATGTGCTTATCCCCTCCTCCTCTGTTCGAACGTTCCGAAGCAATATCTCCTTAATTATAATCCGCGCGACGACGCTCATCCTATTCGCAAATTAATCACAATTTCATACCACCATTTAATATGGAGAGCGTCTCACTGTTTGTCGAGATCCATAAAGTATCGTAGTATATTATTTTCTTAAACTACAACATATCAGTGCTACTACATGGACGATTGTCATGTCTACATTAGACTTACTGTCTTCTAAAAGAATTGAGTGTGTCCATGATCCAAAATTTATGATAATATGGTAATTGTTTGAAACTTGTAATAACGACTAACCCACGTACAGCTGCTCTCTCTCTCTCTCTCTCTCTAATGAAAATCACTAATAAACATATTCTTATAGACATTAATGAGTAAAGAATATACACAGAAAAGGGATAACAAATTTTTAAATATATATAATTGACCTATGGAAAGGCACTATAATTTTTCTCATGTGAATTGCTATACCATCTAACAATTTATTAAAATATAGTAAGGACCTATAAATTTTCTACAGAGAAAAAAATTAAGAGTAATCGTTCTTTTTCCTTACCCCGTTGTGAAGCTTTCAATTGGAAGTACATCAAACATAGCCTTGGAAAGGAACGGTTCCCCTCCAATGCCCTGATCCCCTATACTATTGGAAAGAAGTGACCTTTCCATCTTTGTTGGTAAGGGCACTAAACCAATAGATAAGCACTGAAGAAACTTAAATTATTGTGGATAATCTGCAAAAATTAGAGACAGAGATAGAAAGATTTGAAGAAACTAATAAATATGATGAGGAGGAAGTAATTAAGAAAAGAAGAGATAAAAAGGAGATGGAAAGCAAAAAAAAAATTTATTTTTTTCATTCAGTGCGGAGGTTCAGAATATGCCAGTCATCAGTATTCAGACTCGTTGTGTGGAGTTCGCTCGCATGACGTAAGGACATTTTCTACAGGCAGCATCATCATCGCCTTTGCATACACTTGTCTATCCGGACCCGCAGTGCCTTGTTCGGAACCGTCGACTTGGAGTTCGATTCCAGTCCCGTCGTACCGCTCATATGAGACGGCCACCACGGACTGCTCGTTATTCCACTCCAGCAGAGAGGGAGAGAGAGGGAGACGTGGAGTAATGAGAGGGTGGCACTAATGACGTGCTTTAAATTAAGGAACTGTTGGTTCTGTGAATTTTAAATTAATGAGAGTTTAATGACCTTTTTATCCCATATGTAAATAAATTGTTACATAAGAATCAATATCTCATTTAAATGATCTATGTATGAAATTATTTATCCAAATATTCTTAGTATTTGAATTATATAATAATATAGATAGATAGATAGATAGATAGATATAGTTGGATTTCTGGTAATTAAATTTTTTAGAAAATATATTTTCATATTTGGTTACTATATAAATATTTCCTTCCAGAAAATAAAAAAATTAAATAACTAAAAATTGTTAAAATTTTGTTGTACAGAAAATATTTTTAAATAAATTATCTAAAATAAAAGTAATTTTAAAAAATTTAAAGTTACGAAAGTTTTCTTCATTCCAGATGGCAAAAATATGATTTTTTTTTTTCAACAATTCCACCAACTCAGTTGACAAAAATATGACTATCGAATTTTTTTTGTTTTTTTAGGGTTTTTTGTTTTTGTTTTTTTTAAATAATTATTTTAATTAAATTTGAAAAAAAATAAAACTTAACATTCAAAATAAAATATGCAACGTTGAACATCCAAAAATTTAAATTTTTTCTACTATAAGAAAATTACGTCTACCGTCGAGCAGATTTCGAACGCCCATAACTATTTATTCGGAAATTATTTTTGGTCAAACAATAGGTCGATTTGTATATTTTCGACGAGAGTAACACAATTCGTGTAAAAAAGATTTTTCATCCGAAACAAGACACACATGTTACTGGCAAAAGTATAAAATTTAAAACTTTAAAGTATCATATCTTTTGACTGGGGGATCGAAACGAGACCCAGCTTGTGCCAAAATGACCGTAACAAAAAGTACTATAAGATAGACAATTTTATCGTTTGACGGACTTCAAAAAAATTTAGAATCGCAAAAAAATGATGTTTCGATCTCCAATTTTTACTTTGGGTAATTTTATTTTTGAATTTTTTTCGGTATTTCAATGTTAAGGAGTAAAAATTGGTGTCTCCGGACTCTCCAACATTATCATATAATATATCAGTATGAAGATGATTAAAAAGAAAACAAGAATATATATTTTTATTTTTCTAACGATAAAATTATCTATTTATAAATAATTTACTAATCGTAATAAGATCGATTTAACTTTCGATTACGGTAGAAACTTTAAAGGTCTGCTTGACAATTATGGGAATATAACGGTTATGAGATGATTTTAAAATATCGTTTATGAACGGTTATGAGGGTCCATTACTGCTTCAAAAATAAACAATCGGTTTAAAAATGTTCCAAAACCGGTGAAAACATTGTTACCAAATTTTTTTTTTTTAGAATTTCGTCAAGTTAGTTGGCGAACTATTTCGTTATTGTTTCAAACTTTTTTCGTTTTTCCTAATTTATTTAAAAAAATTATAGGGATAGCAAATTTTCTGCAAAAATAAATCAAATGAAAAAAAAAAACACATAAACCAAATAAAACTAAAACCAAACATACACAAGAAAACCCAAACAAAATAAAAACAAAAATAATAAAACCAAACAAAATAAACCAAATAAAGCCCATAACAAACACAAACAAAAAAAAGTCTGCTCAACAGCAAATGTAATTTATTACAGTTGAAATATTTTAAATTCTTGGATGTTCAATGCTATTTTGGATGTTAAATTTCGTTTTTATATAATTTATTTAAAAACAAAAAAAACACAAAAATTCCAAAAAAAAAAAAAAACCAAAAAAAACCATCAGAAAAAAAAAACGATAATCATATTTTCAGCAACTGAGTTGGCAAAATTGTTAAAAAAAAAATTTATTTTTTCGTATTTTTCCCATCTGGATTGGCAAAAACTTTGGTAACTTCAAATTTTTCTAAATTACTTTCGTCCTATGTAATTTATTTAAAAATAATTTTTGTACAGCAAATTTTCTAAAATAAAAATAGAAAAGGTTAAAAAAAAACTTCAAGGAAAAAAAAATCATTCTTAAAAAAGATGAGTAAACTGAAAAAAAAAAAATTAAAAGTGAAAACATTAGAAGCAAAAAAAGTAGGTTTTTCTTAAAAAAAATTTGAACAGAAAAAAAAAAAAAAAATTTGCCAGGACAAAAAAATATATGCCGACATATTCGTAAGGGATAAGGGACAAAATTTCTATTTTTTGTGAATAAATAGTTTACCCAGATATTCACAATTTTCGAATATAATTTTTATAACCTAGACCAAGCATAAACCAAACTTCTGAATAAGTTTGTCATCCACAATTTGCCACCCAAAAAAAAAAAAAATTCCCGTGTATAGAATAGATTATAAACCGTTGATATAAGGTTAGCAATTGTGATATATATATATATATATATATATATATATATATATATATATATATATATATTACAATCACACACACGCCAATGGTAACAAATCCCATTAAAATGGAAGATACTTTTAAAACCTGCAACTAGCCTAGAAGTTTCAAATCGACTTTACACCAGATCCCAGTAGGTAAAGAAACCTTGATCAATTGTACACTCCAATAGAGCAAAGTACATCTAAACAATGGCGAAACCTAATAAACCAACGCAATACATCTTTCTCCAAACTTCAGAATATTTCCCTTTAAAGGGGTAAGGGTATCCATTGGATAGATTTATACTAGTAAGAAAGAAAAATATCCATGACATTGATAGGATCGCAAACTCTTCACCAACACCCCTCTGAGCTCTCTACCACCTCAATAAATACTATACACAAAATACTAGGATGACAAGTGACACCTACACTGATGGAGTATCCAACTTACCAGGATCTCAAGGAATGTTTCAATTGAGTATTCAAGGATGTTACTGAAATACACTCAGTAATATATATACAAGAAGGCCAGGAAACACAATTATCGTTTATTATCCGGGGCCATCTACATAGCCCCAAGTTTCACTCAGTTCTCTACCACTCCTCAAATCAATACTGGATAAATTAGTACTGAACTGCGTATTCTGGTACTCTGCTTATTTTCCTGGATCTACTGGGACTTTTATTTGATGACTATAAAACTAAAGGGAGTACCATATTTACATTTTCACAACCATCACGGGGGAAGGGAAACCTTCCTGCACTAGTGCTGTGGCTATCCATCCTTTTATCCTCTTAAGCACCCTAAGGAGCTTCCTTGCTAAGGTTGTTCTGAGAAGGAACACCCTCGTCTGTTAATCTTGAGGCTGCAATAGGCCATCCACAAGTGAACGCTTTCATCTAGAGCAATATTCGCCAATGTACATTCTGAAATTGACGAGTCAAGGAGAAAATAATGGGTCTTCTAGGGAACAATTCATAAAAGGCCCAAATAAGGGGTGCTAGATAAAAGTGAGTGAAACAAATTGTTGAGTGTATACAAATTAAATCTACAAGCTACGACGTGTAACATTTGCTTTTTCTTTTTTCAGATATAGGTGCAGTCCTCCACTCGCTTGCCCTGGGCCTCATTGCATGAAAGCCTTATGCCCACTAGTCTAGCACCGATTTCCCTTATGTCTTCTCTCGTATGATACTCGTCTAACTACTTACGTGTATATGCATATCTATTATCAGATTGCCTATAATAAGCTCCAAGTTGAAAATAAATGATCTAGTCTACCATTAGCCATCATGCTCCATCATTTGCTTACATAATACAGTAAAAGAGAGATCAACTGTATTTGATAAAACTGTTAGATGTTTAAAATGATAAAATTCAAAACCTAAAATATAGACACAATATTTGCAAAATGGTACAGTAAAAAAAACAAAAGCAATCTGCATTTAGATGTCCAAAATCTCCAAAAAAAAGTCCCACAATGAATAATTAAGTTTGAAACATGATAAATGCTCAAGCTAAGTGAGAGTTGCACTTACTGTTAATTGTTAGCAAAAAGGTACTAGAAGAACATAAATGACACATGGATGTTAAAATTAATGAAGTTCGCTATACATGAAAAGTAAGAAGGGACTTTTAGTGACCTAATTTTGAAAAAGGATACATTCAGCCATCCATGTATCTGTAATGCTGACTCCAGGATCTGAAGAAAGGAAGTAATCGACATCCATCTGCAAAAGAAAGAGAATCAGCCACAAACAAGATGTTGGAGCCTCATCTGAATCATCTCCATGATAACACTTACATCCACATCCGATGGAATAATTTTTACAATGCCGCCTAGAGAATCTCGTGAACTGAAAGATTCTGGTGAAACTTCATCATTAGCTTTGGAGCATCGCGACGTTGTCATTGTGTTTTGATTCAATGAACGTAGTGATGGAGTTTGGTCTGTTCTATAATTGCAATTAGTTTCAAGCGGATGATCCATTGTGGCAGCCTGTTTCATGGAACTCAAATCCTGGAGCTTCCCTTCATGCTTGCTACTGGAGGAAAATAAGCTAACAGTAACAATTAGAATGTTGTTTGGCTAAAGTAAGCACATAGTAGTTCCTAATGCTTCATCCAGAATCCTTTAGATTACCTCAAGAGATAGCAGTTAATGGGACCCATGGAACTCCTCAACAAAATTTGGTAGCGCAGTTGTGGAAAATCAAGACCCTATTCAGTTAAAGTAATATTTTGGTCAGCCTACACAAGTCAATGAAATCTCACATTCTGAAACTATAACCCACCTCATTAGGATCCGGAACTTCAAAGCTAGTTCCATGGGGGGCTCGCACAGCAATCACAGTGTCCTGTCAAAAATACAATGCAAAAAATTGATTACTAGTAAGGAACAACATAATATATGAAACAGAATTAATTGAAGTGAAAAGGATTTGAATGGTCGAACCTCAAAGCAGGGAAGGGTATTGATGATATCGTCATTGGTGACAAAGAGCCATCTAGCAATTAATAAACATCAAAGCTTTTTATTAAGCAGAACATGATATCGTCATTGGTGACAAAGAGCCATCTAGCAATTGAGAGCTCAAGAAGAAATGAAGCTTGGACCTACTTGCGATTTCTTTCGTCTTCAGTCATGGCTCTTAGACTCTCTTGCATTTCTCTGATAAGCAACCGAAGCAATTAGACCACAGACAATATCAAGCGTATACTTTGTTTACCTTAAGAGCCCACCTGATGACTTCATTGATTCTGCTTTCATCTGAATATAGGGTTTCAACTTCATCCTGAGAATGTTGAGATATAAGGGCAGTCAAAAGCTGAATCAATTGCATGAAAATTTGATCAAGTAAGCAAATATAACGTCATAATAATTTCTGGCTCCCACCCACCATAAGATATAATCCATCTGCCAAAATGAGGGAATGGATAACATGTTTGGCTGTAAAACAAGATTCTTTCTTTGGCCCACTTCTAGAACAAAACTGTAGAATGTGAGTGATAGATTAATTCATTAAGAGGAGAAGGGAGTACATTATATAGGAGAGGCTAACCCCTCTCCCTATTAGTCTATCCGATGTGGGACTAAACTCAACACCCTCCCTCAAGCTGGAGCATAGATGTCAATCATGTCCAGCTTTATCGAAAAAATTGAACCCGAAGACCTAGAAGAGATTTTGTAAATATATCAGCTATCTGATCGCCGGTCCTCACATGGTGAAACTTTATCATCCCTTTATGATACTCATCATAAAGTGAATGTCGATTTCAATATGTTTTGTCCTTTCATGAAATACAGGGTTAGTGGCAATATGAATAGCAGACTTTATATCCTGCTTCTTCTCCCAGTTCCTGTAGAAGATGCTGCAGATATAGCACATCTGCTGTGCCATGAGCAATTGTCCGATATTCGGCTTCCGATCTTGATCGTGCGATCACACCTTGCTTTTTGCTCTTCCATGATACAAAGTTCCCGTCAATGAAGACCAAGTAGCCAGATGTAGAATGTCTATCCGTAAGACTGGCACCTCAGTCAGCATCAACAAAGCACTCAACATAAGTATGCCCCTTATTCTCCATCCGAATTCTTTTTTCCGGATTCTGAACTAGATAGGGCAGAATTCTGAGAACTGCCTCCCAATGTGGAACTCGTGGTGAAGACATTAAATCTACTTGCAACACTGACGGCAAAGAAAATGTTTGGACGAGTCATAACGGCCAAGTAGTTGAGTTTCCCAACTACTCGACGATATTGATCCATGTCGGTCATCAGTGTCCCCTCATCAGAAAGTAACTTTATTCCTGGGTCTATGGACGGAGGTTGCTCCCTTAGCTTGCATCATTCCTGCATCATGTAGGATGTCAAGTACATATTTTCTCTGAGACATTACAATGTTCTGCTTACCACGTGTGACTTCTACGCCCAAAAAATAGCTCAACGATCCCAAATCCTTTGTTTGAAATTGTTCTCCTAGAAATTTTTTTAGTTATGCAATGTCCTGACTGTCGTCTCCTGTGATCACAATATCGTCCACATAGACACCGAGTAGTATCCTCCCAGCTAATGTCTGACGATAAAATACTAAATGATCCTTCTTTGATTGGCACATGCCAAACTGAGTAACCACATTTGTGAAACGACCAAACCATGCACGAGGAGATTGTTTGAGACCATAAAGGGCCTTCCACAGATGACACACTTTACCCTCACTTGCAACAAACCCGGGAGGTTGTACCACATATACTTCTTCGTAAAGATCTACATGAAGAAATGCATTCTTGATATCCAGCTGTAACAACGGCCAGTCATAGCGAATAACTAAGGTCAAGAGGACGCGCACAGAGGTCATTCAAGCAACTGGGAAGAATGTCTCAAAATAATCCTCAACATAGGTCTAAGAATAACCTTTTGCCACCAGACGAGCCTTCAGGCGATCAAGAGTGCCATCCGATTTTACCTTAATCTTGAACACCCACTTGCAACCCACCGCCTTCTTACCATGAAGTAAATCAACCAAATTCCATGTATAGTTCTCTCGAAATGCTTTCATTTTCTCTTCCATAGCAGCACGCCAGCCGGGATGTTTAAGACCATCCTCTGCATAATTGGAAATATGAATCCCATCAATAGTCGTCACCAATGATTGTGTGTTGTTCGCAAGCCCTTTGTAATTATGAACGTACAATGGATGATCACGACATGTACGACGAAGTCGAGCTGGCGGATCAGGTGGAAGTAAATCAGTGGAGCTAGAGGAGGATGAAGGCAATGTGTCCACAGATACTATCGGCGAAACTCGTTCCGGCGATGCTAGTACCAACGGAGCCGGTGTGTGCGGACAATCGGACAGGAAGACTGGCTCGATAGGGGAGGGCATCCTTACGAGGGGTTGTGTTTGAACAGAAAACAACAAGAAATCATCTTCTGGGTAAACTTGTGGAGCCGGATCAGTAGTTTGTAGAAGTGGAGGAAACTCAGTTTCAACAAAGGTAATATTCCGAGAGAAAAAATACCGCTTCAAGACTGGAAAAAACACAGATACCCTTTCTGATCCTTATGATACACAAAAAAAAAATATTTGATAGCTTTTGGATCTAGTTTAGAAAGAGTTGGTCGAGTATCCCTAACATACACAGGCAACCAAATATTCGGAGAGATAAAGAAACAGCTCTCGTTTGGGATATAACCGAGAGAATGGAATATCACCATTGAGAACAGACGACGGCATGCGATTAATTAGATAGCAAGTCGTGAGAACGGCATCCGACCTAAATCTTTTTGGAGTACGTGCTTGGAACATAAGAGCACGCGTTGTTTCTAAGAGGTGACGATTCTTGCGTTCAGCTACACCATTCTGTTGTGTGTAAGGACATGAAGTTTGGTGGATGATGCCATTCCGAGATATATGTGAAACAAACTCACGAGACATATTCTCACGACCATTGTCACTGCGAACGCATTTAATCGGAACAGCAAATTGTGTTTTGATTTTCGCATAAAAATTGTACCAAATGTTAAATAATTCGGAACAATTTTTCATGAGATAAACAAAAGTGACACGCGAGTAGTCATCAACAAAGGTAATAAAGTACTTGAATCCAATCACAGATTCAACCTGACAATGTCCCCGTACATCGGAACACACCAACTCGAAAGAAGCGGAAGCAACTTTATTTTGACTAACCAGATAGAAAACTCGGTGATGCTTAGCCAAACTACAGGACTCACAATGAAAAGAACATGAAGCATCTAAAGGTGGGTACATTTTCTGGAGTGCTTGGACAGAAGGATGTCCTAACCGGCAGTGTAACTCAAAAGGATCAAGTTTCACAAGTACACAGACAACAGAGGAAGGTTCGTCAAACAGGTACAAGCCTCCAGCCACATGTCCCTTACCGATAGTCTTTCTAGTCTTTAGGTCCTGAAAAACACAACCATCAGGAAAGAATGTTACCGAGCAATGCATATCACGAGTAATCCGACTAATTGAGAGTAAACTGAATGGGTTTCCAGGTGTATATAATACATAATGTAGTGACAGTCTCGAAGAAAGACGGGCAAATTTTTTTCCACGGACTGTCAGCGAACCACCGTTGGTACGTGTAATATTAGACATACGACCAACCGGTATATAATTTTGCATCATACATGCGTCGCCTGTCAAATGAGCAGACGCACCAGAATCAAGGATCCACTACTTCGACTGTACCATACATGCCGCTGAGTACCCTGCGGTGGACCCAGAAGTAGAAGCTTCACCTCGACGTTGAACTTGAAACTCAACAAAGTCTGCATATGCTCCATCAGTCATTTGTACGGATCGGCCGCCAAGATCAGGAATATCTGAAGTGACACTGGCGGCACGAGTTTTAGTACACTGCCACTGGAAATAATCATATAAACCACAGTTGAAGCAGGTGCACAGTCGACCTCCATCACGACCGCCTATGCCTCGTCCACCATCACGGCCAACATTTCGGCCACCACGTCATCCACCACGACCACCACGAAATCCAGTACGAGCGGCTCCCAGAGCATATCGATCAACAGTAGCATCACTAGGAGAGGTCTCGACGACCTTTGCTATCTGTAGGACACAAAAATGAGCTTCCATTAGAGATGGAACCTCGGCTCCAACAATGATCTGAGAGCGAACTGAGTTTGCATCATGACAGAGAGAGGCAAGATATGCCATGACATGAAGCTACTCCCGTTGAGCCCTTGCTTCATTGATATCCGTCGGCAGAGGTCATACACGGTCAACTTCACCGACCATAGCCTTAAAGGCCCAGAAGTGATCCTTATGAGACTTGTCGTCCTGTTCCGCCCGGTAGACGCCGACGACCGAGTCGTAGATACGAGACAAGTCGCGTTTTCCATCAAACGTCGTCGATAAGACCTCTCATAACTCTTTTACCGTATTTGTATTCTGAACCATGTCCTCCACCGATGGTTCCATTGAGTTCATCAACTATGTAAACAGTCGACTATCATCTCTTCCACTGCTCAAATGTGGAATCAGTCGTCTCCGGAGGGTTGTCAGTCAGATACTTGGACAACCGCATTCCCCGAAGTATTTTCTCAACCTTCTTCTGCCATGTTGAGTAGCCATCAGGTCAGTCCAACCGCCAATCGACAAGTTGAATCAAAAAAATCGTCGTGCCAGTGCCTGTTGGTCCCGCCAATGCATTTCCGATACCGGTAATAGTAGCACTGCTAGTTGCATCAGTGTTAGTCATCCAGCACTTGATTCGACTGTCGCTGGATCTTTTCAACCCCAATAATTACATCAACTTTACCGATGCGCTATCAACGTGGCCAGAACCGGCACGCGCATGAAAAGTAGAGATCGTATGGGGATCACACAAGCCAGGTCACAGAGGTAACCCAGGTCACTCACTGTGTAGATCCTGATGTAGATATCGGGGTAAGACGAAAACAAAGATCCACGTAAACAAGCAACTTTTTTACTCTTTGTTAACCCCTCGAGCTATAATCTAGGAACAGTGGTTGTGCAAACAAATCAGTGAAGTTTGGAGATGGAGAGGAGAAGGAGAAAGAGAAGTAGGAGAAGAGAGAATATGAGAAAGGAGATTGCAAGGGCCTAAAACCCTAGGTTGCATCTCATGTCTATTTATATAAATAATAAAATAAAATAACTCTAACACCCTCCCTCAAGCAGGAGCATAGAGATCAGACATGCCCAGCTTGCTACATAAATCAGAAAATGGACCACGAGCAAGTGGTTTGGTGAGGATATCACCTAATTGATCCTCTGACCGAACATAAGGAGTGACAATCTGTTTCTTCAGCAACAAATCACGAACAAAATGACAATCCACCTCGATATGCTTCGTGCGCTCATGAAACACCGGATTACTTGCGATAAACATTGCCGACTGATTATCACAATACATCTCCATCGGAATAGGAATCATGATTCCCATTTCATGAAGAAGAGACTGCACCCACATCATCTCAGAAGCTGTATGAGCCATCGCACGGTACTCGGCCTCTGCACTAGAACGAGCCACAACATTCTGCTTCTTACTACGCCACGTGACAAGATTGCCACCCACAAACGTACAATAGCCAGAAGTAGACCTCCTATCACTGCGACTGCCTGCCCAATCAGCATCACTGAATCCAGTCACCGTAAGCAACTGGGAAGGTTTGTACAACAAACCCTTTCCAGGTGCACCCTTCAAGTATCGAAGAATGCGAGAGATAGCCTCCCAATGTGGTTGCCGAGGGGCATGCATAAACTGACTAACTACTCCAACTGCATATGTGATGTCTGGTCGAGTAACAGTAAGATATATAAGTTTGCCAACCAAACGTCTATAATATCCAACATCCTCAAATAACTCTCCCCTGTCAGCATCAAGCTTGTCATGATAATCCATAGGAGTCTCAACTGGCCGACACTCTAACATCCCAGTCTCGGAGAGCAAGTCTAGAACATACTTGCGTTGTGACAGATACACACCTGTCTTAGATCGAGCAACCTCGATTCCAAAAAAATATCGAAGAAGACCCAAATCCTTAGTATGAAACTGACGACTAAGGTAGGCCTTCAAGTCCACAATTCCAGCATGATCACTCCCAGATATAATGATATCATCAACATAAACAATCAACACGATAATACCTGCTGAGGAAGAATGGCAAAATACTGAATGATCTGATGTGGTACGCCGAAAGCCATACTGAATGAGAACTGAACTGAACTTGTCAAACCAAGCACGAGGTGACTGTTTCAGTCCATATAATGCTTTCTTCAATCGACATACGAGTCTTTTATTTCCTGTTACAACATAGCCCGGTGGTTGATCCATATAAACCTCCTCCTGTAAGTCACCATGCAAGAAAGCATTCTTTATGTCCAGCTGATATATAGGCCATTGGTGATTAACCGCCACAGAAATAAGAATCCGAACTGAATTCAGCCGAACCACTGGAGAGAAAGTCTCCATATAATCCACGCCATATGTCTGAGTATACCCTTTGGCAACCAAACGTGCCTTGAGGCGCTCAACAGAACCATCAGGGTGATATTTAACAGTGTACACCCATCTACAACCCACTGTTTGTTTTCCAACAGGAAGTGATGTAAGCTCCCAAGTCTGGTTTTGATGTAAAGCATACATCTCCTCATCCATTGCACTTTTCCAACCAGAAGATGACATAGCCTGCTTGTAAGTTTTGGGAATAAAAGTAGAAGACAATGAAACAGCAAATGCATGAAAAGATGATGAAGCACGGTGTAATGAAACATAGTTAGAAATGGGATGCTTATTCTTTGTGGTACAAAGGCGTTGTCTTTTTCTGAGAGCAATAGGAAGATCATCTGGATCTGTGATGATGGGAGCAGAAACCTCAGGCACGGAAGATGATTGGTTGAAGGCTGAATTCTGCAGAACCACTGGCCTGTCCTTGGATCTCTGATAAACCTGTAAATGGGGAATGGAGACAGAAATTGATTCAGGAATGACCGGAAGTGGTATGGAAGATATCAAATCTGTTGTAAAAGGAATATCACGGTCTCCTGAAGGAAAGAAGGGGGTAGACTCAAAGAATGTAACATCCGCACTGACATAATATTTGCGTGACTGTGGACTGTAACAACGATAACCTTTTTGAGTACGGGGATAACCAAGAAAGACACACTTCAGAGATCTAGGAGCCAACTTATCTCGATTAGGTTCCAAGTTATGAATAAAAGCGACACAGCCAAACACTCGAGGAGATAAGGAAAAGGGTGCGACATCTGTATGTAATATAGTAAATGGAACTTTGTTATTTAATACAGATGATGGCATACGATTAATAAGATAACATGCAGTAAGAACGGCATCTGCCCAATACTGTTTGGGGACATGCATATTGAACATGAGAGTTCGAGCCACATCTAAAATGTGTCGATGTTTGCGTTCGGCTATACCATTTTGTTGAGAGGTGTGGACACAACTGGTTTGATGAATCATACCACGATCAACACAGAAACTGTTCACAGAAGATTGAGTATACTCCAAAGCATTATCAGAACGCAGAATTTTGATACGTTTATTAAACTGAACATAGACTTCATTATAAAAGGCAGATAACACATAATCTTTCTTTCATTAAATAACACCAAGTCATTCTGGAATAATCATCAATAAAAATAACAAAATACTGAAATCCTTTCGGACTTTTGACTCTAGACGGACCCCAAATATCAGAATGAACAAGATCAAAAGACTCTAATTGACGACTCTCACTACGACGAGGAAAGGAACTACGGTGATGCTTGCCTAACTGACAAGCCTCACATTCAAGACTAGATACATGACTCAAACTAGGAACAACTTGACGCAACTTAGCCAAAGACGGATGTCCCAAACGATAATGCCACTGCAACGGAGAAGTAGAAACAGAAGTGAAGGCCTTTCCAGGTAGATCCAAGTAGTACAGTCCATCTTTTTCATGCCCCGAACCAATCGTCTTCTTCGTCCTGAGGTCCTGAAAAATACACGAATTGGAAGAAAATGTCACAGAACATTGAAGAGATTTGGTTAACTGGCTCACAGATAACAAATTAAATGGAAAATTAGGCACATATAATGAATCAAATAATGATAGTGATTGAGTAGGGTGAATGACACATTTCCCAAGCACAGGACGAGTAGACCCATCAGCCAAGATAATATTGTGTTTCATGGAACTACGATTATGAAAGATAGATGTTATACCAGACATGTGAGAGCTCGCTCCTGAGTCGATGACCCAAGAGGTGGATGGTGACTGGGTTGCCACAAAAGCAGGATTACCTATATGTGCCATGGTTGCAGTAGGTTGGGAGGTGGTACTAGCAAGCGCGTTCAACTTCTGGAGGATCTGTTGAAATGGAGATGAGGTATCGGACGTTGAAGTCTGATTGAAACCCGAAGTATCATCTCTGGGAGCAGAAGTGGTGTCCTGGGACTGCATATTTTCATCATGCACTTGATGTGCATATTCTGGTTTGCCCCATTTGTCCCAACAATAGTCTTCTACATGACCGAGCATTCCACAATAGTTACACTTTCGTGGTTGACCACGGCCACCACCACCACCACCGCGGCCACCACCACCACCGCGACCACCACGACCATTGTCTCTACCACCACGGCCTCCTCCACGACCAAAACTACGACCACCATCTCTACCGCCACGTCCAATACCACGTCCACCACCACGACCAACAGCACTAGAAACTAGGGCAGAAGAGTCGGTACTCGGCACCACAGAACTCTGTCCCAGAAAGGAACGATTGAGACGGGAGAAAGTATCTGCCACCGTAGGTAACTGCTCTCCAGCAAGGATTTGAGCTTTATAAGGTTCGAGCGCAGGATCCAAGCCGGCAAGGATGAGTGAAACATGAAACTCTTCCTTCTGTCTCCGAGCTTCCTTCAAATCAGTAGTAACAGGATGATATTGAAGCAGTTCCTCCCACAAAGCCTTCTTTGAAGCCAGATATTCATTCACAAGCTTCCCATTTTGCTTTGTATTGAACAATAACTCGTACAACTCATAGATACGGGCAACGTTTCGCTTCTGCGAATAAGATTCTTCCAGAGATGCCCAAATCTGTTTGCTTGATTCACACCACTGAACATTAGCAGCGATATGTGGTTCCATACTATGCCACAACCATGACATAACGTATGCATCTGCACTCATCCAATCTTCATACTCAGCGGACGTTTCAGGCAGGGGTTCTTCGGTCAAAAACTTCAACTTCTTCTTCGCCCTTAACACCACTTTGATAGACTTGGACCAGGCAAGATAGTTCGCACCATTCAGTTTCACCGCTATAATCGACTTTCCCAATTCATCATTATGAATAACAGTAAAAGGAGAACCACCTCCGCTACCACCACCACTATTAACCTCGCTAGAAGATTCGGTCCCCACCATACTTGCAGATGCAACAGAAAGACGAGATCTTTGAAACCCTAGATCTCACAACGAACCTCAACCGACGACGAATAACCAACGGAGATCTGTAGAAACCCTAGATCTCATAAACGAACCACGAACGACCACGAACAGCGAACGACGAACGGCGAATCATGATACCAAGTGAAGTTTGGAGATGGAGAGGAGAAGGAGAAAGAGAAGTAGGAGAAGAGAAAATATGAGAAAGGAGATTGCAAGGGCCTAAAACCCTAGGTTGCATCTCATGTCTATTTATATAAATATGCAATACACCCACAATTACTATTATACCCTCATATGATAAATAATAAAATAAAATAACTCTAACAAAATCATTGTCTACCTTCTGGCTTCGATATACACTCTTGAAGTCGTAATCTAAGAACGGAGGTTGTGCGAATAAATTATTGTCTACCCTCTAGTTTCGATATAAGACCTTTTTTTTGAAATTAGGGTTCAGACAGGAAGGAGGGACGGCGACTGAGGGTTAAGGCTGGTGGCAGGGAGGCGGATGGGGGCTGGCGCCAGGGAGGCTGGGTGAGGCTGGCGCCAGGGAGGCAGGGGGTGCTAGGTAAGCGGACAAGGGGCGTGGCAGGAGGAGGGGAGGGCTAAAGGGGGGGTTAGGGTTGGCGGCTAGGGTTTGGGGTAGAGCTTTTTTTTTTTAGGGAGAGAGGTGGATAGGTTATGGCTTTGATACCATGTAGAATGTGAATGATAGATTAATTCATTAAGAGAAAATGGGAGTACATTATATAAGAGAGGCTAACCCCTCTCCCTATTAGTCTACCCGATGTGGGACTAAACTCAACTTAACACATAACTCAAAAAAACCATTCCTCAATCCTGACTAGGGCATTAATGACCTCAATATCTCCTCCCTGTAGCATGTATGTTCGTCAAGGAACCTGAGGAAACTAAAATTGAATATATTTTCACCATGGGCTACATCTCTCACTAGTCCTTGTCTTGCATGATCAGAAGGTTTTATTGGACTTAAAAGTATCTGAAGTATGTTTACCGCCAATTCTCACGACTTCCTATTCAATTGACTCCCTCAGATAGATATAAGCAACCCCACCAAAGATTAAGGGAAGCTATTTCTCATGTTCATGATCATTCCATTTATCTGAAGGGATTTGAAATATCATTGCTATGAAGAATTGGGAAAGAGACTATATTATTGTGTCGTGGTAGTGGTGGGTGTGTGCGTGCGCACGGAAGGGGTTGAGGGTTGGGTGGGGGCCTTCTGTAACTTTTTGAACCGAGTTACTATCTAGAACATTGATGGATACAGATATTATTAGAATCTAACAGACATAAGTATGGAAAATAACATACAAATGTGATTTAGAGAAAACAAGTTTATGCATGCGCCTTGCTACTATAGGCGTTATTGAGTTTTGAAATGACTGGCCTTACTCATGATTCCTTATTTTTTAATTCAGTTTCAGCACGTTCTTTGAACTATACATTACAAAACAAAGCAAGTAACGGACCTAAAAACCCAATCTGAGATTAGGTATTTGTTTCTGGAAATATATACATGTGTCATCATAGAATGCATAATAGCCACAGAAGAATACAACAGGTGTTTTCAATTACTTAATCAAAGATAGCAATCAATCTAGAAATCCTTAAAAAAAATCAATCCAACAGATTTCAAGCCACTAACTGAAAAATAAAAATAGAGAAATTTGTGTACAGGCCCCTGAGAGGTTTTGAAATGGGATGTGAGGAGACGTGGAAAAGTCTTTTAGTTAGGGGTCCCTGGATCAAACTATACTATTTAATCATTCATCTAAAATTAAAATACTAACTCAAAAGGCTATTGTAACCCTCTTAATTTTTCTCTCACGATCTCGCTCCATCTGGTTCACTCTCCCTATTATCATCCCCCCCCCCTCCTCCCCCCCCCCCCCCCCCCCCCCTTCGGGCTCTCTATCCATTTTTCCACATACCCTCTTAGTGTTCTCTATTCTCTTACATCTGTAATTTGTTTCTTACTCCCCTTATCCTTTTCCTTTCTCTCTTTCCCTATCTAGCTTCTCTCTCATGGGCGGAGCTAGAATAGGACAAGTGGGGTCATATGATCCCACTCAAAAATTATATATATATATATATATATATAACACTCAAAATAGGGGCTCTCTGTTCATATCTCTCTCTCTCTCTCTCTCTCCCGCCGCATTGCATCTCTTTCTCATGTCGCACCTCTCTCCATCATTCATCATATAACACCTCTAAATATATTTGATTTTTATCCTAATTTTTTTAAATGATTCATCCCCTGATTGATTCATACCCTAATTGTTTTTTCCCTTATTTGCTCTTTAGATGACAAGATTTAATTTGCTATTAGATGTAATGAAATTATTTGCTAGTATAACATTATTCGATTAAAAATATATGAAAAATATGAAGTCAAAGTAAATTAGTAGTTGGAAATAAAATATTTTTAATCTTATTTTTCCTTGAGGGAGAAAACAATATTTAATCATCATAAGATCCTAGGATGGCAAGGTTCATGATTAAAATTGTACGATTCAAGTATGGAATTTAAGATATACTAAATATCCTCGATAAAAAATAATATTTAATCTTAAAAGCTAGAAGCGGGAGCGGAAATGGAAGCGGGGGCGGGATCTAGAGCGAAAGCGCGATTACTTAGAAGAGTCTAAAGTTGGGAACGTGTTGTTATGGACTTGCTGATTTTTCCTTCATTACGATCCGTGCGGCCCACGAACTTCCTCCTCGAAGACTCGTGCAAGCCTTCCCGACCACGAACTTAGCTAGCTCGCTAAGAAAAATAGAGAACAGTGGAGCAAGATGGAAACTTGAAGACTTCTTTATTGATATTGGAAAAGCTTACAAGTTTTCAGTGGTGAGGAGCAAATGAATCCCCCCTATTTATATTGCCACAAGAGCTTACAGGAACCTTCTGGAATGAGAATATTCCAAGGATTATTCTCGAAAATATGCTAGAAATTATTCTATTTCTTAAGAATATTTCTTACATCATTATTATTGCCAAATAACTAAAAAAGAAGCCTCTAAAATGGAAAGTGTATTATGCCATGTGCTGAATTATATTCCTCCATGTACAGAATTATGGAATCTTCACAGATATTGGTGGGGCCACACAATATGGTGCGTGACATTCTCTCCCACCTAATGTGTTGACGTCCTCGTCACACACGTCCGTTGAGGAACACTTGGATCTGGTCCTCAAACTGATGCAACGTGTCAACGCGTTCCCAGCTGGATTCGTCGTGGGGCATTCCTTTCCACTTGATAAGATACTCCACATATGGAAAAATACCTCGTCGACGAATGGTCCTCGAGTCAAACACGACGTCCACTTCTTTGTCAAACGACGTAATCATGGTCGCCGTGGGCCGCTTCAAAACTCCTCGCTGAGGGTCCTCCAAGTCTACATGATAAGGCTTGAGGCAGCTTGCATGGAAGACAGGGTGGATCTTCAGCTTGACGGGGAGCTCGAGCTTGTAGGCAACTTTGCCTACCTTCTTAAGTACGGGGAAAGGGCCTTCATACTTGCGAATCAGTCCCTTGTGCACCTTGCGGAACACCTTGAACTGCTGCGGTTGAAGCTTGACCATCACCAAGTCTCATTCCTTGTACTCAGCAGGCCTTCGCTTGACATCGGCCCATTTTTTCATCTTGGGTGCGACTTTTTCCAGAAATGCCTTGGCAATATCTGCCTTCTCCCTGAAGTCTGAGGCAAACTGGTAGGCCGCGAGGCTCTTGCCCGATGTCCCCGTACTCAGCGTGTGCGGGGCGAGCGAATGTGGACCCATTACCACCTCAAACGGACTACTGTGAGACGACACGCTCCTTTGGATATTGTAGCAGAACTGAGCGATATCCAAGTGATGCACCCAATCCCGCTGGTTGGCACTCATAAAGTGCCGCAAGTACTCCTCGAGTAAAGAGTTGACCCGCTCTGTCTGTCCGTCTGAGGGTGAAACCTGGTCGAGAAGTGTAGGTCCGACTCAAGGATCTTGAACACCTCCGTCCAGAACTTTCCCGTGAAGTGGGGATCTCGATCGTTGATGATGCTTTTCGGGATGCCCTAAAACTTCACCACATGGGAAATGAACAAGCGCGCAGCCTCCATTGCAGTGCAATCCGTCGGTACAGCTATGAAGGTCCCGGACTTAGAGAATCGGTCCACCACCACGAGGATGGACCCAAGTGTCCCCACCTTAGGCAAGGCAGAGATGAAGTCCATCGATATGCTCTCCCATGGTCGACTCGGCACGAGGAGAGGCTCAAGCAGGCCCACGGGCCGCTGGTGATCCACCTTGTCTTACTGGCATACAAGACAAGTGCGCACGTAGTCCTCCACATCTTGTCGCATGCGAGGCCAATAGTAGGCGGCCTCCAGCAATGCCAATGTTCTCTTCTGACCCGGATGTCCATCCCACTTGGTATCGTGGCACTCCTTGAGTAGTTGTCTGCGCAAGCCACCCCACATAGGAACGACTACCTTGTCGTCCTTCGTGTAGAGAAGCTCGTCCCTTAGCCAAAACCTTCGCGTTTTGCCTTCACGAGCGAGCTTCACCAAAGCTTGTGCCAATGGGTCCTCCGCCATACACCTCTTGATAAGCTCAAGTAAGTCACCCTTGAGCAAGCACACCGTTGCTAGCTCGGCCTTCATGCTGAGTGCATCGGTCACATGGTTCTCCTTGTCCGGCTTGTATCGCAGCTCCATGTCAAACTCGGCCAAGAAGTCTTGCCATCTTGCTTGCTTGGGGGACAACTTCTGCGTCTGGAAGTAGCTCGTGGCGACATTGTCTGTCATCACTACGAACTTGGTGCCAAGGAGATAGTGACGACACGTCCGCAAGCAATGCACTACCGTTGTCATCTCCTTCTCTTGCACCGTATAGCACCGCTCTGTGTCATTCAACTTGCGGCTCTCGAATGCGAGGGGGTGCCCTTCTTGCACCAACACCCCTCCAATGGCGAAGTCGGACGCGTCAGTAAGCACCTCGACCGGCTTGGAGTAGTCCGGTAATGATAAGACCGGTTCCTCCGTCACTGCCTTCTTCAATGCATCAAATGCCTCCTCGCATTTGGACGTCCAGTTCCATGCACGATCCTTCCGCAACAGGTATGTGAGTGGTGCGGCTATGGCGGAGTATCCTCGGATGAACCGCCGATAGTAGTTCGCTAGGCCTAAGAACGATCGCAGCTTCGTCGATCAGGTGGGAGCCTCCCACTCCCGTATGGCATGGACCTTCGTCTCGTCCATCCATATCTTTCCACGTCCGATCCAATGCCCCAAGAACGGCACAACTTCTTGGGCAAAGGAACATTTCTTCCACTTGACGAAGAGTTGGTTCTCCCTTAGCACCTGAAAAATCGTCTTCAAGTGTCAAATGTGCTCCTCCATCGTGTTTGAGTACACGACGATATCGTCGAGATACATCACGACGAACCGGTCGAGAAAGGGGTGGAAGAGCTTGTTCATCAAAGTGCAAAACGTCGCAGGAGCATTTGTTAGACCAAAAGGCATAACTAAAAATTCATAAGCTCCATACCTCGTGACGCTTGCGGTATTGACCTCATCTCCTTCGGCTATCCGCACATGATAGTATCCCAAGCGCTGATCCAGCTTGGAGAAGTACCTCGCACCTCCCAACTGATCGAACAAGTCTGCCACCAACGGGATAAGATATTTGTTTTTGACGGTCACCTTGTTAAGTACACGATAGTCAATGCACAAACGAAGGCTTCCATCCTTCTTCTTCTGAAACAGCACTGGTGCGCCGAACGGGGCCTTAGACGGCCTGAAGAATCCAGCATCGAGCAGCTCCTTCAGCTGCTTCTTCAACTCCTCGAGCTCTGGCGGGGCCATGCGGTATGGGACCATCGCGGGCGGCTTCGTGCCCGGTTCTTACTCGATGGCGTGGTCCACTTCCCTCAGCGGAGGTAGCCTCTTCGGAAGCTCTTGCGGCATGACATCCCCAAACTCCATGAGGACGTTGCTAATCTCAGGCGGAAGATCTCCATGCACGGGTGCTTCCTCCGTCTTGAGCACCGCTAGGTATGTCGTCTCTTCGTGCTTCACACCCTTCTTGAGTTGGATGGCGGAGAGAGCTTTCACCTTCGCGGACTCGTCTCGTGCAACATTCACCATGCACGGTGAGCCCTCCTCCATGATCCCGACGACTCCCAAGTGTGGCATTGGAACTGCTTTTGCCGAAGTCAGAAAGTCCATCCCTAGGATCATCTTGAAATCGTCGAGAGGTGCGGCCGTGAGACTGGTGACTCCCGTCCAGTCTCCCACCTCTATCTTCACCCTTGGCCACCCCCTGCACGGAGCGAGCCGCTAAGTTAACCGCCTTCATCTTGCTTGAGTCCTTCTCTAGCACCAGACCTAAGCGTTGGACCTCCGCGTCCGAGACGAAGTTGTGTTTTCCCCGTGTCAACCATCGCCCTCGTACTCTGGTCGTTGATCTTCACATCCACGTACATAAGTTCTCGATTCGGGGCTTTGGTCAAGACGGACTTGCTCTTCAAGGCATTGAGCAAGCGTAGGGCTCCCATCTGAGCCCCCCATCATTGGTCCTTCATCCTCGACCTCCTCGTCTTGGACCACGTTCACCAGGTTGCCTTTGTTCTTGCAGTCACGGGCAAAGTGGTTTCCTCCGCACATTAAGCATTCAATCTTGAGCTCCGTCTGGGGCTTCGCATATTGCTTGTCCTTCGACGGGGCCTTCCGTTGCCTTTCTTCTCTCCCCCACCATTGCCCTTGGTGGTGGTCTTTGGCTTGGGCTTGGACGTATCGCTCCGCCGATACTCCATTAGCTTCTCAGACGCAGAGACGGTCGTATTCAGATCTTGGACACGCTGCCTCTGCAACTCTTGCGCCGCCCATAGTTGCAGACCGTCAAGGAAGAAGAATAGGCGGTCGTCTTCGCTCATGTTGGTTATGGCAAGCATAAGACGAGTGAACTCCGCCACATAATATTTGATCGACCCGGTGTGCTTTAGCTGACGCAAGCTCTTCCTGGCCACGAACTCAACATTCCCCGGGTAGAATTGAGACTTGATCTCCTTCTTGAGATCCTCCCAAGTCTCGATTGAGCACAAACCCTTCTCTTTTTCAAGGCACCTACGACGCCACCACAACATAGCATCGTCAGTAAAATAAAGGGACGCGGTGTTATCTTATCGGCTTCGTCTTCAACGCGAATTGCCTTAAGGTATCGCTCGATGTTCCATATGAAGTTGTCTACTTCTTTTGCATCGCGAGCGCCGCTGAAGAATTTTGGCTCCGGATACCTCACCTTTGGGGCTGCCTCTCTACTCGAAGACCCAGCATTGGCGATGGCTTTCTCAAGAATAGCGGCTTTAGTCTTGAGTTCTTCGCGTAGTTCAGCAATCTCCGCCTTCATAACCTGGCGTTCCTCCTCGAACTCAACCTGCATCTCGCAAAGTTGCTCTCGGAACAGCGCCATGGCGTTGGCGACATCGCTCTCCAACCCATGAGAGAACTATTCGTAAGCCGTCTGGTTCTGCTCCACTTGCATCTCCGCATCCGTCACGTCTTGCTCCAAGTGTTCCAAGCGGGACGTCAAATCGCCAATGGTCGGCTCCAATGTTGGCTCTGTGCTTCTACCTTTCTTGTTTGTCTTCTTGGACGATGCAGGACGCTGGTCGACGCTGATCTCGGATGTCGACATGGCTACGATCGACCTTCGCTCTGATACCACTTGTCACGGACTTAGTGATTTTTTTTCACTTCGACCAGTGCGGCGTACGAACTTCCTCCTCGAAGACTCGTGCAAGCCTTCCTGACCACGAACTTAGCTAGCTCGCTAAGAAAAATAGAGAACAGTGGAGCAAGATGAAAACTTGAAGACTTCTTTATTGATATTGGAAAAGCTTACAAGTTTTCAGTGATGAGGAGCAAATGAGTCTCCTCCCTATTTATATTGCCACAAGGGCTTACAGGAACCTTCTGGAATGAAAATATTCCAAGAATTATTCTCGAAAATATGCTAAAAATTATTATATATCTTAAGAATATTTCTTACATCATTATTATTGCCAAATAACTAAAAAAGAAGCCTCTAGAATGGAATGTGTATTCTGCCATGTGCTGAATTCTATTCCTCTATGTGCTGAATTCTGGAAGCTTTCCGGATCTTTGTGGGGCCATAAAATCTGGTGCGTGACAGTGCGCTAATAATTTTTTTATGTTTATTAGTTATTGTTATCAAAACTTATAAATAACTTAATATTTATTATAATTTATAAAGTTCAGTTCAAAGATCCAAATAGATCATTCGTCTGTTGATTTTTTATGATGTCAAGGTAAGTAATCTTTAATTTCTTGGTACTTTGATAAACGTGTATTAAATTTTTTCTAACATTCTTCCAAAAAATTATGTTCTCTTTTAAATTATAGTCATATTATGGGAAGAGTTAATGTCGCCGAAAAAATGAGCTCCAGTCGCCGAGGAAACGAGCTTCCGTCATCGGAGAAACGAGCTCCCAACGAACTGCCAAGTAAGAACCGCAGAATCGAGTTTCTTACTGAGATTCGTCAACCACCTAGGAGTTTCTGGCTTCTATGCATCATAAGACCCTATGATGACAAGGTTCATGATTAAAATTATATGATTCAAGTGTGGATTTTAAGATACACTGAATATCCTTAATCAAATGATCAAATTTGAACAAAAAGACACTGTATGACATGACTGAAATAACACTAAAACTTAAGGTTCTAATTATATTGGATTAGAAATGTATACTTTAATGCCAATGATATTTTGAACAGAATGAAAAAAAAATATGAGCAGATACAATGGAAAAACTATAATAGACGACTAAGGTTATGTGTAGAAAATATGATTTTGTGACTAATTTATGTAATTTTTCTTTTATATTTTATAAGTTTTTTGGATTAAAAATTTACTAGTCGATTTTGACCCGCCATTGTTCTCTCCCTCTCTATCCTTTGACCTCACTTGTTCTTTCTCTCTCACATGCTCTTTTTTTTTCTTCTCTCTCTCTCTCCTCTTATAAGATATATATTAGTTTTAAAAATCAATATTAATTTTAAAATATAAAATATAAAATAGTATGGATTTTACTAACAAGATTTAAACTTATATTCTATTCTTTCTATAGCAAAAGCCTCAAGACACTTTTGGTTGGCAATTTTTTGTAAAAATAATAATAGTCTTTATACCTCTCTCATATTTAATAACATGTAATAACCAATAAAATATATTAAAACTATATCTCATTGTGTATAAAAATAACACATTAAAGATAAAAATAACACATTGTGAATATTTACAATATCTTATTTTGCAAAACAGTGCTATTTCTACATGCAAATAATATGTTATAGACATTCATAATGTGTTCTCTCTATCTAAAATTAGAGAAGCAGTTGTGTCGTGTCTGACAAGTCAAGTCGTGTCATGCCCGGCAAGGCACGACATGTTGTATCTGTGTTGTCGGCATAAGGAAGCCTTGTCGGCACGGACACCGGAATTTTCGCACCGTGCTTGATTTCTTTCCACCCTGCACCGAGCACGACACATGCGTCGGCGGTCTACCATGCCGACGTCGGCACATGAGTGTCGTACCGTGCCTGTCATGGGCTTGGTAACTCCAATTTGGTTTTAAAAAAATAGGAGACCATATCAAAAAGTCCAATTTGCCACCCTCCAACATATATAAATGGCTAAATGGGGAGAATTTGGTTTTAAAAGAAAAGTTCATATACATGTGTTGTGCCGATGTCGGCATTCGTGCACTTGTGTTGTGCTGGCGCATGCTTGTGCCACGCCAAGCACGAAAAATATAGTGTCATATTGTGTCATGCCCGATTTGGGACATGTATGCAGCGCACGTACCCGACTTGGTCCCTATGTCGTGTCTGCACCGCCGACTATCTGAGCCAGTGGCATGCCAGGCGACGGCGGATGGCACATCCCCAACATTTCTATAAATGTGTTATCTTTTTACATAGTGTGTTACCTATAGTCTTACTTTCTTGTTGTTGGTCACAGTGTTGTCAATGGAAGGCGCACACCATTGTTATAAGGCGCAACATAGCGCACCGAAGTGCGTCTATGACGCGAGGCATTGTGCTTCACTGAGGTTTTGTTTTGTTTTGACATATTGTGACATCGTCTAATGAAACCTAACATGAATTTTAGGTTTTGTTTTGTTTTGGCTCAATCATGATCCCACAATATGCACCGCACCATATTCTAACTTACTACCCAATGGCAAGCTTTAACTTTCTACTTTCATAATTATACCTTTACCCTCTTTTATCGCTTGGTCCTCTTTCAATTCTTCAACAATCGTTGTTGACCCTCATCCCTTGATTGCCAAAAACTTATTGCCAGCCAAAGGATTCAAATTATTTTTTAATTTGCTAGTTTTAATTTTTTTTCTTTCCTATCTTCTTTTTTAATAACTTCAATTTACTCTTTGTTGATGATTTCCTGCATCGACGAAATTCTCCTACCAAAGTCTAGTTACATTCCTCAAGTGGGCTATTTTATTTTGCGACTTATTTCTTGTGAATTATTTCATCGTTAGGCTAGTATCGATTTTGCCTGCCATTTTTGAGTCCAACAGTCCCTCGGGTGATATTTTCAACTTTTGCAAGTTATGTAAACTATCAATACAATAACTTTTATTGTTTTTAGACTTTTAAAATAAATAAATGTGCACCTCGAACGTTATGTGTACCTTGTGCCTCAGTATGTGTACGTGTCTTGCATTGTGACAACACTGGTTGGTCATAACTTGTTATTAAATACTTCTGATATCATGTTCTTTTCGTAAGAAAAAAGTAAGACAGTCACGTTTTTGCTATAAAAGAATTGAAGATGGATTTGAATCATATATATATATATATATATATATATATATATATATATATATATATATATATGCAAGTATTACATATTATTTGGGAAGATAAAATAATACTCTTATAATTTTTTGCTACTTGAAAAAAGCAAAACTCTTAATTTTTTTTACTTCCTTCCGGAGCAAAAACTATACTATTAAAACAACCAATAACTTGTTATACTATTATAACAACCAACAACTTGTTATACTTATGCCTATGTTTCAAGTTTCACCACACTTCCCATTCTCTTATCAATGAAGAGGAAAGTACAGGAGATGCTACCAAAGCGAGGTTTAAAAGGAGGATGACCGCACTGCAAGTTGCTGATCTTTGAACAGTACACACGGCGGAGCTGTTGATGACTACAGACTTGATCAATCCTCATATTAGTTATGGCGTACTTGTTATGATTCTTCTTCATCCTATGAATCGAATGTTAATAATGTGTTAACAAAGAATTTTGTTTCCTGATGTGCGTTCAATTCATTCATACTATTTAAGAAACATATGAAATTGATTTATACCAATTTTTACAAACAAAAGCTGCATAAGTGAGTTGATCAAGCCAGAGAAAAATAATGATGATCAACTGAAGCCAATACATCCTACTCAAGTAAAGATTAATGAGTTTTACAAACGAAAGCTGCCAAGTGTCAAGGACACCTATGATGGTCCCCTTAACGAATCCGGTCCAAGCCCAGACGTCGTCCGGAGAAGTGGTCAGCCCCAAGAACTTGTAGTAGGTGGTGTGGATGTCTAGTCCGCAGTCAGGGCGGACAGATAGCACGCCAAGGGATCTCGCTGTGTCGTGGACTCGGCTTCGTCGAGACGTGCGGCAAAGCCATCGAGGGTGGTGTTGTAGGAGTAGAGAAGACGGGAGTAGTAGTCAGAGTAGCCCTCCACGACTCAGGTGAGGAAGGAGTGGTACCATTGGATCTTAGACTCGAAAGCCGGGGTGGTGTCGATTTCTTGGAGGTGGAGGTGGAGGTGGAGGTGGAGGTGGAGGTGAACAATGTAGGTGTGGAGGCTTTGGGCTCGAATAGGGGTGAAGAAGCAACATAGTGAGAAGAGCATGAAGAAGCGCTAGGAGTCCATGGCAATGGCTAATGGCTAAAGGCTAATGGAAGTGTGGGTAGGGCTATTTGTATTTGAAGGGGGTTGGAGAGCGGGAAGAAGCATTTGACACTGTGAGAAGAAACTCGGATAGAATTTTTATAAGAAAGCTTGTCCATTCTTGAAATGATGAATGACTATTTGGGAATAGGAAAGGACTACTTGGCTGGATGCACATTCTTGAAATGTGTCTTTGCATTAAAATAAGCCAAAGGCTATTAGGTTCCTACGCATGTGTTTGCATTAAAAGGCTTGCTAATTAATGCATTATGCAAGTCCATTCTCCTTCTTATGTACTCAATGCAATAAACGATGGGACACGAGTACGTATGGCGACTGGCTGCTACACTTTCTCCTTTTTCTTTTTTGTCCCGAACCGACGGTGGGGCCTGCGGTACATACACGCTTTTTGAGAGGGAGAGGTGGGCCCACACGCTCACTACTCTTCTCCTCGCCATATGTGTCAGCAATCCATCATCCATATAGAAGCACAATACAATTATTATTAGCCCTTCAAAATTTCTCTGGTTGTAAATTACTTAACCGTCCTTTCTAACTTTAATGATTAATTTATTTAATAAATTTTTAGCAATGGTATTTTTGGAAAGAATTTTTTTACGATAAAACCAACTTTTGGCATTATATAGAAGAATAGATATTTGTATTCTTAACAGAAGAGAAATAGGACCCACTTAATTCATGAGGTAAAATGGCCTTTCTTTAATTTTTGAAATCTTTAATCAATAATAAATGTTATCATTGACCCAGGGACCCCTAACTAAAAGACTTTTTAACTACTCTAACCTCAAATCTAAAATGCTCAGGGACCATGTGAGGTTCGTTCCCAGATTTCGTATTTCTAAATTTCCGATATTTAAATTTATCGTAATTCTTGTATTTTTTTGTATTTCGTATTATCGTCGTATCTTCATCTTCGTATTTCCTGTAATTGAATTTCATGACTTAGTTTTGATTCGTATTCCTGGAGATGGAATTCTAGACTAGGATTGGTATCTAAATTTTTATCGGTTTTCGTGCCTCGATAACGCGAGAGTTGGATAATCGCGTGATATCTTGTTTTCAAATTGGACTAATAACATATGTAACCTAATATTTTTCTAGGCCTTCTCTGCAATCGAGTTAGTGTTTGGACCACCCTAAACTTGTAGAGACACCTGGCGATCTGAACAAGGATTGGATTAAAATATAACACCTAAATCCTGATTTTCAGAACTTTTCCATCCTGATGGTATACTGTCGATATACCAATCGAGAAGATCTTGTACAGGAAGGTTCATTTTTGACCATTCGATCTTGATCGAACAACCAAGATTCTTTTTTGTGGATATATATAAAACATCAAAACCCTTGTATTCCCTCGTTCCCATGCAATTCATTCTCTCTCCACACCCGACCTCTCTCCCGATCATTCTTACTCTCAAACCCTCTCTTTCACTCCCGATCTCTCCAACTCTCACAAAGCACTTGTGGGAGCTTCCTGGAGCCAAGCTTAGGACGTCGAGGGAGGAACGAGACTTGTGCACACGAGTGATGTCTGAAGGAGTCGAGGGAGGAACGAGACTTGTGCACACGAGTGATGTCTGAAGGAGGACCCGAAGACTGTATTCCGTGTCGTAGTCATGTGAGCTCGCAACTGAGGCAAGTATTCCTTTCTCAGAGTGGAGGCAGCGCCTCGAACTTATTTTCTGTCTTTTTTCTGGATACCCGAGCACGCCCGAGCCACTAGGACTCAAGGCATGTAGGTTATTTGTGTTGAGAAATTGGTTTTCGGTTTTGCATGTGGCTTTGTCGGCTTCAGATATGGTTTCTTGGATTTTATCGAGTCCTCTAGCATTAGTAGCATGTTATGATATGTCGGCTATGAAGCACATTCGATTAGCGCCATGTAATCGAACCTGACACGACGTGTCGATGTTTTGAATGTTTTA
Source organism: Iris macrosiphon (assembly GCA_036927795.1). Classification (NCBI taxonomy): domain Eukaryota; kingdom Viridiplantae; phylum Streptophyta; class Magnoliopsida; order Asparagales; family Iridaceae; genus Iris; species Iris macrosiphon. The sequence goes on from JAYESA010000004.1 coordinate 301,037,570, forward strand.
GATTTGACATATTGAGAAATTCACCGCACAAATAAGCATACGGACATGCATGCACGAAGCACTGGTATATTAGTATGTTGGTGAATTTTTTGGGTGTGTATGGACGACCGATGAATCGAAATCGAGACCGAAACGGTCGAATCCCGAGCTCATTTTTGTGTTATGTTTGCACAGAGCATACCGAAGGTGTATCGTCGATGTACCGATGTTGTGTTGACACAGAAGAATGTGCCATGTTCTGCCATGGATTTTACCGAATTCGTGTGTCGATTTCAATTTGTACCTTCGCATAGGACTCGTTTCATGTTATTATAGAATATGCGGTATTCATGGGATGCTTTTGCCTAGTTTGATAGACCATAGGGTCAAACCGGAAATTGAAACGGACTATATTGGAGCCGTTTTGTAATGTTGGGAGTGGAGAACAATATACAGACGGTATACCTCCGGTATATCGTCTACTCAGAATAAGGATAGTGCATACCTTGTTCTCTTGGGTTATCAACTCGATTCGATACCGATTTTGACCAACTTCGACATATATATATATATATGTGTGTGTGTGTGTTTTATGTGTATTAAATACTGATTTTCTTGGGTTCTAGCGTAAGTTTTGGGAGGTGTTTTCCCGTATCGGACAAGTTATGACACACCTTCATGTTCAACACCTACACCCGTGGACTAGTCATGTTTGATTGTTTGAATTAATTACATGCATTTGGCAGAGGGCAATCGAGTGTGAGTATTGTCCAGTGTATCGTCGAGTGTGAGTATTGTCCAGTGTATCGTGTGTCGCGGGATACGATGATATTGGCCAGGACCATGTCGCGAATATTATGTGTCTAGCGTACATCATTCTAGGTCGGTTCTATAGTGTCCACAACTTGAGAATCGAAATAAACATGTTAAGCTAATTGACAAGTTAAATTCATTTAGTGCATTAGGAGGGAAGGATGTTCGCACTACCGGCAACCTCGATCACAAAGGGCCCCATGAGGTATAGACAACCCCGATTGACGTGGACTCCATGACCTATCAAGTGTGTGTTACGACACTTCATTGTATGTTTAGTTATTTATTCTATTATCAGTTACATGTTATGTTTTGTTATATTTTCAAGCGCGATAAAGTACCCTTAGTGAACAAGGTACCTGCAGTGTGGGTGGTAACGAACTTCCTTATTTGCATATGTTAGTAAATAAGTTTTGTGATAACCCTAGCTAGTTAATGATTAGTAAATCATAATTTATGCTTAGTCGTGCATTCTGGTTACGTGTATTATTTCTCGCTTGTGTTTTAGTCTTGTGTCGGTGCGTGGCTAAAGGCTAAGTTCTGCTCTTGAGACAGTCTGTAACCTCGATTCTTGCTTGGTTTACGAGTTGTGGTCCTGCTCTAGAGTGGTCTCTATGTCCTCTCGTCGCTTGACATCCCTTTCCGCTCTATAGCTAGTTATTGTCTCTCTATTTAATTTTATTTTTCTTTATTTCCTCGAGATGCGTGTGTTGGTATCGCTCTAGTCTCAACCCGCATTTATTTGTTGGCGGTCTTATTTATCGTCATTGTTGTTATTGTTTGTTGTGGTTTTGTTGAGTTTTACTTTCCACCTCGAGCTTCCTTTGTGATACGTGTTGTTTGAAATTTGGACCTTATCAGTTTTATTTGACCAAATTTACCTGTGGAGTCTGAAGATTTATTGTATCTTCTGTCGGATGGCCCGCACCCTTAGATTAGTGATCCCGAGGCGTGAGTGGGTTTATTTTCCTTACCACTCGCTATGTACATATTCTTTCGTAGCATTTAGCACAGGCCAAGTGTTAGTTATGTATTTTGGGAACATGTTCCATGTGACTTCGTCTAGCATGGTTGTACATATTAGATTGATAGTATGACCATGAAGCTAGTGAGGCTTAAGCTACACTAGTTATATATTTGGACTTTGCTAGTATAGCTCAAGACTTGCTAACTTCATGATTATATATGATATGTATTTTGGGACGCCTCTTTACTTGCATGTATGATATACTCTTGTTATTTGTTGTGTGTTGGATGAGAGTTAGGATTCGTCGAGTCCTCCCACTCGTTTTCCAAACAACCGTGACCGTCATACTTTTGGTGTACCTTGTACGACGTAGTTGGCCTCGTCTCCCCAAATTTTGGGAATGAGACGAGACAAACCTGTACACAAATTTCACTAAAATATAATGGTTATTGGTTACAAAAACAAACAAAGTTCCTGTTCTAAGCATAGTAAAATCTTAGCGCAAAGAGGAGATAGGATCATTTCTTGCATAGTCATTTGGAATCAAGGGCTTCTAATAATGACAGGGGAAGTACTACGACAACCGTCTAGAATCTAAACACAAATAAATTTATAGGTACCAACTGAAATCTAAGAGTAACCAGTTGAATTAAATAAATGTTGATACGGAACTGATCTAGATTCAAATATCATGCAAACTAAAGGCATATCTACAAGAAATGTCTAAAGATATTACTCAATCAAAAATCGAGTAAAAGAAAGATTCTGTTAAGAAGAGAAAACAGAAAGAAAAGCAGAGGAAACAAGTAGTTGACACTGAATGTATACCTTCAACCCAGATAATTGATCATTCAGCTCCCTTGGCCTTGATGTATCAGTCCCCCTATTATAGACGTGTTTAGTAAATAATTGTTATAAATTGCAAAGAAAAAAAAACCTATAATTGTGTCACTTACTTCCAACGTATCATATTCTTCAACTTCTTTTCAATCAACCCTACTCCCTCAAGAACATTAGTTATATCATATATCCTCCTCTTTTGAACCTAGCAAAGCAGTATACAGTAACTAGGAGAACTTTAGAAACTTAATAAATTATATAAAAGGTTAAAAACTTGGTATTAACCAAGTTAGATCAAAACAAGATGTATATAGTATAACAGGAATCATACATCCAAAACATCAGCCGCTCTGTTTAGATCAAGGGTCCCATCCTCAGCTTGCTGAAGTAAACTAAGAAATTTCTTCGTCAACAAGCCTGTCGAGAGTATTAATTTTCAAAAGAATAAAGGAGAAAACACTAAAGATGTTAAAAGTCATTGCAACAATGATAGTCTACCTAGAGAACTGTCGTAGCGGCATCCATTAGCAATGGTACTGGAACCTGAGAGAATGCAGATTTTACAACAATTGTAATAATCGGTATCATAATATATAGTTTATAAAAGCACAAAACTAGGTGAAGGCTCTTTTATCCTGATGGTAAGACCACGCACGTAAATATGGAGCCACTACCAACCAGGTGCTTTGAAGATCCAATAACTATTATATTATGTTGCATGAGCACTCCAATGGGGATGCCATACCCGTATAGAATTTGTATGGGTACTCGATACTTCAAGGAGCACTCCAATGGGGATGCCATACTTCAAGGATACACATTGGATTCACTTGCATATCTAAGTCCTTAGATTTTAGAACATTTTGCAGGCCTAGGATCCGTTTGAAAGGTTTTCTGAAATTTTGTTCTAAAAACAGTTTTTTGAAAGTAAGTTATAAAGTTGTTTTTTGAGTATAGAAATTTTGTCTTTACGTTTGGTTACTTTCATCTGGAAAGTAATTTTAAGAAACAAAAATTAAAGATTCTGTTTGGTAAAGTATTTTTAGAAACTGATTTTTTTAACTATGTCCACAATGTTCGTGTCCAATTGTGTCAAACTGTGTCCCACCAAAACTTCTCCGGTCATCACCGTTCTCGTCGACGAAAGTTCCCGACTATGTCCAACCGAAGGTACCTCCAAAAACTTCTCCGATAAAAACTTCTCCAGTCATAACCGAAGTTCCCAACTTCTCCGGTCGTTGTCGACAATCCCACCACCGTCCTCGAGCTCAAGGAGGACCTCACCCGTCATCGACGAGTCGTCCAGAGCTGCAGTGCCAAGGCGTCAACGATGAGCCGTTCATCTCCAGATATGCAGTTCCTAGGCGTCCGTCCGTCGTCAACGAGCCGTTCGTCATCATCATGCCGTTCGTGTCCGTCGTGTCTTCGAGTTCGTCATCGTGTCTTCAAGTTCGAATTCGTCATTGTGTCTTCAAGTTCGAATTCGTCATTGTCTTCGAGTTCGAGTTCGTCGACGTAGCTCTCGACGAGCTCCCACCACCATCGACGGTCCAGTCGACGACGAGGTATGGGGAGGAGGAAGGAGAGGGGAGGAGGATGAAGGGGAGTGGCGGAGAATAGGTGCAGGAGGGGAGAGAGAGAGAGGGGGGTTGGGGGGGTGGAACCCCTATCACGTGGAGCGTAGGAGAGTGTGAGAGATGCACTCTGAAAAGAGGTTTTGTTACGCCTCAGTACCGAAATATGGAGACGAACATGGCCAGCTACCCCGTACAAGATACTATATGTCGTACGGCAATCACAATTGTAACAAGACAAGAGGGTGTATGCTACAAGCAGGTCACTTAAGGTCACACGAACATCTATGTCTCAATCAATCAAACAAAAAACAGTAAGCATAGAGCATATATGATAAAAGCAATAAGGCATCACAAACGCTCTATCAAAATGTTCTGTGAACTAGTTGTGCAAAATAAGGAGCTAGCTGAGTAACAAAAGTACATAATCGTGATGAATTGTAGTCTGATTGAATACAATCATGTAAGAGAAACTAATGTCCAGACAATGCCGGCTAACAGATGCCGATGGCTAAAAACCCAAAAGAGTAAAATGTACAATGACGAGCAGGGAAAAAAATCCACTCGTTATCATCGGCAGTCATGTTCCTGGTGCGCACCATGAGTCGGGGGAAAGTACACTGGATCCTCGGGTGCTAACTCGAAACCTGGTCATGGAAAACCAGTGGAGTTAGACCCCAAATAGCAAGTACCACAAAGGAGGCACGAAATGGAAAAACAAAACCCAAGGCAATATATATATATATATATATGTTGTAGTTTCGGTCCACAGTCTATCCAAGTACAATGGCCCAACCCTCTACAACCAAACAAGGACAAGGGTTGATCCATCACACTATGATAGTCCATGCCCCTAGTCTACTAACAGAATAATACAATCACAACCAAGTCCAAGTTATATAACGACCAATCACTTATACGGCTTGCTATTGTAGAGTCTGAGGCTATCTCAGAAATAATACATAATAGGTATCCTCAGATCACCCCATTGCCGAACATGGGCTAACCGAGCCAATAAATTATTATACACGCACTTCACGAATTGTGCCAGTTTTCCGTAGGGCCACTGCGCTAGATCACGGTATTAGCGGTTCTAGTGCTCCTATAAGGAGACAATGGCTCGGCATATTTATAATAGGTCAGATACTGCACTCCACTAAGACGGATGATATACAGTATCTGTGGTGGCCAGGTCGACGCTGGAAGGTTCGTCGGCATGATCTTAGAGTATCGTTCCCTACCCATGATCTACGAATTTTTGTTGCCTAATTAACCCTACATTGCATTGAAATCTCAAGACGTTGTCACATGAGAATTTTCCTTAAGATGTCGTATAGAGTACGGGCACGCTAGATACGAATCCATGTCAGGATCAGAAGTTCATTCTTGGATTCACCCGAGCGTGTATGCAACATTCAGAAATCAATATCCTAGCCACGCTTTGGTACTTGACTCGCATATCATGTCCGTGCTGGAAAAATATATATAGTATCACGCATTCAGGAGTTATAAGAGGCATTCTCGATGCACAACCTAAACATGAAATCACTTAACACGTAACACTTTATGTCGCACCTCAGTGTACATTTAGATCATGTACACTTAGCACGCAATAATTGTATTAGCACGGATACAGGAAATCGAGTCGAGGTTACCAAACTTATCAGTTTGTCACATGAATTCTATCACTTGTACATGTAGCTCATGTCATGCACATGGCTGGTGAGTCACTTATCACATAGTCTAGTTCATGCAAAGTCTTTGTTCAACACATGTTCATGCCATGCGCATAGGTAGTAAAGCCACTTGGCGCATGGTCTAAGTCTTCACGTAGTCGGGTCTAATACACGATTAATTCTAGCACATAGTTACACTTAATCCATATACACTTGCAATTTCTAAGATCAACACATAAGATCACAAGTCTAAATGAAAATTCCAAAATAAAGATTTGACACATTTTTGATGAAAAATGGATTTGGCGCACTTTTGATGAAAAAGTGAATTTGCGCACTTTTGACGAAAAATTGGATATAACATGTTTTTTCTTCCTCAGCCGACGAAAAAATCTTGAAAACTTGTTTTGGCCATAAAATCTTCATTTTAACTCCAAATGGGACGATTAAAAAGTCAAAATCATACGAAATGAAAAGCTCTAACATATAGTACAACTAGTTTTCGGAAACAAGTTTTAATAGATCAAAACAAAACAAAAAACTCCAGGAACCCATGCAAACCCTAAGTTGGAAATGTAGATCTACTAAATTCTATTCATAAAAACCGAAAACTCCAAGTATTAAACATGCTTAGTATCACATAATAAACATAATAGACTAATAATATGGAAGGTTTCTCCATTCTCAAACAAGATGCACTTGCCTATGGAGGGAGAAAAAACCTAAGATAGAAAAGAAATGGAAGAATGAAGAGACAAGAGAAGGGTTTGGCATATATATGGGTAGGGTTGGACGAACCATGGTTCAAACCATGACCAAGTCCTATCTCATAATAAACCCATGAACTAAATTAAACCAAAGAATGGGTCTAGTCTCCATGACATGAAACATAATTAACATGCAAGCAAGAAATAATACGTTTCAAATACGCATATCGAAAACGGGGAGTGACATCTCTATCCACCTTAGAAAAAGTACGTCCTCTGAATTCGAATCCAAGTAAAGCTAGAGAAGTCAGGACTGACACGATACAAATCTACTAACAAATCTACACACGCAAGCAATAACATCACAACACATAGGTAATCACCTGATCACGGAATCTAAGATATGAAGGCATAAGGTAAAATATACCTCCTGAATCGAACATGTGCGGGTACCGGGACCGAATATCGTCATCGCACTCCCACGTCGATTCTCCAAGAGTGTGATGGCCCCAGATAACCCGGACAAGAGAAATAGTCCGATTCTTGTGTACCTTCTCCCTTCGATCCAGAATGGATACGGGTTGCTCCTCGTAAGATAAGTCGGTACCAACGACTAATTCAGAGTGATCGAGGATATGACTCGAATCTGGAACATACCTACACAAGTGAGACACATGAAATACATCTTGTACCTCACGTAACGAAGGTGGAAGGGCAAGACGATAAGCCACATAGCCTACCCGTTCGAGGATATCGAACGGACCGACGTATCGCGGACTAAGCTTCCCGCGAACCCCGAATCTAATGACTCCACGGGACAGCAAAATCCGCAAGAATACCGGTCGCCGACAGAGAACTCTAAAGGTCTACGATACTGGTCTGCCCAATGGCGATGGTGATTTTGCGTAACCCGAAGTCGCTCTCTGATCTGCCTGACAACTTCTATTATCTGCGTAATCATTTTGGGGCCTAATATTTTTCGCTCGTCAATGTCGTCCCAAGCTAACGGTGATCTACACTTCTTGTCGTATAGTGCCTCGAAAGGTGCCATTTGAATAGTGGCCCGATAACTATTGTTATACAAAAATTCCACCTAAGTGAAGGTGGTTCTCCCAAGATCCACCAATGTCTAGGGTACAAGCTCGTAACATATCCTCCAAGGTCTGGATGGTTCTCTCTGATTGTCCGACTGTCGGAGGGTGGTACGTCGTACTGAATCTTAACTTAGTACCCAATCTTTCGTGCAAGCTTTTCCAGAAATGAGAAGTGAACATTGTATCTCGGTCTGACACTATGCTTATTGGTACACCATGTTGTCTCGCAATTTATCGCATGTACAAATCTGTCAACTATTATGTAGACTGTCCCACTCTGAAGGAAAAAAAAATATGCTACTTTCGTGAGTCAATCTACTATCACCCAAACTGCATCTCGACCAATCGAAGATCTAGATAAACCGGTCACAAAGTCCATCGTGATGTGTTTCCACTTCCACTCTGGAATAGGAAACAGCTGCAATAATCTTGCTGGTCTTTGTTGTTCTGCCTTCACTTGTTGACATAACAGACATCGCGATACAAAGCGTGTTATTTTTCTCTTCATTTCGTTCCACCAAAAGTGTTGCTTAATATCTTGGTACATTTTCGTGCCTCCGGAATGAATGGAATACTGAAAACTGTGTGCTTCAGTCATAACTTCTTGCTGACTATCTCCGCTTGGTACACAGACGATTTCCAAATCTAAGTGTTTCATCTGTATGAATCGCCAACTCTTTCTGAAGACCAGACTCGCATTATGCCCGTAACTTTTGTATCTGGGGATCCTCCACTTGAGCTGCCTTGATTATTTCCACCAAAGTAGACACGATTTGTAAGCTAGCCAGAACTCTTGTATCCTTTGGAACCACTATCTCGATACCCATCTCCAGTAAATCTTCTAGAATGTGCTTCTGAGTGGTCAACATTAATTCTCCACCTCTTCTGTTGAGTGCGTCACCTACTATATTAGTCTTGCCCGGATGATATTGAAGTTCCACGTCGTAGTCTTTCAACAACTATAGCCACCTGCTCTGCTTCATGTTCAAGTCCTTCTACGTGAACACATATTTCAAACTATTATGATCTGTGAAGATTTTCACCCGATCACCATACAAATAGTCTCCATAACTTAAGTGCAAACACTACTACTGTTAGTTCCAAATCGTGAGTTGGATAGTTCTTCTCGTGATCTCTGGGCTGCCGAGAAACATACGCTATCACTCTCTCATGTTGCATCAGTACACACCCAAGTCCTTTGCCAGATGCATCATAATATACTGTAAATCCTCCAGAGCCTGCTGGAAGATTAAGGATCGGTGCAAAGATTAACTCCTCCTTCAACTTTTCAAAGGTTGTCTAGCATTCTGTTGACCATACAAACTTAACCTCCTTGCATGTTAACCGGGTTATTGGTGCTAAAATTCTTGCAAAATCTGCCACGAACCTCCTGTAGTATCTTGCCAATCCAAGAAAACTTCGTACTTCTGCTGCAGTTTCTAGGACTGGTCAGTTCTCTACTGCCTCTACCTTCTTGGGATCTACTGGCACTCCTGCTCCGGAAACAATATGCTCCAGAAATGATATATGATCCAGCCAAAACTCGCATTTACTAAACTTCGCATATAACTGGAGCTCCCTTAACATCTACAATACTATCATGAGATGTTCTTCATGCTCTTCCTCATTACGGTAATATACAAGGATGTCGTCGATAAATACTACCACAAACTGGTCCAAGTATGGCATCAAGATGCGGTTCATCAAATCCATAAACACCGCTGGAGCATTAGTCAACCTGAGTGGCATAACTAAGAATTCGTAATGCCCATATCGTGACCTAAAAGTTGTTTTTGGTATATCCTGCTCCCGGACTCGAACCCATGATATCCTGATCGCAAATCTATCTTGGAGAAGACTCTTGCTCCACTCAATTGGTAAACAAATCATCAATCATGGGCAATGGATACTTGTTCTTCACTGTCACCACATTCAGCTGCATGTAATCAATGCACAACCGCGTCGATCTATCTTTCTTCTTCACCAATATTGTTGTTGCTCCCCATGGTGATCCACTGGTCCGAATAAACTTCTTCGCCTTCAGTTCTTCCACGTGTTGATATAACTGGTCAAGTTTCGATGGTGACATTGGATAAACCTTCTGGGATACTGGTTATGTTCCTGGCATCAACTCTATACAGAAGTGGGGATAATCCGGGAAGCTCGTCGAAAAAGACGTCTATGAACTCTTCAACTATTTTGGTTATCTGGTCCTCTTCTGTTGCTACTGTTGCGATTCCTTCTTTATGCCGATCTTTGGCTATTCTACTAAGGGCAAACTCCTCTAGACCAGGGACTCTAAACAACACTCAACTCTCACGACAGTTTATCGTTGCATGATTGTCTCTCAGCCAGTTCATGCCTAGGATAACGTCAAAGTTGTCCATAGAAAACCCAATCAACTTCGCAGGTAATAAATGTCCACACACTATGACTGAACATGCTAGGCACATCCTACTAACTCCTACGATCCCATTACCAGTGAGTATATTCAACCTCTGGCAATGCCTCAAACTCTAATCCGATACGTGTCGTAAATCGTGCAGATATAAATGAGTGCGAAGCTCATGAATCAAATAATGCTATAGCAAAAAATGATGTAACGAAAATATTACCTGCCACTACGTCACCTGATACCAAGGCTTCCTCCGGAGATAAGGTAAATAGCTCTCCTTGGCCTCGTCGAGCTCCATGTTGTTGCCTTCTCTCGTATCGTTGTTGTGGTCCTTGATGATTCTGTTGTTGTTGTCGGTATAATTGAGCCTGCGTCGGCAACGGACGCTGAGCTAAATGTCGCACCGCTACTGCTGGCCCTTCGTGTTGTACTGCCCTTGGAGATGGCAATGCGAAAAACTGTTGCACTGGCCCTCCTGGCCTCGGTATCGATAGGCAAGTGGCAACCCTATGATCGGGGCTTCCACACTTCAAGCATAGTCCATTTGCTATCCGGCAAGCGTCTCGGGTATGGCCTCCCTTGCCCCAATATGTGCAACCTGTCGGTGCTCCCTTACGTTGTTGTTGTTTAGTTGCCTTGGCTTTTGCTGCCGAGTTGGTTCTATCATTGTCGAGGTCACTGGCCTCCTCTGTGCCACATCATGAATGTGAATGCCAGGGGATGGTGCTGACGTTCGTGGTACTGGTCCTCCCTCACTGCTCCGTCCATGAGACATCTTTCGGTCTACTCTTCTCGATGCCATCCTCTGGGAGGTAAGCTCAACCCTCTTGGCCACTATCAATATTGCCTCAAAAATCTAGTAGTCATGCACCTCTACCATGTGTAAGATCTACAAGTGAAGCCCCTGCTGGAATCTCATTGCCCTATCCAACTCCGTTGCCACAATGTTTGGAGCAAACATGCTCAGTCGACAAAACTCTGCGGCATAGCAGTGCAAAGTCCTACCAGCCTGTTTGAGATTGACGAATCTCTACTGCAGTTCACACTTAACACTGAACCACAACTCCAAAGTTTTTAGCCCTGAACCGGACCCTGAAACTGTCCCACGAAATAGGGCGTCTTAATCCTACCTCCAATGAGGACCACCAATCCCTTGCAAGATCCTGAAACTGTAAGTGGACCTGGTCAATCTGTTCCTCAACAGGAACCTTAGCCGCTACCATGATGGTTTCAATATCCTGGAGCCAATCATCTGCGGTGATGGCATCCTCCATTCCATCAAAATATATGGAGTTCAGTCTGCAAAATCTAACAGATGTCCCTCATGCCTCGTTCTAGGACCGTCTGCAACCCTTGGTTCAACGGGACGTTCTGTTCTTGATGCTGAAGCTGTTGACGTTGATGTTGCTGTTGTTGTTGTACCCCTATCAGGTGTTGTTGGGCAGCCGACATTTCCAGGATAATCTCTAACAAGGTCGGGGTATCTAGTACTGCCGGTATTACTGGGGGTACAGGAATATCTGGAGCCCGTTGCTCTGTCGCATCTATCATGGGCTCAACTTGAATTCCTAGCTAGAGTTCTACAGGATCCCGTTCTACTGGTAACTCTGGCTCCCTTGTTGCTGTAATATCTGGAGGAGGAAAAACCCTAAAGAAGAGCACAAGAATACAGGACGAGAAAGAACAAGGAAGCAACCAACTGGATAATTCAAGCTGAGTATCGAAGAGGACGAATTCAAAAATTTCAAGAATGGTCATGTTTGATTAAGACTCCTATGACCATGACACCCCACAAGTCTGAAGAACAGACATGCATGGGCCACCACTAAAACCTTGTCATGCTCCAGTCTTTGTTCAACACATGTTCATGCCATACGCATAGGTAGTATAGCCACTTGGCACATGGTCTAAGTCTTCACATGGTCGGGTCTAATACACGGTTAATTCTAGCACATAGTTACACGTAATCCATATACACTTGCAATTTCTAAGATCGGCACATAGAGATCACAAGTCTAAATGAAAATTCCAAAATCAAGATTTGACACATTTTTGACAAAATGTATTTGGCGCACTTTTGACGAAAAATGTATTTTGCGCCCTTTTGATGAAAAATTGGATTTGGCGCACTTTTGATAAAAAATTGAATCTTGCGCACTTTTGATAAAAAAGTGGATCTGGTGCACTTTTGATGAAAAATTGGATTTAGTGCACTTTTGATGAAAAATTGGATAGAACATTGTTCTTCTACCTCAGTCGATGAAAAAATATTAAAAACTTGTTTTGGCCATGTAATCTTCATTTTAACTCCAAGGGCGATTCAAAAGTCAAAATAATACGAAATGAAAAGCTCTAACATATAGTACAACTAGTTTTCAGAAACAACCAGTGATGCAAAAGTCGCCCTAGTCGGCCGACTAGTCGCCACCTAGGCGGTAGTCGGAGCTTACCGACCCGCCTTGGCTCCTAGGCGTTCGATCTAGGCGGCTGCTGCCTTAGGTGGTTCTAGTCGGCCGACTAGGAAGCTTCGGCCGACTAATCGGCCGACCAGCTATAAAAAAAACGGAGAAAGAAAAAAGAGAAGAAGAAAGGAGCAACCGACTTACCTCCCGCCGCTGACGAGCCGACGGTCGCAGGTACTCTCTTTTCTTATGCCTTCTCTTCTTCTCTTCTTTTCTTCAGTTGCTTCTTCTTCTTCTTCTTCTTCAGCTTTTCTTCTTTTGCTTTTTTTCCCTCTCGAAAGGGGAGCCATGGTTTTTGTGTGAAACCAATGCTTTTACTTTTTTTTTGCAAGCCATTGTTTTACATTTTACAGCAGCAAAAACAAACAAACAAGAAGCTGACATAAGAATTTTACATTCCGTGTGTGGACCACCTCCCCTCTGGCATCACATGGGTCATCTGGCATTCATACAGTTTCAAAATTTTAACTTTTCAAAAATTTCACTAGCATCACATGGGTCCCATTGCACTCTTCAAATATTTCTTTCCTGTGGTGGAGACTCACACCGGACCAAGAAGCTGACGTGAGACCAGCCAATGTAAGACCAAACCAGGACCAGACACTGGCTTAGTTTAACTTTTTTTATATAATTTAATATATAGTTTAACATTTATATATATACAAGAAAAGACCTTGCCAAACCCAATTGGGACTAGATAAAATGAGTCCAGAAATTGAATATACATATACAATACAAAATGTTAAACTATATATATATATATATATATATATATATATATATTCAAACTGACTCATCCGACTAGTCCCCGACTAGTCCCCGATTAATCTGATTAATCCCTAGTCCCCGCGAACCGACTAGCGATCGACTAGCGATTTTTACAACCTTGGAAACAACAAGTTTTAATAGATCAAAACCAAGAAAACTCCAGGAACCCATGAAAACCGAAATGTAAATCTACTAAATTATATCCATCAAAACGAAAACTCCAAGTATTAAACATACTTAGAATCACATAATAAACATAATAGACTAATAATATGGAAGGTTTCTCCATTCTCATGCAAGATGTACTTGCCTATGGAGGGAGAGAGAAAACCTAAGAGAGAAAAACAATGGAAGAATTAAGAGACAAGAGAAGGATTTGGCTTATATATATGGGTAGGGTTGGGTGAAACCATGGTTCAAATCATGACCAAGTCCTATCCTCATAATAAACCCATGAACCAAATTAAACCAAAGAATGGATCTAGTCTCCATAACATGCAACATAATTAACATGCAAGCAAGAAATAATACGTTCCAAATACGCATATCGGAAAGGGGAGTGACAGATTTTCATTACTTTGGGAAAGCAAAGTTAAAACATCAACTCTGTTTAAAAAACTTCTGAAAGCAAAGTTGCGGTGGAGCTTGCCAAACGTTATTTTCAAAAAAAAAAAAACATTTAAACTCAGAACATTGAGTTATAAATTATATCCAAACAGGCCTCTAGCCTGTGACCAAAGTTTTATTAATGGAGTTAGGTTTATTTTAGAGAGTGGAGTTTTGTCGCTGGAGAGAAACATGGAGTTATCATTAAGTTCTAGGATTGGGAGTTTCAAAGTAGTATTGGGGTTCTGTAAAAAAAAGAAGGAATGGAGTTAAAATAGAATTTCTCAAAAGTCCAATCAAATAGAACTTTTTCTAACGCTGGTTTCGATACCTTTGAAGTTAGAAATGAAGTTTCATTTAAATCCAAAAAACAACCCATACTCTCCATCAAACCCTACTTTAGTTTTCCAAAATTATGTTCCCAACAAGGCCTTACCATATGAATCATACAATGACATAACCAAATTTAGAAAGAAAAAAATAAGAATGCTAGTAAGAAGACTAAGTAATGCTTAAATTATATGCATTCTGAATGCAATTCTATCATAGTTTTCTTTCTTTTCCAACAGACAGATTCCCCTTCACCCCTCCTTCAGTAAATCAACTCCTTTCCTGTCCTCCGACGTACAATCTCTTCATTTATAGTGATACTCATTTATAGGATACAAGATGAATGTGTCATCAAATTTCATATATTAAATTTGGTTTCTGTTATAGATAAAGAAACTGAGATAGGTACGCTGTTTTCATATTTAACTATTATCGTGTCCCCTCTATTCTTAGTTTTTCAGAATACCGTGTTCTCTTATCTGTATATTGTTGCCATGTCTGTACCATGTAGCCATGCAAACAGTGTAGAACTTCAGCACAAAGGAAGGGACGAAATGGAGTAAGAGAAAGCACTGCACTACATCTTCTAGCAAGTCCTGTAACCCTAGATACTAAATTGGTACAACATATTAAGTACAAAAGAGGAATCAATCCATTAACTGTATTTGATATCAAATCAAAATCCCCTAGAAAAAGACTTCCATAATGAAATATGCATAAGCATAAAAATGCTATCCGGATACTGAAACATGCATATGCCTAAAAGTCTAATAACCGAGATTCCCAAATATAAAGACTGCCAAAAATAGAGACTGCTTAAATATTCTTTTACAGACAAATTCTGGAATTATATCTAGCATACAAAAGGCAGATCCGCAAAATTGTAATGGATATAAGTGGGCATGGAATTACCATCAACTGATTCGGGATTTTCTGGCAGATAACCTTTACGTTTTGACACTTTTGGTTTTCTCTGGCGCTTGTCTGGGGTACCTGGCAGAGGTGGAAGTATATGACTGCCCATTGCTTCTTCATGCCCTTGTTTAAACGATCCTTCACGAAACTCGACCTCACAAACTTCTGTTCCATGTACCTGTTTTGACTGCAAATGAAAAGTTAAATATATATAGACTGTGCATAAAAAGACGGGTGACTCCATGCAGAAAAGACTAAAAAACAAAGACGACAGGTAGTTGATACAATAAAAAAGGCTGCTTCATAGTGCCAACAAGAAGACTTCAAATTTTACAAGTGTGAAGAATAGTGTCATTGTATATTTTCTATTTTTAAGCTCCTTAGACACACATCAAATACAGTTGTACGAGGTACAACTCTATCCAATAAGGGACTAAAGAGCATAAACATAGAATATATACAACTAAATATATATACACTCAAGCCACATCAATGAAGTATTCTAACATTATCATAATGTAGTCTTCTAATAGGGTATAGGAGCTACAGTAATCCTAACTCTAATTAGCTACTATCCACCACTAAAACACTGCCCACCACTCCAAACCTGGTCACCATAATTTTCTAGCTATCACCCCATATTCTTCCCTAACCCTAACATAATCTTCCTCTACCTCCTCTCCACTCCAAAACTCTAACCCTAGCCTACCACCACCACTATTCCCATACTCTCAATCCTATCCGAAATACCTTCTTCCTTCCTCAAACTCGCAAAGCCCTAACCTTGACCTAACCCAATCCCAGCCGCCAACACTTCTTTCTTCCCTAAACCAACAAAAGCCTTGATCCTTGACCATGACATACCTACTGATTGCCTCCACATAGCTACCCTAGTGTCGTCGGCCGACTATATCACGTCAGCCCACTCTTGCACCAAAGGACCACAACCCTCATGTTGCCAGACATCCATTATTTCCAAATCTGTGAATCCATTTATGACCAACCATACACCAATTTGGACTTTCCCGAACACTCATTACCCCAATGAACCATCTCCTCTCCTAGTCGACCAACTTGTTACCTGAACTTATAGCCTTCCTCCACTAGTCACTTGCCTCACTTTCCGCCACAAAGCACCCCAAGCTACTGTATCCACTTCCTTACTTCCGCTATCACCAAAATCTTCAATAAAGTCTTTCTATTATGGCAGCATCAAAACCAGAAAGTTCTCCAACTTCCTCCCACCACCGCCAAAATATTAACAAGGCTAATCAGAACCAAACCTTATCCATCCTCCACCTCCTCCTCGATGATCCCTTCTCTCGTTTCCATAACTTGAAAAAGTTCAGATCTTTGGCCTCCTCACCCCCTCCCTGGGAGCACATCACATATGCATGAGGAAATAGGGGAGAAACTCATTGGATACCCTCCTTTTCTTTCAAGAGAGGAGGGAATCTCTTGGATGAGGCTATATAAAGAGAGAGAGAGAGAGAGAGAGAGAGAGAGAGAGGGGGGGGGGAAGAAGGTGGGGGGGGGGGGGGGGGGGGGGGGGAGGGTTGAAATCATCCAAGTTGTCTCTCATGTCATAGGTTGTTGAGTAAAGATGGGATATTTCGTGGCCAAGAGCTTCTCTCTCCCTGAATTTTCTCTCTGGATACCTTGTTCTTGTTTGGTAAAGGCTACTCAGAAGGGCGCCATCATGACGACACACGGATAGAACATGTTAAAGAAAATCAATATACTAGAATAGCAAGATGGAAGCATATCAACTCTAACTATTTGAGTGGGCGATTTGATTAGACATTCACCATTGTTGCCTTCGGACTGGACCGACATGCCAGCGGGAGAAACAATAGTGGACGCAGTCCTCCTTCAACCTCCAATTGGTTCGACTCTGCACCTGCCTCCAGTCACGAGTGGCGTCCGTCCACGAATTCGCTTACCGGCTTCCAACCTCTACAGATCTCTGGCCACCACGAAGTCGCGCATCCTCAATTGCTAACGAGGGTGCTTGCCGTTGAACACAAAGAGAGGCAACAAGTCAACGTTGACCTTCTCCGCAAAGTCACCCATGACACTTGCTTCTCACCAGCAACAGACACTCCTCTGACTCTTACCAGGCCACCCACCCCACTGCATCTTCTTTCAAACCACTGACCTCTTCAGTCTCCTTCATACACCTGATTTCTTAAGACAAAGTTGCTCGAACACCTCCCTGCCTCCTCGAGATCCACCGTCGGTGTTGAAGTTCCATCCCCCCGTCTACTACCACCACCCATCCATATCACACAGCTTCAAATGCCCCTCATCTCCCAGTCGCCTAGGAAACACATTATCTTATGTAAGCCTGCTTTTGGTGACATTTTGTAATGCCCCGCTCTGCGTCGGCATTATGTATCAGGTGAGTGGGCAGAACTTCGTTCTCTGATTCTTGCACGCCTTAATAATAATCTGAGTTTTTTGCTTGCAATATTTTCATAAGAGAATGATAGAACCTGCCTTGCATGTTAATGAACGAACTCACCTAGCTTGTCTTTGAAACAATAAGTCTGCTTAACGAGAATCCTGAAACGCTTGTCTAAGAGTGCATGAACATGTTCACTATCGTCTATGCTTCGAGAGAACCATATCGTGCCTGAATGTGTTCAAGTGATAAGTCGGATTGTCCCGCAACAACGATAACTATTCTGATGGTTCGTCTCCTCTGCATACTAGAGTTTATTTGATAGTGTTCCATGCATTCGCATCGGTCGGACAATGGCTATTTGTGGAGAGCTGAACTGCATGCGCCATTAGCCACCATGGGTCACAGCTGTCAATAGCATCAGATGAATGAGTCATTGGTATGCTGGTCCAACAGCTGCCGATCCTGAGATACTCGGGGACCGCCCTGCATATAGCTAGATCATTGTGTTGGCTTGGATAGATGGACTGCCTCTAGATGTGCATGTGTGTCTAGCTATGCATTTGTCCCTCGAGTCTCACGAGACACGCTGCGCACACCCTGAAACGGAACATCGGCTTGTCTTGCTTGCTTGTTGCATATGAAACTATGTTTTTAAAGATGTTTCCAAACAATGTAATATGACTCTGCTATGAACTGCATGAAATGAACATAGATAAAACTAAGATCACTAGTAATGTAATATTTTATAACATGATTACTTAGTGTTGGTTTTAGTGAATGATTGTTTCTGTTCAGTTGTTTTATCTCACCAGTACTTATAAAAGTGCTGACACACTAACAGTTTACTTGCTTGCAGGTAATGGATCGTCCGAGGGAGCGATAGGCGTGCCTCAGTCCCTAAGACCCAGAAATCCTGGTTTCGATTGTGCCTCGAGATGTTATCGTATAAGGGGACATAATGTATGGAACGAATGCCTTTGCTAAGAGAACCCAAGTCCCTCGATTTGTCCCGAAATACTCAGTTGGCTAAATGCATTGCATTGCAACAATGTCCCTTTCCGTTGCTTACTCGATTGATGCGATGATAGCCAAACACAACTTAAACGATGAAGCCTTGTGCGGGCGCAACCCCAGGCTCGCACGGCATCACGTCTCGGTAGTATCGCACGGACCATTCCCTTCCTCGCACCCGCGGGACAGGAGCGGTGATTCGCGTCCGGTGCACCGAGGCGCGGTAATTCACGTCCGGTTCAATCCGGCTACGGGGGCGAGGAAGGCGACGGTCCGGACGAGCGGCCCCGGGGCCGGGGTGTGACATAATGGTATCAGAGCGGATTCGATTTTCTGGCCCAATCCGTTGCTATGACTCTAAGATATTATCGATATGGTATTGCAATAGAGCGTTCCATACAATAAGTCCATAGATATCCTCAAAGTGCAAAATGTTTACTGAACTTGATTTGCTTGATTGTTTCGATTGAGTACGGCGAGGGATGACACTATCGCTGCTCGGAATATCGAGAAGTTTATCCTTGAAGTTTCGAGGATGAAACTTTTTGTTGGATGGTAAGTATGTAATGCCTCGCTCCGCGTCGGCATTATGTATCAGGTAAGTGGGCAGAACTTCGTTCTCTGATTCTTGCACGCCTTAATAATAATCTGAGTTTTTGCTTGCAATATTTTCATAAGAGAATGATAGAACCTGCCTTGCATGTTAATGAACAAACTCACCTAGCTTGTCTTTGAAACAATAAGTCTGCTTAACGAGAATCCTGAAACGCTTGTCTAAGAGTGCATGAACATGTTCACTATCGTCTATGCTTCGAGAGAACCATATCGTGCCTGAATGTGTTCAAGTGATAAGTCGGATTGCCCCGCAACAACGATAACTGTTTTGATGGTTCATCTCGTCTGCATACTAGAGTTTATTTGATAGTGTTCCATACATTCGTATCGGTCGGACAATGGCTATTGGTGGAGAGCTGAACTGCATGCGTCATTAGCCACCATGGGTCACAGCTACCAATAGCATCAGATGAATGAGTCATTGGTATGCTGGTCCAACAGCTGCCGATCCTGAGATACTCGGAGACCGCCCTGCATATAGCTAGATCATTGTGTTGGCTTGAATAGATGGACTGCCTCTAGATGTGCATGTGTGTCTAGCTATGCATTTGTCCCTCGAGTCTCACGAGACGCTGCGCACACCCTGAAACAGAAAATCGGCTTGTCTTGCTTGCTTATTGCATATGAAACTTTATTTTTAAAGATGTTTCCAAACAATGTAATATGACTCTGCTATGAACTGCATGAAATGAACATAGGTAAAACTAAGATCACTAGTAATGTAATATTTTATAACATGATTACTTAGTGTTGGTTTTAGTGAATGATTGTTTCTGTTCAGTTGTTTTATCTCACCAGTACTTATAAAAGTGCTGACCCACCAACAGTTTACTTGTTTGCAGGTACTGGATCGTCCGAGGGAGCGATAGGCGTGCCTCAGTCCCTAAGACCCGGAAATCCTGGTTTCGATTGTGCCCCGAGATGTTATCGTATAAGGGAACATAATGTATGGAACGAATGCCAATGCTAAGAGAACCCAAGTCCCTCGATTTGTCCCGAAATACTCAGTTGACTAAATGCATTGCATTGCAACAATGTCCATTTCCGTTGCTTACTCGATTGATGCGATGATAGCCAAACACAACTTAAACGATGAAGTCTTGTGCGGGCGCAACCCCAGGCTCGCACGGCATCACGTCCCGGTAGTATCGCACAGGTCATTCCCTTCCTCGCACCCGCGGGACAGGCGCGGTGATTCGCGTCCGGTACACCGAGGTGCGGTGATTCGCGTCCTGTTCAATCCGGCTACGGGGGCGAGGAAAGCGGCGATCCGGGCGAGCGGCCCCTCGGGGCCGGGGCGTGACACATTTAAGCCCAGATCTATCATAACATGTAACTGACCTCGTGTGGCATTAAGCCCACAACTCCATGTTTCGTAGGATTCTTTGTACAAGCTCCGTGTTAATGTTCGGACTAAGCAAACACAATACATTTATATATACTTAGCAAACTCTCATTGGTAGACCCATGGTGAGTTTTAGGGGGGCTTAAGAATAGTGTTATAGTATAGTTTCTTCTACCTTTATGCACCTTAGGCCCGTATTCTATAGAATTGTATGAAGAAGGTTCTTCTCTTCCTCTATGTATATATCATCGGCATCCAAGCCTTCTTCCATCAGAATAAGTCGGCTATAGCGCAGAAAAGAGCTTCATGACAAAGTTTTTGCGACTGTCTATCTACCTATTGTCAACCCTCTATACCGGTGTCAAATTTCCAACCAAGGTAACTATTACGCATGAGAGGGTCTGCAACCTAGATGGCCAATTGGCATGTAGATAGACCTATCATTTGACTATACATTTTAAGCTCATACAATCAAGGAGCACCCTCAAAGTTCCTCTAGAGTATAAAGAGCCTAGATGAAGTGGTACAATGATACAATTTGCTCTAGGTAATTGCATTCATCTCTCTGACCATTAAGCCAAAGAGTTAAAAAGGAATGACAGTACCCAAAAAATTAGGATAAAAGGCTTTGTTGTTGTTGTGTATGTGTATATATTGTAGCTTTCTAACATGAAGAAGATAAAACCCTTAACACTGAGTAGGATTTCTTGTAAACCTATCATCTATTGTAGGATGTAACTAAAGATGACTAAATCCTCATAATAACTAAGAAACTAGTTTCAGTGACAACCATCTAGTTAGCTGAGCCAGATAAGGAAAAAAAAAAGGCTCAGGATGCAGAATACATAGCGCAAAGAGTCATATAGAAATTGCAGAGTAAGATACTAAGATGTCAGTGACATGTTATAAAAAAATAAACAACGATCTAAACATCCCCACAATTTATCTTTGATGCACACGGAAAACTTATTTCATATAAAAATCAAAATTGGTTGTGCAAATCCTTTAGTTTATTTGTTCTTAACTCACAAGATAGACAAAACTAACATCATCATAAATTAATATGTGTGATTTGGGAATACTGAGTGGGTAATAATGAGTTTTAAAGAGTTACTGCTCTTTCTTGGGAAAGAAGGGAGATTAAAGAACTATATTTGCTGGGAACCAGTCACATTAGTCAGAATTCAGGACAGTGTCAAATACTATTTTCAAATTTTTATAAAACTGAGTCAAGTTAGACTTGATTTGGTATTTAAATCTACTCTGGATCAAGTTAGGGTCGAGTTCAGTTTCAGTTTTGAACTTTACAATAATAAGTGTAAAATCTTTACTATTTGAGGGTTTCTATGCAAAAATCTAGTCGAGTTATGAAGATATTAGCCCATGTCCTTACTGTAAAACATTAAAGGTGGTTAACCCTATATCCATGAGGAGTGCATTCAATTGGTTTAGATACTTGTTACTAAGTGTCCACTGCCCATGTACTTTTAGAGTTTTCTTCTCCATGGATTTTTGTAATTGGACATGAAACCTAGGAGGTGTGAAACATTCTTCTCTGTCCTTCAGCTTCTTGTTTCCTACCTTATAATAAAACCCACTATCCTAAAACCCTAAAAAGATCAATTTAGAGAGAGAGGTGGTACAGAAACCTAGCTCTAAGGAAAATTTTCCAGACATTAATCAAGAGCAAGGTAATGCAAATTATGTTTCTGAACAACAGTGAGGAGGTAGAGGATTGCAAGTTTTGAAGGTCCATGAATTTAGGTACTGATATAGGAAAGAGTTGCTGGTATGGAAGTCCCTAGATTAGAACAAGATCTATTGGAAGTGGGAGACAAATAGGGTATTCATGTTAAAATTTTCAAATAATCATTTGCCACGAAGTGCATCCGCCAAAGTAATATGGATAATCAAGTCCCCTTTAATGCTTCCTAACTAGAGACTGCATATGAACACCGAAGAAAAGATTATAATCATCTTCTTTTTTGAAGATTTGCCAGCACGTCAAAATATATTTCAGTAGTGAAATCGCTATGGAAGAGTGAAGAGAAACAATTGTAAATAATAAAACCTTCTGGGACATAATAGCTCCAATTGTCAATTTGGCACTATGAAGTAAAATAACAAAAAATTTAGGGGTGAAAAAAAATGTCAATTGATTTCATAATTTCATTATGCCTATCTCATCCAGTATAAATACCTAGGATAGGTGAAGCAATAGTGGTGACCCACAAGTAAGCTAGGAGACTTATCCAAGATTAAATTACGTGGGATTTAGCAGACTTGTCGACTAAAACAGGCGATGAAATCGCAGGCCAAAGGAGGGTATGACCTTAGGATCAAGTCTGAAACTATAAAATAGCATATGCAGAGCACAAACTTTTCCATTTGTACTTTTTTGTAAGGTAGCCAAGTTCTATGATTTGGGAGGAGAACCATTTTATGCTCCTATCTCTTGCTATGTGTATGGTTTCTTGAAGTCAATGAAATGTGAAAGAGCTACTTCCTGCTCTCTTCTGCAAAAAAAATAAAAAATAAAAAATCTTGATGATGCAAACTTGCACTTACTGGTACTTAACTTTTCCTTGAGTGCCATTTCTTGCATTCTTAGAGGAGATTCATTTGTTTCCCTTTGAAGTTAGAATCCTAGGTCCATGCACATTAAGAAACCAAGAAATTATCTCTCATAGCTGCTAGTTACCACAAGAAATCGTTTGTCTCATCATGATTCATAATGATGAAATATCATTGCCTTCGAGACTAAAGTTTGGAATGGTGATCCACCGTTCCAAATGATTCACCAACCACCAAAATAGTTAGCTGGCCTCGGAGGCTAGGAGAAAGCATCTTCTTAGCTTCACCAGAAGAATTACAAGATGTTAGATAAAAGGTGATGGAAATTTCGGGTCTAGGAGTTCAAGTATTTTAAGAGGGCAATGAATTCGAGCCTTGGAATAGAAACACTTATGTTCAAGTAGCTGGTACATTCCTTTGAATACCTCCTATTCCTCAAAAGACCTCCACGTCTGCTGACAATCACTCCACCTAAAAATTTACAACCGTCACTTCAAATGGGTAGCCCATTATTACTTGAACCATGCAATATCATATCAATTAGCCCTCTACTTAGTAACCATTCACAATATGTCAGCACACGTTTTTGGTTCCACAAGCAAGTACAAAGCACCATATTTATTTTTAGGGTGTGCTTGGTTGGACGGAGACGGAGAAAAATGGCTTGATGTGGGGCTTTTTGAGTCACTTAAACCTCTTCGACCATCTTCTTGCAGAGAACCGGACCCTCATCTTACTTCTAAAGAAGATACAAGACAACTATAGCTTTTACCTTAAGATTTCTGTCTCGCTTCACAAACGAACACTCCCAAATAGATAAAAGCATTGGCATTGGGTCTATACCAAGGGAAGACGGAAACCCCAAAAGGGTCTGTATCGTTACACGTACTGGACGCGACAAACGCACTCCGTAAATACACTAGGACATGCCGAAATATACGTGTTGTGTCGTGTCTGTGTCGCCGTGTACATATCGTGTCGTAGACCAAACAAGCATCTACAAACTCACTTCTCAATAAAGAAGAGAACAAACTAAAGGGAGGGAAAGAGATAGAGAGAGAGGAATTCACAGGGATCGTCTTCCCTTGGCGACGCCGCCATGAAAATCGAAGGGGAACCGGTGATTGAGGACCTGACGGCTCGATTTCAGCTGGTGATTCAAGGCGGAGCCTTCGATCTCCGACATGGCGGGAGCGGGGAGGGGAGGGGTTCCGATCGGAGGGAAAATTAGGGTTTTGAATAGGGGAGAGAGAGAATTATTTCTTTCTTTCGTTTCGTTTTCTATCAGTGTGTTAATTTTGAGAGGGGGTGGGTTTATGTAAAATATGGGATGAGGGATTTAGAGTCGATTTATTTTTTATTTATATTTTGGAGGCAACGCATGGGATTGATTTGTTTTAGACGTCACGAAAAAGCGGGAAGGAGCATCCGGAGCGTTCGAATCCGCACCGGCCCATGGGTGGATTGTTAGACTTTGGTTTGGATGGGTTGAGGCCTGGTTTTGTTAGGGATTGATCCAGTTTTCAGAAAGCGCTTAACAAAGTAACTTTTGACAACAAATTTTCAACTGTTTTCAGAAAGAAAAAGAAAAAAAAAACTTTTTACAAGCTATTTTTGTAAGCAAATGTCACCAAATAGTTTTTGGAACAGTTTTTCTTCTAATAGCAGTTTGCATATACTTTTTCCAAAGCATCAACATAATCTAACAGCTTCCGTCCAACTCTTCCAAACTTTGTCCACGGATTACACTGATTTTCCAAAATCTTTCTTCATAAAAAAGTTTTTTACATACGACTTACGAAAATGTTCTTGAAAAAATTAAACATAATATAAGCAATCTCAAACACAGCCTAAGTTTACACTTTGCATAAAGCCTTTCGTTAGGTAAACTCACTACTTATGAGTTAAATACCAATACAATATTTGTGAGGTAAGCAACCAAAAAAAATTAAACAAATGGAGATAAATCAGCATTATGTGACTACTCTATCTCGATCACTACTCGTTCCTTGAGTATTTGATGTGCCTCAATCACATTTATCGAGCCATTTTATCACTGCTTAATATGTTAATTTCTGCTCATTAATTTTCAGGTGTCTTTTTTTCATTCGTTTGCTTAATAACTTAATAATCTAATTAAATTTTTTTATTCATGTAATCCCAAACTTTCTAAAATTGAGCTAAATTGACATTCTAGGTTGAAAGCTTGAAATGAGGTTTGGTGTAGCAAAAACAAACACTTCTGACTGATTTTGGTTACTAGATATGATTGTTCCTATTATAGCAAAAATAATCACATCCATTGAAAATTCCTCCACTTCATTGATCACTACACATGATAAACCAACACATAATTACTGTCACGCCCAGTCCCAAAATACGTAGGACTAGGAATACGTAACACGCCCAGCCGTATGTATACGAACTCCAATATATCGAAACCATATACACACGTACGCTGTACATGAATATCCAATCAACTAGTGGTAATATACTGTCACAACAAGTCACACACAATCTATGTCTCGTCTACAGCACAAATAATAAGTAGGAATAAAGAGCTGAATAATAACTGAATATCAAAGATGAGTATCAAGTCTGATAGTCGGATGGAAACAAATCCACTACAAAACGACTATACTGAAGTAGCAACAAGGATCTCTAAACAGCGGAAATAAAATCACAGATACTCCGAAGGTAAGACCTCCTTGGTCTGGTCTGTAGCGTCAGATCCAGGTCCGTACTCCTGCGGATACTCTTGCTCGTCCATATCTGGAAAGGGACCAGGTCCTTAAAGGGACGTAACAAGATACATAATAACATGCCAATAAAGTACTGAAAAGTAAACATCCAATAGGTCGCCTAACCGTCTAAGTGAATACAGTTTGAGAACAACTTTCCACCAAGTGGGCTATCTGGCTAAAAATGGGATTGGCGTGACTCTCTCGGAGAATCAGGGGCCTCAAAGCATGTCGTCTTTTGAACGGCAGAGGCCGCCAATTGTAAATGGGGTCATCACCGTCCGTATCTCCAGCGGAGCTTCCGGGTTACAGAAGAAAAAAGTGCAAAGGAGCCCAAATACCTTACTTGTTGTTCTCCCCACCCCATGCTCTAAATCTGTCATATACATGGCACGATAATACCTCTAGTAACTGCCAGGTCTACTAGCATGTAAAGTTTCTATCAGTAGTCATCCCTAACGCACAGCCCATGCGTATAGGAGGCCAGATCTGTCACGCAGTCCGTGAACTATATGAGACTTACAACTCGTGTAACAACTGTGTCACGGCCAATGAACCTAACGATGCTCCATAATCATGGGGTGGTCTCATAAAGTAGGTCCAAAAATATAAATAAAACATGATACGACGACATCGTCGTTGCACCCGAGTTTCCTTGGACGCACAATTTATATAGCAATAAATGAACTAAATAAGCAGAAATAAATTATGCAGGCATCACGTGGAATATAAATAATAGTACGATGGCAAGGTATACTTGCCGAGCAAGAGTTCTGTATAGTGCAAGCGTCCAATACGGTGTTAAGTTTGGTGTAAGAAGTGGGATTAGGGTTTTGGAGAGTTTGTAATATATATATATATAGAGAGAGAGAGAGATAAAGAGGTGGTGGGGTAATTTAGTGGTTTAAAAAACTACTGTTGTTGCTGTTTCTTCTTTCTTTGTTTGGTTTCGGTTGAGGAGAGTTTAGTAATAATAGATATAAGAGGCGGTGGAATGAGAGGGCTCACACGCGCGGAGAAGGGAAAGAAAAGTTGGTTTTTGCTACTGCTGTTGTTGATATTTGCTCTCCTAACGGGTCCGGGTAGGGGCTAAACGGGTAGTGGGTTCAAGCGGGTAGGGTAGAGGCTAAGGGGTTTGGGTTAGATCCAATAGGAATTATATTTGTGCATATCATTAAGCTAGCAACTGTCCAAAGGGTCTCCTACATGGAATAAATTAGGAAAAATTTATCATGGCTCCATAAATCCCCTAAATGCACAACCATCTTGAATAAAAATTAAATAAAATCTATTTCCTCTATTTAGGGGTTTTCAGAATTAGGGGTTTTACAATTACTTTACGCAAATGCATAAGCAAGAGATGGATGCAAGAATTGACATTAAAAAGACTATGCAGATATTGATATCTTTAAGACAAATGGCTCTTTTTCATAGTAATATGTCACTACCTCATTTCTAGATGAGAATATTTTTGTCATTAGCATATTTATTAGTTAGTAATTTAATATTATATATATTGTGCTACTAATTAATTATATTATGATGTGTTATTTATTTATTTATTAGTGGGCTAGCATATTGTTATTTAGACTTGTCATTAGTGGACTCATTAGTTTGTCATGACACATTGAGCCCAACATTGGACTAGGTCCAATTAGACCATTTCCTTAATTAATTAAGGAGATTAGATTAGTTCATGAAGAATTAGAAGCTTCCTAATATAGCCCTCTTAACTAACTAGTAGGGGCACATTGGACATTGCATGTTGCTTGGAGAAGGGGTTAGAGGGGGGGCATATGAAAGGGAGGACACTCTCTCTCCTCTTATTAGTTCATTCCAAATTTAGATCCCCAATTTAGTTCTTCCCCAAATTACTTCATCCCTCCACCAAATTCACTCAATTCACTCACATTATCTCTCAAAATTTATCAATTAAGAAGCATTAGAGCTTGGATTGCAATGAGCACTTGGAGAAGGAGGAATTGGCAAGGAGCTTGTGTTCGGATCGGTTTCATTTGAGTGATTCATTAGAAATTCATCTTTCAATGGTAAATTCTAATTTTTTTTTTCATAATTAGACTCTAATTCATGCATTTGACCATTAGAAAACCCCCATTGGCTTAGATCTATCCATAGAAATAGGAATTATGTTCATATGACTTATATTATGGTTTCTACATAGGTTTTTATGTTCAATTAGAGAAATTCCAAGATTGACACATCAAGTGTGTGTCATGCAACCAATTAGATCTAATTAGACTTAGATCGGGGTTGTGGGACTAGATACGTGTCAACAATTGGATACGAGTAGGACGTATCATAGTATTTTATGATACGGTGTGATACAGGATTTATTTTGGGGAAATTGTACATGTGTGTGTGATTTCTCTTCAATGTCCATGGTAGCTAACTATTTTAGTTGTATTAATATGTAATTGAGTGGTATTATGAGCATTAGAGGAGAATTGGGATTTTTGACATTTTATTTGGGTACGTATCATAGAGTATCATAGATAGCATGCTAAGTGTTTGGTCTAATATTCTATTGTGTGTGTATGTGCTATATACTCTTGAATATATATATATATATATATATATATATATATATATATATATATATATATATATATATATATATATATAAGTGTTGATGTATGTGTATATATGGACATGCATACATGTTAAGTGTTTGTGTCATTAGTGTGTATCTATGCATATATGTAACATAGAGTTAGAATGGTGTGTATGCTTGGGGGGGTTTAATGCTCGAGTCTGTGAGCAATTGCACCTGAGTACAGCAGATGGATCTGCGGGTCTGTGTGCTCTATACACTGCTGCTCCTTGCTGCATTGGCAATTGCACAATGTGCTCGAGCAATAGGTTCAGAGTTGAGGAGAGCTCTGTGTGTTGCTACTTGTAGCACTTGAGGTAAGTATTTTGTTGTTGCACTAGACAACAACATTTGGTGTTTGAGTAGTGCATAGTGAGAGGTTAGTTGCTGTTGTGAGCACAAGTGTTGCTCGAGTAGATCACCAAGTGAGGCATTCAGTTGTTTGGGGGAAACAATGTATGATACTAAACTGGTTAGGGACTGATGCATTATGCATCAATTAACAGCAGCTAAGCAAGAGCATTGGCAGCAACAAGCTTGTGGGAGTGTATGTGTGCTCGAGTGTGGAGAGTATAGGTCTGTGCACATATCATGTAAGTGAGTGTGAAGGCATGGAGTGTGTGGATCAAGCTTGCCAGCTGCAAGTAATAGGTGAGTACAAAAAGACAGGGGTATTCTTATACCAAGTATCCTAGAGAGGGGGTTGCTACCTGCGTTAGTATTGTTAGGGAAGTGTGCAAGTGTAAGAGGCAAGTGAGTGTACATGGGTGTAACTTTGGATGTATATTTATGATTGGTGTATTAGTTACCAGTTAGATAATGATGTATGAGTGGTGTTTTGGTATCCTAATAAATTAGAGTGTTAGTATTTATTGATACCAAGTCCTAGTACTAAGGTATACGATAAGTATATGTATATCTATACTTAGATACGCATTGATGTTAGTTAAGGTATTATTGGATACCAAGGTAAATGATATTAGGTATTGGTATAAACTAATAGATGGGTATTATGTAAATATCTATATCATATGAGGATATACTAAGGTAATTGTAGTAAGTTATGGTATTAGTTATTGAGGTATTAAGTACTAGTTTTAAGGATATTAGAGGGTAGTATATTGATACTAATGTAACTCTAGTGTTAGCTAACTAGTATGGGGTAATATGTATATATAGTCCTAGTATTATTAACTAGTTTAAGGTATGTATTAATATTAGTATAATAGGTTTCCTAATGCCTAGAATTAGTTAGTATAGCTATTATCTTTTAGATATCAACCTAGAAACCTAGATATTGGCTAATACAACCTAGAAATGACTAGTTTGACTAAGTTTGACCTAGAGTTGACCTATTTTGACTTAGAAATGGCCTAGAAAGCATATTTTGACTCATTTAGCATATTTATCATTCTTTACACCCAATAACATGATATTTTATATATAGGTCAGTGTGACAGCAGTCCCGACATAGATTGGTATTGTCAGCTCAGGACCTCAGGCGAGTACATTCTCTGACAGTTTCTCGTATATGATATCTTCTATGTTTCTTGTATTTAGTGTAGATATTATTGACTTATTGACATGTGGTTACACGGATTGGTATTTATGGATACCGTCGTGAGATGTTATTCTCGGTATTTTTTGGCGTATCTTGTACATGCCATGTTGCTCTTATACTTGTATGGACACTAATTCCTGTGAAGACTTGCTACCTCCTTGGAGAATCCTGTGTTGTAACGTGCCATGGTTGGATTCACTATACTAGTCAGGGGATGGGGAGTGTTAGTTAGAGATGTGATCAATACCCATTCATGTATGTAAACTCCCTCACCCAAAATATGTATTTTGTATGTATTTTATATTATTATATTTATTATAGATTATTTAAAATGTTGAATTTTTTTAGAGTATTCTCTTAGTTAATTAGAAAATAATTTTTTTTATATATTTACTTATATAAATATTTATTTAGAATTATTTTTAGGCTATTTTAGATTTTTGGAGATTTTTCTAGATTTTTTGGATAATTAAAACATAGAAAACGTAAATTTCTAGAATTTCCATGATTTACTATGAGACCATACTTGCATGTTGTTCCTACCAAATATTTATTTTAGGTTAAAATATTTAATTATATTTTTTTGTAGTTTATTTAAAATTTTAAGAAATTTATTTGAATTTTAAAATTATTTAGGATTTATTTGGTTATATATAGTCTTAATATTAGATAGATGCTAATTTAGTGTTAATAGATATTAATAAGATTATATATAAATTATTTTTATTATCTTTAATTCTATTTCAGATTATAAATTATTGAGATAAACTCAAACTATATTTTAAATTAATTTAAATCATGAGCCTACTAGGAAAGTCACTTCATGCATATCCTATCCTTATTTAAACTGATCTTAATCATATCCAAATTAGCCAATCCTAGTCGTATTCAATTAAGTAGTCTCCACCATTATAAATACCTATTAGAATTATGGAATAAACTCTTCTTTCATATTTTTTTCCCCAAACTCCTCTCTTTTTCTTCCAAAAATAGTCAAAATTTGTCATAAATTCAGCCTCATTTTCTAGTAGTTATGACGACTTAAAAAGACGATATCTCCTAGCTCCGGACTCCAAACGCACTCCAGTTTTTTTTGTTAGAACTATATAAATGTTAGTTTTCTGAATATATAAATTATTTTAATAATTTATGAACCTATTATTTCAAAAAATTCTAAAAGTGTCAGTTGTCTGAAATCAAACGCGTTTCCGTATTTTCGAGATTTCGGGAGATCCCGAATTCGAAATTATGAACCGTTTGAAGTTTCAAAAAGTTAACATGATGAACTTACATAAAATAATATTTCCAGAATTTAACATGTAATTTTAATTTACTGTAAAATTTGTGCAACGTAGAGGTAAATAGGAAACCATCGAAAATTGTCATTTGTGCGCCCTTGTGAACATAACTCTTTACTGACTTGTGATTTTATGAAACCGTCGCTTTTGGTATTCATGTAGCACTAAAATCTATAGAATTATACACATAAATCAAGGATTTTAGTCGGTTAACTTTTTGGTCTATGGATTGTCTCGATTTGCGTGCCACGGATCACAAATCCCTAAAGTTGACTTTTTTGACCAAAATTAGGATTTAACAATAAAATCAGATTATAATAAGATTAAAATACTATTTTAGGTTATTTTATTCATAATTAAAATAGATTAAAATGGAGGAACCTATTCACCTACTTGTGTAACCTAACTTGTTTAATTCATGTGACGGGTAGATCGGACGACGCCTTGAGTTGCGACTTCATTCCTTTTCAGACCACGCAAGATACCTTACCAAATTGCTTACAGTACTTTGCATGCTTATTATATTTTTATATATTCATTGCATATGTGTTTTCTTTCAGTCATAATTATATACTATATATATGTTGACACACACTTGACACATAGTATCATGGGAGGGGAGGACAATCAGTAGGTGTATGTGCAACACCCCGTTCCGCTCAAACGGACTGCCATTTCAAATGGCAATCGTGCAGCTGTCCCGACCCGCTTTGCCTCAAAGGAGAAGCAAAGGATATCCAGACTTGCCCCTACAGAAATTCGGCTTGGACTTTCAGAGGCTCGCTCGACATATCGCTCTACCGAAGCAAATCATCGCTTAGGTGGGTGGCTACGGTGAACTTGTCTTTGCTTAGCCAGCACACATAAAATCTAGAATATTTATGCTAGTCGCTAGGTGATTCACCCCTCCTGCATGCTAATAAATCCAACGCACCTAGCTAAGGGAATAATCCCAACTTGTATTGCTTGCTAGAACATGAAAATGAAATACTGCTTATACTCAGACCCTCGCATGCTAAGTCCCCTAACGATCTAACTCTCGGCTTACCTTCGGGTCCGAGCAAACGTGCTGATTATGTTCCTTAGAAACGCATGCTTGTCTGCTTGTAATGTTGCCATATTTTCATCCAAACCCCGGAAGACTACTACATAGTCGTTCCGTGCCTGATGAACCTGCAAGTATTCGGGACCGTTAGGTCACCAAGGCAGCCCCGAACCAGGGGAATGCATCAAGACGAGTTATTGTACAGAACCAAGATTCAAGTATCCCGTATACTCGTGTTCCCGTGCACTCGTGTTCTCGTGTTCTAGTGCACGCGTGTTCTCGTGTATCTCGTGTAATCGTGTTGCCTGAGATTGGTCTAATAAATCGTGTTGCCTGAGATTGGTCAAATAAATCGTATTGCCTGAGATTGGTTAAATCGTGTTGCCTGAGATTGGTTAACCCTGACTTGCATGTCGTGGACTAGTTCCACGGACGGTCACCGGGGCACTGGGGCCGATCCGGTCCGGATGGAGCTCGTGTGTAGTCTCGTGTGCAGGGAGGATAGCTTGCAACGCATCGTGTTCGTGTGCCTTGTGTACACGCGTAGCATGCTATCCTTGTCCTCAACTACGTCCATAATGGCTTTGCCAGCGACCGTGTTCATATAGATAAGTCATCCTCGCTTAGCGGCTATCCGCGTGCGAGTCACTTCATCGCATCAATAAACAACTAAACACCTGAACGATCATGTTATAAAATGACCCCCGTGTTTGCATATGCTATACCTCATGAATGTTATACTTGCCCCGTGCTTGAATTAACAATGTTGCCTCAATGTTTGCCTTGGACAGGGAAGGAGATGGTAAGTTGGTAAGTCTCGCCGTGTTTCCTCTCATGTTGCATGGCGCACTGCCCGATACGTTAGGCTATTCAATATTTGCATGAAACTGATCCTAAGGCAACTAGAGAGACAACTTAATAGTTGTGCACGGAACCTGCATTACGTGTTTGGATTTGTCGAGCGGGCGAGTAGCTTCCCCACCAGTGCATTCAATGTACCGATAATCCACCAGTTTGTATGCAGGGTGCGGGAGAACCTCGTTCGGTGCGGATGCCTCCAACGTGCGTGCTAAGGCCAGGAGTTTCCTCTGAAGCCTTACAATGGTGCGTCCGGAACAGAAGCACATATACAAGACATAATGTTGGAGCGTCGCCTGACCATCGCCTGTACATTCATTCCATAGTTGTAGCCACTTGGCACGCTTTTACTGTTTCAGAGAGAGAGGCTTGAGTGACTTGTAATCTCGGCTATACGCCTCCTGTAACACAAGTTTATATCAATAAAAGAGCTTGCTTTACTTTAACTTGTGTTTCTATGCTTCTGCTATATTTGTCGACTCAGTGAACCTGTTACCGATCGCCTATGCGTTCATGACTCCGCTGCACTCGGACAATATGTAGGACTCTGTGGCTTAGAACTCTTGTCGCCAGCCAATGAACCATGGCCTTGCACGGGCGTGGCTCACGCTCATGCGGTATCACGCCCGGATGGGTTAAGCGATCGTTCCGCGGGAGCGCTGGCGAGGGTGATTCCCGCCTAGCGGGAACGGCCGATTGCCTGCGGGAGATCGGGGCGTGACATGTTGGTATCAGAGCCTGGATTCTACGCCTTTGGACTTCGATTCGATATCTCTATTTTGAAAGCTCGTTCGTGGGTTATGTGTACGCTCTCTCTCAATGCCTCGATGGGATGTTCCAACAATAAGTCTAAATACTTTCAAAATGCGTTTTGAATGTAATGATATGCTTGTTTGTCTGGTTGTATGCTGCGAGTGGCCTTTGTGCCAACCTGTACAAACCCTTGAGAGTATCGCTAGTAGCTTGTCCGATTTTCACTAACCCTAAGTTTGGTTGAATACATCTATTTGAGGGACGCCTTGAACTAGTGCACCATCCAAGACTTGAGAAAAGGTGAAACTCGAGTGCTAAGACTTTGCTATCACTGAGCTGGTTGACGTGTTCACGCTAGAGGGGCCCTTCGAAAGTACGCACGATCCAGTCTAAGCGATATGCTGATGTCGAAGCTTGTGCAAGTGAATGTCCAAATGAACAAGTGCAACGACTTGTCTAGGATTGCCTCAGCCCTAGATCACTGCTTGTCCTTAGTAAGTCTCGAGGACGAGACTTTTTCTAAGTTGGGTAGGATGTAACACCCCGTTCCGCTCAAACGGACTGCCATTTCAAACGGCAATCGTGCAGCTGTCCCGACCCGCTTTGCCTCAAAGGAGAAGCAAAGGATATCCAGACTTGCCCCTACAGAAATTTGGCTTGGACTTTCAGAGGCTCGCTCGACGTATCGCTCTACCGAAGCGAATCATCGCTAAGGTGGGTGGCTACTGTGAACTTGTCTTTGCTTAGCCAGCACACATAAAATCTGGAATATTTATGCTAGTCGCTAGGTGATTCACCCCCCTGCATGCTAATAAATCCAACGCACCTAGCTAAGGGAATAATCCCAACTTGTATTGCTTGCTAGAACATGGAAATGAAATACTGCTTATACTCAGACCCTCGCATGCTAAGTCCCCTAACGATCTAACTCTCGGCTTACCTTCGGGTCCGAGCAAACGTGCTGATTATGTTCATTAGAAACGCATGCTTGTCTGCTTGTAATGTTGCCATATTTTCATCCAAACTCCGGAAGACTACTACGTAGTCGTTCCGTGCCTGATGAACCTGTAAGTATTCGGGACCGTTAGGTCACCAAGGCAGCCCCGAACCAGGGGAATGCATCAAGACGAGTTATTGTACAGAACCAAGATTCAAGTATCCCGTATACTCGTGTTCCCGTGCACTCGTGTTCTCGTATTCTCGTGTTCTAGTGCACGTGTGTTCTCGTGTATCTCGTGTAATCGTGTTGCCTGAGATTGGTCTAATAAATCGTGTTGCCTGAGATTGGTCAAATAAATCGTGTTGCCTGAGATTGGTTAAATCGTGTTGCCTGAGATTGGTTAACCCTGACTTGCATGTCGCGGATTAGTTCCACGGACGGTCACCGGGGCACTGGGGCCGATCCGGTCCGGATGGAGCTCATGTGTAGTCTCGTGTGCAGGGAGGATAGCTTGCAACGCATCATATTCGTGTGCCTCGTGTACACGCGTAGCATGCTATCCTTGTCCTCGACTACGTCCATAATGGCTTTGCCAGCGACCGTGTTCATATAGATAAGTCATCCTCGCTTAGCGGCTATCTGCGTGCGAGTCACTGCATCGCATCAATAAACAACTAAACACCTGAACGATCATGTTATAAAACGACCCTCGTGTTTGCATATGCTATGCCTCCTGAATGTTATACTTGCCCCGTGCTTGAATTAACAATGTTGCCTCAATGTTTGCCTTGGACAGGGAAGGAGATGGTAAGTTGGTAAGTCTCGCCGTGTTTCCTCTCATGTTGTACGGCGCACTGCCCGACACGTTAAGCTATTCAATATTTGCATAAAACTGATCCTAAGGCAACTAGAGAGACAACTTAATTGTTGTGCACGGAACCTGCATTACGTGTTTGGATTGGTCGAGCGGGCGAGTAGCTTCCCCACCAGTGCATTCAATGTACTGATAATCTACCAGTTTGTATGCAGGGTGTGGGAGAACCTCGTTCGGTGCGGATGCCTCCAACGTGCGTGCTAAGGCCAGGAGTTCCCTCTGAAGCCTTGCAATGGTGCGTCCGGAACAGAAGCACATATACAAGACATAATGTTGGAGCGTCGCCTGACCATCGCCTGTACATTCATTCCATAGTTGTAGCCACTTGGCACGCTTTTACTGTTTCAGAGAGAGAGGCTTGAGCGACTTGTAATCTCGGCTATATGCCTCCTGTAACACAAGTTTATATCAATAAAAGAGCTTGCTTTACTTCAACTTGTGTTTCTATGCTTCCGCTATATTTGTCGACTCAGTGAACCTGTTACCGATCGCCTATGCGTTCATGACTCCGCTGTACTCGGACAATCTGTACGACTCTGTGGCTTAGAACTCTTGTCGCCAGCCAATGAACCATGGTCTTGCACGGGCGTGGCTCACGCTCGTGCGGCATCACGCCCGGATGGGTTAAGCGATCATTCCGCGGGAGCGCTGGCGAGGGTGATTTTCGCCTAGCGGGAACGGCCGATTGCCTGCGGGAGATCGGGGCATGACAGTATGGGCTATAACCACTCTGGTAAACCGTAGTAACTAGCACGCACTATGGTAGTCGTGTCCGATGGTCGCTACCCTCTCGGTATGTCGACTGATGGTGTCATGATGGTCGCTACCCTCGCGGTATGATGGCTGATGATGTCCCTGACGTGTGTGTGAGTTGTGAGATTAGATAGAGTAGCCTACCCATGCCCATACGTCAAAAAGTTATCCTTATTATGCATTCATATAGATTGTCTTGTACAACATACTTATATATTTTCTACCTATTATGCATGTTCACTATATTCAAATTGACATGCTTCTATGTATCTTGTTATGTCCCTCTGAGGACCTGGTCCCTTTCCAGGTGTAGACGATCATAACTATTCGCAGGAGCACGGATCAAGACTTGCTACTTATCTCTTTCGAGGAGGTCTTCTCTTCGAGTCTCATTGTTCATTAGATGTTCTTATGTGGGTTCCATTATATTCTAGTTTGGCAGTGGATTTGTTTCCACCCGACTATCATTCTCTGCTACTTCATATTGAGATTCAGTTATATAGTAGATTGGTTATTTATTTCTATTTGATTATGTGAATGAGATTTAGTTATGCCTGTGACTTGTGACAATATTTATACCACATGTGAGTTATTATTCATATTACAGCATGAGTGTGTATTATGGTATCCATATATTGGAGTTGTCATGTACATACGGCTGGCATGCTTACGTATTCCTAGTCCTATATATTTTGGGACTGGGACGTGACATATTTTTGTGGTGGTCCATACAGGTCGAGAGTATATTGTCTTGGTTACGTTACTGTACCAAGCAAGCCTGTAAATAGGATTAGAGTATAGGATCCCATCCACATTTGACTATGACTCACCTTCCTTCTAGTCTGTTCTATTTAAATAATTATATCATGCTTGATTCATGTACTTCCCTAATAGTTTCTTGAGTATAGCCTTCTGCTAGAATATAGGAATCCTTGTTATTAGGATGATAATTATGGTAATATTTCTACTAAGAATACAACTAGAATATTGACACATCACTAAGTTTAGAATACCTAATGAACCCTAGCATCCATTACCTGTAGGTTAATTGACCACTACCCCTTGATATATTTATGAAGGATTTGAGAGTAGTATAGACACGACTAGAGTTAGTAAGAAAATTGACCATATTGTTTGATCCTAGTATTGAGGAACCAATAGAAATCCAAGATTGAACATTAGGACTAAACCTAACTTTCATAGTGAGATAATATTAGAACTATAAATTTAGATCATTGTCTTGATATTAGCAGAACAGTACCTTAGGAAGCCAAGAGGAAAGAATATAACACTTTCCTTGATCATACCTCGAACACAGAGATTAGCATACTACATTTCCCTAGGAAACCATGATATTATCAAGAGTCTCTCTATTTAATTTTATATCTTGTTTCTCCGAACCCTTAACCCTCGCTATTTGTGCGACGACTAAAATTTTCTTTCATCTTCAATTCGTGCCACCTAACCCTTCTTATTGTAGGCCAAGTAATCTCCATTTATGTAAGGATATATAGTTTGCTAGATTTATAGTTGTTAATATTGAATTTTGACATTATGTGATTAGTAGTTAGAACTTGATAGTTGCGTTGTTCATTTGGATTATGATTTTATGATGACCCTTTAGTTTCAAATCACGTAATTTGTACTTTCACTCATCATAATCCAGCGTACCTATATTTTCTGTACTACCTCGACTTATGCTGATATTATAGCCTAGTTTTGCAAGCTTATTCTTTTATCGAGCTTGTTCATGACATATGTATCATTGGGTGCACACACTAATACATTGTCTAAAATCAGAATCAGTGTATTATGGTCTGATCAACCTTATTGCGCTTGGTTCGCTCTTCGCATGACTACTTTACGTGGATTGAGATATACTGTTGACTAGTAGACGAATATACTTGCCCTCTAGACAAGTC
The DNA here is from genome assembly GCA_036927795.1 of Iris macrosiphon. NCBI lineage: Eukaryota > Viridiplantae > Streptophyta > Magnoliopsida > Asparagales > Iridaceae > Iris > Iris macrosiphon. Next base: position 301,076,004 of record JAYESA010000004.1, read on the forward strand.
AGAGCATATCATATCAGTTACATAATTGTTCTGATATGAGTATGCGAATAGGAATTTACCAAAATAAGATTTCAATCAACAACTGCCTTGACAACTCTCTTTTTGAATTCTTTAAATCGTCTTGAACCCCGTACTTGTATACTATCACCTCCTCCTTGAATTCTTTATTATTGTTCTCCATCTTCCCCTATTTCGGAAAGACGAACGCTCGTGCTTGGTATAAGTTTGATACACGGATAGTACTAGATATACCCATAGGCCAATCACATTACTTGGTGACTATCTTTTGAAATTAAGGGCACATCACATGTGAGATTTTTTGTGTGTTAAAAACTTTTAAGAATTGAATAATACGATTAAATAATTTGAGAAAGTTTTTCTTAAATGTATAGCCTATGTAATAGATCGGTAAATTCTAAGTTGGGTAGAAGTTGCATTGTAAACTTGAGGATTTTTTTTTAGATTGTAATCAAGTAAGATTAGATTAAGATATTTAAGTCATTTTAATTTAAAAAAAATTTAGAAGAATGATTTAGATTATGATTATTTAACTTTAAAGATAAGAATTCCTTATAGAATAAATTTTAAAATTTTGATATTGTGGACCAAATATTTATAATTTGAGCACATGATTTAAATTTTGAGGATAATATATATATATAACTCAAAACTTGAACATTAATGGATTGAATTCAAAATTTTATAATTTGATGATTTGAATTAAAAGTTAAATTTTGATTGTTGGATCACCTATTTGAAATGTTGATAATAGAAATTGAATTTAAAATTTAAAGAGTACAAAATTCTTAAGCTGAAAATAGGAATATAATTTGATTAGAGTTGTTTATTATTTAAAATCTAGAAGAATTTTTTTTATTATAGTTGGAAATCATGATTTAAAATTTGATGTGGGTTATTTAAATCTTCAAGATGTCATATAGATTTGAATTAAATTTGGATGTTGATTATTTAAAAATCTAGAAGAAATTATGATAGATTAAATTTTGATTTAAACGGTTGTTATTTTAATTTTGAAGAGATTATGATGGATTTGAATATATTTTGTCATTTAAATTTTTGAGAAGATTGTGGTTGACTTGCCTTAGATATAAATGTGAAAGATTTAACAAATTATTTCTTATTTTTAATTTTGAGGACGAATTTTTTTTTACGTTGGGTAGATTATAAATCTGCTCAGCCAAAATATGTATTTTGTGTGTATTTTATATTATTATATTTATTATAGATTATTTTAAATATTAAATTTTTTTAGAGTATTCTCTTAGTTAATTAGAAAATAAATTTTTTGATATATTTACTTATATAAATATTTATTTAGAATCATTTTTAGGCTATTTTAGATTTTTGGAGATTTTTCTAGAATTTTTTGGGTAATTAAAACATAGAAAACGTAAATTTCTAGAACTTTCATGATTTACTATGAGACCATACTTGCATGTTGTTCCTACCAAATATTAATTTTAGGTTAAAATATTTAATTATATTTTTCTGTAATTTATTTAGAATTTTAAAATTATTTAGGATTTATTTGGTTATATATAGTCTTAATATTAGATAGATGCTAATTTAGTGTTAATAGATATTAATAAGATTATATATAAATTATTTTTATTATCTTTAATTCTATTTAAGATTATAAATTATTGAGATAAACCTAAACTCTATTTTAAATTAATTCAAATCCCGAGCCTACTAGGAAAGTCACTTCATGCATATCCTATCCTTATTTAAACTGATCATAATCATATCCAAATTAGCCAATCCTAGTCGTATTCAATTAAGTAGTCTCCACCATTATGTCAAAAAATAGTCGAAATTCGTCATAAATTCAGCCTCATTTTCTAGTAGTTATGACGACTTAAAAAGACGATATCTCCTACCTCTGGACTCCAAACGTACTCCAATTTTTTTTGTTAGAACTATATCAAGGTTAGTTTTCTGAATATATAAATTATTTTAATAATTTATGAACCTAATTTTCCAAAAAATTCTAAAAGTACCAGCTGTCCAAAATCAGACGCGTTTCCGTATTTTTGCGATTTCGGGAGATCCCGAATTCTGAATTACGAACTGTTTGAAGTTTCGAAAAGTTGACATGATGAAATTACATAAAATAATATTTCCAGAATTTAAAATATAAGTTTAATTTACTGTAAAATTCGTGCAACGTAGAGATAAATAGGAAACCATCGAAAATTATCATCTGTGCGCCCTTGTGGACATAACTCTTTACCGACTTGTGATTTTATGAAACCGTCAATTTCGATGTTCATGTAGCATTGAAATCTATAAAATTCTACACACAAATCAAAGATTTGAGTCGGTTGACTTTTTGGTCAATGGATTGCCTCGATTTGCGTGCCACGGATCACAAATCCCTATAGTTGACTTTCTTTGGACCAAAATTAGGGTTTAACAATAAAATCAGATTATAATAAGATTAAAATACTATTTTAGATTATTTTATTCATAATTAAAATAGATTAAAATGGAGGAACCTATTTATCTACTTTTGTAACCTAACTTATTTAATTTATGTGACGGGTAGATCGGACGACGCCTTGAGTTGCAATTTCATCCCTTTTCAGACCAGACAAGATACCTTGCCAAATTGCTTAAAGTACTTTGCATGCTTATTATATTTTTTTATATTTATTACATATGTGTTTTCTTCAAGTCATAATTATATATTATATATATGTTGACACACACTTGACACATAGTATCATGGGAGGGGAGGACAATCAGTAGGCGTATGGGCTATAACCACTCTGGTAAATGGTAGTAACTAGCACGTACTATGGTAGTCGTGTCCGATGGTTGCTACCCTCACGGTATATCGTCTGATGGTTACACGATGGTCGCTACCCTCGCGGTATGACGGCTGATGATGTCCCTGACGTGTGTGTGGGTTGTGAGATTAGATAGAATAGCCTACCCATGCTCATACGTCGAAAAGTTGTCCTCATTATGCATTCATATAGATTGTCTTGTACAACGTACTTATATATTTTCTACCTATTATGCATGTTCACTATATTCAAATTGGCATGCTTCTATGTATCTTGTTACGTCCCTCTGAGGACCTAGTCCCTTTCCAGGTATAGACGATCATAACTATTCGCAGGAGCACGGATCAGGACTTGCTACTTATCTCTTTCGAGGAGGTCTTCTCTTGTTTGGTCTATATATATATAGGACTTTTGGAACATCATTGTTCAAAGCATACCATATGTGATATTTTTGAAAGACTTCTTGAACATAATCATTGTTCAAAGCATACCATGAACAAGATTTGTTTGGTATAAATAGACTTCTGAAACATCATTGTTTGAAGCATACACCATGAACATGAATTGTTTGGTGATTTACCAAGTTCTTATGTTAACTTGTTATTATTGATCTTATACAGCAATATGTCGAGCACTAAGCATGATTTCAAGCCTCTAAACTTAGAAGGCCAGAACTTTCTCAACTGGAGATTGGATGTGTTTGAATAAACAAAATTGAAGAAATAATATGTTTATACGAAATATTTTTTTTGTTTACAAACAAGAAAAAGAGTACAATTAATCCTATACGAGGATATTAAGTACAATAAAAATAATTCTGGAGAAATATTGCTATAGGAGTCTGATCTGCGGTCGATCACTTTGTCCCTTGGACCACACGATGATGAAGAAGTGTTGTAGAAGAAGAAGCTTCAAAGGTTGCAAGTGGGATTGAACTGTCAACCAACACTCTCTGTCTTTGCTCTCTCCTCTGATCTCTGATAGTGCCCTGGCCGATGTCTGATTTGATTCTTTTATTGTCTCGGCCTCTATGGTTGTCCCCCCTATTTTCTGATCCCTTGTCCCTGTGATCAGGGGTCTCTATTTATATAGATCAGTCAAATAACTGTTCAGTTGGCGTAAAAACCAAACTGTGAAGAAAGTTGCATCTTTTATGTGGCAGTTATAATAACTGCTACCGACGTTCAAATAACCTTCTGAGTCTGCGTGTGACACATATTCCTTTATAAGGTAACGCGTATAACCGCTTCTCGAAGATCACGGCATGCAAGCCACGTAGGTAACTGCCCCTGCGTAAAGATGGTTGGCGTAAGAGCCAAATAACTGTCTTGTAGGCGTAAAAGCCTGGTTGGCGTAAAAGCCTAGTTGGCGTAAAAGCCTAGATGTGAAGAAGACTGCCGCCTTTATGCTGCGGTTATGACAACTGCTATCCACGTTCAAATAATCTTCTGAGTCTGCGTGTGACGCGTATCCCTTTATGAGGTAACGCGTATAACTGCTTTTCGAAGATCCCGGCATGCAAGCCATGTAGGTAACAGCCCCCTGCGTAAAGATGGTTGGCGTAAAAGCCAAATAACTGTCTCCTTGGCGTAAAAGCCACATAGTTGTCTTGTTGGCGTAAAAACCAAATAGCTGCCTTGTTGGCGTAAAAGCCAAACTCTGCGTAAAACTTGATGGTTCATGAATAATAGATAACTAGGGTAAAATAGCCAATTATCCATCACGACTGAGGTTTTGAGCGTATTCTGGGCTAAATAGCCTTATCACATACCTTTGCAAATATGGTCGAGTTAGCGTATTTCGAGGAGATAGCATACGGCATACTCCTATAGTTGAAAATAGCCTGGTTGGCGTAAAATGTAAGGATGGTGATGTGAGCGTATTAGTCACAGTTTTAGCTTTTCCAGTCAATTATTCATCACGACTAAGGTCTTGAGCATATTCCGGGCTAAATAGCCTTATCACATACCTTGGCAAATATGGGCGAGTTGGCGTATTTTAAGGAGATAGCATACGGCGTACTCCTATAGTTGAAAATAGCCTGGTTGGCATAAAATGCAAGGATGGTGATGTGAGCATATTAGTCACGGTTTTAGCTCTCCCCATCATGACAAAATCTGAAGAATAGAACCAAATCTCGTGCATTAAATGCAGAGATATGCCCCCATCTCGTGTATTAAATGCATGAGATATGCCTCGAGCTCTGTACAGGAAACAACTTTTGACGTGGCGTCTGATTTTGTCTTTATCTTGAGCATAAAACTCTTTTCTGTCCATGTAGAATAGGCAGCGTATTCTTTGAATGCATAAAAACGACTTGTATCAAGAATATGTCGCTAAACGACAGCCTGGGTCTCTGTGCAAAATCATCATCACAGCCGTCCTTTCGATCATCATGCAGTACTTTTGTCAGGAGTCAGGTTTACTGTTCTGTCTGACAAATTCATGTAAACCCCCTGATTTTTCAAAATTTCTAAATCTGGATTTTTCACAATTTTCTGAAATTTTTTGGGCTTTTTCTGTAATTTAAAAATAGGGTTTTAATTATTCAATGATTTTTAATTGATATTAAACAGTATTAAAATATTATGAAAATAATATTTTTGGGTGTAAAATGAAAAACTGGACTTAGGGCAATTTTTCTGCAATTTATCGGGCCCCGGACCTATTTTTAAACACCTAAAACTATTTATTTAATTATTTATTTATTTATTTATTTATTACTGATTTTTTTAATATTATTATCATTATTTTTTAATTAAACCCAAACCCGGGCCCGGCCCGGCCCAGTGGGCCGAGCCCAGCAGCCCAGCCCACCCAGCCTCTGCTAGCGGCTCGGGCGGGTCCGCCCAACCCGGAACCCGCACCGACCAGGACCCGATCTCCCCTTCCCCACGCGTCCCCCTCCTCCGCGTCCACCGCCGTGCCCGCCGGGAGCTCCGCCCGTGCCTCGCCCGGCCACCTCGCCACGTTCCCCCCCTCATCCGCCTCCCTCGGCCACGACAACCCTCTCCCTCCCCTATATATATCTCCCTCCGGCCGCCCTAGCCTACCCCGTCGCCACCCGGCTCCGCCACCGTCAGCCCGCCTCCGCCGGACCTCCCCGCCGCGTCCACCGCCTGGCCTCAGCCCCCTTCCCGCCTCCCTCCTCCTCTCGACGAAGGCAGCAGCAGCGGCCACAGCAGCGCCCCCGGCCGCCCTGCGCCACCCCCGCTGCCGCCGACGAGTCCCCGCCACCGCCTCGCCGCGTGCCCCCGGCCCCCTCCGCCTCAGCCCGGCTGCCCTCCGCCGAAGTCCGGCAAGAAATCCCTAACCCTAGCCCTATTTCTCCTCCCCCGCGTGTCGGACACAGGACACAGTGTCCTGTGTCGTGTCGGACACGGTTTTGACCCTGATTTTCGGGTCCCCTTCAGGTGCGTGTATCTTTTTGCTCGTAGCTCCGTTTTTGTTTTCGCAAATTGCGTTGCGAAGCCTGTATGACCCTCTCGGTGCCCGGATAAACCGCTCGGGGCATCGCGTCCTGTGGTGATCGCACACCACGATCCAAAAACAGGAAAAACCAGACCCTGTTTTACCCCGGAACTGAGTACGCCCCGCCAAACGGGACGACTTGGTCGCGCACGGTCTTCACAGATACGTGCGTCTCGTCGATACGGACGTGTGGAATTTAGCGGAAGCTAATTCGGGTGTGCGTGCACACCGGAATCGACGCGTATCCGCGGACATCGCCCCGTATCCGCCCTTTCTGCAATTCACCCTAACTTGGTGTACACACATCGGATCGAGACGAAACTTGCGCCATCGGACTCGTAGCGATACGCTGGTCCTGTGGGTCAAGTTTGGTTCGATTCTGAGAACGTTGACAAAATCGCGTGTCGTGGGCCCCACAGGCCCCGCTCGACGGGCGATTTTGGGTTCGGCTCATCGGAATCCAATTCTGGAAGTTCCATTGGGTTCGTATCAACGTTTCTGACCTGTTGACACTAAGTTTGGTGAATTTGGAGACCTTTGACCCTGGCACATTTTTCGGTGCAAAGCAGGCCCACATAGGGACCCCGTTTTGACCCGAAACTGCCGTTTTTGCCCTTGTCTCCAAATTGGACTCAAGGACAGGCGTTCCTAGCTGATTGATATTTTCTGAATCTGATGGTGATGTTTGTTTCAACAACCGGAGTACCGCCTGCAAATCCAACTGAAGTCAGAGCCGAAATCAGAGCCGGAACCACAGGCAAGTGTACCTCGCCAAAACTTGCAGTCTTTGCTAAATATTCCTTGGCTTAGTTATATATCAGAGGACAAGTATACCTTGCCAACTTTACAGTCTTGTTGCATATTTTCTTGTTTTAATTATAACTTGTTTTAACTGCTTAACCTAGGAACGTGTGACGTACCTAGTGTCCGATCATAGTCGGGTGCCAACACCGTACGCGGTGTTGGGTACGTCATTTAGATATGGATATTCGATACCCTTACTCTTGGTACTTGTCCTATCAAGTACAACAAAACCCAGGACACTGGACACTATTCATGAGACAGAATCCTCTTGAGATATTCACGATAATTCTGTATAGGATACAGGTTATGACATGGACAGTTTATTCCTAGACATTATATGACTGCTGCATTAGTTATGATCTTGCGTGTCATGGACATGAGACGTGTGATTACATTGGGTGGGGAGAGACACACAGGCTACAGGCTGTTTTCATATATATATACTATTAGTTTGAGGTCGTAGACTCTCCAGCAGAGCTAGACCCTTTACGTGTTATTACTGCTACCGGCTCCCCGACACAGAGCTTGTAGCGGTCTCAGCCTGAGTTCTAGTGATGCTCTCAACTTGCATTATCACTTAGCTGATTACATAGTTCACCCTGCTGTCTCCTTTATTTCTGCACTGCTTATGTTTTGGCTTGTATTATCTGTACCTTGCTATGTCCCCTGAGGACCTGTAATGGATGATGTCCCCAGGTATAGCCGAAGAGATCCATCCAGAGCTACACCGTACAGGAGCACTTCCAGGAGCTGTACCAGGACCTGAGGACGAGCTAGCACCAGAGGACTTCTTCTGAGCAGTGGCTGTATATAGTCAGTTATTTCCGTTTCTATTTCCAGTTCCTTTATTTCCTGTCTATTTGCTTGGATGTATCAGACAAAATCTCGGATTGTTCACCGAGGTATTTATTGAGATTTGATAGTTATTCTATTACATTATTTCTGACAGTTACTCTGTGTTTATCTGTTGTGGATGAGATTAGATTAGTCTGTGACCTGTAACATTGGATCTATTTCCTGCTAGACTACAGCTTAAGCATGCCCTGATGGATCCATTAAATTGGGTTGTCCATCGGTGCGTGCTGCTGGCCATTGCCACGCTTCTCTAGTCCCTCGTCATTTTGGGACTGGGGCGTGACAATTCATCCGAGAAATACGAAGAGTTCCTCGTACAACTTTACGCTGCATTAAAAACAAACATATTTTGAACTTTACGCATGAGGGTAAAGCAACCTTTTACGCGGAACAGCCTTGAAGCGCTGCTTTACGCGGATAGCTCTGAAGCCATATTTTATGCCAAACAGCTCTGAAGCTTTGTTTTATGCGTACTGCTCTGAAGCTCTACTTTACGCCAGACAGCTCTGAAGCCCTGTTTTACGCGTATAGCTCTGAAGTCATATTTTACGCCACATAGCCTGGAAGCTCTGTTTTACGCGTATTGCTCTGAGGCTCTACTTTACGCTGACTTCATGTATGTTGGAGAGTTTGACTGTATAATATGCACACAATTCTCCAGCATATTTCATGCTTCTACAAGACCCCCTTCAAAGTTTTTAAATTCCTTGTAATTTGAAATACTTTGAATGAAGCATGAAATGGTCAATTGTAACTGACTTTTTCGAGTGTAAAACTCAGATTAATATATATGCATATTCTGCTGATTGATCTGTCCCGCGTAATGCGTAAAACCATAGATCCGTAGCATCTGAGCGTAAAAGCTTCTGAGCGTAAAATCGTAGATCTGTAGCTTCTGATTTAAAAGCTTCTGAGCGTAAAATCTGGGATCTGTTATGCAGCATGATGACCTGTCTTCCTTTTCAAATAATCGACTGACGTGGTCCCGAATCATAATCGACTATTAAAAATTGGATTTGGTTAAGGATTCAGAGAGTCACTTGAACTCTATAAATAGGCCTAGGACATGAGAGAGAAAAAACCCTTCATCTGTCTCTGCAAAACCCTTCGTCTCTTTTTGAGAACTATTCGTCTTCGTCTCTTTTATGAGAAATCAGATTCGCCATGGCACCGAAACAGGCCTCCGTTGCTAAGGGAAAGAAAGTCGCTTCCTCATCTCGCTCCATTGCTCAAGCACGAGCGAATCCCACTAGGCCAAGCGAGCCTCATTCTGAACGAAGTGCTCCGCCGTCTAGCTGTGCACCGGGCATCACAGGTAAAGACTTCGAGAGGAAAAACCCTTCGCACACGTTTGTACATGTATGCGCAACATATTCCTAATGTGTCAGCGTAAAACTCTATATTTTTGCAGTCTGGCGTAAAAACTCAGACTGTCAAATTTTGGCGTATACTGCAAACCTTGCGTTTTACGCACTGGATGTAAATTCTAGCGTAAAACTCAAATTTTGGCAGCCTGGCGTAAAAACTCAGACTGTTAGATTTTGGCGTATACTGCCAACCTTGAGTTTTACGCACTGGAAATAGATTCCAGCGTAAGACTCAAGTTTTTTTTTGCAGTCTGGCGTAAAACTCAGACTGTCCAGTTTTGGCGTATACTGCAAAGAGTGTAGCATCTAGCATAAAACTGACTTATTTTTTTGCTTTTTGCAGTGGACCTACTGTAAGAACCCTAATTCTGAAAATCATATTTCTATATTATTATTAATTATGTAATTTATTATTTATAATAATTATGAGCTAAATAGAGAAAATAGAATTTTCTATTGGATCTCAAACCGAAACCCAAACCTATTACCCGCTTGCACCCAAACCCGTGTAAAGTAAGACAACAACATCAGTAGTAGCAAACCAACTTTTCAACTCCGCGCGTAAAGTAATTCCACCGTTTCATTTTCTTTCATCCGCGCGTAAGGTTTAAACCCCACGCGTAAAACAACTCCGTGCGTAAAACTCACCACCCGCCTAAATTCTGATCCGCGTGTAAAATAGAATCCCACTGCTTAAATTCCTACACCACGCGTAAAACAAACCCACCGCCTCATTCCGCCGCCTCTAAATCCTATTATTACTAAACAACTTATGTCTTGTATATGTGCTTCAGTTCCGGATGCACCGTTGCAAGGCTTCAGAGGGAACTCCTGGCCTTAGCACGCACGAAGGAGGCGTCCGCACCGAACGAGGTTCTCCCGCACCCTGCATACAAACTGGTGGATTATCAGTACATTGAATGCACTAGTGGGGAAGCTACTCGCCCGCTCGACAAATCCAAACACGTAATACAGGTTCCGTGCACAACTATTAAGTTATCTTTCTAGTTGCCTTAGGATCAGTTTCATGCAGATATTGAATAGCCTAACGTGTCGGACAGTGCGCCGTGCGATGTTAGAGGAAACACGGTGAGACTTACCAACTTACCATCCCCTTCCCTGTCCAAGGCAAACATTGTTAATTTAAGCAGGGGCATGTATAAACATTCAGGAGGCATAGCATATGCAAACAAGAGTATTTATTTCAAGATCGTTCAGGTGTTTAGTTGCTCTTGATGCGATACAGTACCTCGCACGTGGATAGCCGCTAAGCGAGGATGAATTATTTATCTTTCGTTTACAAGCAAGCATGCAACAAGTTCATTACAAGGCGATCACTGGCGTATGCCATAATGGACGGTATAGTCTTTGACGAGATGGGTTGCAACAAAGAACAAGGGACGCTGCAAGCCATTCCGTCGAACAAGAGACTATTTAGTCTTTGACGAGAATGCTTTGCAACAAGTACAAGAGGCGCTGTAAGCCATTCCGCCGAACAAGAGACTAAGAACAATATGTCTCGCCCGGACCGGGTCGATGCCAGTGCCCCAGTATCGCCCGCGAGATCGTTACCCTGTGCACTGGTTGTCCATGATCGAACGGGGCCTTGGTTGGGGCAACAAGAGTACAAGACAAGAGTACAAGACAAGAGGCAAGCTGTTGAGGCAACAATAGTACAAGACAAGATGTATTGCCTGTTTCGTTGTTCAGTAACTATCTTTTGCCTTGATGCAATTCTCCTGGGGCGGAGATTGCCTTGGTGACCTAGCGGTCCCGAATACTTGCAGGTTCGTTCAGGCACGGAACGACTACGTAGTAGTCTCCCCGGGGTTTGGATGAAAACACGGTAACATTCAAGCAGACAAGCATGCGTTTCTAAGGAACATAAGCAGGCACGTTGCTCGGGCCCGAAGGTAAGCCGAGAGATGAAATCGTTAGGGGACTTAGCATGCGAGAGTCTGAATACAAGCAGTATTTCATTTCCATGTTCTAGCAAGCAATATGAGTTGGGATTATTCCCTTAGCTAGGTGCGTTGGATTTATTAGCATGCAGAGGGTGATTCACCTAGCGACTTGCATAAACATTTCCAGATTTTATGTGTGCTGGCTAAGCAAAGACAAGTTCACCGTAGCCACCCACCTTAGCGATGATTCGCCTCGGTAGAGCGATACGTCTGAGCGAGCCTCTGAAAGTCCAAGCCGGATTCCTGTAGGGACAAGTCTGGATATCCTTTGCTTCTTGATCGAGGCAAAGCGGGTCGGGACTGCTGCACGATTGCCGTTTGAGACGGCAGTCCGCTTGAGCGGAACGGGGTGTTACATCCTACCCAACTTAGAAAAAGTCTCGTCCTCGAGACTTACTAAGGACAAGCAGTAATCTAGGGTTGAGGCAATCCTAGACAAGTCGTTGCACTTGTTCATTTGGATCTTCACTTGCACAAGCTTCAAAATCAGCATACCGCTTAGACTGGATCATGCGCACCTTCGACATGCATTTCTAGTGTGAACACGTCAACCAGCTTAGTGATAGCGAAGTCTCAGCACTCGAGTTTCACCTTTTCTTAAGTCTTGGATGGTGCACTAGTTCAAGGCGTCCCTCGAATAGATGCATTCAACCAAACTTAGGGTTAGTGAAAATCGGACAAGCTACTAGCGATACTCTCAAGGGTTCGCACAGGTTGGCTCAAAGGCCACTCGCAGCATACAACCAGACAAGCAAGCATATCATTCAAAACGTATTTTGAAAGTATTTAGACTTATTGTTGGAACATCCCATCGAGGCATTGAGAGAGAGCGCGCACATAACCCACGAACGAGCTTTCAAAACAGAGATATCGAATCGAAGTCCAAAGGCGTAGAAGCCAGACTCTGATACCAACCTGTCACGCCCCGATCTCCCGCAGGCAATCGGCCGTTCCCGCTAGGCGGGAATCACCCTCGCCAGCGCTCCCGCGGAACGATCGCTTAACCCATCCGGGCGTGATGCCGCACGAGCGTGAGCCACGCCCGTGCAAGGCCATGGTTCATTGGCTGGCGATTAGAGTTCTAAGCCACAGAGTCGTACAGATTGTCCGAGTGCAGCGGAGTCATGAACGCATAGGCTATCGATAACAGGTTCACTGAGTCGACAAATATAGCGGAAGCATAGAAACAAGTAAAGTAATCTCTTTATTGATATGAACAAGTGTTACAGGCGGCGTATAGCCGAGATTACAAGTCGCTCAAGCCTCTCTCTCTGAAACAGTAAAAGCGTGCCAAGTGGCTACAACTGTGGAATGATTGTACAGGCGATGGTCAGGCGATGTTCACAACTTATGTCTTGTATATGTGCTTCAATTCCGGACGCACCGTTGCAAGGCTTCAGAGGGAACTCCTGGCCTTAGCACGCACGAAGGAGGCGTCCGCACCGAACGAGGTTCTCCCGCACCCTGCATACAAACTGGTGGATTATCAGTACATTGAATGCACTGGTGGGGAAGCTACTCGCCCGCTCGACAAATCCAAACACGTAATACAGGTTCCGTGCACAACTATTAAGTTGTCTTTCTAGTTGCCTTAGGATCAGTTTTATGCAGATATTGAATAGCCTAACGTGTCGGGCAGTGTGCCGTGCGATGTTAGAGGAAACACGGCGAGACTTACCAACTTACCATCCCCTTCCCTGTCCAAGGCAAACATTGTTAATTTAAGCAGGGGCATGTATAAACATTCAGGAGGCATAGCATATGCAAACAAGAGTATTTATTTCAAGATCGTTCAGGTGTTTAGTTGCTCTTGATGCGATACAGTGCCTCGCACGTGGATAGCCGCTAAGCGAGAATGAATTATTTATCTTTTGTTTACAAGCAAGCATGCAACAAGTTCATTACAAGGCGATCACTGGCGTATGCCATAATGGACGGTATAGTCTTTAACGAGATGGGTTGCAACAAAGAACAAGGGGCGCTACAAGCCATTCCGCCGAACAAGAGACTATTTAGTCTTTGACGAGAATGCTTTGCAACAAGTACAAGAGGCGCTGCAAGCCATTCCGCCGAACAAGAGACTAAGAACAATATGTCTTGCCCGGACCGGGTCGATGCCAGTGCCCCAGTATCGTCCGCGAGATCGTTACCCTGTGCACTGGTTGTCCATGATCGAACGGGACCTTGGTTGGGGCAACAAGAGTACAAGACAAGAGGCAAGCTGTTGAGGCAACAATAGTACAAGACAAGATGCATTGCCTGTTTCGTTGTTCAGTAACTATCTTTTGCCTTGATGCAATTCTCCTGGGGCGGAGATTGCTTTGGTGACCTAGCGGTCCCGAATACTTGCAGGTTCGTTCAGGCACGGAACGACTACGTAGTAGTCTCCCCGGGGTTTGGATGAAAATACGGTAACATTCAAGCAGACAAGCATACGTTTCTAAGGAACATAAGCAGGCACGTTGCTCGGGCCCAAAGGTAAGCCGAGAGATGAAATCGTTAGGGGACTTAGCATGCGAGGGTCTGAATACAAGCAGTATTTCATTTCCATGTTCTAGCAAGCAATATGAGTTGGGATTATTCCCTTAGCTAGGTGCGTTGGATTTATTAGCATGCAGGGGGTGATTCATCTAGCGACTTGCATAAACATTTCCAGATTTTATGTGTGCTGGCTAAGCAAAGACAAGTTCACCGTAGCCACCCACCTTAGCGATGATTCGCCTCGGTAGAGCGATACGTCTGAGCGAGCCTCTGAAAGTCCAAGCCGGATTCCTGTAGGGACAAGTCTGGATATCCTTTGCTTCTTGATCGAGGCAAAGCGGGTCGGGACTGCTGCACGATTGCCGTTTGAGACGGCAGTCCGCTTGAGCGAAACGGGGTGTTACATCCTACCCAACTTAGAAAAAGTCTCGTCCTCGAGACTTACTAAGGACAAGCAGTAATCTAGGGTTGAGGCAATCCTAGACAAGTCGTTGCACTTGTTCATTTGGATCTTCACTTGCACAAGCTTCGAAATTAGCATACCGCTTAGACTGGATCGTGCGCACCTTCGACATGCATTTCTAGTATGAACACGTCAACCAGCTTAGTGATAGCGAAGTCTCAGCACTCGAGTTTCACCTTTTCTTAAGTCTTGGATGGTGCACTAGTTCAAGGCGTCCCTCGAATAGATGCATTCAACCAAACTTAGGGTTAGTGAAAATCGGACAAGCTACTAGCGATACTCTCAAGGGTTCGCACAGGTTGGCTCAAAGGCCACTCGCAGCATACAACCAGACAAGCAAGCATATCATTCAAAACGTATTTTGAAAGTATTTAGACTTATTGTTGGAACATCCCATCGAGGCATTGAGAGAGAGCGCGCACATAACCCACGAACGAGCTTTCGAAACAGAGATATCGAATCGAAGTCCAAAGGCGTAGAAGCCAGGCTCTGATACCAACCTGTCACGCCCCGATCTCCCGCAGGCAATCGGCCGTTCCCGCTAGGCGGGAATCACCCTCGCCAGCGCTCCCGCGGAACGATCGCTTAACCCATCCGGGCGTGATGCCGCACGAGCGTGAGCCACGCCCGTGCAAGGCCATGGTTCATTGGCTGGCGATTAGAGTTCTAAGCCACAGAGTCGTACAGATTGTCCGAGTGCAGCGGAGTCATGAACGCATAGGCGATCGGTAACAGGTTCACTGAGTCGACAAATATAGCGGAAGCATAGAAACAAGTAAAGTAATCTCTTTATTGATATGAACAAGTGTTACAGGCGGCGTATAGCCGAGATTACAAGTCGCTCAAGCCTCTCTCTCTGAAACAGTAAAAGCGTGCCAAGTGGCTACAACTGTGGAATGATTGTACAGGCGATGGTCAGGCGATGTTCACAACTTATGTCTTGTATATGTGCTTCAGTTCCGGACGCACCGTTGCAAGGCTTCAGAGGGAACTCCTGGCCTTAGCACGCACGAAGGAGACGTCCGCACCGAACGAGGTTCTCCCGCACCCTGTATACAAACTGGTGGATTATCAGTACATTGAATGCACTGGTGGGGAAGCTACTCGCCCGCTCGACAAATCCAAACACGTAATACAGGTTCCGTGCACAACTATTAAGTTGTCTTTCTAGTTGCCTTAGGATCAGTTTCATGCAGATATTGAATAGCCTAACGTGTCGGGCAGTGCGCCGTGCGATGTTAGAGGAAACACGGCGAGACTTACCAACTTACCATCCCCTTCCCTGTCCAAGGCAAACATTGTTAATTTAAGCAGGGGCATGTATAAACATTCAGGAGGCATAGCATATGCAAACAAGAGTATTTATTTCAAGATCGTTCAGGTGTTTAGTTGCTCTTGATGCGATACAGTGCCTCGCACGTGGATAGCCGCTAAGCGAGGATGAATTATTTATCTTTCGTTTACAAGCAAGCATGCAACAAGTTCATTACAAGGCGATCACTGGCGTATGCCATAATGGACGGTATAGTCTTTGACGAGATGGATTGCAACAAAGAACAAGGGGCGCTGCAAGCCATTCCGCCGAACAAGAAACTATTTAGTCTTTGACGAGAATGCTTTGCAACAAGTACAAGAGGCGCTGCAAGCCATTCCGCCGAACAAGAGACTAAGAACAATATGTCTTGCCCGGACCGGGTCGATGCTAGTGCCCCAGTATCGCCCGCGAGATCGTTACCCTGTGCACTGGTTGTCCATGATCGAACGGGGCCTTGGTTGGGGCAACAAGAGTACAAGACAAGAGTACAAGACAAGAGGCAAGCTGTTGAGGCAACAATAGTACAAGACAAGATGCATTGCCTGTTTCGTTGTTCAGTAAATATCTTTTGCCTTGATGCAATTCTCCTGGGGCGGAGATTGCCTTGGTGACCTAGCGGTCCCGAATACTTGCAGGTTCGTTCAGGCACGGAACGACTACGTAGTAGTCTCCCCGGGGTTTGGATGAAAATACGGTAACATTCAAGCAGACAAGCATGCGTTTCTAAGGAACATAAGCAGGCACGTTGCTCGGGCCCGAAGGTAAGCCGAGAGATGAAATCGTTAGGGGACTTAGCATGCGAGGGTCTGAATACAAGCAGTATTTTATTTCCATGTTATAGCAAGCAATATGAGTTGGGATTATTCCCATAGCTAGGTGCGTTGGATTTATTAGCATGCAGGGGGTGATTCACCTAGCGACTTGCATAAATATTTCCAGATTTTATGTGTGCTGGCTAAGCAAAGACAAGTTCACCGTAGCCACCCACCTTAGCGATGATTCGCCTCGGTAGAGCGATACGTCTGAGCGAGCCTCTGAAAGTCCAAGCCGGATTCCTGTAGGGACAAGTCTGGATATCCTTTGCTTCTTGATCGAGGCAAAGCGGGTCGGAACTGCTGCACGATTGCCGTTTGAGACGGCAGTCCGCTTGAGCGGAACGGGGTGTTACATCCTACCCAACTTAGAAAAAGTCTCGTCCTCGAGACTTACTAAGGACAAGCAGTAATCTAGGGTTGAGGCAATCCTAGACAAGTCGTTGCACTTGTTCATTTGGATCTTCACTTGCACAAGCTTCGAAATTAGCATACCGCTTAGACTGGATCGTGCGCACCTTCGACATGCATTTCTAGTGTGAATACGTCAACCAGCTTAGTGATAGCGAAGTCTCAGCACTCGAGTTTCACCTTTTCTTAAGTCTTGGATGGTGCACTAGTTCAAGGCGTCCCTCGAATAGATGCATTCAACCAAACTTAGGGTTAGTGAAAATCGGACAAGCTACTAGCGATACTCTCAAGGGTTCGCACAGGTTGGCTCAAAGGCCACTCGCAGCATACAACCAGACAAGCAAGCATATCATTCAAAACGTATTTTGAAAGTATTTAGACTTATTGTTGGAACATCCCATCGAGGCATTGAGAGAGAGCGCGCACATAACCCACGAACGAGCTTTCGAAACAGAGATATCGAATCGAAGTCCAAAGGCGTAGAAGCCAGGCTCTGATACCAACCTGTCACGCCCCGATCTCCCGCAGGCAATCGGTCGTTCCCGCTAGGCGGGAATCACCCTCGCCAGCGCTCCCGCGGAACGATCGCTTAACCCATCCGGGCGTGATGCCGCACGAGCGTGAGCCACGCCCGTGCAAGGCCATGGTTCATTGGCTGGCGATTAGAGTTCTAAGCCACAGAGTCGTACAGATTGTCCGAGTGCAGCGGAGTCATGAACGCATAGGCGATCGGTAATAGGTTCACTGAGTCGACAAATATAGCGGAAGCATAGAAACAAGTAAAGTAATCTCTTTATTGATATGAACAAGTGTTACAGGCGGCGTATAGCCGAGATTACAAGTCGCTTAAGCCTCTCTCTCTGAAACAGTAAAAGCGTGCCAAGTGGCTACAACTATGGAATGATTGTACAGGCGATGGTCAGGCGATGTTCACAACTTATGTCTTGTATATGTGCTTCAGTTCCGGACGCACCGTTGCAAGGCTTCAGAGGGAACTCCTGGCCTTAGCACGCACGAAGGAGGCGTCCGCACCGAACGAGGTTCTCCCGCACCCTGCATACAAACTGGTGGATTATCAGTACATTGAATGCACTGGTGGGGAAGCTACTCGCCCGCTCGACAAATCCAAACACGTAATACAGGTTCCGTGCACAACTATTAAGTTATCTTTCTAGTTACCTTAGGATCAGTTTTATGCAGATATTGAATAGCCTAACGTGTCGGACAGTGCGTCGTGCGATGTTAGAGGAAACACGGCGAGACTTACCAACTTACCATCCCCTTCCCTGTCCAAGGCAAACATTGTTAATTTAAGCAGGGGCATGTATAAACATTCAGGAGGCATAGCATATGCAAACAAGAGTATTTATTTCAAGATCGTTCAGGTATTTAGTTGCTCTTGATGCGATACAGTGCCTCGCACGTGGATAGCCGCTAAGCGAGGATGAATTATTTATCTTTCATTTACAAGCAAGCATGCAACAAGTTCATTACAAGGCGATCACTGGCGTATGCCATAATGGACGGTATAGTCTTTGACGAGATGGGTTGCAACAAAGAACAAGGGGCGTTGCAAGCTATTCCGCCGAACAAGAGACTATTTAGTCTTTGACGAGAATGCTTTGCAACAAGTACAAAAGGCGCTGCAAGCCATTCCGCCGAACAAGAGACTAAGAACAATATGTCTCGCCCGGACCGGGTCGATGCCAGTGCCCCAGTATCGCCCGCGAGATCGTTACCCTGTGCACTGGTTGTCCATGATCGAACGGGGCCTTGGTTGGGGCAACAAGAGTACAAGACAAGAGTACAAGACAAGAGGCAAGCTGTTGAGGCAATAATAGTACAAGACAAGATGCATTGCCTGTTTCGTTGTTCAGTAACTATCTTTTGCCTTGATGCAATTCTCCTGGGGCGGAGATTGCCTTGGTGACCTAGCGGTCCCGAATACTTGCAGGTTCGTTCAGGCACGGAACGACTACGTAGTAGTCTCCCCGGGGTTTGGATGAAAACACGGTAACATTCAAGCAGACAAGCATGCGTTTCTAAGGAACATAAGCAGGCACGTTGTTCGGGCCCGAAGGTAAGCCGAGAGATGAAATCGTTAGGGGACTTAGCATGCGAGGGTCCGAATACAAGCAGTATTTCATTTCCATGTTCTAGCAAGCAATATGAGTTGGGATTATTCCCTTAGCTAGGTGCGTTGGATTTATTAGCATGCAGGGGGTGATTCACCTAGCGACTTGCATAAACATTTCCAGATTTTATGTGTGCTGGCTAAGCAAAGACAGGTTCACCGTAGCCACCCACCTTAGCGATGATTCGCCTCGGTAGAGCGATACGTCTGAGCGAGCCTCTGAAAGTCCAAGCCGGATTCCTGTAGGGACAAGTCTGGATATCCTTTGCTTCTTGATCGAGGCAAAGCGGGTCGGGACTGCTGCACGATTGCCGTTTGAGATGGCAGTCCGCTTGAGCGGAACGGGGTGTTACAAAATCTAAACCAATAAAAAGAAAACAGCAGCAGCAGTAGTTTCTTAAACACTAAGTTTCTCCACCGCCTCTTATTCTCTACATATATCCATGCAATACACCCCAAAACCCTAAATCTCATTACTTGAACTTAACACTGTATTGGACATTGCACTCTTCAGGACTTTTGCTTGGCAAGTATACATTGCCATTGTACTATTATTTACATTCTAGTTGATACATGCATATTAAATTCTGCCTATATAAGATGTTCATTTATGTAGATTTTTGGACCTATTTTTTGAGACCACCCCAGGATTATAGAGCATTATTAGATTCATTGGCTGTGACACAGTTGTTACACGAGTTGTGAGTCTCATATAGATCATGGACTGCGTGACAGGTCTGGCCTCCTGTACGTATTAGCCGTACGTTAGGGATGGCTGCTAATAGAAACTTTATATGCTAGTAGACCTGACAGTTATTTAGAGGTTTTATCGTGTCATAGATGTGGCATGCTTAGAGCATGGGGTGGAGAGAACAACAAGTAAGACGTTTAGGCTCCTTTACACTTTTCCTAGTTCGTACGGATTCTCCGCTGGAGAAACGGGTGGTTGTGATCCTATATATATTGCAGGCGGCCTTTGTCGTTCAAAAGACGGTACACTTGTAGGCCCCTGATTCTTCTAGAGAATCATGCCAATCTCATTATGGCCAGATAGCCCACGCGTTGGGACGCCCCGCTCCGTGCCGGCGTTATGTATCAAGGTGAGTGGGCAGAACTTCGTTCTCTGATTCTTGCACGCCTTAATAATAACCTGTGTTTTTGCTTGCAATATTTTCTTAAGAGAATGATAGAACCTGCCTTGCATGTTAATGAACGAACTCACCTAGCTTGTCTTTGAAACAATGCCTGCTTAACGAGAATCCTGAATCGCCTGCTTAGAGTGCATGAATATGTTCACTATCGTCTATGCTTCGAGAGAACCATACTGTGCCTGAACGTGTTCAAGTGATAAGTCGGATTGCCCCGCAACAATGAGTGTATTCTGATGGTTCGTCTCGTCTGCATACTAGAGTTTATTTGATAGTGTTCCATGCATTCGCACGCGATCGGACAATGGCTATTGGTGGAGAGCTGAACTGCATGTGTCACGGCTGCTACCATGATAGTACAAAGCAACCATGAGTCACAGCTGCCTCTAGCATCAAATAAAGAGTCATTGGTATGCTGTTCCACCAGCTGCCGATCCTGAGATACTCGGGGACCGCCCTGCATATAGCTAAGTCATTGTGTTGGCTTGGATAGTGACTGCCCCTAAGAATGTGCATCGTGTGTCTAGCTTTGCATCAGACCCTCGAGTCGCACGATACACGCTGCGCACACCCTGAAACATGAACGATTTGCTTGCTTGCATATTCAATATGAAACTCTGTTTCCAAACATGTTTCTAAACAAGTAAATCGACTCTGCTAGAACTGCATAAAACAAACCTAGGTAAAACTAGAAAGATCACTAGTAATGTAATGTTTTATAACATGATTACTTAGTGCATGTTTGAGTGAGTGAATGCTTGTTTCTGTTCAGTTGATTTATCTCACCAGTACTTGTATAAAGTGCTGACCCACCAACAGTTTACTTGTTCGCAGGTACTGGATCGTCCGAGGGAGCGATAGGCGTGCCACAGTCCCGAAGACCCAGAATCCTGGTTTCGATTGTTGCCCCAAGAATGCTATCGTATAAGGGGGCATAATGTATGGAACGAACGTGTGCCTTTGCTAAAGGAAACCCAAGTTGCCTCGATTGTCCCGAACACTCAGTTGGCTAATGCATTGCATTGCAACAAGTTCCTTTTCGCTGCTTACTCGATTGATGCGATGATAGCCAACTATCAACTTAAACGATTGGCCTTGCACGGGCGCAACCCCAGGCCCGTGCGGTATCACGTCTCCCGAAAGCTCAAACGGGCCATTCGCTTGGCTCCCTTCCTCCCTCGCACCCGCGGGACGGGCGCGGTGATTCGCGTCCGGCGCACCGAGGTACGGTGATACGTGTCCGGTTCGTTAATTCCCGGCCGCACGTGCGCGGGGCAGGGCGGAGCGGCGGCCCGGGCGGGACTTGCATTCACTTAGACAGTTAGGCGAGATATTTATATTTCAGTACTTATTGGCATGTTATTATGTATCTTGTTACGTCCCTCTGAGGACCTGGTCCCTTTCCAGATATGGATGAGCAGGAGTACCAACAGGAGTACGGACCTGGACCTGACTCTACATACCAGACTGAGGAGGTCTTACCCTCAGAGTAGCTATGACTTATTTTCAATGTTTTGAGATTTTTGTTACTACTTCAGTATAGTCATTTTGTAGTGGATGTGTTTCCACCCGACTATCAGACTTGATACTTATCTTGGATATTCAGTTGTCACTCAGCTCTTTATTCCTACTTATTATTTGTGCTGTGGATGAGATATAGATTCTGTATGACTTGTTGTGATAGTATATTACCACTGGTGGATTGCATATTCATATACAGCGTACGTGTGTGTATTATTTCCATATATTGGGGTTCATATATATACGGCTGGGCGTGTTACATATTCCTAGTCCTACGTATTTTGGGACTGGGGCGTGACACCTATAGATCCCCCCTCTGGCTGAAGTGATGGGCTCTGTGGCTGGAATATTGAATTACATTTATCTGGAGGACTTCTCCCATGTGACATTCCCCATCTCTGAAAATGAGTATCCTCAAGAAAGGGGAACTCTAATCTCAGCCCAAGGAGAACGAATGTTGCTGAGTATGATCAGTGGGAGCCCCTGACATACATAGATGGGACTGAGTATAAGAAACCAGCTTTCTTATTCGGGGACGTTATTGATAGCAGTCTCAGACCAAGCCCAAGAAGGAAGATTGGGTATTTTCTGCTGAGGGCACGATCATGTATCTGCCAAAGATGCCCAGAGATTACCCTATCTCTGCATTCTTCCATGCCACACATCCCAGAAAGATGTTATGGACTCTAACTCCCGATCTTCATGGCCAGCCAGGGAAGATCTTTTATAAAAAAAGGATTGGACCGAGGGTCCTTTGTAAGCAGTCCCTCAGGCCCTGTCATGCCTTTCAGAGGATTACTGTCGGGCAACGTCCCGAGTGAAGACACTTCACTGATCCAGCCATTTCAAATGGCGACTTTCTGTAATGAATTCATGGGGCAGGGAGGAGTATATCCCAAGGTTAACCCTCGCACCAGTGGATGGCTTAGCCCCCAAAATCTTCGATAGGCCAATTTAACCGCATGGGCCCTGAAGCACTTTCAGGTGGAGCTGGAAAGTATTGGCTTATTTGCGGCTGTGAGTGCTACTAGTGTTGGGCTGCCTCTCAACCCCAACTTGTTCTTAGCTTTGATGGAGTGATATAACTCGCTCACTAGGACTTTTGCCACTCCGATAGGTGAGTTGGGCCTGGCACTTCATGATATGGCAGACATCTCAAAGCTGCCAATGGGAGACACTCCTTATGAAGAGTACGTTCCCACAAATAGGGAGCTGAGGGATACTAACCCTCGGGCAGTGGCAGTGTACCAAGAGCTGATGAGCCACTACCTTGCATGCACCGCCTTCTACAAGGAGCCCTCTGATTTAGCCCATATCAACAAATGGGTATCCTACCTCTTCTTCCATCAGGCTAGAAATGCTAAACATAACAAGATTGTAGATAGCAGAGATAAACCCTTGAATCCCTTGAACATTCTCAATGCCAACACAATCGACGATCTTATTGAAGATGCGAGGGATCAAGATTGTGTTCTCAATAAAGAGATAGGGGGTTATCCTGCAGGAACCAAAGCCTACGACTATATGAGGCATTGCCGAAAGCCTCTGTCAAGAGAAGCTCAACTTGTTGGCTTCCTTTCTGTTTGGCTACGCCGATGGGTGGTGCCTGGCATCGTGTCTACAGATCACATTCATCGCAATACCTTATGGCCCGCAGTGCGTTTGGTATTTGGAGCAAGATTGGGCCTGCTCCCTGCCATGGTATGCAGGATACAAGCTGGCCCGAGGGCTATCACTGATGGGCTACTGGCCAATACTACACAGCGTGAAGGATATCCCAGAGTGGAATTGCCATTCTTATATCTGATGTGATGGTTAATCCTTCACAACACCAAAGTGATGTCTCCCGGATCGGCCAGTGGTTCGGGCAATAACTTCCTGTTGAATTACAGGAATTCTTCTTAGAATGTGACTAGCGTCATAGATTGTCGGCTAGCACTAAGTTTTGCCCATAGTTGAAAGTTCTTCTGCATTGTCCCCCCTGTACATATCAATCAACAGGGGACAAAACTTCAGGATGCAGGTCAGGGGAAGACTATTCTTTCTCCTGAAGCCTTTTACTGGTTGGTCTGCATTAGACATTTCCATCTGCTGTACAGAAGTGAGGACCACTGCTACTTGGAGCCTTATCTGCCTAGCCGTTTTGTCAGGCAATTTGGGTATGATCAGTTGCACGTGGAAAATCCCATCACCAGCTTCAGGTTCAAAGGTGGACTTATTGATGGAGCTAGAGGATGGCGGTACTTCATAATGGGTTATACTGGAGCAACCTTTGCTGTGCGACTTCTCTCTCCATGGAGCTGCACATTCTTCACTCGTACGCGCAATTTTATGTGTCCATCAATACCTTCCATCGTGATTTTGATGTTCATGGAAGTTTCAGGATGCCCTCCCATAGGTCCACTGGGAGAGAGAAGATACCATATGTCTCCTCTGATGAAGGTGATGAAGCTACTGGTGCAGATAATTTTTTATTGATTTTACCGAGAGGCGTAATAGCTCCGCCAGCATAGCCTCTCATTATTTCCCATAAACGAAAGGCTTCCACTCTGAAAGAGCCTTCCCTCCGCAAGAAGAAGAAGACTATCGGAGGTCCTAAAAAGACTTCCACCAAGGGGGCCTCTTCCAGGAGTAAGCCTATTATTTTCCCCGTTGGGGATGATTATTTGATTAGGGGTCCTTCGCCTTTTAGAGAAGGAGCCTCCATAGTTCCAGCTGAAAGTGCTGGAGATTCTTTGCCCATAACTGTTGCCGCTACCACCGTTACTGGTAGTGCTTCTAGATCGCCTTCGAGGCCGAGCGTAATAAGAATCAGCATACCTTTACCAAGACAAATAATGGGACTAGCCCCTCCTTCATTTGTAAGCGAGATTCCACTCGACGGGCCTCGAGTAGATCTGGGTGATGACTGGGATGACTACCTTCAAGCGTCAGTTGGTGTGCCCTTATCTTCAGGTATGACAGCTTGTTTAGCATCATTAAGAAATGATTTAGCTATACAGGCTGCAGACGCCATATACATACCATCGGCCATGGGTAAATGCTGTCTTTACGCTTTTTTCAGAAAAATTTAATATCAAATTGATATTAACTTTCTCTTGTCTTAGTTTCAGGCGAAGACATCTCGAGGGAGGGCGAAGCTGAAACAACTTCTGATTTTGTTGCGGATCCAGCTAATGTGTAAGCCCCCTGATTTTCAGAAATATTAATTTGGATTTTTTGGGAATTAAACCTAGGCCTTTGGCAATTTGATGATTTTTAATTGCGGTTAATTCATATTAAAATATTATGAAAATAATATTTTATGGTGTAAAATGGAAAACCGGACATAGGGTATTTTTCCAGGAATTTATTGGACTCCGGAAACCCGTTTAAAGCCCTGAAGACCCATGTAGAATTAAATCCGTGCCAACGCCCGACATCCCCATGAGAGCCGAAGCCCAGCCCAAGGAGCGTTGACCCAGCCCGAATCCTAGGTCAAACCCTATTCCAATTTCTGCATGTATAAATACATATTTTCCCTAAGTTTTCTCCATAAAGAAAAGAAAAAGAAAATAAAAGAGAAATTAAATAACAAAATCGCCAAATCCCTATTTTAACCTAACCCTAACCCTAAGCAGCCGCTTCCTCCGCCGATCCCCGGCCGACTCCGGCGCCGCTTCCCCAGTGACCTCCTCCGTCACCCACCACCATCATCACCTGCACCCCTCTGTTACCTCCTCCACCCCGCCGTGCCCGACGCCGAGCATCCCTCTCCGACGCCCGCCATCTCCCCGCGTCCCCCAAGCCGTCGACCTCCCTCTCTCTCACCACTCATCCCCGCCGACGCAGTGAGCCGCCGCAGCCCTGACTCAAACTCCACGACGCCACCGGCTCCTCCATCACCCTGCAGCACCCTCCGGCCGCTCCTCCCCGCCTCAGTCGCCGTGCCCGAGCCCCATCCTCCCCGCTACCGACTCCTTTCCCAGCGCCGCAGCCCTGACGACGGAGCCGACTCCCTGACCTACTGCACTCAGTCGCCGCTGGCCACCTGAACCCTAGCACGGCAGGATATCGTTTGTGTCGGACACAGCAACAGAACCGTGGACACAGACGCAGGACGCAGGACTCAGAGTAGACGACTCGGACACGCCTCGGACACAGGAAATCAGATTCACGGGGCCCTGTTCAGGTACCCGTTTCTCCCTTATCGTAACTCTATTTTCAATTCTGTCAGTTGCTATGCGTAGACTGTATAACCCTCTTGGTGCCCGTGCAACTCGCTCGGTGCATCGCGTCCTGTGGTGATCGCACACCGCGATCCAAAAACAGGAAAAATAACGCCCTGTTTCACCCCGGAACTGAGTACGCCCCGCCAACCGGGACGACTTTGTCGCACGCGGTCTTTACCGAACTGTGCGCGACGTTGATACGGTCGTGTGGGATTTCGCAGAAGTTGTCACGCCCCAGTCCCAAAAATACGTAGGACTAGGACACGTAAGCATGCCAGCCGTATGGATATGGCAACTCCAATATATGGAAACCAAATCCACACGTACGCTGTAATATGAATATCAAATCCATAAGTGGTATAAATGTAATACAAGTCGCAGGGAAAAATCTAAATCTCATCCACCA
Source organism: Iris macrosiphon (assembly GCA_036927795.1). Taxonomy (NCBI): domain Eukaryota; kingdom Viridiplantae; phylum Streptophyta; class Magnoliopsida; order Asparagales; family Iridaceae; genus Iris; species Iris macrosiphon. The sequence continues at coordinate 301,102,180 of JAYESA010000004.1, forward strand.
AAATCATATAGAAATAAATAACCAGTATCTATGAACTAGATCTCAATAAGAAGTATCTAAGGATGCTAGTTGGATGGAAACAAATCCACTACCAACACAAATAGGAAAAGTAAATACAATATAAGTACAACTCACTCAAACAATATAAGTACCCGCTACCAATCACGGCTCGAAGGGAAGACATCCACGAAGCATCTATATCCTTCCAAATTTGCGCTCCTGCAAATACTCAAGAACAGGTACACCTGGCAGCGGACCAGGTCCTCAGAGGGACATAACAAGTATACTTAAACACATGCCAATAAAGTACTAAAATAAATATTCAATGGGTCGCCTAACCGTCTAAAGTGAATGCAGTTAAGAACAACTTTCTAACAAGTGGGCTATCTGGCCATAAATGGGATTGGCATAGTTCTCTTGGAGATCCAGGGGCCTACAAAGGCACGGCGTCTTTCGAACACCGGAGGCCCGCCATGATAATATATAGGGGTCATCATGACCGCGTATCTCCGGCGGAGCGTACGGGTTACACAAGAAAAGTGCAAAGGAGTCCAAATGCCTTACTTGTTGTTCTCCCCACCCAATGCTCTAAGCATGTCACATCCATGACACGATTTGGTCCATAGCCTATCCTTAGTACCCTAGCCCAATCCTGCAACCAAACAAGGACAAGGATGGGACCACCGTACTACAATAGACTATATCCATAGACCTCTAATAACTGCTAAGTCTTCTAGCATGCAAAGTTTCTAACAGCAGTTATTCCTAACGCATGTCCCACACGTACTGATGATCAGTCAATACGTGCGTCCGTGATCTATATGAGACTCACAACTCGTGTAAAAATATATGTCACAGTCAAATGAAACCTAATGATGCTACATGATAATGGGGTAGTCTCATAAACAAGGTCAATGCAATACATAAATAAAAACATATCGCGACGTCACCGTCGCGCGCATTTTATATAACAGTTAAAATATATGAATTAAAGACAGAAAATAAAGATGCATGCAACATATGGAATATAAATAACAGTACAATGGCAAGGTATACTTGCCTGGCAAGGAAGCTGCAGTGTACCAATAACCTGCTCCAGAAATCGCGCAGAACAATCAAATATCCTATGTACACATAAATATAATATAATAGAATCTTTAGTCATTACACTAGCACATACTCAACCATATTTACACTGGAATCAGGGGGTATACTAGGGGTAACACTAGTCATCTAACACGGTCAATTACGCATTGAATTACGCGGGTGTCGCATCTTCAAGTACTGTACGAAATCAGTCAGTCAACTGACAGGTGCCTATGCCAGTACGTTAGTGTACGCAAGGCAGACAAATTCACAAGTTCTTAGGGTCAACATGGTCAAGGTAAGTATGGGATAGTCCACGATGTCCTAGGGTCATACAGTCTGAATATTTAGTCATAATTATCAATTAGCATTTACTTACATATATATTCATATAACTATATAATAATATAACCATTAATTTATTTTAATTTAGTTAATTCTGAAATAATTACTCTAAAATCCTATTTTAATCTTATTATTCTAATTTTTATGTTAATTCCTAAATTTTGTCCAAAGAAACTGAATTTTATCAACTCGAGACTCATGGCACGCAAATCGAGGCGATCTGTTGACCAAAAAGTCAACCGATACAAACTCGACTTTCATGGATGATTTCCTGTATATTTTAGCATAAAAAACATACTGGAATTTACGGCTCGTCTGAATTCAAATTCGTTTGGGAATTATGGCACATACAAATTTTGTATTGTGCACTAATGGTTAAATTCTAACCTAGAAGTTCTACAGAATTAACAGTATGTAAATACTTTGTAATAAATTCTGGGAAAAATATATGTCGATGATCTCGACATTAGCTTTCAAAAACTTTAAACGGTTCATGATTCTGATAACTGGTTCTCCCGAAATCGCGAAAACATCGAAACACGTCTATTTTCGGACATGCTGTGCTCTACGAATTTTACAGAATTTAATACTAATAATTTAGAAAAAACAATTTATATTAACAGAAAGCTAACCTCATTATCATTCTAACAAAAAAACTGGAGAGTGTTTGGAGTCCGGAGCTAGGAGATATCGTCTTTTTAATTCGTCATAACTAGTAGAAAATGAGGCTGAATTTATGACGAATTTTGACTATTTTTGGACGAAAAGGAGAGGAATTTGGGGAAGAAAAATATGAAGGATGAGGTATTTATAATGGTGGACACTATTTAATTAAATACGACTAGGATTGGTTAATTTGGATAGGATTATGATGAATTTAAATAAGGATAGGATATGCATGAAGTTGATTTCCTAGTAGGTTCAGGATTTGAATTAATTTAAAATAGAGTTTGAATTTATCTCAATAATTTATAATCTTAAATATAATTAAAGATAATACAAATAATTTATAAAATCTTATTAATATCTATTAACACTAAATTAGTATCTATCTAATATTAAGACTATATATATCCAAATAAATCCTAAATAATTTTAAAATCTAAATAAATTTCTTAAAATTCTAAATAAATTACAAAAAAATATAATTAAATATTTTAAACTAAAATAAATATTTGGTAGGAACGACATGCAAGTATGGTCATGGAAGTATTAGAAATTTATGTTTTTTAAGTTTTAATTACCAAAAATTCTAGAAAAATCTCCAAAAATCTAAAATAACCTAAAATAATTCTAAATGAATATTTATATAAGTAAATATATCAAGAAATTTATTTTCTAATTAACTAAGAGCATATTCTAAATAAATTCAACATATATAATAAATATAATAATATAAAATATACACAAAATACCTATTTTGGGTGAGGGAGTTTACAGAAGTCGATTCGGAGGTGCGTGCACCCCGGAATCAACGCGTATCCGCCGACAAAGCCCCGTATCTGTCCTTTCTGGAACATGCTGTAACTTTGTGTACACACGTCGGATCGAGACGAAACTTGCGCCATCGGACTCGTAGCAATACGCTGGTCCTGTGACCCAAGTTTGGTTCGATTCTGAGAACGTTGACAGAATCGCGTATCGGGGGCCCCACAGGCTCCACTTGACGGGCGATTTTGTGATCGGCTCATCGGAATCCAATTCTGGAAGTTCTGTTGGGTTCGTATCATCATTCCTGACCTGTTGACACTAAGTTTGGCGAATTTGGAGACCTTTGACCCTGACGCGCTTTTCGGTGCAAAGTGGCCCACATGTGGACCCCGCTTTGACCTAGAAATGTCATTTTTGCCCTTGTGTCCAAATTGGACTCAAGGACAGGCGTTTTTAGCTAATTGATATTTTCTGAATCTAATGGTGATGTTTATTTCAGCAACCGAAGTATTACCTGCAGATCACACTGAGACCAGAGCTACAGTTGGAGCCAGGACCCCAGGCAAGTGTACCTTGCCAAACCCTGCAGCTTTGCTACTTATTTTCTTGACTTAGCTATACATCAGTGGGCAAGTATACCTTGCCAACTTTACATTCTTGTTGCATTTTCCTTGTTTTATTTATATTGCTGTGCATGCTTGACCTAGGACCGTGTGACGTACTTAGCGTTCGATTATTAGTCGGGTGCCAACACCGTATGCGGTGTTGTGTATTGTCATCTAGAGATGGACATTCGTGACCCCTTATATTCTCGTACTTGTCTTATCAAGTACACTATAACCCAGGACACTTGACACTATTCATGAGACAGGATCTTCCTGAGATATTCAAGGTGATTCTGTATAGGATTCATGACTTGACATTGATATTATATTCCTAGACATTAGATGACTTGTGCATTAGATATGATCGTGCGTGACATGGACATGAGGCATCATGGACATGAGGCGTGTGATTACATTGGGTGGGGAGAGACACATAGGCTACAGGCTGATCATATATATACACCCCTATCATTGTGAGGCACAAGACTCTGAAGCCCGAGCTTGGCCCATTACTCATTATTACTGCTGCTACCGGCTCCCCGACACAGAGCTTGTAGTGGCTTCAGCCTGAGTTCTAGTGCTGCTCTCAGCTTGCATATCACTTAGCTGGTTATTTAGTATACCCTTATTATTTCATCTATTGCTGGAGAGACCCACATGCTACAGGTTGATTATGTTATGTCGGCTACTCAGTCTCCCGCTGAGCTAGACCACCTCATGATATCACTGCTACCGGCTCCCTTACACAGAGCTTGTAGTTGTTTCAACCTGAGTACTATTGATGTTCTCTCTTGCATTTCACATAGATGGTTATATAGCTTACCCTATTTATTTCATTCTTTGCTGCACTGCATTTATTTTGGCTTGTATTTTCTGTACCTTGCTGTCCCCTGAGGACCTGGATCCGGATTATGTCCCCAGGATTAGTAGAGGAGATCCACCCAGAGTTATACAGTACAGGAGCATTAGCATGAGCTGATATAGGAGCTGTACCGACACCTGAGGACGAGATTGTGCTAGAGGACTTCTCTTAGGTATTGCCTTGAGATACTCATTTATTTCTATTTCCAGTTCCTTTACTTCCAGTCTATTGCATTATTGTATTAGACTTGTTCTCGGATTGTTCTCCGAGACTCATTATTGAGATATGCTAGATTCTTTTTACTTGCTTTTACTCTGGCATTTGATCTGTGATTATCTGTTGTGGATGAGATTAGTATAGACTGTGACGTGTATTATTGGACCTGCTTATTATTTCATTACAGCTTAAGTATGCCCTGATGGATCCATTAAATTGGGTTTGTCCATCGGTGCGTACTGCTGGCCATTGACACGCGTCCGGTCCCTCGGTATTTTGGGACCGGGGCGTGACATGGTTTTTGTGGTGGTCCATGCAGGTCAACGACTAAATTGTTCGGTTTCAACTTAGGGACCGAGCAAGCCTGCAATAAGAATAGGATAAGTTTCTAGGATCTCATCCACTTGCTTGAAACGTCCTTGATATCTATATCTGATTCAAATTAATCTCTTGACTCGTATCCTGCCTTGATTCCTGAGCGCCCTTATAGTTTATTTTGGTTGCAGAGAAATGAATCCCCAAGTCGGCAAAGAGACTCATCCAGGAATACCACAAGGTATTGTGGTTACCCACGCAGATGAAGTGACACCAGTTAGTGAAGGACCATCATCACAGCAAGCAAGTCAGCATGCCTCAAAAATCCAGGAAGATGACGTTCCACCATCGACGCAGTTGGCTCCACCGACGCCTACCGTTCCACAAGGGCAGTCTATGGACGAACAACGAATGTTTCGAATGTTTTACGCGATGATGCAAGCCCATCAGAAGGTTCAGGAAGAAGCTCAGCAGATCCAAGCGGAGAAGTTCATCGATAGATTCAGCTCAGAGTTACGAAAGTTAATCAGCCCCGCTGCAACTACCTTAGACGAGGATGTTCTTACTACAGCAAGACCCATGGTGTGCGACACAAGGATAGGGTCCAGCCAGAAGCGGCCGTATGCATCAGCACCAGACCAAGCACAATAGGAAAGAGCTGCAAAGCGACCACAGATTAATCCACCACCAAGAGCAGCACCCAGAGCCTCATTCCTTCCTACTTGTTACTATTGTGGCAAGATAGGCCATATTGAAAAAGAATGCAGACGCAAGTTAGGATTATGCTTGATTTGCGGAACCAGCCAATACTTCGCTAGGGACTGTTCTCAGCATCGAGAGAAAGCAGTGATGATTCATCAACCAGCCACATCAGCACCAGTCGGAGCACCCCAGGAAGAAATTGGAAAGAGTTCTCACATGCACCAACCACTAGAAGAATCTCCGCAAGTAATACCTGTCTGTCCGTATTGTCGCAGGCGAGGCCATATAGAGAACGGGTGTAGACGCAAAAGAAAATTATGCTTAGCTTGCGGATCCAGTCAGCATTTAAAGAAGGAATGCCCCGAACGTCGAGACAGAGCACCAATGAATAAACAACAAGCGTTACCAATACCGGGGCCAGCCTATCCAGCATTAGGAGCACCACAAACGGAAGTCCGAGAAGTCCTACCACCAACCCCAGGAGGAAATCAGCCGAGGCCACCCTTGGCACCACAAGCAACACTCTTCCAGCAGGCTCAACAGCAGCAGAGGAATCAACTGCAAGGACGTGAACAAGCTCCAGCGATGACTTTGGAAGACGCGCAGACTCATGGAGTAGCTAATGCGCGTAATTTTTTGTAGTTTTCTGTCTTTAGATTTGTTTTATCTCGTGCCTATTGGGTCGGGACCTCAGCCTTAACCTATGTAATTTTGAACTTGCTTATAATTGATAACCGTAGAGATTGTCGAGCCTTTTGTTAATTGCTTATTTTGTTTTGTCTTTGTGAACTTGAATTAATTTGTACCTCCTTTCATCATCATCTAGCGTACTTATATTTGTTGTACTACCTTGGCGTATGCTGCTAATATAGCCTAGATTTGCAAGCTTATTCTTTATCGAGCTTGTTCATGACATATGTATTGGTGGACATGTACACTAATACAATTGTCTATTCAGAATCAGTGTATTACGGTCTGATCAACCTTAGTGCATTTTGGTTCGCTCTTCGCACGACTACTTTCCGTGGATTGAGATACATAGTTGACTAGTATACTTGCCCTCTAGATATGTCTGAGCATATCGCATCAGTTACATAACTGTACTAATACGAGCATGCGAACAAAGGATTACCAGAATAGGATTTCAATCCACAATTGTCTTGACAAATTCCATTTGAATTCGTTAAACGCCTTGATCCTGATACTTCCATTCTATTACCTCACCCTTGAACTCTTTATTATTGATCTTCGTCTTCCCTTATTTCGGAAAGACGAAACCTCGTGCTTGGTATAAGTTGATATATAGACAGTACTAGATATACCCCACAGGCCGGTCACATTGTTGATGACCCTTTTATATATGATTAAGGGAATACCATAGGTGATATGTTTGGTGTTAAAGACTTAAGGATTCAATAACTTGATTAAATAAGTTGGGGCATAGCTTTATTAGATGTATAGCCTTAGATGATAGATGGGCAAATTCTAAGTTGGGTAGAGACCGCAATGTTCACTTGAGAGGAATCCTTTAGACTGTAATCAAGGGAGACTTGATAAAGAGAACCCTACCCTATTTTAATTTCGAGGAAGAATTTTTTTAAGTTGGGTAGATTGTAAGCCCCCTGATTTTCAGAAATATTAATTTGAATTTTTCGGGAATTAAACCTAGGCCTTTAGCAATTTGATGATTTTTAATTGCGGTTAATTCATATTAAAATATTATGAAAATAATATTTTATGGTGTAAAATGGAAAACCGGACATAGGGTATTTTTTCGGGAATTTATTGGACTCCGGAAACCCGTTTAAAGCCCTGAAGACCCATGTAGAATTAAATCCGTGCCAACGCCCGACATCCCCATGAGAGCCGAAGCCCAGCCCAAGGAGCGTTGACCCAGCCCGAATCCTAGGTCAAACCCTATTCCAATTTCTGCATGTATAAATACATATTTTCCCTAAGTTTTCTCCATAAAGAAAAGAAAAAGAAAATAAAAGAGAAATTAAATAACAAAATCCCCAAATCCCTATTTTAACCTAACCCTAACCCTAAGCAGCCGCTTCCTCCGCCGATCCCCGGCCGACTCCGGCGCCGCTTCCCCAGCGACCTCCTCCGTCACCCACCACCATCATCACCTGCACCCCTCTGTTACCTCCTCCGCCCCGCCGTGCCCGACGCCGAGCGTCCCTCTCCGACGCCCGCCATCTCCCCGCATCCCCCAAGCCGTCGACCTCCCTCTCTCTCACCACTCATCCCCGCCGACGCAGTGAGCCGCCGCAGCCCTGACTCGAACTCCACGACGCCACCGGCTCCTCCATCACCCTGCAGCACCCTCCGGTCGCTCCTCCCCGCCTCAGTCGCCGTGCCCGAGCCCCATCCTCCCCGCTACCGACTCCTTTCCCAGGGCCCCAGCCCCGACGACGGAGCCGACTCCCTGACCTACTGCACTCAGTCGCCGCTGGCCGCCTGAACCCTAGCACGGCAGGATACCGTTTGTATCGGACACAGCAACAGAACCGTGGACACAGACGCAGGACGCAGGACTCAGAGTAGACGACTCGGACACGCCTCGGACACAGGAAATCAGATTCACGGGGCCCTGTTCAGGTACCTATTTCTCCCTTATCGTAACTCTGTTTTCAATTCTGTCAGTTGCTATGCGTAGACTGTATAACCCTCTTGGTGCCCGTGCAACTCGCTCGGTGCATCGCGTCCTGTGGTGATCGCACACCGCGATCCAAAAACAGGAAAAATAATGCCCTGTTTCACCCCGGAACTGAGTACGCTCCGCCAACCGGGACGACTTGGTCGCACGCGATCTTTACCGAACTGTGCGCGACGTTAATACGGTCGTGTGGGATTTTGCAGAAGTCGATTCGGAGGTGCGTGCACCCCGGAATCAACGCGTATCCGCCGACAACGCCCCGTATCCGTCCTTTCTGGAACACGCTGTAACTTTGTGTACACACGTCGGATCGAGACAAAACTTGCGCCATCGGACTCGTAGCAATACGCTGGTCCTGTGACCCAAGTTTGGTTCGATTCTGAGAACGTTGACAGAATCGCGTATCGGGGGCCCCACAGGCTCCACTTGACGGGCGATTTTGTGATCGGCTCATCGGAATCCAATTCTGGAAGTTCCGTTGGGTTCGTATCATCGTTCCTGACCTGTTGACACTAAGTTTGGCGAATTTGGAGACCTTTGACCCTGATGCGCTTTTCGGTGCAAAGTGGCCCACATATGGACCCCGCTTTGACCTAGAAATGTCATTTTTGCCCTTGTGTCCAAATTGGACTCAAGGACATGCGTTTTTAGCTAATTGATATTTTCTGAATCTAATGGTGATGTTTATTTCAGCAATCAGAGTATTACCTGCAGATCACACTGAGACCAGAGCTACAGTTGGAGCCAGGACCCCAGGCAAGTGTACCTTGCCAAACCTTGCAGTTTTGCTACTTATTTTCTTGACTTAGCTATACATCAGTGGGCAAGTATACCTTGCCAACTTTACATTCTTGTTGTATTTTCCTTGTTTCATTTATATTGCTGTGCATGCTTGACCTAGGACCGTGTGACGTACTTAGCGTCCGATTATTAGTCGGGTGCCAATACCGTACGCGGTGTTGTGTATTGTCATCTAGAGATGGACATTCGTGACCCCTTATATTCTCGTACTTGTCTTATCAAGTACACTATAACCCAGGATACTTGACACTATTCATGAGACAGGATCTTTCTGAGATATTCAAGGTGATTCTGTATAGGGTTCATGACTTGACATTGATATTATATTCCTAGACATTAGATGACTTGTGCATTAGATATGATCGTGCGTGACATGGACATGAGGCATCATGGACATGAGACGTGTGATTACATTGGGTGGGGAGAGACACATAGGCTACAGGCTGATCATATATATACACCCCTATCATTGTGAGGCACAAGACTCTGAAGCCCGAGCTTGGCCCATTACTCATTATTACTGCTGCTACCGGCTCCCCGACACAGAGCTTGTAGTGGCTTCAGCCTGAGTTCTAGTGCTGCTCTCAGCTTGCATATCACTTAGCTGGTTATTTAGTATACCCTTATTGTTCCATCTATTGCTGGAGAGACCCACATGCTACAGGTTGATTATGTTATGTCGGCTACTCAGTCTCCCGCTGAGCTAGACCACCTCATGATATCACTGCTACCGGCTCCCTTACACAGAGCTTGTAGTTGTTTCAACCTGAGTACTATTGATGTTCTCTCTTGCATTTCACATAGATGGTTATATAGCTTACCCTATTTATTTCATTCTTTGCTGCACTGCATTTATTTTGGCTTGTATTTTCTGTACCTTGCTGTCCCCTGAGGACCTGGATCCGGATTATGTCCCCAGGATTAGTAGAGGAGATCCACCCAGAGTTATACAGTACAGGAGCATTAGCATGAGCTGATATAGGAGCTGTACCGACACCTGAGGACGAGATTGTGCTAGAGGACTTCTCTTAGGTATTGCCTTGAGATACTCATTTATTTCTATTTCCAGTTCCTTTACTTCCAGTCTATTGCATTATTGTATTAGACTTGTTCTCGGATTGTTCTCCGAGACTCATTATTGAGATATGCTAGATTCTTTTTACTTGCTTTTACTCTGGCATTTGATCTGTGATTATCTGTTATGGATGAGATTAGTATAGACTGTGACGTGTATTATTGGACCTGCTTATTATTTCATTACAGCTTAAGTATGTCCTGATGGATCCATTAAATTGGGTTTGTCCATCGGTGCGTACTGCTGGCCATTGACACGCGTCCGGTCCCTCGGTATTTTGGGACCGGGGCGTGACATAATGAAACGGCGGTGACCACCGTCGAAGAAGCAAATCTTGAAGCCGTTGATCTTTCATCTACAATATTTTCGGATATAACCCAGCCAGCAGTAGTTCAAATAACATTGGAGGTGGATGATCCTACCATCTCGACTGTGCCTCCTTCGTCGAGCATGCCAGCAACTTCAACTGTTGTTGGTGTCTCTTCTTTTGTCGCTCCATCTTTTGAAGCAACGACTGTGATGACATCCTCTGCAGTCATTCCAGATAGGAGGTTTACCGATATTGCGGCCACTCCCAGCGTACATTCGATCTATGCTATGCTAGTTGAATAATACACTAGCATATTCTACCTCATTTTGAAGGAATTAATATCCATGGTGCTGGAGAAGAATCTAGGCTTTGATGCTCTGAAGACGTCCTCCAAGCTCACTATAGCGTCGATTAGAAATTTAAATGACGCTGAAAGAGCTAATGCGCTAGAGCAAATGGTTAATGGTTTAGAACAACCCATTAACGAATATTTGCAACTATCCCAAGGCAGCATCGATGACTTGGTTCAGGCTGAGTATGACTCCCTAACTGCTGAACTTGCTCAGAGGACAGAAACTTTAAACAAATCCATCCAGGAACATCAACAAGAGATGGAGAAAGAGCAAGCAGTATTGGTGGAGAGTATTCCTCAGCTAGCTCAGTGCAGTGCCGAATGTGAGGGATATAAAGTGAGGGTTCAAGAATTGGAGGCTGAACTTGATCAAACCAAGGAGAGGCTTCTCAAAGCATCGCTAGTTCGTGATGTATTGAAGGCCAAGTGGATACAGCTCAACAGAACTTGACACAGGTGGGTGTCATCCACGCAAGTTTTGTTGATACTCTGTCCGAACTCTCTCTCTTGAACAATGACGAAGCAAGGCTGGAGCTGGCTCGCACCAATATTTTAAACTCCAGGAATGAGAGGATGGCTACTTTGGCACAACAGATCAGGGATTTAACTGCTCCTCCCCAATGATGTACTTTTTTGTTTCTCCTGTAATTTCTCAGAGATAATTAAGATACATTTTTTGACTTTGTGGACCCATCACTTTAGAATATAAATGATAGGCTAAGATAAAAGTGATATCAGAGGTAATATGAACATGACATACTTTCGGTAAGGTTTTGCTGAATGTAAATCTATTCAGAGGTAATATGAACCTGATAGAATATAATCCAACTAAATTTGTATACCAAACACTATCAGAGGTAATATGAACATGATAGGTTTACAAATTAGTTAAGCATATCCATTAAGAGGTCATATGAATCTGATAGAATATGATCCAGCTAACCTTTGTGCGTGGTATCGTCGGAATAAGATCTTCATCATGCTCTGTTAAGCAAAGGAGATCAAGTATAGTACTTCTTCAGGAATTTGCCGTTGATAGTAGCCATTATCAAATTTTTATTAGGCTTGGCTAATCTGTAAGTGCCATTTGAAATCATATAAGGGCCCTCCATTTCTTTATGATTGTTTGTGCGAATTTTGGACATCGTACCAGAGGTAATATGGACGTAGTACGATACTGTGTTTATTGAGGATATTACACTGGGGAATCTTTGGTGGACCTATTATTTGTTGCGCATGTTGAGTGCAAATAATAAGTTCGAAACAAGCCCTATCAGAGGTAATATGGGCGTGATAGGTTTTGTGGCTAGTAAAGACATCCCGCGGGGGAGATTTTTGTGGACCCATTACTTTTTTGTACACGTTAGTGCAAGTAATAGGTTTGAGACATTCCTGCCAGAGGTAATAAAGCCACGGTAAAATATGACTCTGTGGGGGAAATTGAGAGACATAGTCCAGAGGTAATATGAACATGAACTGACTTTTTCTCTGCTAGAGAAAATAAAGATAGTTCAGAGGTAATATGGATTTGAACAATTCATTTCCATTGCGGGCATCCCACCGGAGGATTTTTGGTGGACCTATTACTTCTTGTACACGAGAGTATAAGTAATAAGTTTAAGACAAGCCCTGCCAGAGGTAATATGGACGTGGCAGTTTTCGTGGACCTAACACCACTGGCGTACTTAGAGTTAAGTATGGGTGCTAAGTTGAGATGATAACCGATATCAGAGGTAATATGGACATGAAAATCGATAGCCAAAACTCGGAAGGTTTGCTCAGAGGTAATATGAACATGACAAACTCAGCCTGAGAGAAATATTATGACAGCAGTTCAGAGGTAATATTAACATGAACTAATATCCGAAAAACTCATTGAGGAGTGATTCGTTGAGTGTGGTCTATCCAAACATGAAGATAGACCAAATGATCGCTCCGCTGGGGAGGTTAATGGGACGATAGATCAGAGGTAATATGAACATGGCTAGCATCTAACGAGATTGGTTTGAATAGTCACTGCGGGAGTGTGCAAGTAGACCTAAGGATTGCTCCGCTGGGGGATTTTGAGGATCCATCATCCATTGCATATTCGGGACTCTTGGATACGGATGATGGCTCATTATAAGAATTTGTAACAAAGGAGAAAATTTTGCACATAAGCATTCGCTGGGGATGCCAAATTGCTGAACATATCTATCCAGAGGTCATATGAACATGATAGAATATGATTCTCGATCTTCGACGATGGAGAAAATATTGCGCATAGGCACTTGCTAGGGATGAAGAACCAAGATTTGTACATCTGGGTTATGGACTTATTACCCATGGCGTCCCTTAAGTACAGATAATAAGCTGAAACGACTAGCATTATCAGGGGTTATGCGAACGTGATAATAGGAAGTCGAAGAGAAGAACTTCACTCAGAGGTAATGTAGACATGGAAAAGTTCTGATAATATCTTACTCAGAGGTAATGGCGAACGTGGTAAGATATGACTCAGCGGAGATAAAGAAAAACAGGGCAGAGGTAATGTGGGAATGACCATTTTTGTGGTGATAGATTTACTCTGTCGGAGAAAGTGGAGAGACGTAGTTTAGAGGTAATATGGACGTGAAATGATCGATAGCAACAACCTGGGAGGTTTGCTCAGAGGTCACTTGGACATGGTAAACTCAACTAGGGAAAAAATAGTTTGGACGTGAACTGATGTCCAAAAAATTCACCGAAGATGGACCTGAAGGTTGCTCATCTGGGGAGATACCGTCTTCTTATTATAAATGCAAAGTGATGACTTTGGCGTCAATCAACTCCTGGATTTTCCTTTTCAGTACATAGCATGCCTTCATGGGATGATAAATGTACCGATGAAAGAGACAATATTCTGGGTCATCGACCTTGCCAGCCTTTTCAGGGTATCTGATGTTGGGTAGCCGATGTTTGTTTTCCTTCATCAATATATTGAAGATTTCAATGATGTCATCCTCATTGAAGGAAAAAGTCCCCTTTGGCTTTCGGGCTCCCGATACCCGAGTCGTACGATCCTCAGGGAAGATGGTTGTAGTTGCATCATCTTCAGATTCAGAGAGAATTCTACCCCCAGCTTTAGATGCTGCTCTGTTTTATCGAGGGAAACTACCCCCAGACATGTCGTTGTCTGGTTCTTCTTCTTCTTTTTGTTTGCCTTTGTCCACAGAAGTTGATTTAGAAGGATCTACCTCTGGTATTACAGGATCAAACTCTAGAGGTTTGGAGTTTGCAAGAGATGCGGTAAACCCTAACCCAAAACGAGTTCGTTGGCAGTAAGGATCACCATGCAACGGTATTCGTCTGCCTTTTCCATAATTGAGGCCTTGCTTCAACTTCAAATCATAACCCATATTTTGCATAATCTTTAAAGCCTGTGCGCTATATCTGTGGATTTGCATTTTTCCAACATCTGACTCGTGAGATTCTTCTTGTACAATCGGTCTATTCCCCATTCGACCGAAGATTATTTGATGCTGATCGTTGTGAGTCGGTGGAACAATAAAGAAAGATTCTTCATGTGGCCTATATGTCATGATGATCTCCCCACGCTTGGTAGTTAGGGACACTAAATCTTGATTTTGACCCCTGTCTTTGCGTTTCTGGATCAAGAAATCACGCTGATCAGGGTGATTATCAGAAGAAGAAGAAGACTTATTCTGCTTTTTTACATCAGTGGGAATGTGTAAATTAGGGACCATAACCCTTTTCCTGCCATAGGAATACAGCAGTTCACCCACGTGAGTGGCATATGATCCATCATCTGTCTGAGGAGCATATCTTCCCGTGAAACAAGTATTCTTTACGCAGACAGACCTATCCCGGCATACTTTGGATTTTGGCATAGGTTCACGTAAAGTAGGGAAAGTCCGCGTAATCTGAAGAGTGGGAATTTTTTCTCTTGTGGGCGTACAAGCCTAGAGGTTGGGAGATTCGCCACTTTTTTTCCCTTGATGTGATCCAAGGGTCCATCTGCCTCATCATAGACGGGAGATGTATCTTTACGCGCATGGCACATTTGAAATTTTCGAATTGGCTCTGAGGCCTTGGCAGAATTTTTGTCTGCCACGTCACAGACGGGAGACGAAGGTTTACGCGCAGGGCATATTTAAAACTTTTGGATTGGCACAGAGGCATTGCCAGAAGTCTTGTCTGCTACGTCACAGACGGGAGACGAAGTTTTACGCACATGACGTATTTGAAACTTCTGGATTGGCACTAAGGCATTGCCAGAAGTGTTGTCTGCCACGTCACAGACGGGAGACAAAAGTTTACGCGCAGGGCGTGTTTGAAACTTCTGGATTGGCACTGAGGCATTGCCAGAAGTGTTGTCTGCCACGTCACAAACGGGAGACAAATTTGTACGCACAGGGCGTGTAGGCGTAACTTTGTTGATCAGAGAGTGAGAGATTGCAGGAAGGGTAGAGGACGTCTTAAGCATCCATACTTTACGCAACTTTCTGTTGTTCTGGACAGAGGAGGAGGGAGAGCTACCCCCTGCATGAAGCATGCCTTCATAAGCAGATTGGTCAAACTAGACGACCAAAGTCTTCTTCGTCGATCCGATGGATACAGCATCGTGTTGAGCAATTGCTTTCTCGTCAGAGGAGAAAGTCTTCCCCAGCAGAGTCGCCATTTTGTTTGAATAAACAAAATTGAAGAAATAATAGGTTTATACGAAACCTTTCTTTTTTGTTTACAAACAAGAAAAAGAGTACAATTAATCCTATACGAGGATATTAAGTACAATAAAAATAATTCTGGAGAAATATTGCTATAGGAGTCTGATCTGCGGTCGATCACTTTGTCCCTTGGACCACACGATGATGAAGAAGTGCTGTAGAAGAAGAAGAAGCTTCAAAGGTTGCAAGTGGGATTGAACTGTCAACCAACACTCTTTGTCTTTGCTCTCTCTCTCTGATCTCTGATAGTGCCCTGGCCGATGTCTGATTTGATTCTTTTATTGTCTCGGCCTCTATGGTTGTCCCCCTATTTTCTGATCCCTTGTCCCTGTGATCAGGGGTCTCTATTTATAGAGATCAGTCAAATAACTGTCCAGTTGGCATAAAAATTAAACTGTGAAGAAAGTTGCATCTTTTACGCGGCGATTATAATAATTGCTACCCACGTTAAAATAACCTTCTGAGTCTGCGTGTGACACATATCCCTTTATAAGTAATGCGTATAACCGCTTCTCGAAGATCACGACATGCAAGCCACGTAGGTAACTGTCCCTGCGTAAAGATGGTTGGCGTAAGAGCCAAATAACTATCTTGTAGGCGTAAAAGCCTGGTTGGCGTAAAAGCCTAGTTGGCGTAAAAGCCTAGCTGTGAAGAAGACTGCCTCCTTTACGCTGCGGTTATGACAACTGCTATCCACGTTCAAATAATCTTCTGAGTCTGCGTGTGACGCGTATCCCTTTATAAGGTAACGCGTATAACTGCTTCTCGAAGATCCCGGTATGCAAGCCATGTAGTTAACAGCCCCTTGCGTAAAGATGGTTGGCGTAAAAGCCAAATAACTGTCTCCTTGGCATAAAAGCCATATAGCTGTCTTGTTGGCGTAAAAACCAAATAGCTGCCTTGTTGGCGTAAAAGCCAAACTCTGCGTAAAACTTGATAGTTCATGAATAATAGATAACTAGCATAAAATAGCCAATTATCCATCACGACTGAGGTTTTGAGCGTATTCTAGGCTAAATAGCCTTATCACATACCTTTACAAATATGGCCGAGTTGGCATATTTCGAGGAGATAACATACGGTGTACTCCTATAGTTGAAAATAGTCTGGTTGGCGTAAAATGCAAGGATGGTGATGTGAGCGTATTAGTCACAGTTTTAGCTTTTCCAGTCAATTATCCATCACGACTGAGGTCTTGAGCGTATTTCGGGCTAAATAGCCTTATCACATACCTTGGCAAATATGGTCGAGTTGGCATATTTCGAGGAGATAGCATACGGCGTACTCCTATAGTTGAAAATAGCCTGGTTGGCATAAAATGCAAGGATGGTGATGTGAGCGTATTAGTCACGGTTTTAGCTCTCCCCATCATGACAAAATATGAATAATAGAACCAAATCTCGTGCATTAAATGCAGAGATATGCCCCCATCTCGTGTATTAAATACAGAGATATGCCTCGAGCTCTGTGCAGGAAACAGCTTTTGACGTGGCGTCTGATTTTGTCTTTATCTTGAGCGTAAAACTCATTTCTGCCCATGTAAAATAGGCAGCGTATTCTTTGAATGCATAAAAATGACTTGTATCAAGAATATGTCGCTAAACGACAGTCTGGGTCTCTGTGCAAAATCATCATCACAGCCGTCCTCTCGATCATCGTACAATACTTTTGTCAGGAGTCAGGTTCACTGTTCTGTCTGACAAATTCATCCGAGGAATACGAAGAGTTCCTCGTACAACTTTACGCTGCATTAAAAACAAACATATTTTAAACTTTACGCAGGAGGGTAAAGCAACCTGCCTTGAAGCGCTGCTTTACCCGGATAGCTCTGAAGCCATATTTTATGCCAAACAGCTCTGAAGCTCTATTTTACGCGTACTGCTCTGAAGCTCTACTTTACGCCAGACAACTCTGAAGCCTTATTTTACGCGTATAGCTCTGAAGTCATATTTTACGCCACACAGCCTGGAAACTCTGTTTTACGCATTTTGCTCCGAGGTTCTGCTTTACGCTGACTTCATGTATGTTGGGGAGTTTGACTGTATAATACACGCACAATTTCCCAGCATATTTCATGCTTCTACAGGATGTTGAATTGCACCTTCGAGCCAAAATCTTAGGTGACGCAATTGTGGCTAATAAGCCAATATCTGCACAAGATAAAGCGAAGGCTTTAATTTTCCTAAGACATCATATTCATGATGATCTCAAAGCTGAATACTTAACAGTCAAGGATCCCTTGGTGCTATGGAATTCTCTAGCTGAGAGATATGATCACCAAAAAATGGTTATACTACCAGGTGTACTCCATGAATGGCTCAATCTATGTTTCCAAGATTATACGACAGTTGTAGCCTATAATTCAGCTATGATCAGGATTACTTCATAATTGAAGTTATGTGGTGAAGAAGTGACATAGCATTCCATGCTAGAGAAAATATTCACCATATTGCATGCGACTAATATGACCCTACAACAGACGTATAGAGAGAGGAATTTTAAGAACTATTCTGAACTCATTGATGTCTTACTCGTGGCCGAGAAAAATAATGAGTTATTAATCAAAAACTACACTAGTAGACCAAATAGATCTGCACAAATTCCAGCTGAAGTGAATGCCCACTAGTGCTCAAAAAAATGTGACCAATACTAGGGGTCGAGAAAATCACAGAGGTAGAGGGCGGACGCCGTGGAAGCCAAAGAAATGGCTACAATTCGAGTCCAAGGAACGATACATAGTTCAAAAATAAGATATTTAAGCCTCGAAGAAACAATACCCAAATTCCCAATCTAGCTGCTTCAACTGATATTTGCAAACGTTGTGGAAGAGCTGGTCATTGGATGCGGAACTGTCGCACCTCACAAAAGAAAGTGGACGAGTATGAAGCCTCAAAGGGTATGAAAACTAATCTCATGGAGGGTAAAACACACATGGTTTTTAATGATTTCTTCAAAGATAAGAATGAAAACGCAATTTCGGAAGACTAGTTCAACGCCATGATAGGCGAAGTCAATGAATAGTTATTGTATGCTTATCTAAGTTTATTTACTTTTCACTTTGAATAAATTGGTTATTATATGATCAATAGTCTAGGTAGTTTACTTTCTTTGAAGCAGTTTTATTTATATTTAGATCAAGTTGTAATAATTGGCAATATGCCAACTTTAATCATTTAGTAGCATATTAATATATTATTAAATTTTGTTTTTAAAAGGTATGGATAATGATGATGGCATATGCTTGATAGATAGTACAACAACTCATACTATATTGAAAACTAGAAAGTTTTTCATAACATATGCCTCAAACACTGCCATTGTGACCACCATTGTTGGACCAGTGCAGATTATAGAAGGTTATGGTAAGGCCGATGTTGTATTGCCAAATGGAACACATTTAGTCCTTTGAAATGCATTATTCTCTAGTATATCTAATAGAAATCTACTTAGCTTTAGAGATATTCGAATGAACGAATTTTATGTTGAAACCATGAACGATGATAGCAAAGATA
Organism: Iris macrosiphon; assembly: GCA_036927795.1. NCBI lineage: Eukaryota > Viridiplantae > Streptophyta > Magnoliopsida > Asparagales > Iridaceae > Iris > Iris macrosiphon. The sequence continues at coordinate 301,121,160 of JAYESA010000004.1, forward strand.
TCTTTGTATCACCTCTGATATTGGAAGCAATAAGCTCACATTAGAAAAGTACAAGTTAATCTCCTCGGGCCTATATCAAACTACTCTGAAGGTAGTAGAATCTACCCCCATCACTAGCAAAAGTCTAAAGGATCCAAAAAATCTAATCATTTGGCATGACAGATTGAGTCATCCAGGATCGACTATGTTGAAAAATGTCACCAACAATACCAATGGGCATAATTTATCATACCAAAGTCTTTCCTTTCCTACTGAATATTTGTGTGTAGCTCGTTCACAGGGTAAACTCGTTACAAGACCTTCACTTCTCAAAATAGCTTCTGAATCACCACCATTCCTTCAGAGAATACAAGATGATATTTGTGGACAAATTAATCCTGCTAGCGGACCTTTCAGGTATTTTATGGTTCTAATAGATGCTTTTAGTTGATGGTCAAATATTCCCTTAATCTCATTTAGAAATTTTGCCTTCTCCAAGCTACTTTCTCAGTTGATTAAGATTAAGACTTATTTTTCTGACCAACATGTTAGAATGATTCGACTTGATAATGCAGCTAAGTTCACTTCCCGTACTTTTGATAATTATTGTGCTTTCGGAGGAATAGAAGTTGAATATTCTATCCCTCATGTTCATACCCAAAATGGTTTAGCAGAGTCCTTGATTAAATATTTTTAGGCCATAGCAAGGCCTTTACTTATGCAATCAAACTTACCCGTTTCAGCTTGGGGACATGCCATATTACATGCTGCTAAATTGAAAATTGTTAGGCCAAATGCATATCATGAATTTTTACCATCACAACTTATGACATGCCATCAACCTAATATCTCTCATTTTCGTAAATTTGATTGTGTTGTTTATGTTCCTATTCTCCCTCCTCAGTACTCTAAAATAGAACATCAACGCCGTTTAGGAATTTATATTGGTTTTGATTCTCCCTCAATCATTAGATATTTGGAACCTTTAACTGGTGATATTTTTACTGCTAGATTCGCAGACTGCCATTTTGATGAGACTAAATTTTTGCCGTTAGGGGGAGATAAGAAAGAAAAGAATGTACTTACAGAACCATTCGCCACAAATAAATGACATAAATTATCGTGGGATAATCTCACTCTGTCTTATCTAGATCCTCGTACTAATCAATGTGAAACTGAGGTACGAATGATATTGCAAATCAAATGCCATATGCATTTACTGATGCAGCTAAAGTGATTAAATCACATGTTCCCTCTGCAAATGCGCCAGCTCGAATTGATATACCTGTAGGAAAAAATAGCAGAGTGACTAATGAATCTACTACACGCCAGTAGCGTGGTAGACCTATAGGTTCGAAGGACTTAGTCCATAGAAAAAGAAAATGCCCAAGTAAACGCTCTTAAGGAGGTTACATATAACGCTCAGGAAGAGATTGAATGACAGATCCATACTCTCTGAAAACCCAGAAGAGGTTATTGTCTTAGAAAAACAAGCACAAGAGGAGGCTCAGGTACCTGAAAGAAAAAAGATCTCTATGTTTTATACATATACAAGAGAGGTATGTGATCACAAAGATATAACAATAGATGAGATATTCTTATTCTCGGTAGCTACTGAAATATCTAAGGGCATTGATGACACTGAACCATGTAGCATCGATGAATGTCGAAAGAAATGATTGGCCAAAATGGAAGAATGTTATTCAAGCAGAATTGGATTCCCTTAATAAACGTGGAGTGTTCGGACCTATAGTACAAACACCAAAAGACGTCAGATCGGTAGGTTACAAGTGAGTGTTTGTAAGAAAGCGAAATGAAAATAATAAAATCGCTCAATTTAAGGCACGATTAGTGGCACATTTTTTTTTTCAGAGACCCGAAATTGATTACAAAGAGACCTATTCTCTCGTAATGGATGCAATAATGTTCTGTTATTTGATAAATCTGACAGTTGAGACAAAATTGAACATGAGACTTATGGATGTTGTAACAGCCTATCTATATGGTGATTTAGATAGCGATATCTATATAAAAGTTCTAGATAGATTTAACCTACCCAGCTGAAAAGCTAAAAAAAATATTCCATAAAGCTAAGACGTTCATTGTACGGTTTAAAATAATCCGGAAGGATGTGGTACAACCATCTTAGTGAATATATAAAAAGGGAGGGATATGAGAATAATCTTATATGCCCATGTGTCTTCATAAAGAAATCTAAGAAGGGTTTCGATGTAGTTGCAGTATATGTCGATGACATAAACTTGATTAGGACAAGACATGAAATCAATGAGACTGCAAACTATCTGAAAAAGGAGTTCGAGATAAAAGATCTCGGAGACACGAAATATTGTCTCAGATTACAAATTGAGCATTGCACTAATGGAATTTTAGTGCATCAATCCAAATACACAGAAAATATATTAAAACAATTCAATATGGATAAAGCTCATCCCCTTAGTACTCCAATGGTTTTTCGATCTTTAGATATCAATAAAGATCTATATCGTCCTAAGGACGACAATGAAATGATGCTAGGACCAGAAGTACCGTACCTTAGTGCCATTAGGGCATTAATGTATCTATCATAATATACAAGGCCATACATATCATTCTCTGTTAATATGTTGGCTAGATATAGCTCGCGCCAACTCGCAGACATTGGAATAGCATTAAACATGTGTTGAGATATCTTCGTGGAACTACCGACATGTGATTATTTTATACTTGTGGTTTATTTGACATCGTAAATCTAGTTGGCTTTGCAGATTCAGGTTATTTATCTGATGCCCATACTGTCACGCCCTAATCTCCCGCAAGCTCAATAGTCCCCGCTGAACGTGAATCACCACGTTGCAGCGCTCCCGCAGGACAATCGTTCTCATCAGGATGTGATGTCGTACGAGCCTGGAGTTGCGCTCGCCTAAAGCGATATTGTCAAACATTAAAGTTTTCATCGAAACGACCAAGTTGCAGCAAAAATTAAGTATTGTGTACCAAGCACACATCAGAGTATACGCAGCGAAGCTTTCGATAGGGTCCAAATAAAATTGCTACAAAGGGGAATGCCACAAAGGCGATGCAACACTCTTGCTCTTTCTCTTGCCAACAAAGGTACTTACCGTTCATACATCATGTCCCATATATCCAAGCAGCGCCACTACACCTGCATACCTGAAATAAGGTCCACAAACGTGGGTCAGTACACAACTGTACTGGTGAGCGGGGTAACCCACTCGTCTAAACCGATACTAAGTAGAATAGTGAATGCAAACAGTTATATGGTGATCTTTCTACTTGAATTCTAGATTCATTTCATGGCAGAGGTATGGCATGTTAAGAAAAACTATAAAGCAGGTTAAACATGCAAGCATCAAACTCAAGCAAATATATCAAACTCAAAAGAAAACTAGCATGCAAACCGTCCTACTCAAACCCAAGCAATGCGTGAACCTATCGAATCATCATCTAAGTCTCAATATCTATCATCAAACTAAGCTACAATCCAAGCCTTATTAATCCAATCATCGATATGCACACTCTTGCCGAGGCAAGGTGGCCGCCGCCTACACGAAAAGCACAAACCAAATAAAAGCAAACCAACTCTTATCTATATGAAGTCACTAGACAAGCCATAAAGGACTAATCAACTGCAGTTCTATCCGATCCAGACTGAGTAGCTAGCCCGCCTTGTCGTATCGAACTGCCGGCACCGCGTCCGAGGCACGTTACTATTGTCTCCTCCATGGCCGAATGGTCCTGGTGCCCCGGAGCCTATCCCGTTCGAGGAAACCAAATCCTGTGCGCAACAGGTTGTCCGTGACCAATGCAGACACCAAGTAGGTATGACAAGAGAATCGAGCCTTCATGTCCTACCAAACGATACTTGCCTCAATCCATCCAACTATCCATAACCATTCTCCAACTTATATTCCAAGGCACCATCTCAAGTTATCCCCATAGGCACTATGCCGCTTCGACACAATGATCTAATTGGTGCAGCACTCCTTCGCTCAGAAAATTTTGTGGCTCAATGCCCCAACAGTGGCATAATGCCCTCACCGATACAGTTATTCAGTTTCGAACCACAACTGCACGCTTTGCTTGACAAAGCGCCAAACTGATACTCGTGCACGGATGCACGCTCACTCGTCCACCCGAAGTGCCTCGATGTTCTAACAAAGATGATCCACTCAAGCTCCAACTGCCCAACGCAAAACCAACTCAAGCCACAAATCATATCCAACCAAACGACGCACACTCTATGCACGCCACAGTATAGTGATTTTTAAGTTCCAGTCCAAGTGTTCAAGCCATTACGTGTGTTCCATATTATTAGGCATGAAGGAGTAGAGGAGAAGGGACATAGCCCACTCACCAAGTTTGATTCTGTTAAGCACCCTGCCTTGCCGATACGGTCGATCCCTTGAACCCGTGGTCCGATGCAAAGCATGATCTACTCAATTGGTATGACCGTGCGAGCAGGCCGTGCTATCCAAATTATCCAACCTATCGGACTAAGGAAGACGATATTGTCGCTCTAATCCAGCTATCACAGTACTGCTTTGAACGAATATCTGATTCCATCGAACTTCGCTTGCGATCTGTACATGAAACCAACTCAAATCAATACTTGTTCCCAAATACAACAAATCGAAATATAACTAGCTATTGCCTCATTCAATCCGACTCAGTGTAATGCACTGTGCGGTTGCGGGGCATTACACATAAAGGTCGTTCACAAAATGGATATGCGTTTCTTAATAGCAATGCCGATATTTTTTGACGTTCAACAAAACAGACAATGATTGCTACCTTCTCAAATCACTCAGAAATATTGGCTCTCCATGAAGCAAGTAGAGAATGTATTTGACTGAGATCGTTGATTAAACACATTCATAGCTCCTGTCATATTTTTCCTACCATAGATACTCCAACTGTTATTTATGAGGATAATGCAGGATGTATTGCACAAATTCAAGGTGGATTCATTAAAGGAGACATGACCAAGCACATCTCACCGAAGTTTTTCTATACTAGATCATGAACTTCAGAAGAACTTTGATATTGACGTCCAACAAGTTCGCTCAAGTGATAATCTTGCAGACTTGTTCACAAAATCGTTGCCAAAGTCAACTTTTCAGAAACTAGTTCATGGAATTGGAATGCGACGTCTTCATCAGCTGACTGTTCAGGATCAACATCATCAGGGGGAGTGATTGTTTTCAGGGGGAGATACATTTTGTATGGACTATAACGCGTTGTACTCTTTTGCCTTAGTCATGGATATTTTTTCATTGGGTTTTTCCTGACAAGGTTTTAATCAGGCAACATTAAGAGTGTCCAACACCTATCTAAGTCATCCTAAATATTGTACTCTTTTCTTTCACACATGTTTTGTCCTAATAAACTTTCCTTGCAAAGTTTTAACGAGGCAATAAACTTAGATATTATGGTCATCCAAAGGGGGAGTATTATAACGTGGGTTACTAAAGGGTTGGATTCTCACTTTGCACATTGATTAAAGATTAGTATTACACTTTCATTTAGTTATATAAATAAGGCCTTTGTCTCCCATTATGTAATTACATTAATAAAAGATGTTGTCTTCTATTATTTTATTCTTACTTCTTGTACTTTTATTCTAACACTATAATAAATATTCGCATCTTAAACGTAAATTTACTTTACAATATTTGATTTCGGTGGCTCCGTCTCGACTGCGGTTTTTTTCTCCCGCTGCAAATTCGGCGGAATCACTCCGACTGGACTGCCCTTCCGGAGGAGGAAGAAGAGATGGACGATCCCTTCGTCAGAGACATGGACGCCTCCGACCTCGACTCCGCCCGCGAGTTCCTTGCCTCCTGGCTTCCTTTCCTCACCAGAGACCTCTGCGACCGCTGCTCCGAAACCCTAGTTTCCCGCGTCCGCTCCCTCCGCCCCGACTCCGATCCCGAACCCTCGCCGGAACCCCATCTGGAGCCGAGCGGATGTGACACTCCACCGGACCCGGATCCGGCGTCGCCGAAGGTCCGGATGTCGTGGGCGGACATGGCGCAGGAGGAGGACGAGCTCGAGGAGGGGGAGGGGGAGGGGGAGGGGGAGGGGGAGAAGAAGAAGGTGGAGCTGCCGAGGGAGCAGAGGGAGTGGATCCGCTTCAACAACGTGAGGAGGAATAAGGACTTCATCTGCTTGGAGAGGCTCAAGAAGGGGGGCAAGATCGTCAACATCCTCGAAGGCCTAGAGCTCCACACAGGGGTCTTCAGCACCGCCGAGCAGAGGAGGATCGTCGACGCCGTCTACGAACTCCAGGAGAAAGGGAGGAAGAACGAATTGGGAGGTAAAGATGCGGGTAGAATCAACGTTTTTGGTGAAAGTTGCAATCTTTACTAGCGCCAATTTATTTCCGCACCAATTTTTATCTATCAATATATCGAAAGCACGGGCACTCCGGAAATTGGTTACGCTTCTGTACAACATCGTGCTGGACACATATTGGACATGAGAAAACTCCAACATATGCTAGGACACACCAAAATCAATGTTGTACCCATATCGTGTGAAAGTTGTGTCCAGCTCATGGGAAGTCCGCACCAATTTTTATCTATCAATATATCGACAGCACGGGCACTCTGGAAATTGGTTACACGTCTGTACAACATCGTGTTGGACATATTGGACATGATAAAACTCCAACATATGCTAGGACACCAAAATCAATGTTGTACCCATATCGTGTGAAAGTTGTGTCCAATATATATATTTATCTCATGGGAAGGCCAAACAACACCATTCCATCTTTATTATATAAGTGCTAGGTTTTCGGAGTCCTCATAGGACTTCCATAGTTGTATTTGTTCAAGCATGGTTTTAAGTATCATATGGTATCGAAGCTGGCGAAATTATTGAAACCAATCGATTCAAAACCAACTCCCCACGTAACTTCTGTAACTGATGTCCGTAGGAGGGGTTTGAAACTGATACTCGAACACTGAGTTCAATTAGGGTGCGTTTGGGAACGAAGTTTCAATTTCCGTTCTCCTCTGGTCCATTTACAAGAAATGGATTATTGAATTTCTGTAGAAAATTGTCATTAAGATCTGTATTATAACTGCTAATGAATAATTCCCATCAACCTACGCTTTTAACTGGCTAATTCTTTTGATATTCTCCATGTATGTAAAGCCTCTCATCGAATCCCCACAAACACTTATGTCACTTTCTTGAAGATGGATTTAGTTAATGGTGGAGTTGTCTAAAGTAGTTGAATGATATCAAGCTTCATTTATTCTCTGCTCTGCATAACGAAGCATTTATCCTGAACAAATTTCAAGTACAAAAGGATGGTGGAAAATAAATATTTGGACTCCTCATGTCTCTGAAATAGATTCAAATTAGTGCAGGCAAAGGACAACTTTGCATCACAGGCTTTCATGTTCTTCCTTCCGTATTACGCTAATGGCCAGGTACAATACACAGAATGTGTAGGGATAAGAAGGCAAAAAATGATAATTAAGCATCATCTTACTACGAATTTATAGATAGTCACCTGTGCGGAGTTGTCCCATTAGGTGGGTTCACCCACCTTAAGCAATAGCACTAGGTGTGGATTGGGCCACCTTCGAGCCATGGGCATCAATCGTCAGCTTCACACCTTTTAAGTGCGTGTTAGGCAGTCTGTCTTGGGCCCAACAATTCATATTCAAAGCTACGATTAGTGGGACATGAAGACACTGGACGTCTAACACGACAAGCCTTTAAAATCTACACAAGGAGATGGCTATATATGTGTATCCTTGTGATAGACATGGTTACTATGAATATTTGTACGTGGTTGATTTTGTGTTTTTTTTTCCTGAACAAAAGTTTTATTGAAAGCAAGGCAAATGGTGGGTGGAAGATAGAACGAACCCTCCAAAAACGGAAGAAAAGATGGCCCATCACCCTACAAGCATGAACATTTTTAAGGGAATGACCCATGCCTCTCCTAAACATTGTTACTTCTCGTTAAGCATCTTGAATCAATTTGGACTTCAGCTATAGATTGAGTTAGCGGTCAATCTCGTGACCATTTGCAAAGGCACCGTTTGATGCCTCAAATTAGGACGCTTGACTATTGTGAATTCTTCCACATTACCGTTTGCTTTCGACCTTCAAACTAGAGTTTGTGTTGTTTCTTTAGTAACTTGTTGTTTAACGTTAGTGAGGGCTACCGCTAAAGGACCAAGAATCGGTAGAGGAGGATCGATCAAGTTGTTTGGTGGGTCGAGCGGTCCGCAAATCGGCCCGAGACTTGCTCGGTCAAACCCGGGCTGGTTGGGTCGAGCCTGATCAAAGTCCGGACTAGACCCGACCTCGTCCTTCATACATGTTGGGCTGGGTCCCCATATCCACAACCGGGCCCGAGTTTTACCGCCCCCTTCCCTCCCGGACTGTCCGGTCAGGTATAGGCTCGATCCGAATTCGATATATATATATATATATATAGCCAATGACCTCTAGCTCAAGTGGCTAGTATGGAGGCATAAGATCCGAGTGAGTGATGGTTCGATTCCCAATAGGAGCGATCATGAAATTTCTTCTTCTTCCATATATATATATATATATATATATATATATATATATATATATATATTACAAGTGAATAGGCGCATGGGCCGACTCGGACCCGACCCGTTCTAGCCCATACCGGTTCTACCCGGGCTGGGTTTTAATATTTGGGTAAAGTCCCAGTCCGGGTCTTTGACCAAGCTTGACTTGAAATCCGATCAAAACTGGACCAGCCCGGGCCCAACCCACCCAACACCTCTAGGGGCCCGGGTAAGCGCTGAAGTGAGTACAAGAAAGGGAGGATCTCTGGCTTCTTCCTCTACTTCTACTTCTTGAGTTTCTTTTCTCGTCTGAATCATCATCTTCTTCTTCCACTTGTCCTTGAACTGAAGGGAATGGTTCTAGAGTTGAATGTTGGGCAAAGCCAATAAGGGTTGGACTAGGAGCTGTACTTCGTACTGTTCTGCAACTCCAGCGTCTACATTGTCTTCACCTTCCTATTCCTCATTGTCCTCTTTAGATGCATTGGTGTGAGCTGTTCCTGGCAATGTTCCTAGTTCTTCTTGCACTTATTCTCTCTCTTCTGCAATGTTGAATGTTGCTGAGGTGTGTAGAAATAAAAGCTTTGATGGCTTACAAGTAGATGTGTCGAAAGAATTTAAAATATTGGATTGCAGAGTTCTGCGAGTTTTCTGCAATTCTAGGGGAGCTAAGACGTTTCTGGACAACACATACATCATTAGCATCAGTTGCAGTAGTATAGTGAGATTTCGTTGCATGCTTTGTCCCCTCTAAAGACGGCCAAGAGAGGATGGGGAGATGTATAGAATATGGGAGACACCATGCTTGCAACTAGTGGTAGAAGTCAAATTAGCCTCTGGGTGAATGGCAGGCGGGGCCTCAATTTCTCACGCAAGAGTTTCTGGACAACACATACATCATTAGCATCAGTTGCAGTAGTATAGTGAGATTTCGTTGCATGCTTTGTCCCCTCTAAAGACGGCCAAGAGAGGATGGGGAGATGTATAGAATATGGGAGACACCATGCTTGCAACTAGTGGTAGAAGTCAAATTAGCCTCTGGGTGAATGGCAGGCGGGGCCTCAATTTCTCACGCAAGAGAGAGAGAGAGAGAACTGCACGCGGATGGGAGGGTGGGTTCTCCATAGTAGCTTGGGCGGGAGAAATTGAAGTAGAGGAGGGGGTAGGCTTAGGCTTTGTTGCAGCTAAGGAAGAGCCTATCTCTGCAGTAGATAGGACTACAACGGCGCTGGTTCCATCACATGTCGTCCCCTCTGATTGGGAGCTTACAACAAGCTTACAATCTGCAATGATCACATGGGGGTCGAACTGAACTGGCTCACTGTCAGGGCCTAGAGAGGGTGTTGACCGTAGCAAATCGTGTTGTGATGATGGAATTTGACTACCAAGAGACTGATTGGTATGGGGTGCAGGAGCAACGAGCTTATCATTCTCCATCTTGGACCTTAGGCTAGGATTGTTTCTGAAGCAATCCGAGAGACAATGGCCCCTGATTCTGCAGTGACTGAAGTACCTGACTATTGGACAAAAAAATGAACTTCTGCCATTCTCCTTTCTCTTCCTCATTTGGGTTTCCAGCAGAAGAGTCCCATATTTGGTTGGAATAGACTTTTAAAGATCTCTCTCTAACCCTTGCTGCACTAGGCCTTGAGAAATTCATTGTGGCTTCATCAGCTTTGAGAAAACACCCTATCAGACTGACTACGGCCTTGAGAAAGGAGGGAATGAGGATGAGGTATGGGTTTAGAAGTCTTACCCGAATAGCTGTCATAGAGGATTCAGTTTTAGCATTAAAAGAAGAGCACCATCTGGTAGCTTTGAAAGGGAAGCCATCCAAAGAAAGAGACTGCCTGGACAAGGTATTGATCATGTCTTGATGGCAAGCAAACTGGAGGAGATGCCTAGGAGTGAGAAGTCCCACTGAATATGGGAGCGAGAAACCCCACTTCAAGATCAGCTCTCTAGCTCGAGAAAGCTTGGGGCATCCAACACCGAACTTGAGGACGATTATATTCTTGAGTTGCTCCTCTGCTGCTTGTATTTAAATGTTGGACAAGGAGACTGCAGGGCAGCCATCACACGTGGAGAGAGCTCGAGGGCTGAGCTGAATGTTGCTAAGTGTGAGAGGAGATTGTGAGGGAGTTGTAGGAAGGATTTGTTGTTGAAGAAAAGAGGCATAGGTGGGAGGTGCTGCAGTTGCAGCAGCAGCATCAGTTGTAGTTGTAGGAGAGGAGAGAGGGACTGTCCACCACTTGGAGAAGAAGACTCTGATGGCAGTGGTGGTGGGTTAGTGAATTGTGCTAAGCTCTGGGGCAGCTCAGGTGATCGAGGAGGAGGTGGAGGAGGATTTGAAGGTTGAGAAGAAGGAGAAGAAACATAAATTAAGTACAATATTAATGAAACTGCGTGCAGTGTTGTGTTGTGTTGTGTATGTAACTGAATGTGATGTTGCAATGTTATGTATAACATGTTACAGCTTTTTCTCCGTAATTGAATACAACCTTTGTGTAGTAGATTGAATGGCTAAAAATTTTCATTGACGACTTCGGATGCCGTGTCTTCTTTATAATCAAACAAGCAGGGATGAGAATTTGGAAGATTTTGGATCGGTATTTGGAGGTAAGGTGCTAAGCGCACGTTCGAAAATTGTAAAGATGTAGGCATATGTTTCCTAAAAGTGTTAGATATTGCTGGCATCAAGGGAATGTGGAGCCATTCAAGTTGTTAGATGGAGATGATTTTGCCCGTGTTAAGAGAAAAGCGAAGCCACTCATGGTGTCAAATGGAGTTCATAAGATTCTTGGTGACAATCTATAAAGACAAAAAGAACTTGACATGCAACAAAACATGTTGAAAGGATAGAAGTTCAAGATTTCTCGAAAAGACTTGAAAATGGAACATACTTTGGATTAAGGAGTCTATGTGCATTTGGGCAAATGGATCACTTATCTCCAATTGCTTTAAGAGAGTTGTGAATTAAAGCAAGAGTAAAGAAAAACAATTGACTATAAACTATTCTAAAAGGCGACGTCTTGTGCCCGCCGATGTCCGTCTAGGTGTCTGCCTAGTCTGCTCTGATGTTCGACGACCGACTATGCATGTTTTGGAGGTTTGTGAATTTTTTTTTTGTAATTTTTAGTAGATTTTTGTTTTTTGTTTTTTTAAACCATCAATCTAGACGTGCTAGACGCTAAGTGGCTGGTGCCCGTCCGCCTAACACCTAACGTTTTTCACAACATTGACTATAAAAAGTGCAAGAAGAACCAACTTGATATCATGAGTGGCCAGAATTCCAATGCATTTGTTGAAAATAATTCTTTTACTTATGCGAGGTGATTAGACGTATCGATGTAGGTGCGAACCTACAAGTTTTTATTTCAAGTGAGTTAAAGACTTTGTTGAAGGAGGTTGAAAAGCATGCATATTTTGGAAAGCATAAAAAACATAAGCAAAATTGTAGATGCTCACTGATGACCTAAGCTTGGATGGATGGAAGTGGAGAACTTGAATTTGTGTCAATTGCATCGAGATTACAAAATTGTGTACTTTAATATAAGATTCTTTACATGCACATATGGGGTGTATAGAAATGAGAAGGATGTTCTTTACTCTGTAGCATCTTTATCCTTGACCGATTAATAGAATTACCTTCTCTCTCACACACACACACCACACACACACACACACACACACACATATATATATATATATATATATAGAGAGAGAGAGAGAGAGAGAGAGAGATCGTGTTCTCCACTCAAGCATCCTCATATATTCTCCGAAATAACAGTCGTTTGATTGCCTTTTTTGTCCGTTCAGAATAGATCCTTAAACTATTCAATTTCTCGCGAGATTTTAATCTAATATGAACGATCAAAAAAGATAATCTAATGAGTGCTAGTTTGGAGGATATACAAAGGTGTTTTAGAGAGGGAATCTTGAAAACTCCACCTCCTCTCCCTCTCTCTCTCTCTCTCTATATATATATATATATATATATATATATATAGAGAGAGAGAGAGAGAGAGAGAGTCCGACTTGAAGCTCGAGTCATTATTACATCAATCTCTCGGACTATGTTCGGAGCTATTTTCATCCTCTTTCCCTCCTTCGTTGCATGCATCACAAATCTCGGGCTTATGTCCGGAGCTATTTTCATCCTCTTATCCCTCCGCCGTCACATTACATGCTGCCTCTCGCAACTCTTGGCTCTTCTCCGTCGCACACACTGCTCTGCTCTCTAGTATCCCCAAATGTCTCCGAATAAATCTTTAGATTGTTTTTTAACCATGCATAATAGTTCAAAATCTCACAAAAAATCGAGTAGTTTAATGCAAGGTTCATAATATCGGAATCGGTATCAAACCCTTTCTATGAGTATAAATATCGGCAGTTTCAGATCGGAGTATCGGATTTTTTATTATCGAAAAGCAAATAATTATTAATAAAATTAAAGAAAATATTTTAGACATTTAGGCATAATTTTGAGTATTTTTTGTATTGTTTCCTAGTAGTTTTCGAAGTGAATGAAATAATAGTCACCCTTAATGATTGGTTTACCTACGATAGATAAATTTCTTTTTCATTTACATGCTTTTACAACCTTACTATACATTTACATCCTTATTACTCTTTTCCGTTCAATTTTCTTTGGAAAACTAACTGGAAAAGCGACCGTTAATGTCAGTATCGGTATCTGTTGGTATCAGATTGGGACATGCCAAAATGCATCGGTTGTTTTGGATCGGTATCGGCTGATACTCTAAACCATGGTTTAATAATCTAATATGTACCGTCAAAAAAAGAATGTTCTAATGACTGCTATTTTGGAAACATTCAGAGATTTTTAAGAGGGGGAATCCAGACCCCCCCCCCCTCTCTCTCTCTCTCTCTCTATATATATATATATATATATATATATATATATATATATATATATATAAAAGGTGTGTTGTATACAGAAGATGGGCGCAAGAATGTTACTGGTAAAGTTTAGTGCACCAATGAATATGTTTTGAAATGTTTTCTTGTATACTGAATGGGAAGAGTTGCATACCTTTGAATTGATTGTGAGAGACAAACCACTAATGTCATGCTTGAAGGCATTGGAATACGTCAAAACTCAAGAAAATGATTGAGCTAGTAGGCTTTATGAACGTGCATGATTTTATTAAATACATATTGCCATCCACCAAGGTGGTCCCTTGGCCACCTTACTCAGTCCAGTGAGTCCACTACTGTTGTATACTTGTATTAATATGAGAGTGTACCGATGAGATTGGAATGAGTGTGTAGCTGAAATGAGAATGCTAGATGGATGATTGGCAATATGTTGGAACACATGATAAGAAATTAGTGTATTTGTGGAAAGTTGGACTTGGTGCCAATCTAGGATAAGATGAGAGGAAATCGTCTCTTGTAGTTTGGAGCCTTTGGACATGTGCAACTTAGACCATGCTCCTGTTAGGAACAATAAGATGTTAGTTAAATGTTCTTCTAGAACTAGGGATTAGGCCTAAATGAACTTAGCTTCAGTTTGCCAAAAATGATATGGTTTGGTTAATGGTCTAGAGGACATAGCCTTTAACAGAGTTGCATGAAAGAAAATGATTCAAATAGCCAACTCCAAAAGTTTGGGATGAAGGCTGTGCTTCTATTTGAGTACCTGTGAACTTTAGATAAAAATGGTCGCATAGTGGATATACTGAAGGATTAACTACAAACTACTAGCTACAGGATAAATCCAATTATAGTACTTTATAGTTAAATAAGGAACAATAAATGATCCTTTGTGGCTGATGAATGCTCACAGTATCCTTGCATTGCTTGTTCAGGGTATTTATTCTATCTTCAGTAACAATGATCAGTGTCATCGACTTTGTTTTGAGTTTGGAGCCGCCTAATGGGTTGGCGGGTGCCTTCTGATTTTCAATTTGGCAGAAACCTTCCTTTCCCAAATCTAGTGTACCCATCCCGGCTACTTACACTGCCCTTATAAGTTTTTGGCTACTATGTTTGATGGGCTAGGTCTCCTGCCCTACCGACCTTTCCTATAGACGGCAGCCCATTAGATGAGGAATTTCCTATTTGCCTGCTCATCTACAATGAAGTGTTGGTGGTGGTCTGTGTATGGGTTGGGGGCTTATATTAGGGGCGGCAATTGGATCGTGTCATATTTAGGTCGATCTAGTTAAGTTGGATCCCAATCTGACCTGTTTTAAGAGGGTCGATACGACTAGTGTAACCCTTTTAATTAAATGGCTTGAATGGATCGGGCCGAGACAAATATAAGCAGAATAAGTTTATTTTATCTGGCGCACACTGCTGCAAATATAGTTACACTAGTCCATATTCTATATTTGGCTAGGTCCGTTGCTGGTCTGACAAGTATAGATAAACAATAAACAGTAAAATATGATGTACTAATATATTTCCACATTCAATATAAAAGTTAGATAAAAAAATATACAAGTATAATGCATTACAAAGACATCAGATTTCCATTTTCAACTTACACAATTACATTAATTTCTTACTCTTGAGTCTTCGGAGACTCATTCTACTGAAACAAATAGGCCAAGTTTCCATGTCCACATAAAATGACATCAATGTTTCAATTGCAAACAAAACATCAAAAAAATATGTACAGAGATCATTTACATTTTCTGACCGGAGGTTTCAAAATAGAACATAAAAGGTTGGAGAACCTTGTGTATGATAACAACATAGAAGAGTAGTCAAGGTTGTGAGAAGCGCTAGGCGCTAGTCAGTCGGGCACATGTCGCCTAGTCCGCCTAGATGGCCGCCTAGATCTAGGCGGTTCAAAAAAATTAAAGATATCAAATTTTTTTTTACTGAAAATTGCATAACAGTTCATAAAATCCCAAAACATGTATACTCGGGCGTCAGAAGGGACTATGTAGGTGCCTAGGTGGGCATCGGACGGACACCAAGCCACCTAGGTCGCCTTTTAGAACATAGAGAGTAGTACAGAGCAAAGCCACTAGCCTAATTAACCCTCAAATTGATTACCATATTCTGCCAATCTGAAAAGATAAATTGAATCGGAAGATTGGAGGGAGACGAGAGATGTGGTTTAGACGACATGTGATGTGGATGGAGGGATACCGAAGATCGGGAAATGTGGGTGGAGGAAGACTAAAGATGAGCCTGACGACTATGATTGGTGATGGAGGGCGACTATAGAGAGAAATTGGAATTTGGGTTGGATTTTCAATAGTCAAGACTCAAGAGGCACCTCGAAGAGTGAAAAATAAGGCTGGATTCTGGACGGGTTAACGGGTTTTGAACTTGGGCTGTTCTGTTAAGAATAAACTCACTCTGTTCAGTAAAGGGGTCAATCCGGGTCCAAGATGTAAGCACCCTTGACCCAGACACATCCCACTTATTAAATGGGTTATTCGAGTAGATCCTTTTATGACCAAAACCATTTAGCCATGATCAAAACCTGCCTAAGAAGACGGGTTGGCTGGTCGGACCCTAATTTTAGCTTGTATCCAAAACAACTTTTAGGCACCATCAATATGAAAGGAAACGGGTTGGCGATGGGTTACAGGATTGAATCATTGACGCTCTAGGATATGAATCTTTGATGCACTGTTCATTGTTTTGTGTATGCCAGTCTTTATGATCATTCTTGTCCATGCCTTTATGTTACTGCTTTTCCTTTTATAACAATTTCTGTCTTCTATTTTGAGTAATCAAGTATCAACCCTTCTTTCACTTGCTTTGGATTATCATTCTTGTCCATGCCCGTCTGTAACTTCTTTTTCTTTTATACCAATTATTTTCTCTTTTATTTTGAGTTATCAACCCTTCTTTCAGTTGCTGTGAGTTAGCAATTTGGTTTTCTTACATGCCTCAGGATATCGTTATTCTGTCATTATCTATATTAATCTGATATCTCTCATCAGTATCATCTCTCTCATCAGTATCATAATCATCTTCATTTTCGTACCACTTTTTTTGTGTGTATTTTGTGCGCTTTTCAGGATTATGAAACCAAACTTCAACGCCATCTATCCATTGTTTCTACTGCCTTCCTGTTGAAGGATTTATCTTCCACTGCATATTGAAGTGTCTCATCTTACTGTAAAAGATTTATTGTATTCTTCTAAGATTGTCTGTATTGTATATAGACAAGGCGACCCCTAAGTTTCTAATTGGAATAGATTACCCTTTTCCATCCATGTTATGATGTGTTAATCTTTGTACTCGTGTTTTGAAATTCTTTTCCCTCTTCGGATTTGAAATTTACACTCTTTTGAGTCACTCTTGTTTATCATGCCTGCAAATTTCTGGATCTTTTCCATTGACCAGCTTAATGTTACCTACTACCCAGCAACACAACACACAGACACACACACACCCCCTCCTTGCTCGCTCATACACAAATGAAAGATATCCTCAAATCAAACACATCAAAAATTGAAAAATAAATGGTTTCTACTTCTTCCTTCTATTTATGCTAGTTCTCAAAGGAGTTTTAACTTGCTCACCTAGAATAGTTTTTAGCAGCTGTTGTATCTAAATATAGCTTTTCCTGCACGTATTGCAGCTCCTTATGCAACATCTTTATCATATGAAAATAATGCCTTAGACTTTGATCATGAGGGTACATTTCTGAAGAAGAATTTGGTTAGAGTTCCCAGCTTGTTGCAGAGAAATGAATAATTGTAGGAGATGAAAATCAACGGAAAACTCCTATTGAGGTATCATGTAGAGTTAAACTTGTGAGTCTATAACTATTATAGATTGTCAATATTGGCGGTGTTTGTGTTAATGTTGTTATTCTATTCTTGTTGGTCATGGAAATAACCTCCATGAATACAGGTAAGATCACGCTAAAATTTAATTGGAATAACTAATGTTGTTAGGACCAGGTATAGGCTTTTCTTCTTGGATTTGACCATGGAAGATTTGAACTATAAGGGAAAATTGAATTCAGCCGGAAACATGATATCAGACATTTACCTAGTCTTGTTTTGCAAGTTCAAACTCCAAACCATAAATCTGTCAGAAATTTACTCAAAATAGAATTTGAAAGACAGAGAAATACATGATTTCACAATTGACATGATTCCATAGTTTGAAGTATCTACTGATCCGATACGGCCGATACCGATATAGTTTGGCATGTCCCGATCCGATACCGACCAATACCTGATACTGACCGATACCGACATTAGAGGTCTCTTTTCCGGTCAATTCGGCAAAGAAAATTGAATTAAAAAGACCAATTAGTAAGGGTGTAAAAGCATAGTAAGGTTGTAAAAACTAAAAACATATGAAAGGGGAAAACTTATCTATCGCATATAAATCAATCGACAAGGGTGACTGCTATTTCATTCAATATCAAAAATACTAAGAAACAACACTGGAAATACTTTAAATTATGCATAAATATATAAAATATATTCTATAAAATGTTAATAATTTACTAATAGTTGTTTGCTTTCCGATACCAAAAAAATTCGACACTCCGATCCGAAACCGCCGATACTACTGATACCGCCGATCCCGATACTCATAGGAATGGTCCAATACCGATTCCGATACCGATACTTTGAACCTTGATGATTCCTAGTGGAAGCCATTAATGATTCTTGCGACATGGTAGTTGGTTGCTCCCAACAAGATTAGGGTAATGATTGGCACAAACATGAGAGATTCCACTTTCCGGCGTCGTCTCTGAACCCTTTTTTGTAGAATTTTAGATATTGTATCCCACCACCATAGAGAGGCTAAAAGGAAGAGAAACATGGAGGAGGCGAAAGATAAGAGAGACAAAATTAGTAGACTAGTTGATATCCATGGTTGACGTTGGCCCACTGTTACCAGAATTCGTTATGTAGACAGTGATTGAGCTCCGGAAACGCCGTTCTGGAACGCAGAACAACATCAAGGTGAAAATGGAAATCTACATGTTCCAAACTTCTCCATTTTCCATGTCCGTGGCAGTTGAAGATCTCAGCTTGTCTTGGATGCTGGAAAAGGCTTCCTAGTCTGAAGAGGCATCAGTGAGTGTGAATTGTTTCGACGTTGAGGACCTTTCTTCCCAAGAGTGGCTACTCCCACAGGTGGTCTCAACCACTTGCTAGCCCATCTTTTCATCTTCCTTGAAATCGCTGAAGTTTCCGGTTAGACATATTGCATTCCAAATAAGCATATTCCTAAGAAGCCTTCACCCAACATACCGCATACCGGTCGCCAACTGTACTGTGTTCCCGTCTCATTCCACATTCCAGGTGCGTTGGCCCTGCAGCCCTTGGCGACCTATCTGCAGCTTCTTCCAATCCCCTGCATTTTCTCCTTCCCATTCTTGAGTCTTGATTCTAGATCCAGATGAGCTCTAAGGTTTTTTTGATACGAACAAATGCGTTCTATTTATCAATCTTGAGTTGAGTAGCTAGGATTACTCCGCCAACGAAACAAAGTAAAGTTATCCTTGGCACAAGAAAAAAGTGGAAGTGGGAAATGGATTTGGAGTTTTTTGAGAAAAAGACAGGTTTAGGTTAGTATTAAATCTTTATACGGAGCTACTTTTTGTTTTTTAGTATATACAGTAAACATTAATGACGATGCATCTATGCCTTTAGTTATTGTTCTACTGACCTAAAAAAAAAATATAGTTTTGGAGTTTTATATGTAACCTATGTTGCACGAATACGGACACGGATACGGACAAGGACACGATACACGTATAGGAAACAGACATTTCTCAAATATTGATAGTGTAATGATGTAATCACCTATGTTGTGTGAATATGGGAATGCATACAGGTACGGACACAATTCGGATACGGGCACTAGTTTCCTTATGTAAAGGTAACTAGTAATGGTCTCAAACTTTTTTTTGCATATTGTTATTGGTTCAATTTACTAGAAATTGACGTTGTGAAGTAGGTACTTGTACTAATTTCTAAATGGTTATATCTAGAAACAAAATACGTCAATATCAGGTGGACTGGATTAATTAGATGTGGAACCCGACCGAACTAACCTCCTAGTTAGTTTTTCTAAACGCATTGAACTTTGGTTGGTACCAATTGACTATCAAGCTTCAATTATCATATGGGTCAAGCAATTTTTTGCTGATTGGTAGACTAATTCAACTCTGATTTGTCATATAGAAAATACCATTGTCCTTGCTACAAGTTATTCACATTTTGGCAAATGCATAGTTCTCTTCAACAGTTCCATTGGACAACTTTTTGTCCATAATTCATTTCTTTGCAATTTTTTTATGGAACTCTGGTAAAACATACCTTTTGCAGAGCACACTTATTCGGAACCAAAAAAATGGATGCGGGGAAAAGGACGCGTAACTATCCAGTTTGGCTGCTGTTACAATTATGCTGTGGTAGTTATTCAGCACTCTAGCTAGCCCTTGCACTTACGAGTTTGGTGGAAAATTAACATTTATTGCCATGCCAGGATAAAGATGGGAATCCACCAGGTATCCTCCGGAATGTTGCTTCTGATCCAATTCCAAGTCTTTTCAAGGTTATTATAAGGAGATTGGTTCGTTGGCATGTACTGCCACCATCTCGTGTACCGGATAGTTGTATTGTCAATATATATGAACCAGGAGATTGCATACCCTCTCATATAGACAGTCACGACTTTGTTCGACCATTTTGTACTGTGTCATTCCTCAGCGAATGCAACATACTCTTTGGATCAAACCTGAAGAGTACAGGACCTGGTGAATTCAGTGGTTCAACTGCTATCCCCTTGCCTGTGGGGTAAGCATTTTTCTAAGAACAATTTATTATCATACTTCTTGATTTATTAACTGCTTTACAGTTTTATGAAAAGAGTTTATGCCGCCAATGCAGTAGTCATTCTAATTTAGATACCACTGATAGACTAGCTATGCCAAAGAATTTTTCTTCAGCCTTCTGGTTCAGTTACCATTTGCAGATATTTTGTGAGACAGGACCATATTTTTGAATGAACTGCTATTATGACCTTTTTGTCTATAAGTATTGAAGTTTTGTCACACGAAAGTCACAGTACTGTGTATTTTGTTTTATCAGCGGAACCATTACTTATCTGTATATTATCTTTTATTCTGCTTTTTTTATCATCTTCTGACATTGTAAGGCTACTCACTTTAGTATAGTCTTGTGATTAGTAGATAGTTGGACCGTATTTGCTTCTGGTACCTGAATTAATGCCCAAACATTACTTTGTTTAGGTCCGTACTCGTCTTGAATGGAAATGGAGCTGATGTTGCCAAGCATTGTGTGCCTGCAGTCCCTACTAAGAGGTACTTAATCACCACATATAGGCAGTTCCTTTCACTCCAATCCCTGCTCCGACCATTAACCACTATTGCTGCTTCTTTTTTCTCTCACAGGATATCCATCACCTTTAGGAAAATGGACCAATCCAAGCAGCCTTTTGGGTTCAAACCTGAGCCAGATCTTCAGAACATTCAACCGCTCCAATACGATTCAGTTGCAAGAGAAACCCAGCAACGGAACAATGGCAAACAAGCGGATGTAGGTAATAAAAGCTTCAAGAAGGGAAAGAAACCGAGACGAAGGTCTGCTGCAGATACCCAGCATCATCCATTTGAGCCTCAGACTCCTATAATTATGAGACCACGCCAAGTTATAGATGCCCGATCTGCTATGAGTAGTAATAGCACGACTGGAAGATCAAGGAATTCAACTGGTAGATCATTCGAGTCAAAGCCTAGAGCAGACTCGCAAGATGTTAGGTTGCTTCGAGATGATGGTCTCAGACCACCATAACAGGACTGGGCAAGTGAGGAGGATGGTCACTTGGTGATTGGAACAGAACCCAGTCGGAGGGCAGTGTGGTTTGAACAGAAGCGGATGATCATTAGTCGTAACCTGGAGCGAGAGGAGGAGCCTATGTCAGCGGGGCACAAGACATCTTCCCGTGACCAACATTTACTGTCATAGATAGTTTTCTTTGTAAAGGCTTGGAGAAGTTCAGGATCATTTTAACGTTTGTAGCCCTATGCTTATTGTACTCTTTGTTACCAAAAAACTTCAAACAAGATTTAGTACATGTAAGAAAGCCATTGGTATGTAGAGAGATATAGGAAAGTATACAGGGGAATCGGCATTGCCTACGCTTGGCGATATCACGGGCGGTTCAACATGAACGTTTAGAGACTACAGAAAGCATGTCATTATAAGGTGAACTTATAATGAACGCTTGTCACTTCTACAGTGAGGTGGTTCTTGGCTGTGTTGATCTCTTCAGAGTTAATGGGCTCATTTTCTTCTTTACAGATTTTTGCTGAAAGTCATTTTATTTTGCTTCAGGTACAAAGTCTCTGACAGATGATGGATATCCTTGTTCAAAGAGAAACTGCTTATGGAGATGGTCATTTTTTGTGTTGGAATTATTCTTGTGTTATAAATAGTCGTATAATGTTGTGAGAATGCCAAATAACACCTTTCGGAAAACTGAGAATTAAGAAATATGCATGCATCTGGCTTGATTATTATTCTGGGCTGTGTAATGTAGGAGTCCATGAGAATGTCCAAAATAAAGAAGAACTAACGAAACTAATGTGTCAATTTATGTCCGGAGGGAGTTGGAACGCAGCCACCTATCATGTTCCGAGTCAAAAATGGTGTTCATTTTCATGGGCATATTGGAACAAAGTTGCAATTCTCATGCAATAATGCTTTGGTCGGCGTCCAACAAGTCTGTGCCTACAAGTTGTATTGTTGATAAATGGACAATGCCTTTTGGCCCGCACGGTGTGACCGCCCATTGTCCCGCATGTTCGCCCTCGACTCACCTTTCGAAAATTATGGGCGACCTGGCTAGTGGGAGGCTGCCAAGTGGTGTGTGGGCCAATGGACGGTCATCCCATGTGCGGTCCAAATAGTATTGTCTTTGATAAATTTCAACAAGATTTGTATTTTTTTTTAAAGAGCAAATCCATTAACCATTCAAGGAAGCATCGTCATTTACATGGCTAAAGGGGATCAGAGAATCCTCTTAAAGAAATTGGAAAATACACAACGGTGGTTGGAAAAAGAAGAAATTAAGCTTGCATGAATTAGCATACTGGGCAAGGTTATGAGCAACCTTGTTTGCCATCCGTCTAGTGAATAGGATATCAATATGCTTTGACATAGAGAGCTTTGTTCTGAGGTTGAAACATATCTAGTAGTCTCCATGGGATGAGACACTTCTCTCCTTCAAGAATCCGAACAACAGTCAGGGAATCCACTTCCACAACAAAGTCCTGGGCATTAATATTTTTAGCAAGCATCAACTCCTGGTGAAAAGCATGGATTTTCGTTTGTAGACTCTCTTCAAGACATAACAGTTTAGGTGAGCACCATGTGAGCCCAGCAATGAAAAGTCCCATCTCATCCCTAGCGACAGCCAGATGTGTCGAGGATACGGCTCCATCCACATTAATTTTGATAAACCCACTTGGTGGAGGTGTCCAATTATGGTTCTCGGATACAACAATCCTCATATTTTGCAAGAAATCTAGCTTGCTGTAACACTCAGAGAAATAAGAATGATGGATATTCATCGCTTGCTTGATGATTGCATTAATATTTGGTGCCTCCTTACGAAAGATGCATGCACATCTGGCCTTCCAAATAGACCAAAGAATGGTATCCCCAAGGTTGATAACCTCATTTGTAACATTGTCCAGTAGCCAAGATTCAATCAAGGAGAAAATGTTATCAATGAGGTCAGAGTGAATCCCCAACGGGCAGCAAAACCAGACTTGACGGGAGATATGACAGTGTAACAACAAGTGGTTTGCATCCTCATCCTGTTGCAAGCACATAGGGCAAATGGGGTCTGAGTTGGGTACTCTCTTGGTGATCTCCGTTCGAAAGGGAAGAGCACCATCACTACCAGAAAAAGTCAAATTAGCGATGTTTAAAAACGTCGCTAAATGACCAAAAAACGTCGCTAATTACGTTTAGCGACGTAATTAGCGACGTTTTAAAGAAGTCGGGAAAAAATAAGTCGCTAAAAGAAAAAACGTCGCTAAGCGTCGCTATGCCGACGTTTTTTAACGACTTTGATGTGTTGTTAAATTTAGCGACGTTTAGCGACTCAGCGTCACTAATTAGCGACGTTTATTAACGTCGCTAAACGTCGCTAATTAGCGACTTATATAGCGACGTTACAGCGACGTCTTTAATGACCTGGCAATACTGCAATGTCAGCAATTTGCGACGTACATCGAAGATTTTAGCGACGTCTTTAGCGACGTGTAACAACATCGCTAATTGGCGACGTAGTTAGCGACGTTAATAATATTAACGTCGCTAAACGTCGCTAAAAACGTCGCTAAAAACGTCGCTAATTTTACAGAGAAAAAAAAATACTGAATTGAATTTTTAGGTTTGCCAACCCCCTTGGGTTGAACACTCAACACCGGTAAAATAACATATTTAATATGAATAATATAATAAAATTTGAAGAAAAGAAAGCATCCAACAAATCTCATCGTAAAGAATATGACAAATATATATCCATACAATCGCATCCTAAATAATAATAAAAATACAAATATCCAGCAACTAGCTATACTACTGCGGATTTGCAGGAGGCTGACCACCGGCGCGCCTGAAGGATAAGAACAGTTCATACTCGTCCCGTGGAATCGACACCGATGTCGATGGAGAAGGCAGTGACATCGGTGGAGTCTGTGTCGATTAAGTTCCATAAAGTTGGGAGCAACCACTAACACCAAAAAAAATAAAAAAATTGTCTTGGAAGTTAATTTTATTTTATTTTATTATCTTCTCATTACCTTTGCATTAGAGAACACTTTTCTATCTCATTGTCTTGTGTAAATATAATCTTGCCACATAGGAAAGATATTGTCTTGTGCCTAATGCCACGTAGGAATCACAGTACAAAACAAGACAATAGGGTTGAAGATGCTCTAATAATCCGCCATTTTATAAAAATTGTATTCCTATTTTTTCCTTGAGTGAATTGATAAGAGCGCAAATTTAAATTGAACGCTTCTACGTAAACCGCATCGGAAAACCGACGCATGAACCGACACCACGTGTCGATTTTCTATTGGTCGATTTATTTTTTTCGAGACGAGTGTTTTTTGTTTTTGTTTTAGCCAATCACCGGCTGACACGTGACATTTCGGTTTTTCTTTTCGGGCTGTCTGGACTTTTCCATTTAAACTTGAACAGAACATAGTGCAAATGTTCTTTTTGGACAGACATCATCTCAAAGATTAGGTAACTTAGTGGTAACGAAATTCTTGTAAAAAAAGAAGAAAATCAGTAAAATGCAAAGGGTCTCTGTTCACTATTCCCCCCCACCCTTTTTCCATAGACATTTATCTAGAAATACAACATTTTTTTAAGGAAATAATACAACTACGAACACTACAGATAAATAAATACTTCTACTGAGTCTTTAATTAGCTTAAAAGAATAAGTTTCATTAAACACTTTGTAATTGCATTCTCAAACGCAATTGGGTGAAAAGCTATGATGCTTGTTTATCAAAATAAGCAACAAATAACAACAATAGTATGAAAAAGACACGCTCTGCAAAATGGACACCTGGCTTCTTAAACCTTAATTTCAATTGATAAAAGTCAAACTAAAGTATGTTTCTCTCAAGGTACAACAACCTGGAGAAATCAGTCTCCTCAAATGAACTAAAACTCAAATCAGACCCATGAAAGAAGAATGGGGCCTTAATCCTGATCAAAACCCTAACCCTAACCCTAGGTCAAAAAACCTAACCCTAGGTCCTGATCAGTGTCTGTGTCAGTGTGTGTGTGTGTGTCTGTGTCTGTGTCAGTCTCTGTGTGTGTGTGTGTGTGTCGTGTCTGTGTCAGTGTCACATGTGTGTCCTGTGTGTGTGTGTGTGAGAGAGAGAGAGAGAGAGAGAGAGGGTTTACCTAGAGCTCGAGGAGGAGGAGGGGGATGCCGGAGTAGCCACTATGGAGAGACGGTCGCCAGAGCGGGGGGGGGGGGGGGAATTTTTTTTGAAATCGAAAAAATTTCGACAGATGGGGAAAAATGAAACCGAACCCTAATTAACCAAATTTTAGCGATGTTTAGCGACGTCAAATAAAAACGTCGCTAAATTAAATTTTAGCGACACGTTGCTAATTATTGTTAATATAAACGTCGCTACATACGTCGTTAAACGTCGCTAAATTAGACATATTTGCGACGTTTAGCGACCTTAATTGAACTTATAGCGACTTATCTTTTAAAATCTTAATAAAAGTCGCTAAACGTCGCTAAAAGTCGCCATTTAGCGACGTCTAGCGACGTTTATACATGGAATCGCTAATTTATATATTATTAGCGACGTTTCCTTTGACGTCGCTAAAATACGTCGCTAATTCCGCTTTTTCTAGTAGTGCATTCAGGAGTCACCAGATGAAATATTGAACCCTGGGCGATATATTGTTAATCTTCCAGAGTATTTTCCAAATTGGACGTTTAGCAGCAACAGAGGAAGAACTAGGCACTCGTCTCCTGATTGTTTCATAGAGAGATTTTGAGGAGAAAACACCATTCCTTGTACACGTCCAAATGAGCTTATGCGGTCCATATCCATCACTGAGATCAATATCAATTCTTGCTTTAGCCTCTTCAGCAGGGAATAAGGATTTAATCAGCCTCGTGTTCCAACGCCTTTGCTCAAGAAACATAAGATCTCGAACAAACTTTGGGCCATTAATAGGGCAAGGTCCATCTTTAGCTCTGCATTCTGGTAGCGAAGGAACCCAGGACTCATCTTTAATATTGATCCAACCTCCCCGGACCTTTCAGCAGCAGTTTGGGCGTAGAATACTTTGGACGCTAAGCATACTACACCAAGTTGGAGATGCCTTCTTTGATATCTGCACATTCCATAAATATTTGTTATGCATGTAAATATCTCGGAGAATGCGAGCTCAAAGTTGGTGAGGATCCAATAGGAATCTCCAAAACAAGCTTCCCAACTAAAGCCTCATTGATCCATTTTAGTTTACGAAAACCCAAACCTCCTTCCAGCTTGGGGGACGTGATGTTATCCCACGCTAGGTAGTGAATTTTTCTTTCTTCATTCAATTCTCCCCCCCCCCACCAAAACCTTCTTTGAATCTGCTCTATTTTGTTTGTAATCGTCCTCGGCAAGTTGTAGGCTGACATGAAGTAGATAGGGATAGAACCAAGGGTAGACGTGATGAGGATAGATCGTCATACGTGTGACAATAGCTTGGATTTCCAATCTTGGAGTCTATTGTTGCACTTGTCAATGAGGGTGGAATAAGTCGAGATCAAGTTTTGGATTTCAGAAGAGGGTGCCTCAGGTACTTCTCTTCATTATCCATAAGTGATAGCCACAGATTGTTGGCAAGCTTGTTCCTATCTGTACTAGGAATTAATCGGCTAAAGTAGATACTAGACTTCCCATAGTAAATTTGTTGTCCTGACCACGAGAAAAATTTTGTAAGGATCTCTCGGGTATCTTGAAGAGAAGAAGTGGAAGCTCTGCCAAAGATGAGGAGATCATCCGCAAAGAGCAGATGCGTAATAGACAGTGTGAACCTGTTAATAAGCACTGTCACGCCCCAGTCCCAAAAATACGTAGGACTAGGACACGTAAGCATGCCAGCCGCATGGATATGGCAACTCCAATATATGGAAACCATAATCCATACGTACGCTGTAATATGAATATCAAATCCACAAGTGGTATAAAATGTAATACAAGTCACAGGGTAAAATCTAAATCTCATCCACCAAAATCATATAGAAATAAATAACCAGTATCTATGAAACTAGATCTCAATAAGAAGTATCTAAGGATGATAGTTGGATGGAAACAAATCCACTACCAACTCGAATATAAGAGCAAATACAATATGAGTACAACACAACAAATACAATATAGGAATATCAGCTAACGACCATGGGCTCGAAGAGAAGACATCCTCGCAACACAAGTAATCATCCAAATCTGCGTTCCTGCAATTACTCAAGAACAGATACACCTGGCAGAGGACCAGGTCCTCAGAGGGACGTAACAAGATACAGAAAATACGAGCCAATTTGAATACAGTAAACATGCATATTATTTAAAAATAAATAAGTACGCTGTACAAGACAATCTATATGAATGCAAATGAGGACAACTTTTCGACTTATGGTCAAGGGTAGGCTACTCGATCTAATCCTCACAACCTCACGCTCGTCAGTGGACATCATCAGCCGACATACCTCTGGGGTAGCGACCCTCGGACTCCATCAATCGATATACCTCTCGGGTAGCGACCATCGGACACGACCCACCATAGTGCGTGCTAGTGACTATGGTATTACCAGAGTGGTTAAAAGCCCATACGCCTAATGATTGTCCTTTCATGATACTAGGTGCCATGTGTGTGTCAACATATCTAATATATAATATGACTGAAAGAAACTACACATGCAATAAATAAACAGAAATGAAATAAATATAAAGAAATATACTAAGCATGCAAAATACTGTAAGCAATTTGGCAAGGTATCTTGCCTGGGGTCCTGCTGCTGGTATGAATCAGAGTCCAAGTCACAGTCCAAATAGCCTATGTATTACAAATTTATCACGTCAAAAGATAATTTATTTTAATTTATTTAATTCTAGAATAATTACTCTAAAATCCTATTTTAATCTTATTATTTTAATTTTTATGTTAATTCCTAAATTTTGTCCAAAGAAACTGAATTTTATCAACTCGAGACTCATGGCACGCAAATCGAGGCGATCTGTTGACCGAAAAGTCAACCGACACAAACTCAACTTTCATGCATGATTTTTTGTAGATTTCAGGGTCAAAAATATGTTGGAATTTACGGCTCGTCCGAATTCAAATTCGTTTGAGAATTATGGCACATACAAATTTTGTATTGTGCACCGATGGTTAAATTCTAACCTAAAAGTTCTACAGAATTAAAAGTATATAAATACTTTGAATTAAATTCTGGGAAAAACATATGTCAATGATCTCGATATTAGCTTTCCAAAACTTTAAACGGTTCATGATTCTGATTCCTGGTTCTCCCGGAATCGCGAAAATATTAAAACACGTCTATTTTCGGATATGTTGTGCTCTACGAATTTTCTAGAATTTAATACTCATAATTTCGTAAAATAAATTATATAATCAGAAATCTAACCTCAATATCTTTCTAACACAAGAAACTAGGCCTCGTTTGGAGTCCGGAGCTATGCGCAATGGCTTGTGGAAGATGAAGGAACCCTAGATGGCAATTCTCCAAAATCTCTCTCTCTCTAAGATAATGGGATAATTAGGGTTATAATAATATATATATATATAGGGATGAGCGGCTGAATAAAAGTTGATAGGAGGGTGACACATGTCATGATTTGATTGGATGGTTTTGGTTATATTATTTGTTTTGATTTGCCTTTATCAAAATATTATTTAAGTCATTTTAAATCTAAATAACTCCAAATAAATATTAAAAATAATCATAAAAATCTGGAAAAATTACATAAAATATATTTTGAACCTATAAACCCTAAAAAAATATTTGGGACAATTTTATATTCATAAGTTTACTACTATAATTAGGAGAAGCTCTAAACATTAGTTTTATCCATTTAACTAAAAATAAATGCTAACATTATTCCAAAAATTCTGAAATAATTCCAGAAAATATATAATAATATTATAATACCTAGAAAATAACGTGGGTCCATTCTATATTCCTGGACTTGCACAATAAATTCTACAAGTCCTAAAAATTAGTTATTAGTCTAAATAACTCCCAATAAATACTAAAAGTATTCAGAAAATTTCCAGAAAATTCTAGAAAATATATTTGACTATTTAGAAACTAAAATAAAATTTTGGAATATTTTTAATTAAGTTTGAACATAAAATAAATTCTTCAAAGTCCTAGAAAATTAGTGTTACTAGTTTTTAATTAACTAAAAATTATGGAAAAATCTCAATAATCTAAAATAGCCTAAAAATAATTCTAAATAAATATTTATATAAGTAAATATACTAAAAAAATTTATTTTCTAATTAACTAAGAGAATACTCTAAATAAATTCAACATCTACAATAAATATAATAATATAAAATATACACAAAATATCTATTTTGGGTGAGGGAGTTTACACGCACTCCATGGAATAAGTCTTGTCGTTCATAGCAGTAGGAGACGCGAGAGAGTACTTCCATACATAGAATGAAGATGTAAGGAGACAGAGGGCAACCTTGTCTCACCGCTCTGCCCGGCTTAAACCAGCCTTCAGGAATCCCATTAATAAGAATAGAGAAGGATGATGAGGTTATACACTTCATGATAAGGTCATTTGAGTGCCCGGTTATGCCCATTCCGTGGAGTGTGTTCTTGATGAAAATTCATGATAGTCTATCATAAGCCTTCGACATGTCGATTTTTAAAGCATAGTCACCTAACTTCTTAAAGGACAACCTCATGGAGTGTAGAATTTTCTGCGCTACAATCACATTATCCGTGATTGGGCAGGGGATATGAGCTTGTCCATCAACGGCTGAAGACGCGTGGTAATGATCTTTGTGATTGTTTTGTAGAACACATTGCACAAAGAGATCAGTCTGAAGTCGATTGGAGTTTCAGGATTTCCTTCTTTGGGACAAGAACTAGATTCGTGTGATTAGTACCTAGAGGAAAATCCACCGTTTGATTTTTTTTTTGAATAACAGTAGTGAAATCATTAACCACGATACTCCAGCCATGTTGGAAGAAGATTGCTGGCAACCCGTCAGGACCGGGTGCCTTCGGAGGCCCCATAGGGCGCATTGTCTTCTCAATTTCAGAGACAGTAGGAATGCATCCAAGAGATTGATTTTCCTCAGTAGAGATTGGGGTGGACGAGACGATGAAGGTAGGGTCGATAGGCTCAGTATACTCCTCCTTGAAGATCCGTTTAAAGTGGTTAATAATAGTTGATGCAATAATACCTTGATCAGAAGTCCATGAGCCATATTCCATTCGAAGTGAACTGATATCATTCCTTCTCTTACGGTTGGTAGCCAACACAAGAAAATATTTTGTACACTTATCTCCTTCATTCACCCAACGACACCTGAAGCGCTGTTTCCAGTAAGTCTCTTCGAAAGATAATATATGGTTAAGTTCCGAGGTCAGATGCTGCTCTTCCTGCAGGGAATGGGATGTAGGTGCTCCAGCCTAGATACAGAGAAGACGCTTTTGAATAATCTCGATCCTCTGTCTGATATTGCCAAA
Source organism: Iris macrosiphon (assembly GCA_036927795.1). NCBI lineage: Eukaryota > Viridiplantae > Streptophyta > Magnoliopsida > Asparagales > Iridaceae > Iris > Iris macrosiphon. The sequence continues at coordinate 301,152,007 of JAYESA010000004.1, forward strand.
CGTATTCTTTCCCCATCTATGAAGCTTTGATAATGTTGCCTTGAGTTTAGAATGGATATTAGTATTAGACGATGCCGATCTTTGCCAAAAGTTGGATAGCTCACTCTGATATGAAGGATTTAGCAGCCAGAATGATTCAAAACGACGAGGCTTTCTGTGATGTTTTAGTCTTTGATCACTATTCAGAAGAATGGGAGCATGGTCACTATTCACACGAGGCAAGATAGAGACCGTAGCATGCGGAAAAAGACACTACACCAAAAGGAAATTTTTCCAACAAATTTTTTGTTTCAATTACTAACGATTTTGTACCGTTGCTAATTATTAATCGTAAGTATAAATAGAAAAAACTAAAATTTAATATAAATAATACATATTATTTATGTTATAATAGTTTAAAACCGTTAGCAATTTTTTGAAAAAATTGAATAAACGAAAACAATCCAGTGCCTGTCCCGTGAAACCCCCCAACTCGAACGCGCTCTTCTCGGGACCCCTCTTTCTCTCTCGCTGGTAAACCATTTATTTGCAGGATCCTCCTCCTCCTCCTACTCAGGACCCCACCACTTGTCCCGGTGTGTGTCCGCCACTGTTCTCGGGTCCGATCGTCCCCATGATACCCGACCACTGCTGGTGCAAGAGCAACGAGATGCTGGAAGAAGAAGAGGAGGAGCCTACTCCGCCCAATCAACTCCGACGAGACCCTCAAGATCGGCTACTGGGTCGATCGATCCGCCTACCAGATGTATGTGCTGCTGATCCCTCTCGCTCCCCTTCCAAATTTTTCTTCTTCTCGATTTTCATTCGCATGATGGATTTTAGGAATTAACGGAGTGGCGGAGAAGAGAGGGCGGGGCAGGAGAAGGACAGTAGTGGGCGGAGGTGCTGTCGGCGTGGGAACCCAGGGCCTTCCTCTACCATAATTTTTTGGTAAGTGTTTCGGATCTCGGATCCGTGTTCATTATTCTGTTCTATTTTTAGGGTTTAGGACCTGCTGGAAGTAGGATGCAGGACGAAAACCTGTAAATGGATTTTCTTTCTTTCTAGTAGATCAATAATAGTTGTTTGTAAAAGTGTGTGAATTCTCTTAAGTTTTAAGATAAAACTGTAAGAAAAGAAAATAGTGCGCTTCCAGAAAGCATTTATGCTACAAAATTATTAAAATTAGTTATGTATGTAATTAGCTTGTTTCTTGTGAAAATTTGGCGCTTTAAGGTTAATGTTATTTCAGTCCAGATATGTTAAATACTGACATCATATACATCATGAGTTATGTTCATACAGCTTCTAAACATGCCAAAACTGCCGAGGTACTATCTTTTCTGATATAGAGTCCCTTATCAGCATGGTGATGTTCAGTATATATACTGACATCATTTAGATGTTGCTGGTATCGGTCGTAGTCGGAGTGGCCTCATGGCTCTTTATGATGCTTTATTTAATAAGGTGTTTTTCTTAACTTCAAACTGCTAAAAATAATTTTATTCAGCTGAAATCATTATATTATTTTGGTTTATTTTCTCAAAGTTCTAAATACTTATAGTTTGGTAAAATATATGATGCAGCTAGATGTTAAACCTGCTCAACTTCTTGTCATGGATGGTGACTTAAAGGATTTAGAATTCAGGATGCAGTTAACTACAATGCAATTAGTTGATAGTTTGCTTCATATGAAAATTGTCCTGAAGCAGATACTCTATTTCGAGGTAGATAATTTCTGAAGTATAAAGTGCATATATGCTCTTATGTATTCTTAATATGAAAATCAATTTATATCACTCATACATTAATCTAGTTTCTTAGTCCTAAAATATCTGGATGAATGTCCTAACATATCGAACTTGTTTCCGTGCAAGTTTGCAACATAATGCTCGCTTGCTGGATTCTTGAATGGAGTTTGAGGACTTTGTGCGCTTTCCTCCGTTTCGATATCTTCATAGTGGTAAATATTACGTAGGACTTTGCCATTGCAACTATAATTATGATGTGGGCTAAGATGCATGGGTTTACCTAGACTAATGACTTTGCCATTGCTACTATTTACATAGGACTAATTATAATGACTCTACAAATACAGAAACAACCTTTTCATATATAGGAGGATAAGGGTGTACACATCTTGATTCTTTCCAGATTTTTATGAGAAGTTACTTATTGAGTACTAGTGATCATAGAGTAGGAGCAGATACAAAAGTTTGAGCCGGTTTCGGTGAAAAGTTTGGAACTTTATTCTACCATGTCACTATTTCTGGATGTTGTGCCGAAAAGTCACAAACTTTGCTATGTAGGCAGAGCATTCCTGTTAAGATTCTGCACTGGTGGCTTTCTTAAGCCAGTTTCAACGAAAATTTTGGAGCTTTACTGTGCCCATAAACCATTACAATGAATGCATTGCATTTAGTTTATTTCTGGTTATTGTGGCAAAAAAATTGCAAACTTCGGCATGCAGGCCAAGTGCTTGATGGTCAACTTGTTGCTTCTTTGAGCTAGTTTTCATTGACAATATTGGATATTTAATCTACACATGCCAACAAATATATTATTCCACTTTTTTCTAGTGGTTGTGGTGCCCCTTAATAATCTACACATGATGGCTTCATTAAGCTGGTTTGGTTGAGGAGTTTGTAGATCTACTATACCCAGCTTGATAAATCATATTGTTTTAGCTTATTGTGGAATTTTTAAAATTGTTTGACAGTACTCCTCTAAGCAATCTGCATTTAGTGGCTTGTTTGATCTAGTTTGTGACAAGTTTGTAGATATAGCTCTCACGTACTGATTGTTACTTTTCTCCATTGTCACCTGATGGAATCTTGACTTTATGTTGAGACCTCAATTGTTGAACATAAAATTTTATTTATAATGGGTGTTTTGGTTTGTGCCTTAAGCGTATCTTGTGTAGTTGCGTCTGATGGTACTGTCATTAGTCTTCCTTTCGACAATTATGGTATTAAAGATTGAAATTTTTAACAAATGAATATTTGTGGTACCCACAGGGCCGACCATGAGCTCATGGTGGCCCGGGACGAACTTTCAAAATGAGGCCCCATACATAATGTAAAAAAATGAAACAAAAGTAAAAAAAAAAAAAAAAAAACCCTCTACCAAGATTTGAACTAGGAATCTCTTGTATGCAAGTCTAATGTAATAGCCACTACACTACAATTGCTTTGTGATAATAAGGGCCCATGGTAAATACTAGTTCTATTTTCGGTACAAAATTATTTATATATTAAATTTTTTTTTTTTGGCCCTCGTGGCCCATGGGGCCTTGTCGGTCGCCCTATCCGCCCTGGGCCTGGGCCGGCCCTGGGTTCCATTGGAAGGCACCAGTTATTTTGGCTTCTTACTGCCATTGCAGTAAAATTTTATTGTAATTTAATTTGCACATAGAGTTATTTCGACCTCTTGTTAGCAATAGTAGTGAAAAGATTTCATCTTTTTCCAAAGTAGGAAAAGTTTTTATCTTTTTCCTTTGTAGGAAACGTTTGTACATTTTTCAATTGGCTACAAATTCTGATGGAAAGTGTTAAGGTCCAATAAAGTGCTTTATAGAATTGATGATTGGGAGGTCTAGGCACCAAATATATTAGCCTTAGTGTTTTAGTCGGAAAGATAAATTATGTTGATCATGTAAGTCTGAATATTTTTAGAATATATTTTGTAGATACATAGAGGGTCTTTAATACCACACTAAGCTTTAGTTCTATATTTGGTAATTGTAGCCCCCTTATCTTCTTGTAGGGTTTATTACCTTTGTCATATGAATGTATGTAAACTTAAAAAATATATCTTCTTGTGGATTACTCAAAAGTGTTCATCACATAGTGTGTTTTAGTTTTCTTAATCCTTGAAGCAATTGAAAAGTTGCCATAACATAGGTTTTCATCATCTCAACCTTAAGTTAAATTTTTTTACCGTTGTTCTCGATTTATATCTAAGTGGCTTTTCTGAGCACCTCACATGTTAGATGTAACGACCCGCTCCGCTCAACCCGGAGGACCGATTCAAACGGCACAAGTGTAGCGAACCGACATACCTTGCTCAGCGAGATGACTCGTTCGATGCGAAGGCATTCAGACTTGGACCTTCTAATGGAGTTCATATTTAGACTTTTCAGAGGCGCACTCGAAGTCTCGCTCGGCCGATGCGATTAATCGCTAAGGTGGGTGGCTCCGATGAACCTGTCTCTATTTAGCTGCACACTTAAGAAAAAGAATGATACATACTAGTTTCTAAGCGATAATCTTTGCATGATAATAAAAAGAGATGAACACATAGCTAAGGGAATAATCCCGCTTTATCATTATGTATAGAATATGGAAATTCTGTCCTGCTTGTGCGTAACTTAGAACATTGATTTAAATGGAGTGAGTTCCATATGTTGTGCCACAAAGTATATCTCGTTTACAATATCGATGTACTGCATCGCACGAATGTAACACGAAGTTAGAGTATAATCATATTGCATACATAGACGAGAAAGACTATCAAGTAGTCGTTTCGAGTCAGGAGAAAAAAAAGAAAAAGAAGAGAAAGTACTCGGGATATACAGATCACCGAGGCAGTCTCTGATCAGGGAGCTGTGCAGAGAAGAATGAACCGAGCTGAAGTCCTCAGATAAGAGAATGAACCGAGCTGAAGTCCTCTGATAAGAGAAACCGAACATGAAGTTCTCGGCTAGGATTGGAAGTGGTGGAGTAGTTTCATGGTCATGGACAACTGGTTGCGCACCAGGAAGAGTCCTCGAACGATCTCCATGGCATCGGAATCGTGTCGGCCCGGGAGGACTGTGCTAGCTGAAGTTCTAGTACGATCGCTAGCTGAAGTACTAGCTGGCGAGTGCGGAACGTCTAGCAAGGCTTGCTACCGACTTGGAAAGACAACCGACTGATCGGATGGTTCGGGATGCTCAGTAAGGCTCGCAACCGAGCTGGGAAGACAACCCTTCCATCCCAAAAGATGTCCAATATGGCTAACAGAGCCAGTGACCTTCATATAGATAAGTCATGCATGCATAGCGGCGGTCCATATTCAGAAGAGAAGTAACATGGAAGAGCATAATGCACGGAACCTTGCACATTTAGAATGGATGCACGCTATATAACAAAGAGCGAGTAAAACATGTCTGAGACAGAGACACAAACATAACACTTGAATTGCATAGATGTTCTTTGCTACTTAGTAAATTATTGATTATATTGTTGCGTATGACAGGGAAGGCCGAATGGTAAGAAAAGAGTAAGACACGGGTATTACTTTCATTATATTGCCATGAAACTGATCCTAAGGCAAGGACTATAAAGACAACATAATCAGTCAGTGCACATAACTAATGAACGTGCTTGTTTTGTGGCGTGGGCAAGAGGTCTCTCCACCAGTGCATTCAATGTACTGATACCCAACCGGATTGCATGCAGGGTGCAGGGAGAACTCGCACGGATTCAGAGATCGCTTGACTCATCAAGGTGCTGGACCGCACTTGGCGCCTTGGAGCGTGGCGCACGGACCTGGAGCTCACATATATGAAACGTAATGTATGGAAACATCATCATCCAGAGTGTTTGATTCAGTTGTAAGCCTAAGGGCATAATCATTGTAAATAGAGAGAGAGAGAGAGCACGAGCGACTTGTAATCTCGGCCTAGCGCCGCTTGTAATCTCTACTTCATAACAATTAGGGCTGCAAACGAGCCCAGCCGTTCGCAAGCTGCTCGAAGCTCAGCTTGATAAAAGCTCGTTTGAGCTCGGTTCGTTTAGTAAACAAACCAAGCTCAAGCTTCATTTTTGAGCTCGTTTAATAAACGAGCCAAGTTCAAGCTTAGAAGTACTCGGCTCGTTTGAGCTCGCGAGCTGGTTCGTTTAGAAGCTTGCGAGCTGACTCGTAAGCTGGCTCGTTTAGAAGCTCGTTTAGGAGCTCGTTGCTGACAGTTTACAAATTTATTTTGTTATTTAAATTTTAATTTGTTCTTTGTTGAATTTTAATTTTATGCATGTTTGTATAACAATATGGTTGTGTGCATTGTATATAATTATATGTACTTAATAATTGATATTAAGGAACTTTTTAAATTGAATTTTTATAAATAAATTGTTAATATTATAGGTACTTGAATTCAAGCCTAACTAGCTTGAAATCAAGTTCGTTAAGCTCGAAATCAAGCTTAATGAGCTTGAAATAAAGTTGAACAAGCTCAAAATCAAGCTTAACGAGCTTGAGTTTGAGCTTATCAAGCTTGAATCAAGCTTGCTTATCAAGCCAATCTCGAGCTCAAACCAAGCCAAGCTCAAGCTTAATATAAACGAGCTCGAGCCAAGCTCAAGCTCTAAAATAAAAAATTTATCAAGCTCGAGCTCGAGCTCGAGCTCGGTTATTTCTAATCAAGCCAAGCTCAAGCTTATGAAAGCTTGGCTCGTCTTGGCTCGTTTGCACCCCTAATAACAATAAAGAGCTTGTTTTGGATTGAATACCTGTGTTTATTCTATGTTTCCGCTATGACGACTCTGCGAACTAGTTATCAACGGCCGTTTCGGTATTTGCCTTGCGCGGACGCAACTCCAGGCTCACGCGTCATCACGACCTGATGGGAACGATCGTCCTGCGGGAGTGCTGGTACGGTGATTCGCGTCCAGCGGGGACGATCGATCCTGTGGGAGATCGGGACGTGACATTAGATACACCTGTGAACATGTATTATCTACATGCCTTGGAAGGAAGCCGGAGGATAATCAAGCTTGATGCAAATGAAAATCCATATGGTCCTCCTCCAGAGGTAAGTTGCTTCACATTATTTGAGGGATATTTACACAGCAGTGATGACCAACAATAGATATCTATCAGGTACCTCTTCTCGTTCAAATTTCACGTTTTACTGCTAGTAGTTTATTCATAACAGATGTTGGTTAATAGGAGTGATAGTATTTTAGTTTAACAACCCCTAGAACTGCGAGTAGGCCTACAAAAAAAATGCATGAATTGGCACTTTAACTGCAAAGTCTGCAACCATCAAGAATGATCTACACATCTGAAATGCTAATAAAGTAAAGTCAATTTATATTGAGGTTTCTTACTAATTCTTCTACTATCCCGAAAGTGGCAGTTTCTAATAGATTATTTTTTGGACCTATAGTTTACAATAATCAAAACCCACTAGCGATCACAAACAATCTTTAGTTTCAAGTTTCTTTGGCTTGGTCCACAGCCGATTGCTTTGAAATAAAGCTATATAAAACTCCTTATCTTGTTTCTGTGTCCGTGTCTTTAACATGTCTTTGTCCTTGCAACATCTTTGAAGTATATTTAAACAATGAGTTTATACTATAACTGTTATGAAAGTCCAGTTGCTAAGACATCTTTAGAAGTTTTTAGTAATTTTATGCCTATGGCATCACTGTAAAATGGATATCATGAAACAATGATAATAGAAACTCGTTATTGATTTTGACAGAAATTCGTACAAGAATTGAACAATCTTTGTATTGTTATCAATAATATCGCTCATCAGCAACACGTTTGATTTTTTGCATGATGCCTGGAGACAGCTCCAGATCTGCTCCCATTGTTTCCATGACCAGAAAAACTTCTACCAACTTGTACAAGTTTCTCTAGAGATAAATTGCTTCTATATCAAGTATCTCTAGATTAGCAAATTTGAACAATTCTATTGCACTCCACAAGTTATAATGTGGTGCCAGTAAAAATTTATGATCCTGCTTATATCTTCTTCAATCTCGCTTTAACTTGTACTAGATCAAGCACGATGCTATATAATTCCAATAAAAGTATTTAATGCCTGGAAGTCGACCTTTCTTGGTTTCTTTTTATTGTGAAACAGAGCAAGGAAAATGCAACATTCTTCGGCAAGAAGTAACTTAGGAAACCTCCATCCTGTAGAGGAAGAGGGTCCCCTGGAGCAAGATGTTAGAAGTTTCAAGATCCCTAGCCAATCACCGAAGGGGACAACTTTTGATTCAGGTATCCATAAGTTCATGTGTCAGTTTGAAATAATGTTGGGAGCTTTTGTTCATGTTGGCATTAGGCTGATCACTTAGTTTTCCTTACAAATCTGTCATGGGCTTATTGTAGTTTTTGTAATTATGCTTTTGTTTCCAGGAGGAGAAGGGGTTGCAACGAGTACATGACACTGGACTCGTTATAACTTGTGTTGGGAGTGGTGGTTCCCTGCAAGTTCTGGCTGTAAAGAAACTAGCGTGTAATGCTTGCATGCTGATGGAGATTTGCCAATGTGTTGTCTCATAAACGGTGGTATGAAGTGGCAATGAACAAGAGTTTGATATGCTAGTATTGGTATCACCAGGAAAAGGTAACAGAAGCTGTAATAGAGGAGTCACATGCAAGCTACATGCCACCAGAGTGACCCACCGGCGGTACAAAAAAATAATTAGTGTAGCCTAATGATGGAAGGGTGCGGGAGGTATGGGTAGGAGAGGATAAGGTTTCAGAGATGAAAATGATAGAAGGACGAGTCGAATTGAGAAATGCGTGCAAGATTTGGACTATCGGGTCATTTTTCAACCCCCGACAGTTCCATGAAAGAACTAACATTTTCCTTGCGGCATTTTGAGGTCCGCCGCCAGGACCTTATCGGTAGAGGAATTAGAGCCAGATGGTCTACACCGTTTGTTTGGAACAGTGAAAAGTTTTGGAATATGCAGGTTCTTTACGTTTGAGAAAAGAGTTTGGAGGAGAAGGGATAGTTAGGCCATCAGATTTAGTTTCCCTAGCTAATTTTTTCCAGGATATTTTTGAAGATGAACGGCAGGGAGGGTGCATGTTGGTGGTTTCTAACCGCAAGAGGAAAGGAAGAGGTTTAGGGAGAGGAAAGGGGACCGAGAAGGAGGGCGAGACTGAAGCGTTGAGCATCTTTTCCTTCTGACCAGCTCCATAACTGTATTGTGGTTTTTCCTCCTATAGAAATTTACAGAAAATGCAAACTGTGTTAGCCATAAGATCAAGTCTATTCAACCCAGCTATTATTTCACTGTTAAGTTTGAACACAACTAATCTTGAGGTCTGGTTTTACATAACCATATATGTTGGGCAACTCTAGAGCGTCTTTGTGGGATCCAATTTACCATACAAAATCTTTGGCAAATTCACATGATAGGCCATGGCATTACTGTTTGGGTTGATGTAAAAAATATATTTTTTATCTGTTGAAAGTGAAATGTGTATGTTTTTTAATTTTATGCTAGTTTTTATTTTCTGAACAAATCTTTCAATATACGATGAAAGTTGTTAAATTCACACTTCTATGTTTACATGTTAAATATAAATGAGATGGAGAAATAAAATTTTAATTATAATTAATAAAACATTAATTAATTATTTAACTAAGTAGCAAATTAATTAATATCAAAAACTATTTAATTAACTATTTATCTAAATAATTAAGTAATAATAATGAACAATTATTTTGTTAAGTAATTTAAAAAATATATGGTCATTTTTGTCCATATCTTAAATATATAAAAAAGGAAGTTATATCCAACATGTATAGAAAAAAAAAAATGTAAAGCAAGTATAATACCACTTTTTTTTTTTATTTCGGCATCCAAATTGTATCACCAGATTGTAAGGGTAGCATTATTTGATTTTGGACCGAAAATTGAATCGAATAAGAGATTCGTTTCGGTTTGAAATTTTTTTTTGTTTGGTTTCAATTTTGAATTACTAAAATTTCTTATTCGGTTTCGATTTTGGGTTTCGGTTTCAGTCCAAAACCGAAATCCGAATAAGATTTATGCAGTTATGTAAATATCCTAATTTTATGCATATTTTGTGATAAAAAAATGTGTATATTTTGAAAACAATAATTCTATGTATATATTTTGAAGCATAACTTTGTGCATAACTTTAAAATACAACAAATGTGTGTATAAAATTATAATTTTTAATATAATTTAATCACGATCTCAACTTTGGGTCCGATCCAATAAACAATAGTAATAGTTCAACCGAACAAACCAAATAGCTTATTCGGTTAAATTCGGTTTCGATTTTGGCTAATTTCGGTTCGGATTCGATATTGGATTTTTACAATTTCGGTTTATTCGGTTTTGACTATTTCGGTTTGGTTGAAACCGAATGCTCACCCCTACGAGATTGTGAAAATGGTATATTCACCCCTGAGGGCGTCAATAGTAAGGCTCATCCCAATTTTTAGATTCTAGATTCAGAATGTAGAGGCTCATTTTGTAGAATAGTAAATTTCAATTGGAGTCCCATGATGATTCTTTCTCAGGTACATGAGCTATATCCTAAGACTAGAATTTATATATTAAGAATGTAGGAACTTATTTTGTAGATTAGTAAAGCTTAATTTGAACTCCTAATTTCTAGATTATATTATTTTTATCACATTTTTTTGACCTTTGTTTAAAAAAAAATAAAATATATTACTGGATTATTTTCTACTATTCTAGTATAGACTTAAATTATTTTAAATTTATTTATTTTGTATTATAAATTTGGAGGTCAAAGATACATTGTTAAGCTCCCTCTGTTATGAATGCTTGACGTATTCATGGCCACCCTCAAAATGCCCTTCATCGAACAACAGGAGTAGAGATGAATGTGGGGGTGTACATAGAAAAGGAGCTGGTAGTCAAATGAAGCAATGATAAAAAGAGTTCCCAAAGGAAAGAAACTCAGCTGGGACTTCTCTCTCTGTCTCTGCAGCTCAGGCAGGGAGGGACCATGGCCACCTAGCCTGTGCACCTCTCTCTCTCTCTCTCTCTCTCTCCACTCATCCATCACCTATGCAGCTATGTAGCTATAGCTTAACCTATGCATGGCCAGCCAATCTCTCTCTCTCTCTCTCTCTCTCTCTCTCTCTCTCTCTCTCAAGTACTTACTCCCTGCAGGCTGCAGGAGATCATGTAATGATTGTGGTTTGCATGCCTTTTTGCTCTTCAGAAAGCAATTCCTTTCTCAAGCCTGGCTTTCTACACCTCTGCTTTGTCCCCTTACCAATTTAACCTCCTATCTTCTGTCAATGCCAGTCCCTCTCCCAAAGATATGCTCCATGATACTCTCTTCTCACCGTTCTCCTCTTCCTCTTCCTCTTCCTCTTAATTTGGTGCATGCCATTGCCATGCACTATAATTAAAAACGGAACCAGCACTCGTGTTAGACATAGACTGAACATCCAAATAAATTAAAATAATAATAATAATCACATCGTAAGAGCCAGAACATAGTCAATTTTACTTAATGTTCTTTCAAGAGAAGGTTCAAAATTGATCTAAAATACAGAAATCAAAATAAGTATGTAAACAATATATATTCTATAGATAGGAAATAACCTAAATTAAACTTGAAGATTTTATTCTTTTGAATTTTTATCAAATTCAGGAGAGACCAGGCCCCTTTGGCCTTAAGTAGCTCCGTCCCTGACCATAATGACCATTTATGATGTTAATATTGTGCAGACAGGAAAGAGTTACATGTTATCTGAAAGAACTTTCACAGTAAGCATTGGGGTGGGTGGCTAGCTAGCTAGCTAGCTAGCTATCTCTACAATATATGTTTTGTTCATGTTGCTATGTAATAAAATTAATGTCAGAAATGAGATCAGAAACATCTAACATATATATATGTAGTACATAGTGGTTGTATACACATATATACATTCATGTGTGTGACACAACCAGAACTATGGGCACTCTCTTCTGAGCAAACTGGCCAAAATCACATGGCGGCAAACGTCAGGGAAGAGAGAATGAGAATTGTGTGCAGTCAGAAGTGGGCTGTACTTCAGCACAGCTCTCCTATAAAGAGAAGCAGCAGAATCCTCAGTATACATAACCATAAATGGCACGTAAAACTGAACATATATGAAGACTACTCATTCCATGTTTATTTTCTTGACGTTGTAAATAATATCCAAACCATAGATTTGAAAGTTCAACAATCATTGCTGTGGTAATCTAATCCAGATTTATGTATACTTTCAGTTAAAAAAGAGAGAGGAATCCGGTTCCACAAGACTCATGCTTAGACTTAGACATCTAAGAGAGAGTCAAGATGTAACTAGTCTTAACCAATATATATATATATATATATATATATATATATATATATATATATATATATATATATATATATATATATATATATGTTTGAAAATGGTTCAATTTTGAATTGTCTAAATCGTTTATAAATACTCCACCATTTATTAAAAAAATATATTACGTAAAAAAAATTAAATTTGTTATAAATAACACTATAAAAAATCACATGAGCTAGAAGAGATATTTGGATATAGTTATATAATATTACGTAGTTAAATAATTAGTTAAATTTTTTTTTTTTTTTAATTACATTAGGATATACGTACGACTTAAACGGCTAATTTTTTCAAAACTTTTTATAAAAATTAAAGGTAAATCCTTAACAAATTATAATTAAAATATAATTAAATCTATAACAAATCGTAATTAAAATGTAAACATATATATAAAAAAATTTAATTTAAATATATTTAAATAATTTTACAATAATATCAGAAAAAAATTATTTTACATGCACTCATTTACTTAGTATATATATATATATATATATATATATATATATATATATATATAGAGAGAGAGAGAGAGAGAGAGAGAGAGAGAGAGAGACTATTTTCATTAATTGAATTTGCATCCTCTATGGTGCAAACAACAAGTCTTGCTGTCGTGCTAAACAATAGATTACGGATAATCAAGTTAGTTTAAATTATTTTGAATTATTTTGTATTTTTTTATTTTCTGAGTTGTCATCCTAAGCCTTTGTCTTCCAGAGAGAGAAGCGTCAGACTAGGGTTGGCTCACTTAAGGTTAGGGTTTGATATTCTTTTCGGAAGTCTTTAAAAAAAAATTATGATGAAGTAATTTAAGGCAAAAATGTCCAAACCTTACATAAAGTGTTAAATCCAACAGCTGACTAACTGAGGGGAAACCTGCAGATGTTTAAAAAGTTGGTGGTATTAAGAGCATGTGCTTCTTTAGGATATTGATTTGCCAACTTAATAGTTCCTGAATTTTATTTAAGTGCAAATATTGAGAAAAAGAGAGAATTATGGAGGGAGGAGACAGCCAACCCAGCCAGCAGCAATGTCTATGCCCCAGGCTCCCAGCTATTGGAGTGGTAACAGCCACCACCACCACCACTGCAACAGCAATGGCGCTTCTACTCTGCTCGACAAAGTGTCATTGCTCATAGTGTTAGCATTAACAGTTGTACGTGTAGCCCTAGCTAGCTAGTAGGGCCAAGCTTCTTTTTACCTTTTTTTTTTTTTCTTTTCTATTTTTTCTTTTTAGGACCATAGGTTGGTATAGAAGTATACGATTCCGCTATATGGACCGTCCAATGACCGTACCACGTGGCGACCTTCCATTGAAGGGAGGCTCGAGTTTTAAGAGGGTATGTCCGGAGCTAGTTGGAGAGCCAATAGGTGACTGTCACGTGACGCAGGTCATTTACGATCACATCCATTGGACGGTCAAAATAACATTTTCGAAAAGTATATCTGACACATAATTCAGGCACGGATCCATGTGTAGGATGTGGTGGGCTGGGGCCCATCCCAATTTTTCATCTTTTTTTTTCTATATAATATTATGATTTTTAAATTTTTTTCTTAGGAGTTAGTTCACATCCAGTCTACCTTAACCCACTCTAGTTCACCCTAACTTATATTTCTGGATCCGTCTCTAGACACTTTATTACTAGAAGCACGGTCAATTTTCTCCCATCATCTCCAAGTAGGTAGGTTAAGCTTCATCCTACTACTTGGTACACAAGTTAAGGCTCTAGTTAAAATATATACACACTTTCCTTTCTTTTTGGCAATGGAAGTTGTACATATTTTCTCACTCCCTGGTGTTATTGTCATGATCTGCATTGATATTGGTGAAGATTCCCAAGCTCCTAAGTTTCCTATTGGTTCCTTTCTCTCCTATAGTCTGGTACTGGCCTTCTGATATTCTCTCTTAGGCTTAGCAGATCAAAGTTGATTCTAACTTTGCTTCTAGCAATTGAAAGACGTGACAAAGCAATCTACAGAATTGTAACCATACAATTGCATCCATTCTCCAGGCTGTTAGATGTGCGGTGGGTCCTACATGTGCCAAAGTTGCTGATCTAATGTCTCTTGGTGCACTTAGACTACATGGGTTGTAGATTGTAGGTGAGTGTGACAAGGCTTCGTGTTTGGAAAACCCTCTCCATGGAATCACTCCTTAGACCATTTGTTTTCTTAGGTTCATCCAAATTCAACTTAAACCAAGCTATATTTATATCTCCTAGTTCCGGTTAGAAAAACCCAATCAAACATATATACTCTTAGTTGTTCTAAAACAGAACCAATCAATTAGATCTTAGTGGAAAAAGAAAAACAACCAACAACCACAACGAAAATCTCAAGACGGAAAAAACCCACAACTACAGCAAGGAAAATCCCAAGACAAAAAAAAAAAAAAAAAACCATTGTGGAGATAGAAAAAAAACTATAATACTAATAACAGACAAGAGGTACAAGTTAGAGAAAAAAATCGAAATTTCATAAAGGTTCTCTTAGTTGTATAATCTCAAACTCCTAGAACAACACCGAATCACCTTCAAAGCTCTCAAACACTCGTACTTTGAAAATATTGTTGATGTGTTTGAGCCTCTCCTCTATTTATATAGTGTGAAAGAGGAGAATATGAGCATATATTCTTTATTCGAAAAAGAAAAAGAAAAAATCATACCAAGTAACATTTCAACAAAAACAATCTTGTTAATTTTCATCAAGATAGAATAAACAGACTAGTTATATCTTCTTCTTCTTCTTCTTGATTAAGGAACAAGAGAATATGAGCATATATTCTTTATTCGAAAAAGAAAAATCATACCTCGTTACATTTCAACAAAAACAACCTTGTTAATTATCGTCAAGATCGAATAAACAGACTAGTTACTTCTTTTTTCTTCTTCTTCTTGATTGAGGAACAACCTTTTGGCTGGTGTGGACTCCAGCCCCCCCAAAATTAGTTTTTGTTTTGTTTTTTGGTTTGTATTTTTTTTTTCCATATGAGTTAGTCCACACCCTAGTCCAACCTAACCCATCAAAGTCCATCTCAGTTTGAATTTCTAGTTCCGTCTTTGGTGGTGTCTCATGTTGCTATTGGAGAAGAGCAAGATCTCACCACTGCCACGTGATGAGAACAACCACTGAGTAATTTCTCATTTCTTATGTGGCAAGACTATATTCACAAAAGACAATGAAATAAAAAAAAAACCTCCAATTCAAAGGTATTGAGAGGCTTCCTTTTTCTTTTCAACTTCCAAGACAACTTCTCATCTTCTTCCCTTTTCTAAATATTAATGGATGACATGGAGGTGAAGATATTGTCTAGAAGACAATCAACTTCACAATGACTTCTATAACTTTTGTCACCTAAGCTTCACAATTTACTTGACAATTTCATTGTTGAATGATTTTTAAATATAATTTCGTCGTTTCCTATGTTGCAACAATGTTTTTTCAAAGTCACAATAGGGTTGGTGATGTTCTAATACTTTTGATACTAATGATCTCACCTTTCTCTTATTTTTTTTTATGATTCCCCAAAAAATGAATTGGTAGCTTATAAAAAAAAGGGCTTTAAGCGTTTAGACACTGGATTTTATACAAGCTTAGAATTTAAGTCCTGACATGTTCACTTGAAAAGTTTGGACGCTAATTTTTTAGTGTTGTTATATATTAGAATATTCTTGGTACATTTGTTGGTATATTAGAATATTCTTGTTATATTTTTTGGGATATTAGAATATTTTACAGGAGATTTTAATGGGATATTAATGTAAGATGAATGGTTGTAAGGCTATAAATAGCCAAAAGATTATCAATACAAAATATAACAATTACTCTAAAATATTTTACATGGTATCAGAGTCCAAATCCTAGCCACCACCTCCCAAACCCTAACCAACACCACCGCCACTGTTGCCACACCGCCCGTCACCACCGCTGCCGCGCTGCACGCCACCACCGAGCTGCCCGCCACCACCGCTGTCGCGCCGTCCGCCACCATCGTTGCCGCACCGCTCGCTCGCCACCACCGTCGTCGTTCGTCCGCCACTACCAGAACAAGTCAATTTAGCGACGTAAAAAAATGTCGCTAAATAGCCAAAAAATTTGCTAAATAATTTTAGTGACGTAATTAGCGACGTTTTGTTGAAGTCTCTTTTAAACTAGTCGCTGATAGAAAAAACGTCGCCAAACGTCACTATTCTGACATTTTCTAGCGACATATATGCGTCGCTATATTAGCGACATTCAGCGACACAACGTTGCTAAATTAGCGACGTGTATTTTTGTTGCTATATGTCGCTAAATTAGCGACGTAGATAGCAACGTTCGTAGCAACGTAAATGGCAACTTTTATAGCGACGTATGTGCGACTGATTTAGCGACGTTGTGCGACTAATTTAGCGACGTTATTATGACCTGACAATACTGTCATATCAGCAATTTGTGACGGACAGTGACTTGTTTAGCGATGCGTGTAGTAACGTATTTAGCGACATATATAGCGACATATTTAGCGACGTAATCAGCGACGTGAGTAGACGTCGCTAAACGTCGCTAAAAACGTCGCTAAAAACGTCGCTAAAGATACAATAAAAAAATGAATACTAAATTGTTTCCAAACTATTCTTACTACAGTTTATGAATTCACAATTTGTACTAATAGACCCGGAGCAACCCTCTGTTGAATTTGCTGGATTCACCGACTCCCTTCGGTTGAATACTCAACACCGGTAAATTAACATATATTTAATACGAATAATATAATAAAATTTGAAGAAAATATAATATTGAGATTACAAACCGAATAAGGAAAAAATATCGTCATAAAGAATACAGCAAATATCCACACAACTGAGTCTGAAAGCCTCGTCCTAAAGAATACAAGAAATAATGTTTGAATGTCTCAAAAATAAAAAATATTCATAAATGACCAAATATCATAGGTCTGAAACACAAACAATCAATAAACGGTCCTAACTAGACTACTGCGGATCTGCAGGAGGATGACCACCGACGCGCATGAAGGAAAAGAACAGATCATACTGCTCCCATGAAATCGACACCGGTGTCGATGGAGAAGGCATTAACGTCGGTTGAGTCTGTGTCGATGTAGGCGCACCAGGAGGACGTATCCGCTCCAACTCTGCTAGTCGCTGGTTGTATGAATCCATGGTAGATAACAGCCTCGTACTGCTATGAACCATTGAATCCTGCATCATCGTCGGCCTCTCGCCCATGGACGGCTGTGATACATGCAGCTCCGTCACGCTGCGCTCTGTCGACGCTCTAAGATTAGTTGTCAAATCTCGGAGCTCCCTGATGCTGTGCTCGAGCATATCAAATTATGCGATGAGCGTCGCATCACCCGTCTACGGCTGGGACAGGGGCTGCTCCTCTATCCTTCGCAGCAACTCGTCACGAAGAGACGTAATCTGACGGTCAACGGCCTCCTGGAATTGGGGCGACGACTGCGAGGGCTGTGTGGAATGTGTACTTATCGGGGAGGCCCTAGATGACTACGTCGCAACAAGGGCGCCATAGGATCCCGTACCGAAGTACATACCCCTCTGGAGACCACCAGCGGCGGTCACCCACAGCTCGTCCGCCGACGGAGCTGGAGAGGGCTACGAGGAAGTACCAGCCTCTCCCGCTGTAGGTGCAATAGCAGTCGCCCGCTCACGCAGCCTAAGATACTCGGCCTAGAAAAGTTTGGATACTCGATAATTGCCTAAGTTATATTAAAATTAACACAAAGTAAAGTAATACTTACACAGGTCTGCGGGGCCATTTCATCAATGAGATTTTTGCCCTTTCGATGGGTGGCCAGGAAGACGGTCACCATGTTTGCATCCTCACCCCTCTGTACCTGTTAAAAATATATTATTTAGTACTAAAATTAAATATTTTTTCTACTACCATTTTATCGTACTTGCATTAAAATAATATATCTGAAATAAAAAATATACCAAACGACTAAAATGTTCCATCATCAGAATCGAGCCACCACACCACTTTGCTGCCTTTCGCCTAGCCGCCTTGGCCTTCTCAGACCTCTCCTTGTACCTCGGATCGTCGAATCTAGCCCTCATCGCAGTTCACTGCTCAGGCGTGATCCAACCTTGGATCGGTTTTCCAACGCGATCACGAGCCTTCTGGTCATCCAGAACATCACAGATAAGCTGGCGGCAACGACAGAAAACATCTGCTCGATCAACTCGGCCCGGTGCGGAGGATAGAAATACGTTTGCTATAATAAATAATTTAGTAAGTTATATAATATGCATAAATTAGAGGATTTATATAATATACTTTTACCTTGAAGTACGCAAACCAGAACGCCTTCCTCTCCTCCGGAGCTTCAGAGTTGTTGATCCAAGGGCCACCATAGTTGTTCCTCAGAAAGAGGCCCAGGCGTCTCTGTACCGACGAAGGACGATATCTATACATAGATAATTATTTTTATCGAAAAAGTCAATATATCATGAATAAAGAAATACACGATATATATGATGCTAAACCATCTGTCCTCGTCTCCTCCGGAGGTGCGCATGGAGGATCTAGCTGATGTTGGGACAATGTCGGCTCAACCTCCTCCATATGATCATCTGTCTCTATGGTTTCGTCAGTAGGAGGAACGCTGGACGAGGGAGTACTATCAGGCCTGAAACTACTCGTCCCAGGAGTGATGCCATGTAACGTCGTCGCAGTCGGAGATGTGACTGATCGATATACTAGAGTACTAGGCGACGATGATCTAGAACCAACAGTAGGCAGTACAGGAGGAGTACTCCGTCTACCTTGGGACCTGCCGAACCCTCCGCGTCGTCCTGTCATACCTGATAACAACATATAATGAATAAATAAATACACAAATATATAGTACATTCTACAGTCAAAATGTTATGCATATCTCACAATATTCATAGAATTGTACAGTAAATAACTAGTGGTGTCACAAGTCTAAATTGATAGTACATTCTACAGTCAAAATATAATACATATCTTCGTCAAAATAGTATATTCTACAGTCAAAGTATAGTACATTTTATAGTCAAAATATAATACATTCTACAGGCAAAATATTTTATTTTTAATCATCTTCAGAAAATTTATCTTGTTTGCCTTCCTTGTCCTCCTCTTCCTCTTCCTCCTCATCTTCACTTTCATCTACCTCGTCTTCGTCTTCGTATTTCTCTTCAGATAATTCTATATCTTCTATATTATTACTCGTGTAATGAGTAACTTCCGTTGGGTCCACATCTACAATATTTGTTACAAGAGGTAGCTCGTCCTCCTGATAAGCTATTTCGTCAATGTCAAAGGTATTTCTAGCTTTAGTCTTGCATACTGCCCACCAATCCGACCTCGCTGTCCCCTCATCTAGGATAAGTTGTGAAGTACAAGAGCTGAGCCTAACTTGATAGGACAAATGGTTTATAGCCTTGATATCTACGCTTGTAGTTTATATCCACAAGGCCATGCTTGTCAATTTTCCAACCATGATCTTGAATCGGATCGAACCATTCACACTTGAATAGCACAATCATAGCAGGTTCTGTGTCATAATTATATGTTAACTCCACAATCTCTCGTAAGATGCCAAAGAAATCATTGCCTGGATAAACGTCTTTGTAGTTCGAAGATTTGATACACAAACAACTATTTTTTCGTAGAATCAAGATCCAGAAAGCTGTCTCTGATTGGAGCATTTGTTGACTTGAACCTAAACCTATTCACACAGAAACTGGGCCATATTTTAACGGCAGTAATTGGTCCCTTGGCTAGAGTTCTAATAGATTCAGTCTCGGGTGCTATTAGACGATCGACCTAAATACCAAAGTAGCGATAATAAGTTATTTATTGTTCAAGTGCAGAAAGAAAAAGTAATTACCAAGCTTCTTACATATGTGCTCAACCAAGACAAAAAATAGCATCTCATTTCTTGTTCTACTTCTTCGTCTGTTATGTAGGATCTAACCGACCTCAACTCATCATTATATGTGCTGAAAAATAACGAAGCAACCGATGATTAGTAGCATAATAGTAGCTTATACTATTACTTTGAGATGATATAAACGTGGACGTATTAATTACTTACCCCCTCGAGAACATAAGCTTCACAAATAGAGCCCTCAACCCGTGCCTTAATTTTTACCTTTCTCTTTAGGTGATTCAGATGCCTCTCGAAGGGGTACATCTACCGATAACCGACAGGACCACCAACACGTGCCTCATAGGAAAGATGAATTGACAAATGCTTCATAGAGTCGAAGAATCCAGGAGAAAATACCTTCTCGAGCTTACATAGTGTAACCGCAATGTCCTTCTCTTGCTTTTCTAGACGATCAACGAGCAACTTAGTAGAACAAAGATCTCTGAAGAATATGCTGAGCTCTGTCAATGGATCCCAAACCTGCGGTAAGAATTTCTGAAATGCAATCAGAATTAACCTCTCCATGAATACGTGACAATCGTAGCTCTTCATACCCGCCAGTTTGTTCTCCTTGAGGTCGACGAATCTTCTCAAGTTTGACACGTACCCGTCCAGAAATTTTAGACCCTGAATCCACCTACAAAGTCTCCCTTTATCCTCCTTCTCCAGTGAAAAAAATGACTTAGGCTGCTTTAACTTTCCATTCCCCTCCTCTATCAAATGCAACGCAGAACGTCTGCATATTTTACTACTAAAATTTGCGGGATTAGCGACATTTTTAGCGACGTCCAATTAAATTGTCGCTAATATTAAAGACATCAGCGACTCCAAAGAATAATGTCGCTGTAAGTCGCTATTTGGCGACATATAGCGACATTTAGCGACGGTAATTCACTTTATAAAAAGAATAGTCGCTATAAGTTTATTTAAAGTCGCTAAACGTTGCTAAGTTATATGATTAGCGACGTTACTATATTAAATATTTAGCGACGTCTATAACGTCGCTAAATATTTATATTAGCGACGTCATTAGCTAGCG
The DNA here is from genome assembly GCA_036927795.1 of Iris macrosiphon. Lineage (NCBI taxonomy): Eukaryota > Viridiplantae > Streptophyta > Magnoliopsida > Asparagales > Iridaceae > Iris > Iris macrosiphon. The sequence goes on from JAYESA010000004.1 coordinate 301,173,061, forward strand.
TCGCTAAACGTTGCTAATTTATTTCATTATTTAGGGTTGACGAATTCCTTTCCCCCCATTTCCTTTGATCTCTCTCTCTCTCCCAGATTTTTAAAACCCCCCTCCGTCGTGTCTGGCTCCCCTCCTCCCTCCGGCGTCCCCTCCTCCCCTCCTCCCTCCAGCGTCCTCCTCCCTCAGGCGGCTCCTCCTCCCTCCGGCGTTCTCCTCTCTCCAGCTCCCCTCCTCCTCACTCGGTGAGATCTCTCTGTCTCCTTTCTCTGTCTCTCTGTCTCTCTGTCTCTCTATCTAACAGGACACGACATGACATGACACACACTAAGCCTAACCCTAACTCGAACACACACACACACACACACACACACACACACACACACACACGTACGCGGATACACTAACCCTAATACTAACACGGACACACCGACACACACAAACATAGACAAGCTGGATTGGGCCCGACCTATCTATCTATCTATCTATCTATCTATCTATCTATCTATCTATCGGTCACGGGATAAAATCTGTAAAGTGGATCGACCGATATCATGGTTATAATCCGTGATTCTCTATGTACGATGACCAATCTCTTAAATAATCCATCTTCTTCATTAATTAATTTTAGTCCATATCTAGCTAGCTAGCTAGCTTAATTGCTTGCTTGCTACACACTGTGAGTGAGATTGGCTGATGATGACTAATGATAATCATCAGCTTATTAGCAGCCTATTAGGAGCGAGCAAGCTCTCGCTCGCTCTCTACTAAGTCTATTTACTTTCATATCCATAATATTCATAATATACCATTATTAGTAGTTGTATGTCGATTCTATTTCCAAAATCTATAATTTGGATTACAGACACGAGAATGACTCTTTAAAGCCTAGACACTATACAGTATTGGCTTCTTCTAGAACTCGTATCCAACTTGGGCTGATGCTTCTTGCTGCACGAGCTGTTGCATTGGCTACTGCAGACTGCTAAACTTGCTGTTAATGGCTCTGCAGTGCACTGGCTCTGCTGCTACTTGCTGAGTTTACTTGTTGTTGTGCATCCTTCCTGCTGTGCACTGTACAGTATTGCTGCACACTGATTCCTCACTGCTGTATTGTGCAGTACAGCAAGCTGCTAGCACAGAGCTGGCACACTGCTCTCCCTTCACTGCCAAATAATGCACACTGAAAACTGTAAACTGCTCTCCCTAGTGACCCGAGCTCACTTAATCACTCAAACAACCATATGCATACACACACACACACACACACACACACACATAAGGTATTGTGTATCAAGTTAGAGCAGTTCTTACCTTCCTTCAGAGAATCACACTGTGTTTAACGATTTATAGGACACATATTATTATTTTTGCAAAAGTATCTAGAAATGAATATGAATTACTATCCGCGTCATCATTAGTGGATGTACAACCGTCATCCTGATAATATGTACGGTGTGTAGGATGAATTCATTGAGGGTGTACAGCAGTTCCTGCAGTTCGCCAAGGCGTTCCCTCAGTACATGGATGGTATCAAAATTAAGTGTCCGTGTGTGAGATATCGCAACTTGAAATATCATCCAGAAGTGGAAGTCAAATATTATTTGTACTCGAAGGACTTCACGTCGAATTACTATCAGTGGACCATGCACAGAGAACTTGTGTCTCTAGCATCGGAGTCAGAGCCTTATGTGGAGCCGTATATAGATGTCTACGACCACGCTGCTTACAACGATGGGTGGGTGAACATGGTTTTTGATGCGTCGGAGCCTAGTTTCAATTCGGACAATCATGATGCAGCTGAGGAGGCACCAAATGTCGATGCTTCAAAGTTTATGTTGTTGCTGGAGAATACAAGGACTCCATTATATCCTGGTTGTGAAGATCATTCACCGTTGGAGGTGGTTACAAGATTGTTGAGCATCAAGTCCGATTTTAACATGTCGCAAGAATACTTAATCGACTGATCGATTTGATTATAGAGATCTTGCCCGAGGGTGCAAAGTTGCCTAAAGACTTCTACCGATCTAAGAGGATGGTAAGATCGCTCTGGATAGGATATGAGAAAATTGATGTATGTCGCAACGGGTGCATGTTGTACTACAAAGACAAGAATGATGAAGATGCGTGCAGATTCTGTGTTGCTGATCGCTACAAGGCCACTGGTAGAGGAAAGTCTGTCAGTGCAAGGAAGCCTATCGATTCGATACACTTCTTGCCTTTGACGCCGCGGTTGCAGAGATTGTTTATGGTTAAGGAGACTGCAGAAAATATGAGTTGACACAGGCAAAAACAGATCGAAGGAGTATTGGATCATCCATCCGATAGAGAAGCATGGAAGCACTTTGATCGAGAGTATCCAGATTTTGCTTCGGATCCACGTAATATCAGATTGGGGCTCTCCTCTGACGGTTTTACCCCATTCGGACGTTCGGGCTCCCAGTATTTATGTTGGCCTGTAATCGTCACTCCGTACAATCTACCATCTTGGATATACATGAAGACTCCGTATATATTCCTAACCGTTATTATCCCAAGACCGAACAATCCGAAGAGGAACATCGATGTGTATTTACAACCTTTGATAGATGAGTTGAATCAGCTGTGGGAAGTAGGTGCCAACACATACGATGTTTCTAGAAAGCAAAATTTTCAGATGAGGGCAGCACTTATGTAGCCCATCAATAGCTTTTCGGCCTATGGAATGTTATCATGATGGAGCACTCATGGTCGTCTCTCATGTCCGTATTACATGGACCGTACTAAGGATTTCCGTTTGAAACACGGAGGCAAACCGTGCTTCTTCGATTGTTATCGATAATTTATGCCAAAGGATCATCCGTACCGGAGAAACATGAATGCTTTTCGTGCGGGCGTTATGGAGAAGGCCAATCCACCGCCAAGGTGGCCCAGATACACGATATGGAAAGAGGTAAAAGATTTACCAAGTGCTATCGAAGAGCCTGCTAAGGGGTACAAGTGTGACGAATTTGGTCGCACCCATAACTGGACGAAGATGAGTATATTCTGGGATCTGCCATATTGGAGCACCAATCTGATCAGACATAACCTTGGTGTCATGCATATCGAGAAGAATGTGTTTGATAACATAATTAATACTGTAATGGAGGTAAAGGGGAAGATGAAAGATAATCCGAAGGCCAGGTTGGACTTAGAAGAAATATATAGACGTCCTGCGTTGCATTTGATAGAGGAGGGGAATGGAAAGTTAAAGCAGCCTAAGTCAGTTTTCTCACTGGAGAAAGAAGATAAAGGAAGACTTTGTAGGTGGATTCATGGTCTATAGTTTCCAGACGTGTACGTGTCGAACTTGAGAAGATGCGTCGACCTCAAGGAGAATAAACTAGCGGGTATAAAGAGCCACGATTGTCACGTATTCATGGAGAGGTTAATTCCGATTGCATTTCGTGTAAACCCCTCAATTAATTCTATAGATAGTCTGGTATGGGATGGAAAATTTTGGTTTAGCAGCAGATGTTTGAGGTTTAGAGTAGGGTTGCATTGTCTGTTATTTTTTAATTAAACCCTTGGCGAGTCCTACCATTGTTGAATTATTCGGAGCCCAACACCAGCCCATAAATTCCAATAGACTATTGTACTTTTGACTTGACCCGCCAATTTAGGCACTGAACTTTTCCGTCACTCAAAATCAAATCCGTTGTGCCCTAAATTAATTGCACAACTTTCTGTATCCAAAATCCCATATTTAAATCCCGTGTCGGACACCTGTGTCGTTGCCATCAATTTTGAGACACCAACTTAACCCGTTGAGCCAGACCAACTAAAGGGTCCAAGACTGACTCCAAGCCCATACCATTTTTGACCTTGTGTCACTTCCAAATTTAGACCCCAAGTGCCCCCATTTAATTTAAAAGCACAGGACATTTTTATTCTAATTAAACGGGGATACCAACTTTGACTAATCCCATTTTAATTCCCATTTAATTCCAATGCCCATTTAATTAAGTCCATGCCAAACACACAATACCCCCTCACCCTATAAAACACCAAACACCATTTCTCCCACAATTTTTTCCATTATTTTATGTGTTTGTGCAATAATCCAAACTTAAGGGGCTAAATTACAAATATTGTGACATGTGGCACACCCTCATTGGTCAAGCCCAAATGGAGAGTCCACCCTCTTCTTTGACCGTAGTCAACCTTTCTTCTCCCCTTCCTTTGCATGAAGAAACCCTTCTCTTTATGTAAAATCTACACCACTCATTTGAAATGGGAACATCTCCACCCTCCAATCATCACACTCTAACCTATAAAATGTCACCATCACCTCCCTCTTCTCCATGCCGGCCCTAATCCCCAAAAACCTAGGAAACCTCATCCCCCCCTCTCTCTCCTCCCTCCTCTACATTGGAAACCGAGCCACCCTCCATATTTCTTCCTTTCTTCTTCTTCCTTTCTTCTTCTTCTTCTTCTTCTTCTTCCTTGGACCCGAAGATCCGGCCAACCCACTGTGCTCCGACGGCCGAGCGTCTCTGCTCCGGCGGCTGATTTTCTCTCCAGCCATGAGCTCCCGCGGCTACGGACAGCTGTACCCCGCGGCTCCGGCCTGCTGTCCCCGCACCGAGACCCTCCGGCCACCGACTGCGAGCTCTGGCGGCCTGCTGTGCAACCGCCACTCCGCGACTGTCCGTTCCCACCACCTCCAGTCCATACTACCACCACCACGAGCCCGCGTCCGGCCATTCTTCGACCAGCAGTTCATCCCCCGCTTCCACTGCACCCCAATCGACACCCCTCCGACCACCGAGATCTTCCACCATGCTGATCATCTTCTTCGACGAGGCCACCACCCTGCTGATCATCTTCTCCGTCTCGACCACCTCTAGCTCCGGCGAGCATCTCCATGAACCACCTGCCGTAGCTACCACCACGACCACCACCCTATTGACCTACTGCCACCACCACCTCCAGTTTGTCCTCCGGCCATCACCCCCTCCGGCCAGCGAGCCTCGACGAGGTATCGACTCCCTCCCCCTCTCTATGTTTAATTTTATATGGACTTGCATTAGCTAGGGTTTAAGTATAAATATTTGTATAGATTATAGTGTTGTTGATGAGCATGGGATAATGACATGAGAATAGGGATTAATGTGTTGTTAGGGTTTATATTGGTATAAGTGTAGTGTAGTGTTTTGAGCATATATGTATGTATATTTGATTTAGGGTTAATGTAGGTTAGGGTTTATGTTTACATAAATTAAAATAAATTTAAATAATTTGCATGGAGGTTTAGGATTTGATTTTAACTAAATGTCCTGGATATTATACATGGTTGGAAAATGCTAAATCAATTAATGAAGATTAAATTATTGAGAAATAAGATTATGATATTTTGAACATTGATGAACACTGAGGAGCACGTGTTTGATTGTGAACTAGTGTGTAGTGTAAAACCACTAATCGGTAAGTTGGGGACTGAAAATTAAAGATGGGTTAAATTAGAGTAGTACTTTTGTGATTTGGTAACAATGATATGAAACGAAAGGTTAATAATCATTAATTGTGTTTTTGAGGATGGTTTGATGATATGGTACAGATGACTAGTGAATTGATGTATCGTACCAATAGTCAACTGTGGTCAACACCCTAGCGTCTTGTCCTTGTGAGTTGTAGCTGAGTCTGAGCATATGTATAGATGTGTGTCACATCCCTGTTTATCGTGTGATAGATTATTGATTGGGTTTGTATCTCATCTCTAGGTACTACGGGGCCTGAGGACTTGGACGTGATACCAGATCCCCGTCATCAGCAGTCGGACGCAGGCAAGTGTACCTTGCCACCCTGTATTTCAGTTATAGATATCTTATTATTTCAGTATGTATATTGTGCGCATATTTTGTTTACGATCGATACTTCATGTCCGGATCACAACCGGGTGCAGACGTTTGACGTAACGTCTTGGAATGAATGTTAGATGTTCGTAACACCTCGATGTACATAACTGAATATATCGACACCCTAGGACACACTTATACACTGTGATCGTGCCAGATTCCTGTATCTTGATACTGACATCATGACCAGAGACTGGGACAACCTTAGGGTCGCATCTGTTGAGTTATTTCTGTATGTCGAGACTATTAGATAGAGGTTCAGGTTCAGCGCACCATCGTTGACCGCTTGGGAAGGGGAAGACAGTTACTAGACGTTTGGGCTCCTCTGCACGCGCTTATATATGTATATATAGTGATCCTGTATTCTAGAGTAGTTTTATCACCCGTGTGACTCTGTGCTCAGAGCTACGGTACGCCCCGTGTGTCTCTGTGTTCGGAGCTACAGTTTTATTTTAGACAGCCCACGCGTCGAACATTGTCTTTAAACTGTGTCACACTTGTTTGGTTATGATAGATTACCCTGTCCTTGCACTTGTACTTTCTGTTATACTTGGCATGCTGTATTTTTATACCTTGTTACGTCCCTCTGAGGACCTGTTTCCCTTCCAGGTTTAGGCGACAAGGATTACCCAGAGGAGTACGGTCCGGGTACGTATCCAGCAGCAGGACCCACAGCCGAGGACGAGGTCATTCCAGAGGACTTTGCCTGATCACTAGTTGTGACTCTTTCCTTGGGACGGTATTACTATCTAGTTACCTGATGTCGTCCCAAGTTATCTTATTGCTTACTTTCATTCCAGTATTTTTTACTAGCGAATTTGTTCCCGTGTGACTACTCTAGTATTTGTACTTGATACATTATCTTGGACTTTTTCTTTCTGTACATTAGTTGTTGTGATTACCTCTATGTGCTCTTATATCTGTTGCTTGTGGATGAGATTTAGATTGACTATTTATGTTTTATGTGTTGGGTTATTTATTATACTTTACAGCTTAGGTGCACTCCGACGGGCCCATTAGATTGGGATGCCCGCCGAAGTGCGCTGGTGGCCATTGCCACGTGACTCAGTTCCTTATCTATGGAACTGGGGCATGACATTTTGGGAATTCTTACCGCAGGTTATTTGGGATCCATTGACAGAGCTCAGCATATTCTTCAGAGATCTTTATTCTACTAAGTTGCTCGTCGATCGTCTAGAAAAGCAAGAGAAGGACAATGCGGTAACACTATGTAAGCTCGAGAAGGTATTTCCTCTTGGATTCTTCGACTCTATGGAGCATTTGCCAATTCGTGTTTTTTATGAGGCACGTGTTGGTGGTCCTGTCGGTTATCAGTGGATGTACCCCTTCGAGCGACATCTGAATCACCTAAAGAGAAAGGTGAAAAACAAGGCACGGGTTGAGGGCTCTATTTGTGAAGCTTATGTTCTCGAGGAGATTACAAACTTTTGCTCGACGTATTTTAAACCTCATATTGCTACTAATAGAACGAGAGCTCCGAGAAACGACGATGGATATCAGGAATCTAATGATGCAATACTCAAAGTATTCAATGCGTCCAGAAAACCTTCGGGAAAAATAAAGAAGAGATATTTGAATGACGACGAGCTAAGGGCTGCACAGTTGTATATATTACTCAATTGCGACGAGGATGAAGTGGAGAAGCTAGAGGGGTAAGTAATTAATACGTCCACGTTTACATCATCTCAATATAATAGTATAAGCTACTATTATGCTACTAATCAGCAGTTGCTTCATTGTTTTTTAGCACATATAATGATGAGTTGAGGTCGGTTAGACCCTACATAACAGATAAAGAAGTAGAACAAGAAATGAGATATGTTTCTTTCTTGGCTGAGCGCATATGTAAGGAGCTTGGTAATTACTTTTTATTTCTGCACTTGCAAAATAAATAACTTACTATCGCTACTTTGGTATTTAGGTCGATCGTCTCATAACACCCGAGACTGAATCTATAGGGACCAATTACTGCTGTTAAGATATGGCCAAGTTTCTGTGTGAATGGGTTCAGGTTCAAGTCAACAAATGCTTCTATCAGAGACAACTTTCTGGATCTTGATTCCACGAAAAATAGTTGTTTGTGTATCAAATCTTCGAACTACAAAGACGTCGATCCAGGCAATGATTTCTTTGGAATCTTATGAGAGATTATGGAGTTGACATATAATTATGGCACAAAACCTGCTAATATCGTGCTATTCAAGTGTGAATGGTTCGATCCGATTCAAGATCAAGGTTAAAAAATTGACAAGCATGGCCTTATAGATATAAACTATAAGCGTATATATCAAGGCTACGAACCATTTGTCCTATCAAGTCAGGCTTAGCTCGTGTACTTCACAACTTATCCTAGACGGGGGCAGCGAGGTCGGATTGGTGGGCAGTATGCAAGACTAAAGCTAGAAATACCTTTGACATTGACGAAATAGCTTATCAGGAGGACGAGCTACCCCTTGTAACAAATATTGTAGATATGGACTCAACGAAAGTTACTCATTACACGAGTAATAATGTAGAAGATGTAGAATTATCCGAAGAGGAAGACAAAGACGAAGACGGAGTAGATGAAAGTAAAGACAAGGAGGAGAAAGAGGAAGAGGAGGACGAGAAAGGCGAACAAGATAAATTTTCTGAAGATGATTGAAAATAAAATATTTTGCCTGTAGAATGTACTATATTTTGACTGTAGAATGTACTATTTTGACGAATATATGTATTATATTTTAACTATAGAATATATTATTCATTTAGACTTGTGACACCACTAGTTATTTACTGTACAATTCTATGAATGCTGTGAGATATGCATAACATTTTGACTGTAGAATGTACTATATATTTGTGTATTTCTTTATTCATCATATGTTGTTATCAGGTATGACAGGACAACGCGGAGGGTTCGGTAGGTTCGGTAGGTCCCGAGGTAGACAGAGTGCTCCTCCGGTACTGCCTAGTACTCCAGTATATCGATCAGTCGCCCAGTACTCCAGTATATCGATCAGTCACATCTTCGACTGCAACGATGTTACGTGGCATCACTCCTGAGACGAGTAGTTCCAGGCCTAATAGTACTCCCTCGTCCAGCGTTCCTCCTGCTGACGAAACTATGGAGACAGATGAGCATATGGAGGAGGTCGTGCAGATGTTATCCCAGCATCAGCTAGATCCTCCATGCGCACCTCCGGAGAAGACGAGAACAGAGATTTGGGCCGATGGTACAAAGTAAGTCAATTAGATGGTTTAGCATCATATATATCGTGTATTTTTTATTCATCATATATTGACGTTTCGATGAAAATAATTATCTTTGTATAAATATCCTCCATCGTCGGTTCAGAGACGCCTGGGCCTCTTTCTGAGGAACAACTATGGTGGCCCTTAGATCAACTACTCTGAAGCTCCGGAGGAGAGGAAGGCGTTCTAGTTTGCGCACTTCTAGGTAAAATTATATTATATAAATCCTCTAATTTATGCATATTATATAACTTATCCGTGATGCTGACTTACTAAATTATTATTGTAGCAAACGAATTTCTATTCTCCGCACCTGGCCGAGTTGATCGAGCGGATGTTTCCTGCCGTTGCTGCCAAGCTTATCCGTGATGCTCTGGATGACCAGAAGGCTCGTAATCATGCTGGAAAACTGATCTAAGGTTGGATCAGCCTGAGCAGTGGACTGCAATGAGGGCTAAATTCAACGATCCGAGATACAAGAAAAGGTCTGAGAAGGCCAAGGCGGCTAGGCGAAATGCTGTAAAGTGGTGTGGTGGCTCGATTCCGATGACGGAACATTTTCTTCGTTTGGTATATTTTTATTTAAGATATATTATTTTAATGTAAGTACGATAAAATGGTAGTAGAAAAAAATATTTACTTTTAGTACTAAATAATATATTTTTAACAGGTACAGAGGGGTGAGGATACAAACATGGTGACCGTCTTCCTAGCCACCCATCGAAAGGACAAAAATCTCATTGATGAGAGGGCCTCAGAGACCTATGTAAGTATTACTTTACTTTTTGTTAATTTCAATATAACTTAGGCAATTATCGAGTATCCAAACTTTTCTAGGCCGAGTATCTTAGGCTGCGTGAGCGGGCGACTGCTAGTGCACCTACAACTAGAGAGGCTGGTACTTCCTCGCAGCCCGCTCCAGCTCCGTCGACGGACGAGCTGTGGGTGACCACCGCTGGTGGTCTCCAGAGGGGTACGTACTACGGTACGGGATCCTATAGCACCCTGGTTACGACACAGTCATCTAGGGCCTCCCCGACAAGTGCACATTCCCCACAGCCCTCGTAGTCGTCGGCCCGAGTCCAGGAGGCCGTTGACCGTCATATTGCGTCTCTCCGTGACGAGTTGCTGCGAAGGATGGAGGAGCAGCCCCTGTCCCAGCCGCAGGAGGACGATGCGACGCTCATCGCACGATTTGATATGCTCGAGCTCAGCATCATGGAGCTCCAAGATTTGACAGCTGATCTTAGAGCATCGATAAAGCGCATCATGATGAAGCTGCAGGCATCACAGGTATCCATGGGCGAGAGGCTGACGAATGATGCAGGATTCAATGGTTCATAGCAGTACGAGGCTATTATCTACCATAGATTCTTACAACCAGCGAATCGCAGAGTTGGAACGGATACGTTCTCCTGGTGTGCCTACATCAACACAGACTCCACCGACGTCACTGCCTTCTTCATTGACATCGGTGTCGATTTCACGGGAGCATTATGATCTGTTCTTATCCTTCATGTGCGCCGATGGTCATCCTCCTGCAGATCCACAGTCGTCCTAGTTAGGACCATTTTATTATTGATTGTTTATGATTCAGACATTATTTTTTGTATTCTTTAGGACGAGGCTTTTAATTTGCTGTATTATTTGTATTATTTAGGATGAGATTCAGTTGTATGGATATTTGCTGTATTCTTTACGACGATATTTTCTCCTGATTCGGTTTTTAATTTCAATATTTTGTTTTCTTCAAACTTTATTATATTATTCATATTAAATATATGTTAATTTATCAGTGTTAAGTGTTCAACCCAAGGGGATCGGCGAACCCAGTAAATTCAATGGAGGGTTGCTCCGGGTCTATTTGTACAGATTGTGAATTAATAAACTGCAGGAAGAATAGTTTAGAAACAATTCAGTATTCTTTTTTTTATTTTTTTACTGTATCATTAGCGACGTTTGCCGATGTTCATACACGTCGCTAAATATGTCGCTAAGTTGCGACGTTACTAAACGTCGCTTAGGACGTCGCTAAATACGTCGCTAAAAATATCGCAGTACGTCGTAACTTGCTGACATGGCAGTATTGCCAGGTCATAGTAACGTCGCTATAAAAGTCGCTACTTACGTCGCTAATTTGCGACATAAAGCGACAAATGTATACGTCGCTAATTAGCGACATTGAGTCGCTAAACGTCGCTAATCTAGCGACGTAAATGCGTTGCTAAAAGATGTCGGTATAGCGACGTTTGGCAACGTTTTTCCTGTCAGCGACTAGCTTAAAGGCGACTTCTGTAAATTATCTCTAATTACGTCGTAAAATTAATTAGCAACATTTATTGATCATTTAGTGGCATTTCTTTACGTCGCTAATTTGACTTATTCTGGTAGTATTTCTTCTAAGTCCAACCTAGCCTTCGGATTGTCTTTCGTCTTCTCCTTTACCTCCATTACAGTATTAATTATGTTATCAAACACATTCTTCTCGATATGAATGACACCAAGGTTATGTCTGATCAGATTGGTGCTCCAATATGGCAGATCCCAGAATATACTCCTCTTCGTCCAGTTATAGGTGCGACTAAATCCGTCACACTTGTACCCCTTAGCAGGCTCTTCGATAACACTTGGTAAATCTTTTACCTCTTTCCATATCGAGTATCCCGGCCACCTTGGCGATGGATTGGCCTTCTCTACAACGCCCACACGAAAAGCATTCATCTTCCTCCGGTACGGATGATCCTTCGGCAGAAATTGTCGATGGCAATCGAAGAAGCACGATTTTCCTCCGTGTTTTAAACAGAAAGCCTTAGTACGGTCCATGCAATACGAACATGAAAGACGACCATGAGTGCTCAATTCTGATAATATTCCATATGCCAGAAAGTCGTTGATGGTCCACATAAGTGCTGCCCTCATTTAAATATTCTGCTTTCTGGAAATATCGCACGTGTTGGCACCTACTTCCCATAGGTGATTCAACTCATCTATCAAAGGCTATAAATATACATCGATGTTCCTCTTCAGATTGTTCGGACCCGGGATAATAACGGTTAGGAACATTTACGGAGTCTTCATGCACATCCAAGGTGGTAGATTGTACGGAGTGACGATCACAGGCCAACACGAATACTGGGAGCCCGTAAGTCCGAATGGGGTAAAACCGTCGGAGGAGAGCCCCAATCTGACATTACGCGGATCCGAAGCAAAATCTGGATACTCTCGATCAAAGTGCTTCCATGCTTCTCCATCGGATGGATGATCCAATACTCCTTCGATCTGTTTTCGCCTGTGCCAACTCATATTTTTTGCAGTCTCATTCACCATAAACAACCTCTGCGACCGAGGCGTCAAAGGCAAGTAGTGCATCGAATCGGTAGGCTCCTTTGCACCGACAAACTTTTCTCTTCCAGTAGCCTTGTAGCAATTAACACCACTGAATCTGCACGCATCTTCATCCTTGTCGTCTTTATAGTACAACATGTACCCGTTGCGATATGCATCAATTTTTCCATATCCCATCCAGAGCGATCTCACCATCCTCCTAGATCGGCAGAAGTCTTTAGGCAACTTTGCATCATCTGGTAAGATCTCTATAATCAAATCCATCAATCGGTTATAGCATTCTTGCGACATGTTAAAATCGGACTTGATGCTCAACAATCTTGTAACAACCTCTAACGGTGAATGATCTTCACAACCAGAATATAATAGAGTTCTTGCATTCTCCAACAACTTCATGAACTTCGCAGCATCGGTATTCGGTGCCTCCTCAGCTGCATCATGATTGTCCGGATCGAAACTAGTGCCCGCCGCATCAAAAACCATGTTCACCCACCCGTCGTCGTAAGCAGCGTGGTTGTAGACATCCATATAAAGCTCCACATAAGGCTCTGACTCCGATGCTAAAGACACAAGTTCTCCGTGCGTGGTCCACTGATAGTAATTCGGCGTGAAATCCTTTGAGTACACATGATATGTGACTTCCACTTCTGGATGATATTTCAAGTTGTGATATCGCACACACGGACACTTAATTTTGGTATCGTCCATGTACTAAGGAAACGCCTTGGCGAACTGCAGAAACTGCTATAAACCCTCAATGAATTCATCCCGCACGCACATGTCATCAGGATGACGGTTGTACGTCCATGAACGATGACATAGATAGTAATTCATATCCATTTCTAGATACTTCTGCAGCAAAAATAAATATACAATTACCTTCAAGTATATACTCATCGTTAAATACAGTACATGCACTGATACTCCTAGTCCTAGCATATATAGTCATTGTTAAATACAGTACATGTACTGATACTCACTGCTGCCTTCAAGTATAGTTGTTTGAGTGATCAACTGAAGGGAGAGCAGTGTGCAGCTCTGTGCTAGCACAGCAAGGGGGAGCATAACTGAGCAGTGTGCAACTTTGTTCTACCACAGTATAAGGGGAAGCATATATTAGTTTATAGCAGTAGCAACTAGCTGTATTGCATAGTGCAGCAGTGAGAAATCAGTGTGCAGCAACACTGTACAGTACATAGCAGGAAGGATGCACAACAACAAGTAAACTCAGCAAGTAGCAGCAGAGCCAGTGCACTACAGAGCCTTCAACAGCAGGTTTAGCAATCTACAGTAGTCAATGCAATAGCTCGTGCAGCAAGAAGCATCAGCCCAAGTTGGATACGAGTTCTAGAAGAAGATAATACCGTATATCGTATCTTGGCTTTGAAGAGTCATTTCCGTGTCCGTGTATACGACTCTCCTTGAGTCGAGATCTATATCATATTATATACGCTACAGATACACAAGGTTGCGTCTCAACTCAGACAGCTAACTAGAAGAGAGATAGGGTTAAGTTCTGTGTCTAAAACAATGGAGTGCACCAATGTAGTACACCCTTAAATATGATAAATAAAGTGAAGGATAAGTCAAAGTATTAGGGTTAGGGTCTGTGTCCAGGAAGCTGTCTGAGTTACAGTCTGTGTCCATAACGTTGTCTCTATGTTTGTGTGTGTTCGTGTGTCCATGTCAGTATTAGGGTTAGTGTCCGTGTCCGCGTGCATGTGTCCGAGTTAGGGTTAGGGTTAGTATGGGTCATGTCGTATCATGTCGTGTTGTGTTGGGTCATGTTAGAGAGAGAGAGACAGAGAAAGGAGACAGAGAGAGGAGCTCACTGAGTGATTAGAGAAAGGAGAACGCAGGAGGGAGAAGGAGCCGCCGGAGGGGGAGGACGCCAGAGGGAGGAGGGGAGCCGGAGGAAGGAGGAGCCACCAGAGGGGGGAGCACGCGGCCGGAGGAAGGAGGGGAGGCGGAGGTGGGGCACCGGGATGGGGGGTGATTTAAAATTTTTGATATTTCGACCGAAATGGGGGGAAGCGATATTCGTCAAACCCTATATGAAATAAATTAGCGACATTGGTCTTTATGTCGCTAAACGTCGCTGATATAATAATATACTGCAACTTAAATATATAAACGTCGCTAAACGTCGCTAAAATTAAAAGGTTAGCGACGTTTAGCGACTACTTAGCGACATATTATATATTTATAATAATTATAGTCGCTAAACGTCGCAATCACCGACGTATTGTGACATTTTATATGGACGTCGCTAAATACCTATAATTCAGCGACGTTTTATTTTAACGTCGCTAAAAACGTCGCTAATCCCATAATTTTTAGTAGTGCGCCACCACCACCGCGAAGCCGCGACTCTCGCGGAACCTTCTGCCGCAGTTCCTGGCGTTTCCCGCGCGTCCTTCGAGACGGTGACATCGAAGGCCTAAATCTGATGGGGAAGAGACATGATCGGGTCTAGGAGAGGATAAAGAGGGCAAATGTGAATCGTGTGACAGGTGTGAGGTGATCGAAGAAGAGAAGGATTGATGGAGGAGATCATCAAGAAGTTGGACTCTACGAAAGTCGCAATATTGATGAAGCTGATAAAACTGTCGGCTGGTGAGAGGGTGACACGAACATTAGAAAAGTTAGAGCTTCCATCCATCGATCTTAAGCTTGATGGACCAGCCACCTACCTTAGTTAGACACGACGGGTAAGGACAACCCTCACAGGAAAGAACCTGGAGGGTTTTTTGTCCGGAGAGAAGATAGAGCCGGATGAGGGCTCGGCAGAACACGACGAGTGAAAGTCCACTCATAAGGTGGTATTCATTTGGCTCCTCAATTCTTTAGTCCAGTCGATCGCCGCCACAGTGGATGTTCTTGAGATGGTGAAAGACGTGTGAGAGAAGTTGAGGAGAGCCTACGATGGGGTGGGGAATAACTTAAGGATTTTCTAGATTAAGGGGGAGATCGACGATACCGTATAGGGAGAGAAGACGGTACATGAGTATGCCACGGAGTTAGAGCATCTGGGGTTGGATTATGATCACTTCTCATATCAGGCGAGTATCGAGGACCCGAAGTGTAAGGAGAGACATGTATGTCTGCAGGAGAGGACGATAAAGTTTCTTAAGGGGCTGGTCGCAGTCTTTTCTCAGAGGACATCACTACTTTTAGTCCAACCGAAGATTCCTAAACTTAAGGAGGCGGGCTGGGACATGTGGTCCTCCTAAAGTGAAGACAGCACTAGTGGTTGCTAATTCAAGCGACAGGAGACCTAAGGGAGACCTTCGCAGTATTACAACTGCGGGGAGGTGGGCCATCTGAGGTATGCTTGCACCAAATCACCCAAGGAGGAAGATTTAGGTGGAGGACGTAGATAGTTTGGAGGATGTGGCCGTGTTCGTGGGGGTCGATGGGCTGGTCGAGGAGGTTATAGGGAGAACCTGCTGGTAGCAGAAGGCTAGGAGGGAGCTAATGGTGCCTATACTGAGGAGGATCAGGCACTACTGGGCTTGCTGAAAGTACTCAAGAGAAAGCAAAGAGCGTCAAATAATGGAGACAGGAGGAATATGACTGAGGAGGCGTTCACCTCAGTCTTTTGCCAGAGGCAACGCTGTCATGTATGCCCATCCATCGGAAGGTACTGATGACTCACAATCCCTTGCATCTATGTCTTCCCTTAGATCGTAGGACTGTATTGTCGATTCGGGTGCGTCTCGACACATGACAGAGAATGCTAGTGAGTTCTCTTCCTACACTCACCTAGCATCTGCAGATAGCATTCAAACAACCGATGGTACTTTCAGCCAGTGGTCGGTAAGGGTACTGTCGATTGTACAGGTTCAGTAAGATTATCCAATATTTTACATGCTCCTTCTTTTTTAGTCTGTCTTTTGTCCATTAGTTCTATAATCCTCCAACTAAAATGCATTGTCTCTTTTGATATTCCTAAGGTAATCTTCCAGGAGAAGGATACGGGACGAAGACTTGGCACTGGCACCTGGCATGATGGACTATGGTACCTGGATCGGGAAAGACTGGATTCAGCATTGTTGTATGTGGCAGAAAGGGCAGGAATGAGAGGACGAAAGATGAGTGCCGAGGATACACTGATACTCCATCACAGGCGGTTAAGGCACTCCTCTTTTGATATTTTGAGTAAGTTGTATCCATCTATTTATGAGAAGGCAAATAAGGAGCTAGTATGTGATACATGTGATTTAGGCAAACTTACTAGAAGTTCATATGTTCGTGCGGGCCATAGGTGCTATTCTGTTTTTGATATTATACAATCTGATGTCTAGGGACCGTGCGTCACAACTACTATAAATGATTACAAGTATTTTATCTCTTTTATTAATTGTTTCTTTCGTGTCACCTGTCTGTATTTGATGAAGAATAAAAGTGAGGTCTTTGCCTATTTTCGGGACTTTCATAAACATGTCCAAGCTCAGTTCAGAGTAGTAGTGAATACCTGTCAGCCCATATTCAGTGGACCGTGCCCTCGGGATCGACTTAGCGGCAGAGTCAGGAGGGACCTCTCCGCTGTTATCTTTTATTGCCTCAGTTTTCGATGTCGCTTGTTGCTTTCGTACTTTGAGTTGGTTTTGGGATTTGCTTGTTTTCCTTGAACGGTTTCGATGGGTTTCATTATTTTCGTTCATTGAACTGCACTTCAATTCCGAGATTGGAAAGAGTGGAAGAGGTATTGATCGAGATGTTCGTAATGCAGGTAAACGAGCAGTAGGCGACTTGCGAGCGGAGTCGTGAAGCGCCTCTTTCCTTCTCCCTTCCAACTACTAAGTGAGTGGCTACCATCCCAATTAGCTAGCCCTGCTTCCAAGTCTTCACATCAAAAACTCTTGCATTCTTGTTGTCCCGATCAAACGATACCAAGTAATAACTAAAAGATACCAAGATAAAAAGGGAATAGACTTGGATTGTATTGCTTGTCATTCAACTTGGGAATGGTTACTCATGTGCATGCTTGTTCGTTCGGAATGTTCACCATATGCATCAATTTTAGTTAGAATGCATAGTCTTCTATAAATTGTGCTAATTATGAATCATATCTTTTATGCGACAAATTGTTCAATGAGGCTATGCAAAATGAATCATGCAATGTTACTTGTCTTGTACAACGTGCTGCCTCAACTGCATAAATGTTTAACGTGTTATGAACGATTGATCACGGACAACTTGTGCACAAGGTAAATGGTTTCGTGGACGTTCGCTGGGGCACTGGCACCGATCCGGTCCGGGCGGAACTCAACGTTTAGTCTCACGTGATTGACGAGATGCTTGCAGCGCACCACGTGCTTTCGTTGCATACATCCTCGTCAATGACTATTGTCCATAACAACTTCTGGCCAGTGATCCCAACGTGTATATTTAAACCTGTTGCAAACTAACTTGTGTCTTCGTGGCAGGGAAGGCATGGTAAGTATTGTGTAGGTAATTCAAACGGGCAGGTAAAATCTACCGAACGGTGGCATGTTCATTTCAGTAAAATTCTGTAGCTGCTTACTTGTAAATGAACTAAGGCAAGATAGAAACCCACAAAAATATGCATCCTTCATTAAAACAACGTGTTGATTGGTATAGTTGGGTTTAGCTCACCTTCACCAGTATGTTTCGACATGCTGAGCCTCGTTGAAACAGGTTCTCCACACCAAGGCGAACCGAGCGAGGAGCCGAAGTCGTCTTTCCCGATCCAGTCCAGCTGTAGGCGCATCCTCTGATCGCGCCGCTTTTGAAGTACTTGAAGAAGAAGCTTGCAACTTTCCATACACAATGCAGCTTCGTGGCAAAGCTGTCCTCCAGCCCGGAGGTCTATACATTTTGAAGTTTAATAAAGGAATGTAATGTACAGGACTGCTATCTCATTTTGAGTCAATACTTTTGTAAGCCCGTGCGATATATTAGCTGACTCGTTCAAAAGTTTGTAATAGATGTTCATTATCAATAAAGAGAACTTTTTCATGTTTCAAATCTGTGTTTCAATTTATCTGCGTACTCTGAATATGTGCTTGTTATGCAAATCATTAAAGTCTTGTGCGGGCGCAACCCCAGGCCCGCACGACGGTCACGATTCGGGGGACGCCCTAACGATTCTACATAATCGGGTCATGACATAATGGTATCAGAGCAAAGATTCAAGTTCCTTAGACTCTTGCACTGGAAGAGTTCCTTTAACGATCAAAATCCTGTGCAAACTCTTGAACTCGCTAAGCCAAAATAAGATACGTTCATGCAATGAGTCCATAATACATTATGATTCTAATGTAATTTACCTTCTTTTGAAGGAATGGCACCAGCGCAATCTGCAGCGCTAGCACCGAACGAAACGCAAGGCCAAGAAAGTAGTTCGGACACTTCGGGAAGCTCTCGGATCCAGCGAGGCATATCTCAAGTCGATCCGCTTGAGCGGATAATGCTAATATTAGAAGCACAACGACAAAGAGATGATGCTCGCCAAGCCAAGTTTGAAAGCAATCTAGAGACCCGATTCTCAGTCCAACAGAAGCAGGTAGATGCCCTATAATATATCGTTCAGACTTTGGCTTCCAACCATTCCGCTGCAACATCAACGACTCCGGTGGAACAGCCCGTGCTTGAAGTAGAGACGCCGCAAATCCCAAGGCCGAGGGAAGTGACTGCCTTCGACTTTGGCCACTTCAAGAAAGTCTGCAACACCCCATTCAACGGGACTGAGGACCCAGTGGTAGCTCTAGATTGGCTAGCCGAACTTGAAGACCACTTCCCTCTGCTAGTGGTTCCCGAAGAGAAGCGCATCACCTACGCGCAACTACAGCTCCGCCTCAACGCACACGATTGGTGGGACGTGCATCGACGATCTCTCCAATTTGATCACGGAGAGAAGGCAATCTCGTGGAAGACTTTTTGTGCCGCGTTCGAAGAGGAGTTTTTACCCCCTCCAGTATAACGTCAGATGGAGAATGAGTTCGTGCAGCTGCAGCAGGGCAGTATGACAGTTAAACAGTACTCCGTCGAATTCAACCGACTCTCCAAATTCGCTAGGGCCTATTTACCTGATGTAGTGAGTCAAGCTAGAAGGTTTGAAGGTGGTCTAAGCCCTGCCATCCTTGCGCATGTAGTCGTTCATCAGTACAGGATAATGCGTGAAGTAATGAATCACGCCCAATCACTTGAACCACAATATCCTCACGTTTCTACCGGCGTTGTGCATACCTACAATCACAAACGCCATAGCTACGATAGAGGAAATACCGCTACAAAGCACCGAAACAACGGTGGTCAGCAGAGCGCAAATGCCAACCAAATATGTCTCTTCTGTAAAAGACAGGGGTATGTCGTCAACCAGTGTCGGAAGAAACTCGGGTTATGCCTCATTTGTGGAGACCCAAATCACACAATGCAAAACTGTCCGCTTTACTCTGCTAGCCATCCCCGACATCCAAATCCCTAACGGTTTATTCTATTCCTAAGTTTCGGGACGAAACTTCCAATTGGTTGGGTAGGATGTAGCGCCCCGTTCTTCCGGTGCGGAGAGCGCGGCTAAGAAACACAAGACAGTATCGTTCGATCGGGATAGATTGAAACATGAGCTCGTCCTCGTTATGGATTTGTTTCTTCGGAATCGATTCCCATATTTAGTGGACCGTGCCCCCGGGATCGACTTAGCGGCAGAGTCAGGAGGGACCTCTCCACTGCTATCTTTTATTGCCTCGGTATTCGATGTCGCTTATTGCTTTCATGCTTTGAGTTAGTTTTGGGATTTGCTTGTTTTTCTTGAACGGTTTCGATGAGTTTCATTATTTTCGTTCATTGAACTGCACTTCAATTGTAAGATTGGAAAGAGTGAAAGAGGTATTGATCGAGCTGTTCATGATGCAGATAAACGAGCAGTAGGTGGCTTGCAAGCGGAGTCGTGAAGCGCCTCTTTCCTTCTCCCTTTCAACTACTAAGTGAGTGGCTACCATCCCGATTAGCTAGCCCTGCTTACAAGTCTTCACATCAAAAACTCTTGCATTCTTGTTGCCCCGATCAAACGATACCAAGTAATAACTAAAAGATACGAAGATAAAAGGGAATAGACTTGGATTGTATTGCTTGTCATTCAACTTGGGAACGGTTACTCATGTGCATGCTTGTTCGTTCGGAATGTTCACCATATGCATTAATTTTAGTTAGAATGCATATTCTTTTATAAATTGTGCTAATTATGAATCATATCTTGTATGCAACAAATTGTTCAATGAGGCTATGCAAAACGAATCATGCAATGTTACTTGTCTTGTACAACGTGCTGCCTCAACTGCATAAATATTTAACATGTTATGAACGATTGATCACGGACAACTTATGCACAAGGTAAATGGTTCCGCGGACGGTCGCTGGGGCACTGGCACCGATTCGGTCCGGGCGAAACTCAACGTTTAGTCTCACGTGATTGACGGGATGCTTGTAGCGCACCACGTGCTTTCGTTGCATACATCCTCGTCAATGACTATTGTCCATAACGGCTTCTGGCCAGTGATCCTAACGTGTATATTTAAACATGTTGCAAACTAACTTGTGTCTTCGTGGCAGGGAAGGCATGGTAAGTATTGTACAGGTAATTCAGACGGGCAGGTAAAATCCACCGAACTGTGGCATGTTCATTTCAGTAAATTCAATATGCTGCTTACTTGTAAATAAACTAAGGCAAGATAGAAATCCACAAAAATATGCATGCTTCATTAAAACAACGTGTTGATTGGTATAGTTAGGTTTAGCTTGCCTTCACCAGTATGTTTCGACATGCTGACCCTCGTTGAAACAGGTTCTCCGTACCAAGGCGAACCGAGCGAGGAGCCGAAGCCGTCTTTCCCGATCCAGTCCAGCTGTAGGCGCATCCTCTGATCGCGCCACTTTTGAAGTACTTGAAGAAGAAGCTTGCAACTTTCCGTACACAATGTAGCTTCGTGGCAAAGCTGTCCTCCAGCCCGGAGGTCTATATATTTTAAAGTTTAATAAAGGGATGTAATGTACATGACTGCTATCTCATTTTGAGTCAACACTTTTGTAACCCCGTGCGGCATATTAACTGACTCGTTCAAGAGTTTGTAATAGATGTTCATTATCAATAAAGAGAACTTTTCCATATTTCAAATCTGTGTTTTAATTTATCTGCGTACTCTGAATATGTGCTTGTTATGCAAATCATTAAAGCCTTGTGCGGGCGCAACCCCAGGCCCGCACGGCGGTCACGATTCGGGGGACGCCCTAACGATTCTACGGAATCGGGTCGTGACAAATTGGATGTGAAGAATACATTTCTTTATGGGGATCTAGTGGAGAAAGTGTACATGGAGATACCACTAGAATTCTGTACCAATAAGATTGTGGGCAAGGTCTGCAGGTTGAAGAAGTCCCTCTATGGACTGAAGCAGTCTCCTCGAGTGTGGTTTGACAGATTCATGAGGGCGATGATAGGGATGGGATATCAGCAGATCAATGTTGATCATACTGCGTTCTTCCATCGGACTGGAGGGCACATCACCATGTTTGTGGTGTATGTGGACGATATAATTAACACAAGAGATGAGGAGGAGGAGATTGCCCGACTCAAGGGAAAGCTTGGAAAGGAGTTCGAGGTGAATGACCTTGGCCTTTTTTGGTACTTCCTTGGGATTGAGATTGCTCGAGAAGCAGATAAGATTGTTCTTTCTCAGAGAAAGTATGCGCTGAACCTTCTTACAGAGACAGGGATGTTGGGATGCAGAACTGCAGCGACGCCGATCAACCAGGGGTTCAAGCTGTGTGCTGAGGCTGGAGAACCAGTAGACCGAAACAGATACCAGAGACTGGTGGACAAGTTGATCTATTTGAGCCACATACATCCTGATATCTACTTTGTAGTGAGTGCGGTGAGCCACTACATGCATGAACCAAGGAACACTACCAAAATGATTCAAATCAGCGATGAATTTAACAAATATGGACAACCATGTCGCTAATACTATTGAAATTATCGACGTTCTTTAGAAATGTCGTAATACATTGCTATCAGCGACTTTATATGATGGTTAGCGACAATTTTTAGTATTATGAAAGATTACGTCGCCTACAAGTTGCTAAACGTCGCTATATTTTTAAAAATAACGACGTTTAGCGACTCCAACAATTATATGTCGCAGGATATTTAAAATATAGCAACTTTTACCGACGTCTCGAGCGTACGTCACTAAATTACTGAATATAGGGTTCCCTCATCTATTTGATTTTTTATTTCTTTTTTCCCCAACTTTCTCCAACTTTTTGTTTCCTACGCGCCCCCACCGGCGATCCACCCTCCCCCGTATACCCTCCGGGGCTCTGGCGGCGCACCCACCTCCTCGACCGCCTCCCTCGCCCCCCACCCCGACGCGACCGTGTTCACCCCCCCAACCCCGACACTAGCGACCCCATACGCGACTCCTCCCCCTCCAACGCGGCTCCTCCCCTCCAGCGTGGTCCTCCTCCGTCGACCCCTCTCTCAAGCGCTCCTCCTCCCTTTTTTCCGGCTCGGTAAACCCTAACCCAGATCCAGACACAACTTGGACACACACACACATAATAGATATAATCAGGACACATGGATACACACAGGACACAATCCTAACCTTAACACATGGACCCGAATACATGGACACACACACAGGACACAACCCTACATGACACAATTCGTACTAACAGGACACACATGTAGACACACATGGACAGGGACACATACGGGCACATATGGACACACGTGGACATGGACATACATGGAGACACATCCGGACATACATGGAGACACACCCTATTAGTATGGAAGTTTGGTTGCATAATTAAAAATTGTTGTTGCACTAGTGAATCACACACATGGACACACATAATACAACACCCACAAATATGCTATATAGTTGTTTGATAGGATTTATTATGAATTTAGTATCATATATTATTGAGTATCATATAATTGGCTTATGAGTATAGAATTGTGTGTGTGTGTGTGTGTTCATGTGTATACGTGTGTTTATGTGTATGTGTGCGTGTGTGTGCATGTGTGTGTCAAGTTACTACTAAATTTTGTCCAATTAGCGACCGGATGTTGGATTACATGAGAAGTACAGTGCACAGCAGGATGTTGGATTAGCGACGGGATGCTGGATTATACCTTTATACTTCATAGCCGTTGATTTGGGGGGTTCCTTTGATATTATATATATAGGATGTGGTCAAAATATTGGATTATATAAGAAGTGCTACAGGTAGTGTGGGAGAGTAAAAATTTAATTATGACACGACCCAGGACATGACACAGACCCTAACCCAAAGCTGAGACACGACACAGACCCTAACCATATCTGAGTTAATTAAACGCAGTCTTTGGTATCAAGTGAGGTATTGTGCAGTGCACACTTGTGCACAGTGCAGTGAGGGTGTGTTTGTGTGTGGATATCTCGATGCTGCAGACACTAACCCTATCCTAATCCTAACTCGGACACACACACACACACACACACACACACACATATGGACACTAATACTAATCCACACTCAGACACGCGGACACACTAACACACAAACACCATCCCTAACACGGATATGAACACACACACACACACACACGCACACACATGTTTGTATCATGTCATCTCATGATATGTATGGTAAAATTATAGGACAAATGGATATAAAATGGTAGGACACGATATCGAGGATAAGGTTGTAAGCATTTTATCGGATATAGACACATGCAAACATATCAATTGTGGATATCCAGTAGTGTAACAGTGAGTATCAACTATGTATCCTGGACCAAAAAAAAATGACACTTGATATCCATGACTTGACTTTTCAATTAGAAAGTCATGGCCTAAACAAATGTCAAGTGTGGATATCCAGGATACATAGTTGACACTCACTGATACACTGCAATATATATTAGTATCCAGGATACAGAGTTGAACGAAGAAGTATCGGTGCTATGACTAGGTATATCAGTTGTACTGTATTCCTGGGTATTCTTATGTGTGTGTAGACGAGTAGACTTGTGACATGTACTGTAATTTAACTATTTTATTGAATGATGTCTATTCATCTTTGCATATATGGAGTGAGTGTCATTTGGATAATATACACTACCAAATATTCACATGAGTATATACTTAAACGATGTCTATTCATCTTTGCAAAAGTATCTAGAAATTGATATGAATTACTATCTGCATCATCGTTCGTGGATGCACAACCGTCATCCTGATGACATATGCAGTGTGCGAGATAAATTCATAGAGGGTGTACAACAGTTCCTGTAGTTCGCTAAGGCGTTCCCTCAGTACATGAACGGTACCAAAATTAAATGTCCGTGTGTGAGATATCACAACTTGAAATATCATCAAGAAGTGAAAGTCACATATCATTTGTACTCGAAGGGTTTCAAGCCGAATTACTATCAGTGGACCGTGCACGGAGAACTTGTGTCTTTAGCATCAGAGTCAGAGCCTTATGTGGAGCCGTATATAGATGTCAACGACCATGCTACTTACGACAACGGATGGTTGAACATAGTTTTTGTTGCGGCGGGGCCTAGTTTTGATCTGGACAATCATGATGTAGCTGAGGAGGCACCGAATGCCGATGCTGTGAAGTTCATGGAGTTATTGGAGAATGCAAGGACTCCATTATATCCTGCTTGTGAGGATCATTCACTGTTGGAGGTGGTTATAAGATTGTTGAGCATCAAGTCTGATTTTAACATATCACAAGAATGCTATAACCGACTGATATATTTGATTATAGAGATCTTGCCAGAGGGTGCAAAGTTGCCTAAAGACTTCTAGCGATCTAGAGGATTGTGAGATCGCTCTGGATGGGATACGAGAAAATCGATGCATGTCACAACGGGTGCATGTTGTATTACAAAGACGACAAGGACGAAGATGCGTGCAGATTCTGTAGTACTGATCGCTACAAGACCACTGGTAGAGGAAAGTCTGTCGGTGCAAGGAAGCCTATCAATTTGATGCACTACTTGCCTTTGACGTCGCGGTTGTAGAGGTTGTTTACGGTGAAGGAGACTGCAGAAAATATGAGTTGGCACAGGCGGGAACATATCGAAGGAGTATTGGATCATCCATCCGATGGAGAAGCATGGAAGCACTTTGATCGAGAGTATCCAGATTTTGCTTCGGATCCGCATAAACTACAAGCATAGATATTAAGGCTATGAACCATTTATCCTATCAAGTCTGGCTCAGCTCGTGTACTTCACAACTTATCCTAGACGGGAGACAGCGAGGTCGGATTGGTGGGCAGTATGCAAGACTAAAGCTAGAAATACTTTTGACGTTGACGAAATATCTTATCAGGAGGACGAGCTACCTCTTGTAACAAATATTGTAGATGTGGACTCAACAGAAGTTACTTATTACACGACTAAAAATATAGAAGAGGTAGAATTATTTGAAGAGGAAGACGAAGACGAAGTAGATGAAAGTAAAGATGAGGAGGAAGAGGAAGAGGAGGACGAGGAAGGCGAACAAGATAAATTTTCTGAAGATGATTGAAAATAAAATAAATCCATTTGGACTTGTGACATGTATTATATTTTGACTGTAGAATGTACTATCAATTTAGACTTGTGACACTACTAGTTATTTGTTGTGCAATTCTATTAATGTTGTGAGATATGTATAATATTTTGACTGTAGAATGTACTATATATTTGATTATTTGTTCTATCATCATATGTTGTTACCAGGTATGACAATCGACGCGGAGCGTTCGACAGGTCCCAAGGTAGACGGATTACTCCTCCGGTACTGCCTATTGTTGGTTCTGGATCCTCGGCGCCAAGTACTCCAGTATATCGACCAGTCACATATCCGATTGCGACGACGTTACGTGGCAGCACTCCTGGGACGAGTAGTTCCAGGCCTGAGACTACTCCATCATCCAGCGTTCCTTCTGCTGACGAAACCATAAAGACATATGAGCATATGGTGGAGGTTGAGCCGACGTCATCCCAGCATCAGTGACATCCTCCATGAGCACCTCTGGACGAGACGAGGACGAAGATTTGGGCCGACGGTACAAAGTAAGTCAATTAGTTGGTTTAGCATCATATATATCGTATACTTCTTTATTCATCCTATATTCACTTTTTCGATAAAAATAATTATCTTTGTATAGATATCGTCCCTTGTCGGTACAGAGACGCCTGAGCCACTTTCTGAGGTACAATTATGGTGCCTTCTTTCTAGCCGTTGTCGCCATGCTGATCCGTGATACTCTGGATGACCAGAAGGCTCATGATCGCGAAGAAAAATCGATCATGGTTGGATCACATCTGAGCAGTGGACTGCGATGAGGGCTAGATTTGACGATCCGAGGTACAAAAAAAGGTCTGAGAAGGCCAAGGCGGCTAGGAAGAAGGCAGTAAAGTGGTTTGTTGGCTCGATTCGGATGACGGAATATTTTCGTCTTTTGGTACTTTTTTTATTTCAGATATATTATTTTAATGCAAGTACGATAAAATGGTAGTAGGATAAAATATTTAATTTTAGTACTAAATAATATATTTTTAACAGGCACAAAGGGGTGAGGATGCCAACATGTGACCGTCTTCTTGGATACCCATCGAAAGGGCATGAATCTTATTGATGAGAGGGACTCGCAGACCTATGTAAGTATTACTTTACTTTGTATTAATTTTAATATAACTTAGAAAATATACAAATAAATATCCATGTAGTTAGTAATAAGTACCTTAGACACATTAGCAATTATCGAGTATCCAAACTTTTCTAGACCGAGTATCTTAGGCTGCGTGAGCGGGTGACTGTGCACCTACAGCGGGAGAGGCTAGTACTTTCTCGCAGCCCTCTTCAGCTCCGTCGGCGGACGAGCTGTGGGTGACCGCCGCTGGTGGTCTCTAGAGGGGTACGTACTACGGTACGAGATCCTATGGAGCCATTGTTGTGACGCAGTCCTCTAGGGCCTCCACTGCAAGTTTACATTCCCCACAGTCCTCGAAGGCGTTGGCCCGAGTCTAGGAGACCGTTGACCTTAAGATTGCGTCTCTCCGTGATGAGTTACTGCGAAGGATGAAGAAGCAGCCCCTGTCCCAGCCGCAGGCGGATGATGCGACGCTCATCGCAAGATTTGATACGCTCGAGCGCAACATCATGGAGCTCAGGGATATGGCAGCTGATCTTAGAGCGTCGATAGAGCGCAGCGTGATGGAGCTGCAGGCATCATAGTTGTCCATGGGCGAGAGGCTGACGATGATGCCTGATTCAATAGCTTATAGCAGTACGAGGCTGTTATCTACCATGAATTCATACAACCATCGACTAGCAGCATTGGAGCAGATACGTCCTCCTGGTGTGCCTTCGTCGATACAGACTCCACCGATGTAACTGCCTTCTCCATCGTCATCAGTGTCAATTTTACGGGAGCAATATGATTTGTTCTTATCTCTGATGCGCGACGGTGGTTAGTCTCCTGCAGATTCGTAGTAGTCCTAGTTAGGATAGTTTACTGATTGTTTGTGTTTTAACCTATGATATTTGGTCATTTATTAATATTCTTTATTTTTTAGGCTTTCAGACTTTATTTCTTGCACTCAGTTGTGTGGATATTTATTGTATTCTTTATTATAAGATTTTCTCCTGACTTGGTTTGTAATCCCAATGTTTTATTTTTTTCAAATTTTACTATATTATTCATATTAAATGTATGTTAATTTACCGGTGTTGAGTGTTACACGAAGGGGTCGGCGAACCCAGCGAATTCAACGGAGGGTTGCTTCGGGTCTATTTATATAAATTGTGAATTCATAAACTGTAGGAAGATTGGTTTGGAAACTATTTTATATTCTATTTTTTATTTTTTTCACTAAAAATTTAGCGACGTTTAGCGACGTTTATATACGTCGCTAATTATGTCGCTAAATCGTCGCTAAATTCGTCGTTGAATACGTCGCTAATTATACCGCTAAATAAGTCGCTAAATACGTCGCTGAATGTCGCTAAATTTCTGACATGACAATATTTGTCAGGTCAATAAAACATCGCTAAATGTGTTACAAAATGTCGCTAAATAGAAAAAATTTAGCGACGTTTAACGACACAAAAACACGTCGCTTATTTAGCGACGTTGCATCGCTAAATGTCGCTAATATGAAAAATATTAGCGACGCAAATACGTCGCTAGAAAATGTCACTATAGCGATATTTTTCTGTCAGCGACTAGCTTAAACGCGACTTCATTGAAACATCGCTAATTACGTCGCTAAATTTTTTTAGCGACATTTTAGGCCATTTAGCGACGTTTTCAAATGTCGCTAATTTGCCTTATTCTGGTAGTAGAAGGATCATATGGACGCAATGTACCAGATTCTGAGATACTTGAAGGGTGCCCCCAAAAATGGGTTGATATTCAGGAAGAATGATCACTTGAGCATCGAGGGCTACTGTGACTCTGACTGGGCTAGCTGTACTGATGACATGAGGTCTACCTTAGGCTATTGCATATTTATATGAGGCAACTTGGTCTCTTGGAGAAGTAAGACGCAGTCGGTGGTAGCCAGATCGACAACTGAAGCGGAGTACAGAGCTATGGTCTTGTGAGTTGCAGAGCTGCTATAGCTGAAGGGTATGCTGGTGGAGCTAAAGCTGGATCAACGAGCCAAGATGAAGCTGTGGCGTGACAACTAGTCAGCCATCAGTATCGCCAACAATCCAGTACAACATGACAGGACCAAACACATCGAGATTGATAAGTTATT
The DNA here is from genome assembly GCA_036927795.1 of Iris macrosiphon. Taxonomy (NCBI): domain Eukaryota; kingdom Viridiplantae; phylum Streptophyta; class Magnoliopsida; order Asparagales; family Iridaceae; genus Iris; species Iris macrosiphon. The sequence continues at coordinate 301,202,314 of JAYESA010000004.1, forward strand.
CATCAAGGAGAAGTTGGACCGTGGACTACTGGAGCTAGGTCATGTTCTAACCAAGGAGCAGGTAGCAGACAGTATGACCAAGGGACTTAGCTCTGCAGATATTACTAGAGGATGTGACAAGATAGGCTTAGTGAATATCTTTCGCCCATCTTGAGGAGGAGTGTTGGTATATTAGAATATTCTTGGTATATTTGTTTATATATTAGAATATTTTTGGTATATTTGTTGGAATATTAGAATATTCTATAAGAATTTTTAATGGGGTATTAATGTAAGATGAATGGTTGTAAGGCTATAAATAGTCAAGAGATTATCAATAAAAAAATATAACAATTACTCCAAAATATTCTACATTTAGTTTTGGTTTCCTTTTTTCGATTATAACTTTCACATGAGTAAAGATCAATAACCAACACATGTTAAATACGAGGTTATAATAAATAAATAAATAATAAAAAAACTTAGAATTTTAACTTTCTAATTGACATGACATGACTTAAACTCTGAGTTGATATAAAATCCTGATGCTATTAACCAATAAAGTAGTTGAAATTTATGTATCAAATGATGGAGAGATGGTAGAAATATATGGTTGGAACTTGAAACCAGCTTGCATTGGCAGAAGAATTAATTCCTCCCTCCCTCCCACCCTCTCTAGCTTGCCTTGCCTAGGTCTCAAATAGCATGTGTCTAATCACTCTTTAATTCCCTATACTTTGATAGTAGTACTCGATCGGGAATATATTATGATCAAAGATTTAGGGAGGACAATGATACATTACAAACAAACACAGTTTGGACCTAGACCTCCCCCTCTATACTATGAGTTGTTATTCGAAATGAGCCAATGATCAAAATGTTTCCCGAGGAAACTCAGCTGTGGGTATCTCCAATATGACACACACACACACACCCATTCTATTTATCTATCAATCAATCCCATTCCCTCATTTTCTAATGCTCTCTCTCTCTCTCTCTCTCTCTCTCTCTCAATCAAAGAAGTAAGTACTCTGAACTCCTGCACAGAGAGAGAGAGAGAGAGAGAGAGAGAGAGAGGCGAGAATTTGTAATGCATGTACATGTAATGTAATGATGAGAATTGGTTTTGCAATTGCATGCCTTTTTGTTCATTGGCAAGCAATTCCTTTCTCAAGTCTGGCTTTCCTACACTCTGTTTTGTCCCCTTACCATTTTAACCTCCCTCACTCACTGTCAACTTCAGTCCCTCTCCTAAAGATATGTTCCATGATTCTCTCTCTCTATAGCCTACTACTACTACTACCTCCAGTTCAAATAGAAGAGAAAGTCCCTCTCCTTTCCCTTCACTTTCACTTATTAACTTGATGGAATCCCAATTACACCACCACAGCAATGGGAATGGGAATGGGAATGGGAGTAGTAGCTTCCTGCAGCAGGTGAGACAGTCGAGCAGCCGGTGGATACCGACGGCGGAGCAGATAAGGATACTGAGGGAGCTGTACTACACCAACGGGGTTAGGTCCCCGAGCGCCGACCAGATCCAGAGGATCACCGCCAGGCTGCGCCACTACGGCAGGATCGAGGGCAAGAACGTCTTCTACTGGTTCCAGAACCACAAGGCCAGGGAGAGGCAGAAGAGGAAGCTCACCCCCACCTGCTGCACCAACACCAACACCAACACTAATACTAATCCTACTCATCTACTAGACTCCTACTCATGTTGCACCACCAACAACAACAACATGCTCACCACCACCACAATGCACCACCACCACCACCTGCACCAGCCTAATTATAATTATGGTACCACACTTCAACTACGTAGCTCCCTTCACTCTTTTCTCATGCGCGCGCGCATATACCATTATATAATTATTAATTCCATCCATCGCTTATGTTTTCATCTTAACTCATTTTGCAGGGGCCGCTTCTGCTCCTCCAACTTCTCCTGGGTTTTATGATGTTGCCCAGACGGGGAATAATACTAGTGCTTATGCTGCTGCTGCTGCTGCTGGTGGCTCAATGTTCATCGAAACTAGCTTTAGAGTAAGACAACTTAGCCATATATGTACATGCACTAGGGGTGACCATTATTCGGTTTTCGACCCAAAATTGAATCGAATCGAACCGGTTTAAAAAATATTCTGTACGATTTTGGTTTTGTAAATACTAATTTTTTTTTTATTCGGTTTCTATTTCGGTCCAAAACCGAATACCGATATATATATATATATATATATATATATATATATATATATATATATATATATATATATATATATATATATATATATATAAAATTTTAAATATTAGCATTCATACAATTTTTTTTTTAATACTAAAACACCAATATACACTCTGGACGGTTCCGAGACTCAAACTCTCTCCCACCAGGTGGAATGCTTGTTGCACTTCCAATAGAGCAATGCTGTATTGTTTTTACTTGTACCGTCTATATGAAAATAACTTACTTAGCAAAGTTATTTCACTCCTAACATGCACACTGTAGTTTTATGCAATATCAATATATTAACATTCGCATCTCAAAAAAAAAAAAAAAAAATTCACATTCAAAATATCTACACAAAATATATATCAGGGGCTGGTCCAAAGTTTTTTTGGGACAAAATTAATTTAAATAGTATCCCTCCTAAACAAAGTTTTAAAAAATTGAAAAACACACACAGCCACTCTAGCTTCTTATACCCATGTCCTTTTCATGTAGGAGGTATGAGTGAAATAATTTTGCTAAGTAAGTCATTTTTATATAGAAGGTACAAGTAAAAACAATGCAGCATTGTTCCAGTAGAAGCGCAACAAGCATTCCATCTGGTGGGAGGGAGTTTGAGTCTAGGAATCGTCTAGAGTGTATATTGGTGTTTTAGTATAAAATAAATTTGTATGAGCGCTAATATTTAAAATAATATATATATATATATATATATAATTTTTATTTTGTCTGTCTCAAAATTATGGGTCGTGGGTCTGTCCTCGGTCATGGTTTTATATATATATATATATATATATATATATGAAAAGTTTGAAGTTTGGCTGCAGTCACAAGTAGGTACTGACCGAGCCACTGTTAAAATGAATGAACATGAGTTGTAGAATGTTTTCATTTTTCTTCTCTATTTCCGCTCATATATACATCCATCTTTCAGTTCGATACCTTTATATATTTATGTTTTTGTACGCAGGAATGCTGCTTAACTGGAGGAGATGGCTCTGTGGTGGAGAACAACAACAACATTGGGTGGGTTTATGAGCTAGAGCCAAGTGTGCCATGGATGTACCAGTGCAACATCAAGGAGGAAGAATCAGCAACCAGAGAGATCCAAATCCTCCCTCTCTTCCCCACTCGCTCACAAGACGAAGAAGAAGAATATCAAGAACAAGTTCAAGAAGAAGACAACAACTATGGTTATGTCCCGTCTGCCTACAGCTACTGGAATGGTAGCAGTCAAAACCACCAGCAGCAACAACAACAAGAGTACCACCAGCAGCACCACCACTTCAACAGCAACGGTGCTGCTGCTTCTTCTGCTTCCCTTGAGCTCACCCTCAACTCCTACTACTGTGCACCTCCTGGCTCCATGTGATCTACAAGTCTCAATAATCTACGAGTGATAGCAACAATAGTATTAGGCTTAAGCTAGCCTATAGTATATGGGCTACTTCCTTTTCAAGTATGTAAAGTTCTAATATAATATATGATGCAACTTTTCACTCTTCCTTTTTTGAAGATTGTCTGCATTGAGATTGAAGAAGATTCTCCAGCTGATCCTAATTCTCTCCAGTTGCAAATCTCTAGAACTGTACTTGGTACTGGTTCTGATCAAATCCCCACCTAGCTCTAGCTGTAGCTCTAGCTAGAGAGGTGCAGGCAGAGAAATTTTGACTCTGTGGTACTTGAGCAGCAAACATTAACAAGGATTATAATTATTGGTTGTAGAACAACCTGTAACAGGAGTTGGCACATTTCTGAGAGTACTACAGGAGACATTAATAACTCTTACGGAAATTTAAATTCGGAGTATCCGAATTTATATAATTCTATCTAAAACATCGAAGTTTAAAAAATTACGAAAAAAATATCAAAATATTTATTGAAAAAATATTTTATATTTTTTAATATTATATTTTTATCGTTAATTTTTTTTCTTCATTAACAGACGTTTAACAAAAAAAAAAAAAAAAAAAGTCCTTAGAAAATAAATTTTTTCAAGAGAAAACATCATTCATTATTTTTATTATTTTTCGCCTCTCACGTCTCTCTCTCTCTCTCTCTCTCTCTCTCTCGTCTATGTCTGGTCTCTCTCACTCTCTCTGGTCTCTCTCTCTCTCTCTCTCATCTTTGTCTGCTGTTTCTCTCTCACTCTGTTTCTCTCTCTCTTTTTCTTTCTCACCTCTCTATTTAATGAAATTCAAAAAAAATCTAGATTTTTCTTTTACTTTTGCTTACTACAGAGTTTTGTGAAAAAATATTCCGATCTTTTTTAGTTAAAATTATATATTTTTTATTTAATACAAATACCACTAGTTTCATGGTACACACGTCCCGTGTGCAATATTTTTTTTAGCACATGCGTTCCGTATGTCCTATTTTTAATCCATAAGAATTATTGAAATATTTATACAAATAAAGTCGGTAAGATTCGTTAAGAAAATTTTAAGAACTCAATCTAACTTATAAAATCTGAAAGAATTTATTGAAATCTTTATACAAATAAAGTCCTACGATATTCGTTAAAAAAAAATTTCAATTATTTTCAATTCTTTAAAATCATAATTGAGTAATGTATTTTTTTAAAATCTTTATTGAATAACCAATAGAATATGAGAGACATTTGTAATATTGGATAGAACCAATTTATAATATTAAAGAGACCATAATAATTATCGATTTCAATAAATTTCTAACCAATAAGAAGTTAAATTTTTTTTTTTTTATTTCAGTAAACACAGATCGAAACACATATAATCTTATAGAGTAAATCAAATAATGCTCTCCTTGTCTGTATAATTTTATTTCTCTTTTTCTTTCTATATAATTTTATTTATTTAAAAAATCGGAATATTTTGTTCCTATAATTTTTTTTTTTAATTCTCTAAAAATAGAACGGAATATTTTTTCTCAAAACTCTTTAGTAAGCAAAAGTAAAAAATATATATAATTTTTTTTATTTCATTAAAATTTTCAAATTTAATAAAGAGATGTGAGAAAGAAAGAGAGAGAGAGTGAGTGAGAGAGAAAGAGGCTGTTGTTCCCGAGGCTAAATCAACGATGGAAAACCACGTGGTCGAGATTAGAGGTTCACACAAAAGTTTCCACTCTGACTATTCTCGATCTCCACGAAGAACAATATATAAGGATCCCATTACAACCTGCTGATACAACAATAACCAGAAAATAAACCTCTCGTTCTTCCTTACAATCGCAGTTGTAGACGGACAGAACATAGTTACAACTCACAGACGAGAGAAGGAAGAAGAAGAAAAAACTTTGCTTGCTGGGGTGATAAAGATCACCGTTGCTCAAAGCAAGATTCGTCCTGACATGATTTGCTTCCAGGAACCAGCAAGTTCACGAAGAACTTCTGGAATGCTAGCTGTCACCTCTATCTGAACTCGCACGAATACCATGGACTCCAATGGTGGCAGCAGCAGCAACTCTCTTTGTCTCCTAATTTTTGAAGTAAGTTCTCAAAGATATCACTTCCCGATTTCATAGAATCGATAGTCGTCCCCCAGGCGTGACGCCGTGCGTGCCTAGATTGCGCAACACACAAGGCCAAGATATTTTACATAACGAGCACATATTCAGAGTACGCAGATAATTGAACAAAATGTTAAAACATGAAAAATTCTCTTTATTGATAATGAACATATTTTTACAAACTCTTGAACGAATCATATAATTGTCGCATGGTCTTACAAAAGTGGACGCAAAATGAGATAGCCGTCCTGTACATTACATCATTTTACTAAAACTTCAAAAATTACAAACACCTTCGGACGAAGCTATCGCCTTTCCACGGAGCTGCATAAGTTATGTACACGAGCTCCTGGAACTTTAAAACGCTTCTTTTGAATTGAGAAGTCACTTTAGCTTCTTGCAGGATCTCCTTGGTGCGGAAAAACTGTTGCAACGAGGGTCAGTACATCGAAATGCACTGGTGAAGGTGAGCTAATCCAACTATACCAATCAACACGTTGTTTATATGAAAGATGCAAGTTATTATGTGGTCTTTCTATCTAGCCTTAGTTCATTTTATAAGAAAGCATTGATATGAAAGTTTACTGAAATAAACATGCCACCGTATGGTGACTTTTACCTGCCCATCTGAACTACCTGGACAAATAGTTACAATTACCTTCCCTGCTACGAAGACATAGTTAGCTTGCACAGTTTAAATATATGAGGGGATCACTGGCGTGATGCCATAATGGACGAGTTATAGTCTTGGACAAGAATGGTATGCAACGAAGATTCATGAGGGGCTACAAACCATCCCGTCCAGCACATGAGACTATCGTGAAGTTTCGTCCGGATCGGATCTGTGTCAGTGCCCCAGCGACCATCCGCAGGAACTAAGACCTTGTGCACAAGTTGTCCGTGATCAAACGACGTCTATACTAAGTTATCAATTGATGCAGTTTAAGGCAACACGAGCACGAGACAAGTGACATGGCATGATTTATTTTGCACAGTCTCCCTGATCAGTTTATTACATAGCAAGTGTGTTCTGTACATAGCACAATTATAGAAGAAGTATACATTCTAACTTGTATTAAAACACTAAGAAAGAACATTTAAGTGAACTAGCATGCAACAAGGTAACCATTTCCAAGTTGGTTGACAAGCACAAGTAATCCAAGTCTATTCTTTTTTATCTTGACATATTTTAGTTATTATGGTATCGTTTGATCGGAACAATCAAGAAAGCAAGATTTTAGATCGTTTTTGTGGTGGCCCATGCAGGTCAACGACTAAATTGTTCGGTTTCAACTTCGGGACCGAACAGGCCTGCAATAAAGATTAAGGATTTTAGGAAAAGCTCATCCACTTGATTGAATCGTTCTTGATATCCATATCGACTTCGAATTATTTTATTGACTTGCATCCTGCCTTGATTCCTGTGCGCCTTTATCGTTTATTTTTGGATTCAGAGTAAAGGATCTACCAGCAAGCGACGAGGTTCCTACAAGATCACCACGAGATGCTCTACCAGCATGATCGTGGAGAATACGCAGACTCTTGGAGTAGCCAATGCGCGTAAGTGATTTGTAGCTGCCGTTTCTAGTTTAGCTCGTGCCTATTGGTTCGTGACCTCAGCCCCAACCTAGAAATTTTGAACTTACTAATAACCTGGTATGCTTTTATATTTGATAACTGTAGAGATTGTAGAACCTTTTGTTACTATGCTTATTGTAGGTTGTTTTGTGAACTTAAATAATTTGTACCTCCTTTCATCATCATCTAGCGCACTTAAATTTGATGTACTTGACTTATGCTGCTATTCTATAGCCTAGTTTTGCAAGCTTACTCTTTATCGAGCTTGTTCATGACAAGTGTATTATTGGGGAGGCCCACAATGATACATTTCAGAATCAGTGTGTTACGGTCTGATCAACCATAGTGCGCTCGATTCGCCCTTCGAAATAATACTTTACGTGGATTGAGATATGTAGTGATTAGTAGACAAATATGCTTGCCCTAGACATGTCTGAGCATATCGTATCGGTTACATAACCGTATTGATACGAGCATGTGAATAGAAATTACCCAGATATGATCCAATCAACACCTGCTTTGACAATTCCCATTTGAATTCTTTAAAACGCCTTGATCCCGATACTTCTGTTCTATCACCTCACCCTTGAACTCTTTATTATTGATCCTCGTCTTCCCTTATTTCGGAAAGACAAAATCCTGTGTTTTGTATAAGTTTGATTTGTAGTGCTAGATGTACCCCTCAGACCGGTCGAATTGATGATAACCTCTATGACTAAGGGAATACCATAGGTGGTGTATTTGTGTTAAAGACTTAAAGATTCAATAACATGATTAATTAAGTTGGGACATAGCTTTACTAGTTGTTTAGCCTTAGAGGATAGATGGGTAAATTCTAAGTTGGGTAGCGTCCGCAATGTTCACCTGAGAGGAACCCGTTAGACTGTAATCAAGTGAGATTGGACAGAGAGAACCCTATCATATTTTTAAATTTCGAGGATGAAATTTTTATAAGTTGGGTAGATTGTAAACCCCTTGAATTTTCAAATTTTTAAATCTTGGATTTTTCCCAATTTTCTAGAATTTTCTGGGAATTTTCTGTAATTAAAATCAGGGTTCTTAATTATTAAATGATTTTTAATTATTAATAAAAAGTATTAAAATATTATGAAAATAATATTTTTGGGTGTAAAATGACAAACTGGACTTAGGGTAATTTTTCTGGAATTTTTGGGGCCTCGGACCTATTTTAAAAATACCTAAAAAAACTATTTATTTATTTAGTTATTAATTAATTAATTAATTATTTATTTTATTTACTTATTTACTTATTTTCCTAAATTTATCCCTGGCCCAGCCCATTGGGCCCAAGCCCAAACCGGCCCACCCGCCTAGCGGGTCGGGTCGGGTCCACCCGAACCCGCTCGACCGCGACCCGCTAACCCGCCTACCCTTTTCCCTCTCCCCGCACGACGACCCGCTCCCCGCGTCTTCCGCCGGGGCCGCCGCCTCCGGCCACGTGGCGCCGCCCCCGGCCACTCCGCCCGCACCCCTCGGCAACCCCGCCACGACCTCCGCCTCGCCCGGAGCGCCACCGCCTCCTCTCCCCTTTAAAACCCTCTCGAAACCCTCCCCCGGCCAGAACTCCCCCCCGACCACCCTCGACACCGCCGGCCGACCCGCCTAGCCCTCAGCCCTCCGCCTCCCAGCCTCGCCGAGAGCCGTCGCCGTTTCCCCCGCCGCTTCGCCGTCCTCCGCCTACCTCCAGCACCTCCCCTCTCCCCTCGACTCCCTCTCCTGGTCCAGCCACCACCTCGCTGCCTCCGGCCAGAGACGCCTCTGCCTCCGCCGAGCTCGCTCAGCCTCGAGCCGGCCGTCCTCGAGCCCAGCCGCCCTCGTCCAGCACAGCCCCGGCGGAGCTCCGGCCGTGCCCAAGCCCTAACCCTAACCCTAAATTCCCTTTGTGTCGGACACGGCAGTGGACACAAGACTCAAGACACGGACACGAAAACCCTAGTTTTCGGAGGCCAGTTCAGGTGCGTGTATTTTCTTGCTCGTAGCTCAGATTTTGATTCCGTAAATTGCGTTGCGAAGCCTGTATGACCCTCTCGGTGCCCGGACAAACCGCTCGGGGCATCGCTTCCTGTGGTGATCGCACACCGCGATCCAAAAACAGAAAAAATAATGACCCTGTTTCACCCCGAAACTGAGTACGCCCCGCCAAACGGGACGACTTGGTCGCGTGCGGTCTTCACAGATACGTGCGCGCCGTCGATACGGACGTGTGAGATTTCGTGGAAGCTGATTCGGGTGTGCGTGCACACCAGAATCAACGCGTATCCGCGGACATCGCCCCGTATCCGCCTTTTCTGCAATTCACCCTAACTTCGTGCACACACGTCGGATCGAAATGAAACTTGCGCCATCGGACTCGTAGCGATACGCTGGTCCTGTGGGTCAAGTTTGGTTCGATTCTGAGAACGTTGACGAAATCACGTGTCGTGGGCCCCACAGGCCCCGCTCGACGGGCGATTTTGTGATCGGCTCATCGGAATCCAATTCTGGAAGTTCCGTTGGGTTCGTATCATCGTTCCTGACCTGTTGACACTAAGTTTGGTGAATTTGGAGACCTTTGACCCTGACACGTTTTTCGGTGCAAAGCGGGCCCACATGTGGACCCCATTTTGACCCGAAACTGCCGTTTTTGCCCTTGTCTCCAAATTGGACCCAAAGACAGGCAATTTTAGCTATTTGACATCTTCTGAGCATGATGGTAATGTCTATTTCAGCTTTTGGACTCATCTCTGGAATTTTTCTCCAAGAGCCAATATTAATCAGATCCAAACAACAGGCAAGTACCTGCACTTCAAGTTAATCTTTATATATTATGATAATTAATTCCCTGCCTTACATGTACCCTTGATGATTACACCTAGTGTTAGAAATGCTGGATTTCATGTCTTGAATATTGGAGTTCCTGTCTTGTTTTTCATGTCGGGTGGGAGAATACCTAGAAGGCATGTAGTTTACCCTTCCCCTTGTCCTGTTTAATAGCTGTTGGTACACGACTGTACCTCAGCCGGATCTCGATTTCCCCTGTTTAATAGCCGTTCATGATGGCCGAATTAGCCTTATAAACCCCTACATGCCAACTATATATTCTAAAAGCAAACACAAGTTCACACAGATAGTTTCTGGTCATGTTATATTTCTTGCTGGCTGTTGTAGTTTCATTTTCCTGTCTCATTTATTTTTGCTTTCTCATATCCCTGTTTACAACTTTAACTCTGAGATAATGATGTTCTGTTATGCAGTTTCTTAACTTGATATTCAATATTTAATTGTCATAAATATTTAGTTTAACCTTGTTGTGCACTGTGTACTTTGCTCCTTTCCTGACTGGATCCGTTGTTTTAGGCGATGATGAGAACTTTGCCCCCACCTTTTATGGTCCCTATGGCGTAGCAGGTGATACATCTGAGGAGCCTGTTCCTACTCAGGAGACTACTTATGAGGAGTAGTAGCCAGTTAGCTAGTATTTTCTTTCAGCACCGCAATCGGGTTTATCCCCGATTTATCTTCTGGATTCTGTATTAAACCATGGAGTTGTATATCACATTTTTCCTTATGAAATCTTAGTATTCCTATTTTCCTGTTATTTTCCCTGTCTATTTACTGTACTGTGGATGAGATAGATTATAAATTTCCTGTGATAATGACCTAGACAGCGTACTACCGCCGACACTGCGGCGTAGGCTGGACGTGCCCACGCACTCGTGCCCAAATATCCGGGTGCGGGTCGTGACAGAATACTTGGAAGTAGGGTCAACTAAATCGAATTATAGCCACTCACAAGTTGGTTGGAGAAAGAAAAGGAAAGATATGCTTCAAGACTCCGCTCGTACGACGTCTACTGCACGATCATCTGCATTGCCATGAACAAATGATCAATACCTCTTCTACTATTTCCAAGCTCGGAATGAAATGCAGTTCAACGAACAAAAGCAATAAAATCCATCAAAACTGTTCAAGAAAACGTAAATCTAAAAATTAACTCAAAAGCACGAAAACAACAAGGCGACAGCGAAAACTAGGTAAAAAAACTTACAGCGGAGAGGTCCCTCTTGACTCTGCCGCTAAGTCCATCCTTAGGGCATGGTCCACTGAATATAAGAATTAATTTTGAAGAAGCAAATCAATAATGAGGATAAGATCTTGATTCAATCTATCCCGATCGAACGAACCGAAAGTATTTCTTAGCCGCGCTCCCCGAAAAGGGGGAACGGAGCACCACAAAAGAGGCACGAAGAGAGTATTTATAGAGAGAGGGTAAAAATCCTAGCCGTCCAACAGTTACGGAAAGATAGGAACATAATAATTATGAATCCCTAAAAGATAGGCACGAATTAATTTCAAATTCCATAAAAAACGGATCTGAATAACATACCATCTCGCTCTATAACCGTTCAAATATATCTGCAGCAGCAACAGCGCATGCGGCAACGCAAGCCGCATCGCATGTGACAATGCATGCGGCAACCCATGCGACAGCCCATACGACAGTGCATGCGACAACCCATGCGACAACCCATGCAACTGCCCATGCGACCACGCATGAGACCTGCTTATGCTGGCCGCCGATGCGATCGCGCATGCGACCCGTCCATACGGGCCGCCCATGCGACAGCGCATGCTGCTCGCGCATGAGAGAGCACATCAAATACGCACAAGCGCCTGAGCCGATGCTGACGTACTAAGTACAAAGTGCACCAACAAAGTGCCACTTTGTTCCCTTGAGCCCGAGTCCGAGTCGCTAAGTCCCTTTGGGGCTTAACCCCTATGGAATAAATTCTAAGAGAATGACAAAAAAAAAATACTTTTATTGAGGAGTTAATCCTTTTTTTCTCCTAGAAAAATACTCCCACATGGCACCCATGTGCCCCACCACACCCCATGTGCACACCTCAACTCATACAAAGTATTATATTGAGATACCCACTTATTGGTATAGCCAATATGGGTCTATTTTTACTAGTCCAAAGGAAACGACACCAACAATCCCCCACATCTCTCTATATAAATGGGTTGAGCGTTTCCCACAGTAACTGCCCATCATGCATTAGGATAGATGTCTCTTTGACTTGAATCTTCACGCATGGGTCGAACAATAGTATGATACAAGAATGGACTAAGCCTTAGATTTTGCACCATAGCTACAATTCTTTCCACTCATATAATAACCCTAGCTGTGTTTCTGGTTGCACATTAAAGGTCCTGTGCACGCCTGGTTTTAGTGTATATATATTGGGCTTCGACAAGTTTTTTCTTAATAGATGACCTATATCTCTTTCCATACACTCTAGGTGAGTTCTTTTAAAGTTTCCTTGGCATGAAGCCTCGAGCTTCCTTGCGGTGCTACTCCACTATGACATGGCCCAGAGCCAAGGCTAAACCTCATCGTGGTGTCATGTCACAGTAGCTTGAGGTCCCAGCCTCTTTGTAGTGTCAAACTACTCTGCATGAAGCCTTGCGCTTTCTTGCGGTGTTACGCCGCTGTGACATGACTCACGTAGCCGGGGATTTATATCTTTTACCTCTGTGGTGTCACACCACTGTAACATGAGAACACCGGCCTCTTTGTAGTGCTGCCTATACTCTTCATTATACATCATTAGGCTACCTGCCTATGTGTGGTGCTACGTCGCTGTGACATGGCTCGCGAAGCCGAGGCATTGCCCTTACCGAGGAACCTCTTGGTGGTGTCACCCACTGTAGCATGGAGACCTTACGCTCATTTATAGTGCTGCGCTACTGTACTTCCTGTTAAGCACACTAAACATTCAAAATGCCTGAGAACTCATTAAGGCGTCTAAGCCATCCTCCTACATGACTTGTTCTACATAAAAGAATTAGTAGACAACAGTGGTTCTGGGTCCGTAACCCCTCAATGTCTCAAAGGACTGTCCACTGTTCCTGATATTCTTCCAGTCAATGATCCTCCCTTGAACCAGTAGCTAGATGCCTAGTAGATTTTTCTTTAAACTAATAGCATAAAACTAAATGGTAGGATTAAAAAGACATAATATCAGAATGTCTTCAAACCTATCTTGTTTGTTGTATCCTCGATCAGTTGGCGCTTAAGACCTTTGGTGAAAGGATCGGCCATATTTTCCTGGCTCCGAACATCAATCACGTCAATGACTCCAGTCTTGATAAGATCATTCACTGCCTGTGCCTTAGTCGCACAGTCATCTTTTTGCCATTGAAGAGATCATTTGATGCTACCGCTGCAGTCGCTTGGTTGTCGCAGTAAATCGGTACCGTCAAAATCTGCGCACCCACCACTGGAAGATCATACATGAGCTCCCGAAGATACTCTGCTTCATCCGCTGCAGCAGCTAGTTCATAAAACTCAGATTCCATCGAGGAATGAGAGAGCATAGTCTGCTTCTTCGACTTCAACGATATAGCAGTTCCACCAATGGAAAAGATGTATCCTGCTATGGACCTTTCGCTCTTTACTTATGAACACCTGCTTGCATCACTGAAGCCTTCCACTACTGCGGATAACCGTTGTAGTGCAGTACATACTTCTGAGTCCCCTTGAGATATTTTATCACTTTCTTTACAGATTTCCAGTACTCCACTCCTGGATTGCTCTTGAACCGACTCAGCATCCCCACAACGAAAGCTATGTCAGGCCTAGTCGCAGTTGTTGCATACATCAGACTCCCGATGACGCTTGAGTACTCCAGTTGCCTGATACTTTCCCTTGGATTTGGCTTCAACTTCTTTTCACACATGTACGGAGTATCGATCCCTGGAAGATCCTGATATCCAAAGTATATGAGCATCTTCTCGATATAATAAGACTATGGCAGCACCCCTCCAATATTTGTCTGGATGATCTTTATCCCCAGAATAACATCAGCTTCCCCTAAGTCCCTCATACTAAACTTAGATGAGAGAAACTTCTTTGTCTTAGTGGCACGTGCTAGATCCATATCCAGGATTAGCATGTCGTCCACGTAAAGATAAACGATAACTCCTCTCACGTCAGCAAACTTAGTGTAAACGTACTTATTCTTTTCACTGATTATGCAGTCGTTTGATCTTATGACTTTATCAAACTTCTCGTGCCACATCTTGGGAGCTTGCTTCAGACCGTATAATAATTTTACCAACTTGCAGACTTTGTCTTCAAGCCCTTTGATGACAAATCTTTCTGGCTGTTGCATGTAAATCTCTTTGGTTAATTCTCCATTCAGGAATGGTGTCTTAACATCCATATGATGAATGACTAGCTTGTGAATTGCACTAAGATCAATCAATATCCTGATGGCCGTCATCCGTGCTACTGGAACATATGTGTCAAAATAGTAGATCCCCTGCTTCTGAGAAAACCCCTTAGCAACCAGTCTTGCCTTGAACTTGTCAATAGTTCCATCGAATTTCATCTTCTTCTTGAAGATACACTTGCATCTGATCGATTTTGCTCCTTCAGGTAGATCGACCAACACCCAAGTGTTGTTGGAGGTTACTGAATTATACTCATCATTGATAGCCTCCTTCTAGAAGACAGCATCTATGGTCTTCATCACATCATCATAGGTAAGCGGATCCTCTTCTACATAATAGGTGACAAAGTCATCTCCGAAGTCCATGTGTCTCCTTACTCTCTTAGACACCGGCTCTGGGAGTTCTAGTTCGAACATTGTCTCTGTAATGACAACTTCTTCTTCGACTACATCTTTATTGGAAGTGTTGCTCTCCTGTACACTCACACTATTCTCCGAAATGTCCACGATAACAATGTTCTTGTTCCTTGCAAACTTATCTTCAAAGAATTATGCGTCGCGAGATTCGATGATATATTTTGAATCAATATCAAGAAACCTCCGAGCATCAGTCTTTTCAGCATATCCCAAGAAGATGGTCTTTGTAGTCCTTGTACCCATCTACTTAATCTTCAAGTCTGAAAGCTACAAATACGCCAGTCACCCTCCCCCCCACTCGAATAAAATTTAAGTTGGGTCTGACTTTGAACTAGAGTTCATGAGGAGTGACATAGAAAGTTGCGTACGACACTCTGTTCAGAATGAACATAGCCGTAAGAGCAGTTTCTTCACAAAAGCAATTTGGAAGACCTGCAGTTAACAATATTGAGTTTATCATCTCTCTCAACGTCCTGTTCTTCCTTTTAGCTACTCCATTGGATTGAGGAGAATAAGAAGCAGTTGTCTAATTGACAATTCTATGTTCTTTGTAAAATGATATGAATTCAATAGACCTATACTCTCCGCCTCGATCACTTCTGAGTCACTTGAGTTGTTGCCCTGTTTTACATTCAGCCTCAGCCCTGAACTCCTTGAACTTCTCGAACGCTTTATCTTTTGACTTGAGCAGATAGATGAACGCATACTTCGAGTAGTTGTCGATGAAATTAATGAAATACTTCATCCTGGCCTTTATGGAGATCTGTTTGAAGTCACAGATATCTGAGTGCACCAATTCCATAAGATATGTGCTTCGGTTAACCCGTTTGAACGATTTTTCTTGTGATCTTTGTCTGCACACAGACCTCACACTTTTCCACATTCTTACCCCCACATTTGGAGATAAACCCTAGACTAGACATCTAACAGAATGAAGTACATGTCCTAGTCTGGGGTCCCACAACTCTTACAATGAGGCTTCAGTCATAAGCAGAAGCTCGAACATCCATTTGAAACTGAACGCCTTGTTTCAAAGTATGTCTCCTTCCAAGATATCACCATCTGGCAAACTTGGATATTCACCCTCAAGTCTGCAACAGACTTCCTGAGATCAGGTCCTTGGTAATCACTAGTACGTTGCTACACACACTCCTTTGACTGTAACTTCTCGAAGTTCAGAACCATTGTCCCAATCCTCAGATCCTCTGCTTGATCCTTAATTGCCATCAAGACCTTCACCACTGAAAGGTTCGACCTTGATCAACAACTCTTCCTAAAACATATGTGGCTAGATACACAAGTTTCTATCCACTGGTCAGCAACCAAGTTAAGTAATCAAAGTAACCAGGTTAAGCTATTACCTGTTTGATGATAAACAAAAGAATGAAACTAGGTTTATACGAAACCCTTTCTTTGTTTACAAACAAGAAAAAAGAGTACAATTAATCTTATACGAGGATGTTAAGTACAATAAAAATGATTCTGGGAAAAAATTGCTATAGGAGTCTGATCTGCGGTTGATTACTTTGTCCCTTGGACCACACGATGATGAAGAAGTACTGTAGAAGAAGAAGAAGCTTCAAAGATTGTAGGTGGGATTAAAATCTCGTTGCCAAAGTTGTCAATCAACACTCTCTATCTGTGCTCTCTCTACGTATCTCTCTGTTGATCCCCTCTCTTGATCCCTTTTTTTCGACCTCGATCTCCTGTGACCAGAGGTCTCTATTTATAGAGATCAATCATAATAACTGTCCAGTTGGCATAGAAGCCCAACTGTGAAGAAAGTTGCACCTTTTACGTGTCACGCCCCGATCTTCCGCAGGCAAATCGGTCGTTCCCGCTAGGAGGTAATCACTCTCGCCAGCGCTCCCGCGGAACGATCGCTTGACCCATCCGGGCATGATGCCGCACGAGCGTGAGCCACGCCCGTGCAAGGCCATGGTTCATTGGCTGGCGGCAAGAGTTCTAAGCCACATAGTCGCACAGATTGTCCGAGTGCAGCGGAGTCATGAACGCATAGCGATTTGGTAACAGGTTCACTGAGTAGACAAATATAGCGGAAGCATTAAAACACAAGTTTGAAGTAAGCAACTCTTTATTGATATAAACATGTGTTACAGGCGGCGTATAGCCGAGATTACAAGTCGCTCAAGCCTCTCTCTCTGAAACATAAAGCGTGCCAAGTGGCTACAATTGTGGAATGATTGTACAGGCGATGTTCAGGCGACGCTCCAACATTATGTCTTGTATATGTGCTTTAGTTTCGGACGCACCGTTGCAAGGCTTCAGAAGAAACTCCTGGCCTTAGCACGCACGTTGGAGGCATCCGCACCGAACGAGGGTCTCCCGCACCCTACATACAAACTGGTGGATTATCAGTACATTGAATGCACTGGTGGGGAAGCTACTCGCCCGCTCGACAAATCCAAACACGTAATACAGGTTCCGTGCACCAACTATTAAGTTGTCTTTCTAGTTGCCTTAGGATGAGTTTCATGCAAACATTGAATAGCCTAACATGTCAGGCAGTGCGCCGTGCGATGTTTGAGAAAACACGGCGAGACTTACCAACTTACCATTTCTCCTTCCCTGTCCAAGGCAAACATTGAGGCAAACATCGTTAATTCAAGCACGACAAGGATAACATTCAGGAGGCATAGCATATGCAAACATGAGGGTCATTTTAACATGATCGTTCAGGTGTTCAGTTGTTTCTTGATGCGATGCAATAACTCGTACGCAGATAGCCGCTAAGCGAGGATGACTTATCTATATGAACGTTAGTCGCTGGCATAGCCATAAAGGACCGTAGTCAATTGTCGGGGTAGAGAATGCAACGAAAGCACGTGAGGCGCTGCAAACCATCCCGTCAATCACGTGAGCGACTACTATGTTATGTTCCATCCGGATCGGGTCGGTCCCAGTGCCCCAGTAACCGCCCGTGGAACCGTGCCTCGTTGTCGAGTTGTCCGCGACATGCAGGTCAGGGTCAGTTTCAATCCACAACTTGAATGATAATCCATGATTCGTGATCTGAACGAGCGTTTGCTCCAAGAGCTGAGATTCGTTCGTTACGTGACGTGATTTTCGTTCAGATGTAGACTTGATGTGATTATCATTCAGTTGTCACGTTATTGGATTCACGTTCAGTATTTATTACCCTGATGCGTGCCCCTAGTTCGGGGATTGCCTTGGCGACCTAATGGTCCTGGATACTTGCAGGTTCATTCAGGCACGGAACGACTACGTAGTAGTCTCCCGGAGTTTGGATGAAAACATGGCAATATACAAGCAGACAAGCATGCGTTTCTAAGGAACATAAGTAAACACGTTTTTGCTCGGACCCGAAGGTAAGCCGAGAGATGAAGCCGTTAGAGACTTAGCATGCGAGGGTTTGAATATAAACAGTATTTCAATTTCCATATTCTAGCGTAAGCAATACAAGTTGGGATTATTCCCTTAGCTAGGTGCGTTGGATTTATTAGCATGCAGGGGTGAATCACCTAGCGACTAGCATGAATATTTTAGATTTTATGTGTGCTGGCTATGCAAAGACAAGTTCACCGTAGCCACCCACCTTAGCGATGATCCGCCTCGGTCGAGTGATACTGTGAGCGAGCCTCTGAAAGCCGAAGTTGATTTCCTGTAGGGACAAGTCTGGATATCCTTTGCTTCTCGTTTGAGGCAAAGCGGTTCGGGACAGCTGCACTATTGCCGTTTGAAACGGCAGTCCGCTTGAGCGGAATGGGGTGTTACATCCTACCCAACTCAGAAAAAGTCTCGTCCTCGAGACTTACTGAGGACAAGCAGTAATCTAGGGTTGAGGCAATCCTAGACAAGTCGTTGTACTTATTCATTTGGATATTCACTTGCACAAGCTTCGAAATCAGCATATCGCTTAGACTGGATCATGCGTACTTTCGAAGGGCCCCTCTAGCGTGAACACGTCAACCAGCTTAGTGATAGCGAAGTCTTAGGACTCGAGTTTCATCGTTTCTTAAGTCTTAGATGGTGCACTAGTTCAAGGCGTCCCTCGAATAGATGCATTCAACCAAACTTAGGGTTAGTGAAAATCGGACAAGCTACTAGCGATACTCTCAAGGGTTCGTACAGGTTGGCTCAAAGGCCACTCGCAGCATACAACCAGACAAGTAATCATATCAATCAAAACGCATTTTGAAAGTATTTAGACTTATTGTTGGAACATCCCATCAAGGCATTGAGAGAGAGCGTGTACATAACCCACGAACGAGCTTTCGAAACAGAGATTTCGAATCGAAGTCCAAAGGCGTAGAAGCCAGGCTCTGATACCAATATATCACGCCCCAATCTCCCGCAGGCAAATCGGCCGTTCCCGCTAGGAGGGAATCACCCTCGCCAGCGCTCCCGCGGAACGATCGCTTGACCCATCCGGGCGTGATGCCGCACGAGCGTGAGCCACGCCCGTGCAAGGCCATGGTTCATTGGCTGGCGGTAAGAGTTCTAAGCCACAGAGTCGCACAGATTGTCCGAGTGCAGCGGAGTCATGAACGCATAGCGATTTGGTAACAGGTTCACTGAGTCGACAAATATAGCGGAAGCATTGAAACACAAGTTTGAAGTAAGCAACTCTTTAATGATATAAATATGTGTTACAGGCGGCGTATAGCCGAGATTACAAGTCGCTCAAGCCTCTCTCTCTGAAACATAAAGCGTGCCAAGTGGCTACAATTATGGAATGATTGTACAGGCGATGTTCAGGCGACGCTCCAACATTATGTCTTGTATATGTGCTTCAGTTCTGGACGCACCGTTGCAAGGCTTCAGAGGAAACTCCTGGCCTTAGCACGCACGTTGGAGGCATCCGCACCGAACGAGGGTCTCCCGCACCCTGCATACAAACTGGTGGATTATCAGTACATTGAATGCACTGGTGGGGAAGCTACTCGCCCGCTCGACAAATCCAAACACGTAATACAGGTTCCGTGCACCAACTATTAAGTTGTCTTTCTAGTTGCCTTAGGATCAGTTTCATGCAAACATTGAATAGCCTAACGTGTCAGGCAGTGCGCCGTGCGATATTTGAGAAAACACGGCGAGACTTACCAACTTACCATTTCTCCTTCCCTGTCCAAGGCAAACATTGAGGCAAACATCGTTAATTCAAGAACGGCAAGGATAACATTCAGGAGGCATAGCATATGAAAACATGAGGGTCGTTTTAACATGATCGTTCAGGTGTTCAGTTATTTCTTGATGCGATGCAATGACTCGCACGCGGATAGCCGCTAAGCGAGGATGACTTATCTATATGAAAGTTAGTCGCTGGCATAGCCATAAAGGACCATAGTCAATTGGCGGGGTAGAGAATGCAACGAAAGCACTTGAGGCGCTGCAAACCATCCCGTCAATCATGTGAGCGAATACTATGTTATGTTCCATCCGGATCGGGTTGGTCCCAGTGACCCAATGACCGCCCGTGGAACCGTGCCTCGTTGTCGAGTTGTCCGCGACATGCAGGTCAGGGTCAGTTTTAATCCACAACTTGAATGATAATCCATGATTCGTGATCTAAACGAGCGTTTGCTCCAAGAGCTGAGATTCGTTCGTTACGTGACGTGATTCTCGTTCAGATGTAGACTTGATGTGATTATCATTCAGTTGTCACGTTATTGGATTCACGTTCAGTATTTATTACCCTGATGCGTGCCTCTGGTTCGGGGATTGCCTTGGCGACCTAATGGTCCCGGATACTTGCAGGTTCATTCAGGCATGGAACGACTACGTAGTAGTCTCCCGGAGTTTGGATGAAAACATGGAAATATACAAGCAGACAAGCATGCGTTTCTAAGGAACATAAGTAAACACGTTTTTGCTCGGACCCGAAGGTAAGCCTAGAGATGAAGCCGTTAGGGACTTAGCATGCGAGGGTCTGAATATAAACAGTATTTCAATTTCCATGTTCTAGCGTAAGCAATACAAGTTGGGATTATTCCCTTAGCTAGGTGCGTTGGATTTATTAGCATGCAGGGGTGAATCACCTAGCGACTAGCATGAATATTCTAGATTTTATGTGTGCTGGCTAAGCAAAGACAAGTTCACCGTAGCCACCCACCTTAGCGATGATCCGCCTCGGTCGAGTGATACTGCGAGCGAGCCTCTGAAAGCCGAAGTTGATTTCCTGTAGGGACAAGTCTGGATATCCTTTGCTTCTTGTTTGAGGCAAAGCGGTTCGGGACAGCTGCACTATTGCCGTTTGAACGACAGTCCGCTTGAGCGGAATGGGGTGTTACATTACGCGGCGGTTATAATAACTGCTACCCACGTTTGAATGATCTCCTAATCGGCGTATGACACGTGTCCCATTATGAGGTAACGCGTATAATTGTTTCTCGAAGATCATGACATACAAGCCACGTAGGTAACTGCCCCCGTGTAAAGATGGTTGGCATAAAAGTCAAATAACTGTCTCGTTGGCGTAAAAGCCAAATAGCTGTCTTGTTGGCATAAAAGCCAAATAAATAGTGTAAAAATAGCCAATTATCCTTCCTGACTGAGGTCTTGAGCGTATTCTGGGCCAAATAGCCTTATCACGTACCTTTGCAAATATAGCCTGAGTTGGCGTATTTCGAGGAGATAGCATACGGCGTACTCCTATAGTTAAAAATAGCCTGGTTGGCGTAAAATGCAATGATGGTGATGTAAGCGTATTAAACCTAGTTTTAGCTCTCCCAGTCATAAAAAAATAGAACCAGATCTTGTGCATTTAATACAGAGATATGCCTCAACTCAATCTCGTGCATTAAATGTCGAGATATGCCTCGAGCTCTGTATGGGAAACAGCTTTTGACGTGGCGTAGGATTTTGTCTCATCTTTGAGCGTAAAAACTCATCTCTGCCTGTGTAGAATAGGCAGCATATTCCTTGAATGCGTAAAAATAACTTGTATCGAGGATATGTCACTAAACGACAGTCTGGGTCTCTGTGTAAAATCATCATCACAGCCGTCCTCTCGATCATCATGCAGTACTTTTGTCATGAGTCAGGTTCACTGTTTTGTCTGACAGATTCATCCGAGGAATACGAAGAGTTCCTCGTATGACTTTACGTTGTATTAAAAATAAACGTATTTTATGCCGGAGGGAGGTGTAGCAACCTTTTATGCCAAAACAGCCTTGAAGCGCTGCTTTACGCGAGCAGCTCTGAAGCTCTATGATACGCCAAACAGCTCTGAAGCTCTGTTTTATGAGAGCAGTTCTGAAGCCATATTTTACGCCACACAGCCTTGAAGCGCTACTTTACGCGGGCTTCATGCATGTTGGGGGTTTTGACTGTATAATACGCGTACAATTCCCCAGCGTATTTCATGCTTCTACACGACCCCCTTTAAAATTTTCAAATTCCTCGTAATTTGAAATACTTTGAATGAAGCATGAAATAGTCAAATTTGACTCGTTCTTTGAGGCTAATTTTTCGACAATATTTAAGAAGTTGTTGGGATTTGGTATGTTCTTTTCTGCCTATATAAAGGCAAGCGAGTGAACCTGTTTTTCCATACTCCCTTCACCACAAAGATGGTTGCCGAGATTCCTTGGGCTGATCTGAGAAATAAGAAGATTATGCTCTTCCAGCATGTAAGAAGCCGTAAAAAGAGGCATCTTCGAGCAAATATCTTTTGCAACGATGGATCATGAAAGGATATCATAGCTTCCTTTGCTCGAGATAGTCAGCAATTTTATATGGCAATTCGTCAAGGAGAGAGGAAGGGTCTCATTAGACCACACAGCTTGCTAGCTATATTTTTCCCTATTATGAAGCTGGACCCTGGTGGGCAGCTTGGCCGTGTCTTCCAGTATTGTATTGGGTCTAAACCCCTAGCACAAATCTGAGCATGGCCGCCAATAATGTATGGAGGGGGGCTTGAATAATTTAAACAGGCCCAGTTCTGTATCCTCCCGCCATTAACCATTTTTTTGTTCCTCGGCCGAAGAAGCCGAAGAAGTGTCGTAGAAGAAGAACTGAAGATCTTCGTCAGACGAGAACCTAGCATAATAGATTCCCATCATGATCTTGAATATTAATGAAAAATCCTTTGTAAAAAATGGATTTCCATCATATGTAATCATGATCAATAAACTTGTCTTCTTTTACGCATCATTGATTTGCCATATTTGCTGTGAGGAAGTCTGATAATACGCAGCTTCAGCATGCTTGAGTAATCTTTACGTTGATTCTGATAAATATGCTTCCAGTCACGTTCCGACTTTTACGCATAGAGGAATATACGTAAAAATCTCTTCAGCATTAAATTGTCTTGAAAATCCAATTGTCATGCTGTTTTTGGACGAGGAGTCACATAGAATTCTGAACTGTCACTTCTCTAATACGAAAAATTTCTGTTCAAAACATCATCTTCAAGAATGGCTTCCCGAAAGTTTCTCGAAACAGGGCAAGAAATGTCCGTCGAACCGGCCATACTTGAACTTAGATGTAAAGGATTCTGGCTAGACTTCGAATTAACTTCCAATGGCCCAAGAAGAAGAGTCATCTTTAATACTGATATTTGTGTGTTTCAGGCACTTGCAATATTTTGGTAACCAAAAAGGAGCATTTTCTGCATAAACCCTTGAAATTGGCTTTTTCGAGTATAAGACCCGAATTATCAAGATATACGCGTATCCTGCTAACTGATCTGTCCAGCGTAATTTAAGATGCGCGTAAAATCAGAGATCCGTAGCATCTGAGCAAAACAATCGTAGATCTATAGCTTCTGAGCGTAAAATCGTAGATCTGTAGCTTCTGAGCGTAAAAGCTTCTAAGCATAAAATCATAGATCTGTAGCTTCTGAACGTAAAACCGTAGATCTGTAGCTTCTGAGCGTAAAAGCTTCTGAGCGTAAAATCATATATTTGTAGCTTCTGAGCGTAAAACCGTAGATCTGTAGCTTCTGAGTGTAAAATCTTTTGAACGTAAAATCATAGATTTGTAGCTTCTGAGCGTAAAATCATGGATCCTTGCTCTGCGCGTAAAATTATGGATCCGTTACGCAGCATGACTGTCCGCCTTCCTTTTCAAATGATCGGCTGAAGTGGTCCCAAATCATAACTGATCAGATAAGATCAAATTTGGTTAAGGATTTGAAGAGTTATCTGAACTCTATAAATAGACCTAGGTCGTGTGAGAGAGAAACCCTTCGTCTCTTTTCTGAAAACTCTTCTCCTCTTTCTGAGAAATCTTTGTCTTCGTCTCTTTCTGAGAACTCACATTCGTTATGGCACCGAAACAGGCCTCCGCTGCTAAGGGAAAGAAAGTCATTTCCTCATCTCGCTCCTCTGGTCAAGCACGAGCGACGCCCACTAGGCCAAGCGAGCCTCGTTTTGAATGAAGTGCTCCGCCGTCTAGCTGTCACGCGACAGTCCCAAAATACTTAGGACTATGATACGTGCACATGCCAGCCGTATGAATATGGTACTCCAATATTTGGAAACCATAACACACGTACGCTGTATATGAATAATAGAATCCACAAGTGGTATAAATCCATCACAAGTCATATGGTATAATCTAGATCTCATCCAAAGAATCAACATAATTAAATGAGTAACCAATATCTATAACTAGAACTCAATATAAAGCATCTAATGATGATAGTCGGATGGACACAAATCCACTACCGAACTAGAATATAGAATAAACAAGATAAATACAATATAAGTACGACAACAACCAACTACTGAGACTCGAAGAGAGGACCTGCTCGAAGTATAGGTAACCAGTCCGGATCTGTGCTCCTGCAAATACTCATGAACAATACACTTGGAAAGGTACCAGATCCTCAGAGGGACATAACAAGATACATAAAAGCATGCCATAAAGTAAATACTGAATAAATAACTCCGGGGTGATCTAACCATCTACGTGAAATACAACTTGAGGACAACTGTGAGTATATGGGAACACTACCAGAAAAAGTTAAATTAGCGATGTCTAAAAACTTTGCTAAATAACCAAAAATCGTCGCTAATTTGGTTTAGCGACGTAATTAGCGACGTTTTAAAGCAGTCAGAAAAAACCAAGTCGCTAAAACAAAAAACGTCGCTAAACGTCGCTATGCCGATATTTTTTAGCGACTTTAATGTGTCGCTAAATTTAGCGACTTTTAGCGACGCCGTGTCACTAAATAGCGACTTTTATTAAAGTCGCTAAACGTCGCTGATTAGCGACTTATATAGCGACGTTACACCGACGTCTTTAATGACCTGGCAATACTGCTATGTCAGCAATTTGCGACGTACAACGACGTTTTTAGCGACGTATTTAGCAACTTGTTACAACATCGCTAATTAGCGACGTATTTAGCGACGTAAGTGAACGTCACTAAACGTCGCTAAAGGTCGCTAAAAACGTCGCTAAATTTCAAAAAAAATAAAAAAATTACATTTCTGGGTTTACCAACCCCCTTGGGTTCATTATCAGGTATATGATGGTAGTAGAAATAATTGAATAAAGAACACAGTAGCAGCACTAAGGGGGGAAATTCTAGTGTACTGGGTAAATACAGGCCAAGTATCAGTCATCAGTTGTAAACCAAAATATAAATAATATAATAAAATTTGAAGAAAAGAAAGCATCCTGCAAATCTCATCGTAAACGTAAAGAATATGGCAAATTTATATCCATACAATCGCATCCTAAATAATAAAAAAAATATAAATATCCAGTAACTAACTATACTACTGCGGATCTGCAGGAGGCTGACCACCGGCGCTCTTGAAGGATAAGAACTGCTCATACTCGTCCCGTAGAATCGACACTGATGTCGATGGAGAAGGCAGTGACGTCGGTGGAGTCTGTGTCGATGTAGGCACACCAGGAGGCCGTGCCCGCTCCAAGTCTGCGAGTCGCTGGTTGTAAGAATCCATAGTAGATAACAGCCTCGTACTGCTATGAACCATTGAATCCTGCATCATCGTCAGCCTTTCGCCTATTGATACTTGTGACGCCTGCAGCTCCATGATATTGCGGTCATTGGAGGCTCTAATATCATTTGTCAAATCCTGGAGCTCCGTCATGCTGCGGTCGAGTATATCGAATCGTCCGATGAGCATCGGATCGTTCGCCTGCGGCTGGGACCGGGGCTGCTCCTCCATCCTTCGCAGCAACTCGTCACGGAGAGACACAATCTGATGGTCAACGGCCTCCTGGACTCTGGCCGACGACTGCGAGGGCTGCGACTGCGAGGGCTGTGTGGAATGCACAGCTGTCGGGGAGGCCCTAGATGACTGCGTCACAACCAGAGCGCCATAGGAGCCCGTACCGTAGTATGTACCCCTCTGGAGACCACCAGCTGCGGTCACCCACAGGTCGTCCGCCGACGGAGCTAGAGCGGGCTGCGACGAAGTACCACCCTCTCTAGGTGTAGGTGCACTAGCAGTCTCCCGCTCACGCAGCCTAAGATACTCGGCCTAGAAAGGTTTGGAAACTCGATAATTGCCTACGTTATATTAAAATTAACACAAAGTAAAGTAATACTTACATAGCTCTGCGAGGCCCTCTCATCAATAAGATTTTCGTCCTTGCGATGGGTGGCCAAGAATACGGTCACCATGTTGGGCATCCTCACCCCTCTGTACCTGTTAAAAATATATTATTTAGTACTAAACTTAAATATTTTTTCCTACTACCATTTTATGGTACTTATATTAAAATAATATAATTTAAAAGAAAAAAACATACCAAACGACAGAAATATTCCGTCATCGAAATCGAGCCACCACACCACTTGGCAGCATTCCGCCTAGCCGCCTTGGCCTTCTCAGACCTTTCATTGTAGCTCGTATCGTCGAATCTAGCCCTCATCGCAGTCCACTGCTCAGGCATGATCCAACCTTGGATCGGTTTTCCAGTACGATCACGAGCCTTTTGGTCATCCAGAGCATCTTGGATAAGCTTGGCGGCAACGGTCGGAAAGAGCCGCTCGATCAACTCGGCCCGGTACGGAGGATAAAAATATGTTTGCTACAATAAATAGTTTAGTAAGTGAGCATCACGGATAAGTTATATAATATGCATAAATTAGAGAATTTATTTAATATACTTTTACTTGGAAGTGCGCAAACCAGAATGCCTTCCTCTCCTCCGGAGCCTCAGAGTAGTTGATCCAAGGGCCACCGTAGTTGTTCCTCAGAAATTGGCCCAGGCGTCTCTGAACCGACGATGGACGATATCTATACAGAGATAATAATTTAGAATACTAAAAAAGTTAATATACGATGAATAAAGAAATACACGATATATATTATACTAAACCATCTAATTGACTTACTTTGTACCGTCGCCCCAAATTTCTGTCCTCGTCTCCTCCGGAGGTGCGCATGGAGGATCTTACTGATGCTGGGACAACGTGGGCACGACCTCCTCGACATGATCATTTGTCCCCATGGTTCCGTCAGCAGGAGGAACGCTGGACGAGGGTGTACTACCACGCCTGGAACTACTCGTCCCAACAGTCGGAGATGTGAGTGATCGATATACTGGAGTACTGGGCGACGATGATCCGGAACCCACAGTAGGCAGTACCGGAGGAGCACTCTGTCTACCTCGGGACCTGCCGAATCCTCCGCGTCATCCTGTCATATCTGATAACAACATATGATGAATATAGAGAAACACAAATATATAGTACATTCTACAGTCGAAATATGATGCATATCTCAAAGCATTCTACAGTCAAAATATAATACATATATTCGTTAATGGAATATATTTTACAGTCAAAATATAGTTACATTCTACTTCGTCAATTTTCCAACCTTGATCTACATTCTACAGTCAAAATATAGTTACATTCTACATGTAATATATTTTATTTTCAATCATCTTCAAAAAATTTATCTTGTTCGCCTTCCTCGTCCTCCTCTTCCTCTTCCTCGTCTTCACTTTCATCTACTTCGTCTTCCTCTTCGGATAATTCTATATCTTCTACATTATTACTCGTGTAATGAGTAACTTCCGTTGAGTCCACATCTACAATATTTGTTACAAGAGGTAGATCGTCCTCCTGATAAGCTATTTCGTCAACGTCAAAGGTATTTCTATCTTTAGTCTTGCATACTGCCCACCAATCCGACCTCGCTGTCCCCCGTCTAGGATAAATTGTGAAGTACACGAGCTGAGCCTGACTTGATAGGACAAATGGTTCGTAGCCTTGATATCTACGCTTGTAGTTTATATCTACAAGGTCATGCTTGTCAATTTTCGAACCTTGATCTTGAATCGGGTCGAACCATTCACACATGAATAGCACGATATTAGCAGGTTCTGTGCCATAATTATATGTCAACTCCACAATCTCTCGTAAGATGCCAAAAAAATCATTGCCCGGATTGACGTCTTTGTAGTTCGAAGATTTGATACACAAACAACTGTTTTTCGTGGAATCAAGATCTAGAAAGCTGTCTCTGATAGGAGCATTTGTTGACTTGAACCTGAACCCATTCACACAGAAACGTGGCCATATTTTTACGGCAGTAATTGGTCCCTTGGCTAGATTTCTAATAGATTCAGTCTCGGGTATTATTTGACGATCGACCTAAATACCAAAGTAGCGATAGTAAGTTATTTGTTTTGCAAGTGCAGAAATTAAAAGTAATTACCAAGCATCTTACATATGCGCTCAACCAAGAAGGAAAATGGCATCTCATATCTTGTTCTACTTCTTCGTCTGTTATGTAGGGTCTAACCGACCTCAACTCATCATTATATGTGCTGAAAAACAATGAAGCAACTGCTGATTAGTAGCATAATAGTATCTTATACTATTACATTGAGATGATGTAAACGTGGACGTATTAATTACTTACCCCTCTAGCTTCTCCACTTTATCCTCGTCGCAATTGAGTAATATATACAATTGAGCAGCCCTTAGCTTATCGTCATTCAAATATCTCTTCTTCATTTTTCTCGAAGGCTTTCCGGACGCATTGAATACTTTGAGTATTGCATCATTAGATTCCTGATATGCGTCGTCGTTTCTCGGAGCTTTCGTCCTATTAGTAGCAACATGCGGTTTGAAATACGTCGAGCAAAAGTTTATAATCTCCTCGAGAACATAAGCTTCACAAATAGAGCCCTCAACCCGTGCCTTATTTTTCACCTTTCTCTTTAGGTGATTCAGATGTCGCTCGAAGGGGTACATCCACCGATAACCGACAGGACCACCAACACGTGCCTCATAGGAAAGATGAATTGGCAAATGCTCCATAGAGTCGAAGAATCCAGGAGGAAACACCTTCTCGAGCTTACATAGTGTTACCGTAATGTCCTTCTCTTGCTTTTCTAGACAATCGACGAGCAACTTAGTACAACAAAGATCTCTGAAGAATATGCTCAGCTCTGTCAATGGGTCCCAAACGACCTGCGGTAAGAATTCTCAAAATACAATCGGAATTAACCTCTCCATAAATACGTGACAATCGTGGCTCTTCATACCCACCAGTTTGTTCTCCTTGAGGTCGATGCATCTTCTCAAGTTCGACACGCACCCGTCTGGAAACTTTAGACCCTGAATCCACCTACAAAGTCTACCTTTATCCTCTTTCTCCAGTGAGAAAACTGACTTAGGTTGCTTTAACTTTCCATTCCCCTCCTCTATCAAATGCAATGCAGTACGTCTACATATTTCTTCTAAGTCTAACCTGGCCTTCGGATTATCTTTCGTCTTCCCCTTTACCTCCATTACAGTATTAATTATGTTATCAAACACATTCTTCTCGATATACATGACATCAAGATTATGTCTGATCAGATTGGTGCTCCAATATGGCAGATCCCAGAATATACTCCTCTTCGTCCAGTTATGGGTGCGACCAAATCCGTCACACTTGTACCCCTTAGCAGGCTCTTCGATAGCACTTGGTAAATCTTTTACCTCTTCCCATATCGTGCATCCGGGCTACCTTGGTGGTGGATTGGCCTTCTCCACAACTCCCGCACGAAAAGTATTTCGGTTCCTCCGGTATGGATGATCCTTCGGCAAAAATTGTCGATGACAATCGAAGAAGCCCGGTTTGCCTCCGTGTTTTAAACGAAAAGCTTGAGTACGGTCCATGCAATACGGACATGAGAGACGACCATGGGTGCTCCATCCCGATAACATTCCATAGGCCGAAAAGTCGTTGATAGTCCACATAAGTGCTGCCCTCATCTAAAAATTTTGCTTTCAAGAAATATCGTACGTGTTGGCACCTACTTCCCACAGCTGATTCAACTCATCTATCAAAGGCTGTAAATACACATTGATGTTCCTCTTCGGATTGTTCGGACCCAGGATAATAACGGTTAGGAACATATACGGAGTCTTCATGCAGATCCAAGGCGGTAGATTATACGGAGTGACGATCACAGGCCAACACGAATACTGGAAGCTCGAAAGTCCGAATGGGGTAAAACCGTCAGAGGAGAGTCCCAATCTGACATTACTCGCTTCCTCGGCAAAATGTGGATACTCTCGATCAAAGTGCTTTCATGTGTAGCGCCCCGTTCCTCCTATTCGAGGAGCGCGGCTAAGAAACACAATACGGTATCGTTCGATCGGGATAGATTAAAACAAGAACTCGTCCTCGTTATGGATTTGTTTCTTCGGAATCGATTCCCATATTCAGTGGACCGCGCCCCAAGGATCGGCTTAGCGGCAGAGTCAGGAGAGACCTCTCCGCTGCTATCTTTTATTGCCTCAGATTTTTGATGTCGCTTGTTGCTTTCGTGCTTTGAGTTGGTTTTCGGATTTGCTTGTTTCCTTGAACGGTTTCGATGAGTTTCATTATTTTCGCTCATTGAACTACACTTCAATTTCGAGATTGGAAAGAGTGGAAGAAGTATTGATCGAGCTGTTCGTGATGCAGGTGAACGAGCAGTAGGCGGCTTGCGAGCGGAGTCGTGAAGTACCTCTTTCCTTCTCCCTTCCAACCATCTAAGTGAGTGGCTACCATCCCGATTAGCTAGCCCTGCTTCCAAGTCTTCACACCCAAACTCTTGCATTCTTGTTGCCCCGATAAAATGATTCCAAGTAATAATAAAAGATACCAAGATAAAAAGGGAATAGACTTGGATTGTATTGCTTGTCATTCAACTTGGGAACGATTACTAACACTACATGCTTGTTCATTTGGAATGTTCATCATATGTTTCAATTTTAGTTAGAATACATGTTTCTTCTATAAATTGTGCTATGCATATGGAACACACTTTGATTTGGCATAGATTGATCAGTAAGACTATGCAAAACCGTTTATGCTATGGAGCTTGTCCATATTCGTTTGAAATTCGTATAAAATAATTCGAACTAAATGATGCTTGATCACGGACAACTTGTGCACAAGGTATTTTGGCTTCCGCGGACGGTCGCCAGGGCACTGGGGCCGATCCGATCCGGGCGAAAGAGTTCGTAATAGTCGTTTGTCATGGACGGGATGCTATGTAGCGGGGCTTGCCACCTGCGTTGCATATCATTCTTGTTCCGAGACTATAACCCGTCCCTTTGTGGCATCATGCTAGTGATCCCTATGTATATTTAAACCTGTTGCAAACTAACTTGTGTCTTCGTGGCAGGGAAAGCATGGTAAGTATTATGCAGGTGTTTCAGACGGACAGGTAAAATCCATCGAACGGTGGCACGTTCATTTCAGTAAATTCTATATGCTGCTTACTTGTAAATAAACTAAGGCAAGATAGAAACCCACAAAATATGCATGCTTCATTAAAACAACGTGTTGATTGGTATAGTTGGGTTTAGCTCGCCTTCACCAGTATGTTTCGACATGCTGACCCTCGTTTAAACAGGTTCTCCGTACTAAGGCGAACCGAGCGAGGAGCCGAAGTCGTCTTCCCGATCCAGTCCAGCTGTAGGCGCATCCTGATCGCGCCCCCTTGAAGCATTTTGAAGGAAGAAGCTTGCAACTCTTTATACAAAATGCAGCTTCGTGGCAAAGCCGTCCTCCAGCCCAGAGGTCTTTATCATTTTAAAGTTTAGTAAAGGGATGTAATGTATAGGACTGCTATCTCATTTTGGGTCAACACTTTTGTAAGCCCATGCGACAAATTAGCTGACTCGTTCAAGAGTTTGTAATAGATGTTCATTATCAATAAAGAGAACTTTTCCTTGTTTCAAATATGTGTTTCAATTTATCTGCGTACTCTGAATATGTGCTTTTTATGCAAATCATTAAAGCCTTGTGCGGGCGCAACCCCAGGACCGCACAGCAGTCACGATTCGGGGGATGCCTCAACGATTCTACGAAATCGGGTCGTGACCTAATGGTATCAGAGCACAGATTCAAGTTCCTTAGACTCTCGTACTGGAAAAGTTCCTTTAACGATCAAATTCCTGTGCGAACTCTTAAACTCGCTAGGCCAAAATGAGATACGTTCATGCAATAAGTCCATAATATATTATGATCCTAATGTAATTTACCTTCTTTTGAAGGAATGGCTCCAGCGCAATCTGCAGCGCAAACACCAGACGAAACACAAGGCCAAGGAAGTAGTTTGGGCACTTCGGGAAGTTCAGAGAGCCAGCGAGCCGTGCCAAGCATCGATCCCGTCCAGCAAATGTTGCGGATGTTGGAGGCAAACCAACAAAGGGATGAGGCTCGTTATGAACGGGCCGAGAAGCGGGCGGAGGAGAGTCAGCTCAAGTTTTAAGACAATGTAGAAGCTCAATTCTCAGTCCAACATAAGCAGGTAGATACCCTGCAACAGATCGTTCAGACTTTGGCTTCCAACCATTCCGTGGCAACGCTAGCGACTCCGGTGGAACTGCCCATGCTTGAAGTAGAGATGCCGCAAATTCCAAGGCTGAGGGACGTGACTGCCTTCGACTTTGGCCACTTCAAGAAAGTCTGCAATACCCCATTCAACGGGACTGAGGACGCAATCGTAGCTCTAGATTGGTTGGCCGAACTTGAAGATCACTTCGCTCTGCTAGAGGTCCCCGAAGAGAAGCGCGTCGCCTGTGCACAACTGCAGCTCTGCCTCAACGCGCACGATTTGTGGGAGGTGCATCGACGATCTCTCCAATTTGATCACGGAGAGGAGGCGATCTCGTGGACGACTTTTCGTGCCGCGTTCGAAGAGGAGTTTGTACCCCCTCCAGTACAACGTCAAATGGAGAACGAGTTCGTGCAACTGAGGCAAGGCAGCATGACAGTCAAACAGTACTCCGCCGAATTCAATCGACTCTCCAAATTCGCTAGGGCCTATTTAAGTGATGTAGCGAGTCGAGCTAGAAGGTTTGAAGGTGGACTACGCCCTGCCCTCCATGCGCACGTAGTCGTTCATCAGTATCGGAAAATGCGTGAAGTCATGAATCACGCTCTATCACTTGAACCACTCTATCATCACGTTCCTAACGGCTGTAGAAGCATAAAAAATACGCTGGATAGCTATACGCAGCATGTTGGTGTTGGACAGCGTAAAAAGATGACTTTAGAGCCATCAGCGTACAAACAGAGCTTTTTCACTAAGTACAGCGTAAAATATAAGCTCAAGGACTATCCGCGTAATACAGTATGTTCAGGCTGCTTCAGCGTAAAAAGGGTGCTACATCGCCTCTACGGCGTAAAACTCATCCGCTTTAATGCAGAATTGAAGTGTACGAGGAACACTTCGTATTCCTCGAAATGAACCTGTCAAATGATGTAGTAAGCCTGACGTCTGACTCCTGACAAAGAGTACTGCACGACTACCCAGAAGACGGCTATAATGATGGCGCGGCACAGTGACCCAAACTGTCGTTTAGTGACATTTCCTTGGCGTAAACCGCTTTTACACATATAAGGGAATACGCTGCCTAGTTTTACACAGGCAGATATGAGCTGTTTACGCTCCACAGAAGACAAACAGGCTGCCACGTCAAAAGCTGCTCTTCGTACAGAGCTCGAGGCACGTCTCTACATTTAATACGCAAAATAATGGCAAATGCTCGAGGCACGTCTCTGCATTTAATGTGCAAAAACGATAGCAGATCTTCGAGGCACGCCTCTGCATTTAATACGAGGAATGATGGCAAATCTTTGAGACACGCCTCTGTATTTAATGCGCAGGATGGGGGCAGATCTCTCCATTTAATGCAAGAGATTTAATTATATCTCCAAAAGCCATAATTTTGGCTAAAACGTCCCCATCATCGCTTTTGTGCATTACGCCATCAGGCTATTATCAGCTATGGGAGCACGCTGTACGCTATCTCCTTAGAATACGACAACTCAGGCCACATTTGCATTGGTGCGTATTAAAGCTATTCGGTCCAAAATTTGCTCAAGCCTCAGTCAAGGAAGGAGGATCAGCTAGCTTCTACGCCCACTCGGCTTATATGCCTACTCGGCTACTACGCCCACTCGGCTTCTACGCCCACTCGGCTTCTATATCGATTTGATAACTCTTTGGCTTCTACGCCATAGTGACAGTTATTGGCTTCTACGCCAACCTTTTCTACGCAAGAGATAACTAACTACGTGGCTTTTATGCCATGATCTTCGCAGCAGTTATACGCATTGTCTCTTAATTGGACATGCGTCACACGCTTATTCAGAAGATCATTTATACGTAGGCAACGGTTATTGTGACCGTCGCGTAAAAAGTGCCATATTTTCCACTACTCGGCTTCTATGCCGACTGAGTGGTCACTGTTACTAAAACTCTATAAATAGAGACCTCTACTAAAACTCTATAAATAGAGACCTCTATCGACAGAGGTCCAAGGTCGTAGATTTCAAGGTCAAAAAATCCAGAGGTGGAGAAAACAAGTCAGAACCAAGATCAAGAGAGAAGGTCAAGGAACTAAGAGTCGAAGAGTCTTTGAGAGAGAAGAATCCAGAGCTCAGGCAAATAGTAGTGATCGACGACTTTGGCATCGAGCATTCACTCTCTTTAGCAACCTTCGAAGCTGCTTTCTGTCTTCTACGACACTTCTTCATCATCGTGTGGTCCAAGGGACAAAGTGATCGACTGCAGATCAGACTCCTATAGCAATATTTACCCAGATTAAAAAATTGTACTCGACATCCTCGTATAGGATTAATTATACTTCTTGTTTGTGAACCTAAGAGCGGGTTTCGTATAAACCTCGTCTTATTTCTTTTATTTATTATCAAACACAAGATGGCTTGTAGAAGCATAAAAAATACGCTGGATAGCTATACGCAACATGTTGGTGCTGGGCAGCGTAAAAAGATGACTTCAGAGCCATCAGCGTACAACAGTGCTTTTCCGCTAAGTACAGCGTAAAATATAAGCTCAAGGACTATCCACGTAATGCAGTATGTCCAGGCTGCTTCAGCGTAAAAAGGGTGCTACATCGCCTTTACGGCGTAAAACTCATCCGCTTTAATGAAGCAACGAAGTGTACGAGGAACGCTTCGTATTCTTCGAAATGAACCTGTCAAATCATACAGTGAACCTGACGTCTGACTTCTGACAAAGAGTACTGCACGACTACCCAGACGACGGCTATAATAATGGCGCGACACAGCGATCCAGACTGTCGTTTAGTGCCATTTCCTTGGCATAAACTGCTTTTACGCATACAAGGGAATACGCTGCCTAGTTTTACACAGGCAGATGTGAGCTGTTTATGCTCCACAGAAGACAAACAGGCTGCCACGTCAAAAGCTGCTCTTCGTACCGGGCTCGAGGCATGTCTCTGCATTTAATGCGCAAAATAATGGCAGATCTTCGAGACACGCCTCTACATTTAATACGCAAAATGATGAAAAATGCTCGAGGCACGTCTCTGCATTTAATGCGCAAAAACGATTGCAGATCTTCGAGGCACGCCTCTATATTTAATACGCGGAATGATTTCAAATCTTTGAGACACGTCTCTGCATTTAATACGCAAGATGGGGGCAGATCTCTGCATTTAATGCAAGAGATTTGATTATATCTCCAAAAGCCGTATTTTCGGCTAAAACGTCCACATCATCGCTTTTGTGCATTACGCCATCAGGCTATTCTCAGCTATGGGAGCACGTTGTACGCTATCTCCTTGGAATACGCCAACTCAGGCCACATTTGCATTGGTACGCATTAAAGCTATTCGGTCCAGAATTCGCTCAAGCCTCAGTCAAGGAAGGAGGATCAGCTATCTTCTACACCCACTCGGCTTCTATGCCTACTCGGCTTCTACGCCTACTCGGCTTCTATACCGGTTTGATAACTCTTTGGCTTCTATGCCATGATGACAGTTATTGGCTTCTACACCAACCTTTTCTACGCGAGAGATAACTAACTACGTGACTTTTATGCCGTGATCTTCGCAGCAGTTATATGCATTGTCTCTTAATTGGACACACGTCACACGCTCATTCAGGAGATTATTTATACGTAGGCAACGGTTATTGTTACCGTCACGTAAAAAGTGCCATACTTTCCACTACTCGGCTTCTACGCCGACTGGGTGGTCATTGTCACTAAAACTCTATAAATAGAGACCTCTATCGACAGAGGTCCAAGGTCGCAGATTTCAAGGTCAAAAAATCCAAGGGTGAGAAAAAGCGGTCGAAAAAGAGGAGAGAAGAATCCAGAGCTCAGGCAAAGAGTAGTGATCGACGACTTTGGCATCGAGCATCCACTCTCTTTAGCAACCTTCGAAGCTGCTTTCTGTCTTCTACGGCACTTCTTCATCATCGTGTGGTCCAAGGGACAAAGTGTTCAACTGCAGATCAGACTCCTATAGCAATATTTACCCAGATTAAAAATTGTACTCCACATCCTCGTATAGGATTAATTGTACTTCTTGTTTGTAAACCTAAGAACGGGTTTCGTATAAACCTCATCTTATTTCTTTCGTTTATTATCAAACATAAGATGGCGACTCTGCTGGGGACATCTTTCTCTTCTGAGGAGAAAGCAATTGCTCAACACGATGCGGTATCCGTGGGATCCGTGAAGAAGACACTGGTCATCCAGTTCGACCAGTCTGCCTACAAAAATATGCTTCGAACAGGGGGTAGCTCTCACTCTCTCTCTGTCCAAGACAACAAGAAGCTACGTAAGGTCTGGATGCCTAAGACATCCCCTACCATTCCTGCGGACTCTCTGATCTCTCCGACCAACGAGGTTGTAGCATCGCTCCCTCCGTGCCTTGCGCGTAAAACTCAGTCTCCCGTCCGTGACGTGGTAGACAGAACTTCCGACGATGCCTCAGCGCTAGTCCAGAAGTCTACTCCGCGCTCTGCGCGTAAAATCCAGTCTCCCGTCAATGACGTGGCAGACATAATTCCTGACAATGCCTTAGCGCCAAATCAGAAATTCTAAACATGCTCTGTGCGTAAAAATGCATCTGCCCTCGGCGAAAAAGTAGACGATCCCTGCAATATACGCAAGGGAAAGCAAGCGGCGGACTGCTCAACTTACCGGCCTTTACGCCAGCAAGAGAAGAATCTGCCTGCCCTCCGGATTATGCGAGAAGCTGATGGCCGACTGAGGACCTCCTCAGCTTTACGCCAACCTGAGCAGAGCTCCAAATTATGCCAGGGAAAGCTCCTCAGCGTAAAGAAGGCTCAATTTGCGGAAAGACACCCTCCTCATGGATTATCCGCTGCCCAGATGGCCAACCTGTTGTATACGGGTGGCACAGGGAAAACTATGGTTTCCAACATCCGCATGCCCACTGAGGTGAACAGAAGGAACAAGCCATCTTCTTCCTCTGTAACTCCTTCTGACCTGCGTGAGTATCTGATCCAGAAACGCAAGGAGAGGGGATCTTTCAGCATGTCTATTATGCCTCCTAGCGAGCACTATTGTAATAGTCATAGGATTGTAGTTAATTATTGCTGTTCTGAAGCAAAACGGTCGATTTTTGACCGGTTGAGCTACTCTCCGTCTTTCCAGTAAGAAGAGCCCACACATGCATCTGTGAACATGGCTTCACACATACCTAGGGGAAGATCGAGGTCAAGACGCCATCCCTCTAGAACTCTGAGCCGAAGGAGATTCAACAAGCTCCTTAGGAACACTAAAGCTGGGGTGTTCCGAAATACTCGTTAAAAGTCACGACAATCGGCTTTGTACTCTTCTGATTCCGATGCTGGGGGTCGCCAGTCTCCCGAATCAGATGCTGAAAGTATAGAGTCAACTTCTACAGAGACCTATACTAATTCTTCAATGACACCCAGGGAGATGGGAGTTTATGCCATTGGAGATGAACGCGAGGAAGCTTCGCTGTCAGGGAGCGCTGAGAAACGCATTACTGTACTGGAGACATCCTTGAAAGAGATGTAATCCATGATGGAGAACATGCACCAGATGATGCTGACTCAACACACAGTTGCTATGGCTCAAGCATCGGTCTCTCCAACTCAGATACGTGTAGGGGTGGACTTACCACCATCCAACGCGATCCAAGAGCCTGCTTTAGATCAGGAGTCAGCAGTTCCTCCGCTTCCTCACTCGGAGAATGTATTACCTTCCGTTGGAGTCGCGATGCGACAGATTCCTCACCACTCCGTGGTCCCGCTACCGGCTGAAAATCTGATACAGGCAGTACGGGAGTTGAAAGCCCAATTTGATGCCTTGAAGCACAAAGATCAGCTCAAGAAATTGGAAATCAACCAGCCTTACCCGGCTATCTGGGAAGAGGCTCATTTCCCTCCTAAATACAAACCACAGACTATGGCTTTGTTCGAGGGAAAAATGTCACCGAGTCAGTACATAAACTACTTCAGTATGAAGACGGTGTTACTACAGGAGAATGATGCCCTCCTCACTCAGTGTTCAAGGGTTATCTCTCGGGAGTGGCTTACCAGTGGTACCGTAGCCTGGCGGACAACTGCATTACTTCCTTTGAAGACTTCAAGGCTCTATTCTTCGCACGATTCCACGAGGGAGGGATGGACATGTCTATGTCCTCTCTCATCGAAGTCAAGCAGAAGGAAAAAGAGGACGTTCGCACCTTCATCGAACATTTTCGTCAAGCCACTTTACAAATGCCTCCCGGAGTTCCAGACTCGGCATTGGTGTACATTTGCAGGAAGAACCTTCTTCCCGTAATCTCGGTGTTCACAGGACCATATCAGTTCCATGATTGGCCCTCTTTCATCATCTCAGCGGTAGCCGCCGAGGATAACAGTCGGAATGTAAACTCCCTCACCCAAAATAGGTATTTTGTGTATATTTTATATTATTATATTTATTATAGATGTTGAATTTATTTAGAGTATTCTCTTAGTTAATTAGAAAATAAATTTTAGTATATTTACTTATATAAATATTAATTTAGAATTATTTTTAGCCTATTTTAGATTATTGAGATTTTTCCATAATTTTTTAGTTAATTAAAAACTAGTAACACTAATTTTCTAGGACTTTGAAGAATTTATTTTATGTTCAAACTTAATTAAAAATATTTTAAAATTTTATTTTAGGTTCTAAATAGTCAAATATATTTTCTAGAATTTTCTGGGAATTTTTTGAATACTTTTAGTATTTATTGGGAGTTATTTAGACTAATAACTAATTTTTAGGACTTGTAGAATTTATTGTGCAAGCCCAGGAATATAGAATGAACTCACATTATTTTCTAGGGTTTATAATATTATTATATATTTTTTAAAATTATTTCAGAATTTTTGGAATAATGTTATTATTTATTTTTAGTTAAATGGATAAAACTAATGTTTAGAGCTTATCCTAATTATAGTAGTAAACTTATGAATATAAAATTATCCCAAATACTTTTTTAGGGTTTATAGGTTCAAAATATATTTTATGTAATTTTTCCAAATTTTTATGATTATTTTTAATATTTATTTGGAGTTATTTAGATTTAAAATGACTTAAATAATGTTTTGATAAAGGCAAATCAAAAACAAATAATATAACAAAAACCATCCAATCAGATTCTGACACGTGTCAGCTTATAAATATCCATTCAGCCACAGGTACATCCATATATATATATATATATATATATATATATATATATATATATATATATATATTATAACCCTAATTATCCCATTATCTTAGAGAGAGAGAGATTTTGGAGAATTGCCATCTAGGGTTCCTTCATCTTCCACAAGCCATTGCGCATAGCTCCGGACTCCAAACGAGGCCTAGTTTCTTGTGTTAGAAACATATTGAGGTTAGCTTTCTGATTATATAATTTATTTTACGAAATTATGAGTATTAAATTCTGGAAAATTCGTAGAGCACAGCATGTCCGAAAATAGACGTATTTCAATATTTTCCCGATTTTGGGAGAACCAGGAATCAGAATCATGAACCGTTTAAAGTTTTGGAAAGCTAATATTGAGATCATTGACATATGTTTTTCCCATAATTTAATTCGAAGTATTTATATACTGTTAATTCTGTAGAACTTTTAGGTTAGAATTTAACCATCGGTGCACAATACAAAATTTGTATGTGCCATGATTCCCAAACGAATTTGAATTCGGACGAGCCGTAAATTCTAGCATATTTTTTATGCTGAAATCTACAGGAAATCATACATGAAAGTTAAGTTTGTGTCGGTTGACTTTTCGGTCAACAGATCGTCTCGATTTGCGTGCCATGAGTCTCGAGTTGATAAAATTTAGTTTCTTTGGACAAAATTTAGGAATTAACA
Organism: Iris macrosiphon; assembly: GCA_036927795.1. Lineage (NCBI taxonomy): Eukaryota > Viridiplantae > Streptophyta > Magnoliopsida > Asparagales > Iridaceae > Iris > Iris macrosiphon. Next base: position 301,242,851 of record JAYESA010000004.1, read on the forward strand.
TAAAAATCAAAATAATAAGATTAAAATAGGATTTTAGAGTAATTATTCCAGAATTAAATAAATTAAAATAAATTATCTTTTGACGTGATAAATTTGTAATACATAGGCTATTTGGACTGTGACTTGGACTCTGATTCATACCAGCAGCAGGACCCCAGGCAAGATGCCTTGCCAAATTGCTTACAGTATTTTGCATGCTTAGTATATTTCTGTATATTTATTGCATTTCTGTTTATTCTTGCATGTGTAGTTTTCTTTCAGTCATTACTATGTATTAGATATGTTGACACACACATGGCACTTAGTATCATAGAGGACAATCATTAGGCGTATGGATTTTAACCACTCTGGTAAACCATAGTATATAGCTCGCACTACGGGCGTGTGTCGTGCTGGTCGCTACCCCCGAGGTATGTCGATTTCTGTAGAGTCGCGCTGCTCGCTACCCCCGAGGTATGACGGTTTCTGATGTCCACTGGCGGGTGTGTGAGCTGTGAGACTTAGATCGAGTAGTCTACCCTTGCCCATACGTCGAAAAGTTGTCCTCATTTACATTAATATAGATTGTCTTGTACAGCGTACTTATCTATTTTCAAATAATATGCATGTTTACTGTATTCAAATTGGCTCGTATTTTCTGTATTTTGTTACGTCCCTCTAAAGACCTGGTCCTCTGCCAGGTGTATCTGTTCTTGAGTAATTGCAGGAGCGCAGATTTGGATGATTACTTGTGTTGCAAGGATGTATTCTCTTCGAACCCATGGTCGGTAGCTGGTATTCCTATATTGTATTTGTTGTGTTGTACTTTCTCATTCGAGTTGGTAGTGGATTTGTTTCCAACCAACTATCATCCTTAGATATTTATGTTAAGATCTAGTTATATAGATGCTGGTTATTATTTATATTTGATTTTCGCGGATGAGATTTAGATTATACCCTGTGACTTATGATACATTTTATACCACTTGTGGACTTGATATTCATATTACAGCGTACGTGTGAATTTGGTTTCCATATATTGGAGTTGCCATATCCATGCGGCTGGCATGCTTACGTGTCCTAGTCCTACGTATTTTTGGGACTGGGGCGTGACACGGAAGGCGCGTGATAATGGCATCATGATCTCTGCCTCCGATAGAGGCAAGAGGTCATCCCCCAACAGCGACCATCCTCGTGGTTCCAAAGGAAAAGAAGCTCTGGCAATCAATACGTCCAGGCAAAAGACTGCGGCAACCACACAGACGAAACCTGGGACTTCAAGGCCCATTGAAGTATACTCTTTCAACGACGACGATATTTCGAGCATATTCGAGTGTCTCGTCAAAAGCGGCAAGATTATCCTTCCTGAGGAGAAGCGGCCTAATGAAGTCGGCAGTACTAATAACCCCAAGGACTGCATCTTCCATAGATACATACACTACCCTACAAAGGCGTGTTATGTACTGAAAAGGAAAATCCAGGAGCTGATCGATGCTAAGGCCATCACTCTACGCCACAGCGAGAAGACGGTCACAGCCAACATGATCTCTCTGTAATTTGGCAATCTACCTGTCACGCCCCGATCCCGAAAGGGTCAATCGTCCTCGCTGGATCCTTCACGGAACTGATTCGTCCTCGCTAGGGCGTGATGCCGTACGAGCCTGGAGTTGCGCTCGTACAAGGCAAGAACTCACAGTTATAGGAACCCACTTTGAAACACAATTTAGAAAATACATTCACAGATAATTGAACACAAGTGCAGGAAGAAACATGCTTTTTCATTGATAATTCAGAGTAATTTACATAGAGTCTACATTGATGCGCCTTCTCGGCTACTTGAATTACATTAGAAAAGATAACTTAAAATGCAGGGCGCGCTCCATCAGATAGTCCCCGTCGTCCATATATTACACCCTTGTATAGGTTGAAAGTCCAAGCCTCCAAAATGATCTGACTTCAACTATACTTCAAAATAGAGGTGCTCCTAACGCCTCTTCGTCTATCCACTAGCGTTGTACCGTCTGAGTGCCTGAAATAGTTGCCCACAACGTGGGTCAGTACTCAACTTGTACTGGTGAGCGGAATGAACCCACTCGACTAAATCGACACTAGCTTATTAGGGGCGAGCATGCATTAAGATGACTTCTATAACGAAGCAAGTGAATTCAATTCATATCAGTTGCATGTTTTGATAGGAATGAAAATAGCATTGAATCCAACCAGTGCATCGATTGCTTACTCAACCGATGCACACCTTCCCTGCAACGAAACACAAGTATACTTACCATCTGCATAAGACAATAAATTAGTATGTGTTCTATTCTATGCGGTCATTGGTGTGATCGACACCTTAGGGACTTATTCCAAGCATTAACGGCGCACCCTATCAGCCCGGGTAGCAAGCCCTGCTGGAGGTCCCGCAATGCATCGTGACGAGCACGAATCAATATTTCCCTCCGGATCGATACGGTTCCAGTGCCCCGGAAAGTCGTTTCGAGAAAATGATAAACCTTGTGCACAAGTTGTCCCAGACGATGCAAATGCATGAACATTTTATATCTCACACAATGCATCGAATTAAACAGATGAAGTAAAGCAGCAATATATATCTTATGCAACAGTTCATATTTTCTCAATGCGGTGTTCCGATTTTGATATCCCATGGGTCCAAACTCTATCCGAGGCACCAGGCCGTAACCAACAACCAAATTCCTATTCCAACCAACTCAAGTTATAAGGTGTGCAAGCATATAGTAAAATTAGTCTACAATTCCCATGTTCCTTTCTTAGTGGCTGGCATGCATTGTGGATAAGCATTTCCTAGGCGTCCAACCGGGCATCATCGAGTGAACATTTGAAACATTAGAGATGTTGGCATAAAGAAGTAGGAAAGAAGGGACCAAACCACTCACTGGTTAAGGGAAAAGTTGCTGAAACAAGGAATCCCGCCTAGCGACGATCAAACGTCAGTTACGCGGACCTGCAACAGCACGAGCACCGAGTTAGAATTCTTGCCTATCCTTCCTTGCCGAACTTCCCAAAAGTCTAATTATATAGTGCACATCCCGGTCGGATCGGGATTTGAGACACTACATAATATACCACTAAGAAAAAGTTTCGTCCCGAAACTTAAGAACAAGGCCCTACCTCCGACTGAATGAACAACGAAGGATATTTCTCCTTCATCTCCGATTCCATCTCCCAAGTTGATTCCCCAACTGAATGGTTCCGCCACAGCACGCGAACCAAGGACATCGTACGGTTGCGAAGTACTTTTTCCTTACGATCCAGAATCTGCACCGGCTCCTCTGAGTATGATAAATCCGTGCATAGTTCCAAATGTTCGAAGCTAACCACATGACTCGGGTCATGCACATACTTTCGAAGTTGAGAAACATGGAATACGTCATGCACTTCAGCCAAGGCGGGAGGTAGTACAATCAGGTAAGCCACAGCTGCCACTCGTTCCAGTATCTCGAAGGGGCCGACAAACCTGGGACTCAGTTTGCCCTTCACGCTGAAACGCATCACCCCACGCATCGACGTCACTTTCAAGAATACATGATCCCCGACCATGAACTCCAAAGGTCTACGATGAGCATCGGCATAACTTTTCTGTCGGCTCTGCACCGTGCGGAGTCTTTCCCGAATCAAGCAAACTTTCTCAACTGCCTGTTCTACCAGCTCTGGCCCGAGTACTTGCCGCTCGCCGACTTCGTCCCAACAAATTGGAGATCGACACTTACGCCCATAAAGTGCTTCATACGGTGCCATCTGGATGCTCGATTGGTAGCTTTTGTTGTACGCGAACTCCGCCAACGAGAGATGCGTGTCCCAACTAGTCTTTAAATCGATTGTACACAGCCGTAACATATCTTCAAGTATCTGATTTGTCCTCTCTGTCTGGCCATCAGTCTGGGGGTGGTATGCAGTACTGAACTGTAGCTTGGTTCCTAAAGCAGACTGTAGGCTTGTCCAAAAATGAGATAAGAAGCGTCCGTCACGGTCAGAGACGATTGAGGCAGGTACTCCGTGTAATCGAACAATCTCGTCTATGTAAATCTGTGCTAACCGATCGACGCTCCAAGTAACTTTTATAGGAAGAAAGTGGGCTGATTTGGTCAAACGATCAACTATGACCCAAATCGCATCATGCCCCCGCGGCGTCTTCGGAAATCCCACAATAAAATCCATAGTGATGTTGTCCCATTTCCACTCAGGAATAGCAAGGTTCTGCAGCTCCCCGCCGGGCCTCTGATGTTCATCTTTCACCTGTTGACAGGCCATGTACTGTGACACAAAGGTTGCCACATCCTGCTTCATACCTTGCCACCAGAAGGTTCTGCATAAGTCCATGTACATCTTAGTGCTCCCCGGATGCAAGGAATACTTCGCATAGTGTGCTTCCGTCATAATTTCCCTTCAGAGTTCTGGGTCGTTAGGAACACATAGCCTTCCTTTCATTTGTAAGGTCCCATCTTCGCCTGCCACAAAGTCAGACGTCTTCCCCGCCAAAATCAGTCCGCGTGCCTTCGCTAGGAACTGATCGCCCTCCTGAGCTGATTTGATTCTATCACGTAAACTTGGTTCAAGATGGAGTGATGCCAGCTGCACTCCTTGATGCTGAACCCGAAGTTCGATGCCCATCGCCTCAAGATCTCGAAGTAAATTATTGTTTATGGATAACGAGCCCACGTGCTTCCGACTCAGAGCATCAGCAACAACGTTTCCCTTGCCTGGTGTCTAAGCGATCGTCAAATCATAGTCCTTAATCAGTTCTAGCCAACACCGCTGTCGGAGGTTCAGTTCTCGTTGGGTGAATAGATACTTGAGGCTCTTGTGATCTGTGAAGATTTTGCAAGCAACACCATAAAGATAATGCCTCCATAACTTCAATGCAAATACAATTGCCGCCAATTCCAAGTCGTACGTCGGGTAGTTCTTCTCGTGCGGCTTCAGTTGCTTGGAGGCGTACGATATTACATTATCCCTCTGCATGAGCACACATCCCAAACTGAGTCCTGATGCATCACTGTATATCTGAAACTCCTCTACCCCATCTGGAAGAGCAAGGATCGGAGCTGAAACAAGACGCTGCTTAAGTTCCCGAAAGCTGGCTTCGCAGTCATCACCCCATTTGTATACAATCCCTTTTTGAGTAAGGCGTGTCAAAGGCGAGGCCAGTTTAGAAAAATCTTTCACGAACCTACGGTAGTATCCCGCTAGGCCCAGAAAGCTTCGAACTTCGCTGGCTGATGTAGGTTGCTTCCAATCCACTACCGCCTCTATTTTCTTCGGGTTTACGGCGATGCCTTCTGCCGAGACGACATGACCAAGGAATGCCACGCTGTTCAACCAGAACTCACACTTGCTGAGCTTAGCAAACAACTGATGCTCTAGTAATGTCTGCAGCACGATCTAGGTGTTCCTTGTGTTCCGCCTCATTCTTGGAATATATTAGAATGTCATCGATGAACACGACCACAAACTTGTCTACGTACGGCCGAAACACGCGGTTCATCAGATCCATGAAAGCTGCAGGGGCGTTCGTCAAGCCGAACGACATCACAAGAAATTTGTAGTGTCCGTATCGGGTCCTGAATATAGATTTTTGAACATCATCTGGTTTGATTTTCAACTGGTGAAATCCTGACCTGAGATCAATTTTAGAGAAAACTGTTGCACCTTGCAGCTGATCAAACAAGTCATCTATCCTTGGCAGTGGGTACTGGTTTCGCACGGTCGCCTTATTTAGTTCTCGGTAGTCAATACATAGCCGCATGGATCCGTCTTTTTTCTTTACGAACAGCACCGGAGTGCCCCACGGAGAAATGCTTGGACGATTGTATCCTCGGTCCAACAGATCTTGTAACTGAATCTTAATTTCCTTCATCTCTGCTGGGGCCATTCGATAAGGTGCCTTCGATATCGGTCGCGCATCCGAAAATGTGTCGATGCTGAATTTGATCTCACGATCAGAAGGCATTCCAGGCAGCTCGTCCGGGAACACGTCGAGGAAATCAGCTATAACACCAGCCTGAGCTGCATTTGCACTTTCTTGTCGGGTGTCTCGAACAGAAGCTAAGTACCCTTCACAACCCGAATGCAACATACGCCTAGCCGAAATTGCTGATATCATCATTGCCGTCTTTGGTGCAGCGCTGCACGAATAGTAAAAGTCTGCCTCGTCGGGTAGACGGAATACGACTCGCTTCTTCGCGCACTCAATTGTTGCATGACAAGCACCCAACCAATCCATCCCGAGAATAATATCATAATCCTTAATGTCTAATACAATGACATCTAAGGAAAGCTTCCTGCCTCCGATGCAAATATAACCATCCTTACAGATCGTATGGGCGGGCATGTCGACTCCCGAAGGTGTGCTCACGTAAAGATTCATATTTAAGGGAGTAGAAGATAATTTATGCTCAATAGTAAAATCAGCAGATATGAAACTATGCGTAGCACCTGAATCGAATAAGACTCTACCGGGCAAATCTCTGAAAAGTAATGTACCTGTCACGACAGTTTCAGAGACGGATGCCTCATCCCGAGTCAGTGCATAGACTCGTCCTTGAGCACCCTGGCGTCGTGGGTTCAACGCCACAGCATTGGCATCACTTGCTGGAGGCCCCCTGTTATGATTTTTGTGGTTCTGGTTCCCGTGGTTCTGGTTCCCGTGGTGCTAATTCCCGTTGTTATTATTCCCATTGTTCTGGTTCGGTTTTGGCTCACGGCAGTTGAAATATTTGTGGTCCAGACGACCACATTTAAAACATCCAGTAACTCGGCATTCCTCCACTCGATGTCCTAACCTGCCGCACCTATTGCAGTATGGTGCACGGGACTGACCCCTATGTTCTGATGTGTGCAGACGCTTCTGTGCTCCAGACCCTCTTATTTCTTGAGGTCGCTTATTGTTGTTGGTACGGGAGGTTTGTACGTCGGCCTTTGGTGGACAGCGCCCAAAGATCCGCTCGCTGTTCAGGGCAGCTTCATAATATTCCCTGTAGGTTTGACATTTCTGGTTGATGACGTTCCTACGCAAATCGTCATTCAAACCCTTCTGAAAATGATAGCACCACGCCTGCTGGTTAGGCAAGAAGTGCCCAGCAAACTTAGCCAGTTTAGCGAACGCTGAGTCGTAATCGTCAACAGACATACTTCCTTGTACCAGAGTCAGAAGGGACCTCTCCGCTGCTATTTTTATTGCCTCGGATTTTCGATGTCGCTTGTTGCTTTCGTGCTTTGAGTTGGTTTTCGGATTTGCTTATTTTCCTTGAACGGTTTCGATGAGTTTCATTATTTTCGTTCATTGAACTGCACTTCAATTTCGAGATTGGAAAGAGTGGAAGAAGTATTGATCGAGCTGTTCGTGATGCAGGTGAACGAGCAGTAGGCGGCTTGCGAGCGGAGTCGTGAAGCGCCTCTTTCCTTCTTCCTTCCAACCATCTAAGTGAGTGGCTACCATCCCGATTAGCTAGCCCTGCTTCCAAGTCTTCACAACCAAACTTTTGCATTCTTGTTGCCCCGATCAAACGATACCAAGTAATAATAAAAGATACCAAGATAAAAAGGGAATCGACTTGGATTGTATTGCTTGTCATTCAACTTGGGAACGATTACTTACACTACATGCTTGTTCGTTTGGAATGTTCATCATATGTTTCAATTTTAGTTAGAATACATGTTTCTTCTATAAATTGTGCTATGCATATGGAATACACTTTGATTTGGCATAGATTGATCAGTAAGACTATGCAAAACCGTTTGTGCTATGGAGCTTGCCCATATTCGTTTGAAATTCGTATAAAATAATTTGAACTAAATGATGCTTGATCACGGACAACTTGTGCACAAGGTATTTTGGCTTCCGCGGACGGTCGTCAAGGCACTGGGGCCGATCCGATCCGGGCGAAAGAGTTCGTATAGTCGTTTGTCATGGACGGGATGCTATGTAGCGGGGCTCGCCACCTGCGTTGCATATCATTCTTGTCCCGAGACTATAACCTGTCCCTTTGTGGCATCATGCCAGTGATCCCTGTGTATATTTAAACCTGTTGCAAACTAACTTGTGTCTACGTGGCAGGGAAGGCATGGTAAGTATTATGCAGGTATTTCAGACGAACAGGTAAAATCCACCGAACGGTGGCACGTTTATTTCAGTAAATTTTATATGCTACTTACTTGTAAATGAACTAAAGCAAGACAAAAACACACAAAATATGCATACTTCATTAAAACAACGTGTTGATTGGTATAGTTGGGTTTAGCTCGCCTTCACCAGTATGTTTCGATATGCTGACCCTCGTTGAAATAGGTTCTCCCCACTAAGGCGAACCGAGCGAGGAGCCGAAGTTATCTTCCCGATCCAGTCCAGCTGTAGGCGCATCTTGATCGCGCCCCCTTGAAGCATTTTGAAGGAAGAAGCTTGCAACTCTCTATACACAATGCAGCTTCGTGGCAAAGCCGTCCTCCAGCCCGGAGGTCTTTATCATTTTGAATTTTAGTAAAGGGATGTAATGTACAGGACTGCTATATCATTTTGAGTCAACACTTTTGTAAGCCCGTGCGGCAAATTAGCTTATTCGTTCAAGAGTTTGTAATAGATGTTCATTATCAATAAAGAGAACTTTTCCTTGTTTCAAATCTGTATTTTAATTTATCTGCTTACTCTGAATATGTGCTTGTTATGCAAATCATTAAAGCCTAGTGCGGGCGCAACCCTAGGCCCGCATGGCGGTCACGATTCGGGGGATGCCTCAACGATTCTACGGAATCGGGTCGTAACATCATGCTTCTCCATTGGATGGATGATCCGATACTCCTTCGATCTGTTTTTGCCTATGCCAACTCATATTTTCTGCAGTCTCCTTAACCATAAACAACCGCTGCAACCGCGGCGTCAAAGGCAAGTAGTGTATAAACTCCCTCGACCAGATTTCAGTAATTTAGGATTAATTTTGACTAATTAGAATTAGTGCAACTTTTTAAAATTTTATTTATTATATAAACTATTGATTGTGCACCTGACCGTTACACAATTAATTAGGACATCACACTAGCTGTTAAATCCTAAACAAAGTCCACAACCCTGACCCAAAATCTAAGATTTAGGATTTAATTTAGAATTATTCTGGATTAATTAACTGGAGTTGTAAAACATCCTATTCGTGAAAATCCATAATTAATTTTCCATGGAGAACTAAATTAAGCTTTTCCTTTTGGAAAATTTATTATTCATTCACCTCCCCTCTTTGTAATTAATGCTCTCTTACATTCACCCCATTATTCTTTCTCTTTTTGGCCGGCCTACACTACTCTACATCACCCTCTCATTCTCCTGTATAATTAATGCACTTACCCTCACTCTTCATTTAATGGCCGGTTAAAATATCTTGCATCACTTTCCCCTACTTTACATTGAATGCTCCATGCTACTTTCTCTTAACCCTTGCATGATCGGCTACATCCATTTCCCTCATTTCTTTTTTTTATTTTATTAAATGCATTCACACCTCACCCTTTCATTGCTCCTTTCATTAAATGCATTCACACCTTGCATTTATTGCTCCCTCACTCTCTCTCCCCATACCCCCTTAACCGGCCAAAGGAGAAACCCCTCCCTACTATTTCCTTCATCCCCATTAAATGATTTCACACCACAAATCCTTCATTATTTCATTCATTAAATGCATTCATGCCTTGCTTTATTTAATGCATTCAATGCATTACTCTACCTCACCCGAACACTTATGTTTGCTACCCCACTTTTTCTTTCTCTACTTAAGGAGAAACCCCTCCTTCTCATTTATATCTGCTACTGCTTGCTTTCTTGCTTCCGTTGCTATGCTTCTCCTTCTTCATCTCAGACCAAGCAACCCCCTACCCGAGCTCACCAAGCTCCCTCTATTTTTTTACCTTGACCTATAGGTATTATCTTAATCTCTCCTTCATCATCATCTTCTTCTTTATATATATATGTTCTTCAAACTCTTGTTCTTCATCATCTATAAAATATTGAATAGGTGATATATGTACCAAGATTATTGATCACTTTCCATATTTTTCAATTCCAACTCTAAAACTTATTACTTCAACCTCCAATTAATAACTTGTATCTAACATATTTAACTTTTGTTAAACTCCTATTAACTCCACTTTTAAATTAATTTCAGATTATTATTTAAGTTAGAATACTGTTAGTATTGATTAAATGCATGGATTAAGGTTTGTTAGTGTAAATTACAATAACGTTGATGCCTAGCATGCTAGACTAGTTGTTCCACATATAAATAGTGTCATGAGAGAGTGTCATTGCCATGTTTAGGATAGAGTTTTGCTTATATATAATGGATGTGTAGAATAAGAGATTGCTAGTTGTCATATTAAAATACCATGCTAGCATAGATGTAACTTGGTTCATTATTTATATTAAACTTGTTATGTTAGAATTTGATTTATATATTAGAGGATGGCATGATGATTTATATATATAAAAGAGACACCCTAACCTAGTAATTAGGGTATATGTTAGTGTTGTATGATTCTTGAGTTGTAAATACTTGTTAGTATTTAGTTGGCAATCTTGACTTGATGTGTACATATGTTAGAGGACAATTTTACATATATGTACATTTATATTTCTCGCAATGTCAATTCATTTTTATTATATTATATATACAACAGTGGATATACCCTGATAATATTATATTATTATACATCAGTGGATACACCCTGATAATATATATATTATATCTATATATATATAATATATATTATTGTGCTGGATATTATAGCCTATCTATATATGCAATTATTGCACTTTATTATATATAACAGTGGTCACATATAGACCCTGATAATATTGCTGAATAGTACAGCATTTATTTATGTATTAAAATTTGGTACTGTCTTTTCATTTATCTATATAAATATATACAACAGTGGATACACCCTGATATCATAATATTATTTATATATGGCAGAGGATATACCCTGCTACTATTATAAATTCTATATATACCTGCATTTTTTCTGTTCTATATATACTATATATACTGCTATATATATTATATCTATATATATATATATATACATACTATATATATATAAATATATTATATATATAGATATAAGTATATATACATATACTTTATATCACAACTTTGATATTCACGAACACTATCTGTTGTAACAGAAACCAACTACAGCACAGCCAGTGACCCCCTGTCACCAGCACCTTCAAACCTGACTGTGAGATCAGGTTATCAACAATATCAAGGAGTAGGCAAGTATACCTTGCCAAGTTTAAATGTTTTAATTCTCAAATATTGTTGTATGTTTCTTGTTTCTGATACTACGATTACTTGAGACTGCCTTGGGTACAGTCAGCTGTTATGATTGACAATTTACAGACTCACCCATAACTGAGGGAGTATTCTAATATTCTCCTAGACCCTATCACGGAAACACGCAACATGGTTGCCATGCATATTGGGATGCGAGCTGCGTATTTGATTAGCTACCAATACGTGTGACCCGCATCACGGATTAGAATAATTCAGGAAAAATATGACTTGACATTTAGTTTCATTGGGATGGGAAAGATAACTGGTAGACGTATGGGACACCCCCTCCAATAATGTTTTATACCTTCGTATCAGAGATGGTCGATTGCAGAGTTCCCTGAGTCGGGGGCATACGACACCTATACTAGCCAGTCGCCACGATTGGTGAATTACGTCAGCGTATGTCTAGCCACACATTCCCATGCATACTACTAGATCTTTACTTGCATTTTCACTTAGTATGGTTAGCACCCTGTATTTATTTTATTTCTTTATTCAGTATTTACATTACATGGCATATCATTTTTCTGTATCTTGTTACGTCCCACTGAGGACCTGGTTCCTTGCCAGATCTAGATGAGGCTTTCTACCCCACTGTGTACGGGCCTGATCAGGAGGCTAGATGTGTTACCGAGGAGGAGCTCGAGGAGACACCCTCAGAGTAGGCTTGACCCTAGATGCTGCTACCTGGAGATGGAGATGTTTTGCTCAGATAGACGCTACTTAGTCTATCTGATTTTTCTGCGCTATTATCAGTTTTTGTAGTAGGCTTGTATTCTCACCAGTTGTGTACTGTATCAGACTCAGTTATATATATATTTTAGCACTTGCTTTTCTGATATTTTGTTGTGGATGAGATAGTTTTACCTGTTCTATACTTGTAGTACTTTAGGACAGCGTAGCACGTCCCTTTGGGTCCATCAAAGTGGATTAAGCCCTTAGTGACGTGTCAGCTGGCCAGTGACACGTGGCCTAGTTCCTGACATTTTGGGACTGGGGCGTGACATGGTTTTAGTGGTGGCCCATGCAGGTCAAGTTTTATTTGCTAGTGGTATGATGACATACCCAGCAATGCCTGCAATAGGATAGGAATATTAGGTCTCATCCACACTGACACCATCTCTACAAATTCTATTATTGCATCTTGCTTGATTATCATTATTTATCTTTTTTGTGTTTTCTAATTATCCTATTTTTCTCAGAAATATGGACATACCCGGGAAACTTGCGAATAATGGGGCTGACCAAGCAACAGACCCTTCGCCAAGTGCCCAAGGAACTCCGTCCAATCACCAAAATTCTAGCCAGGAGACGATACCAACTCCACATGCAGAGACACCTTTGTCTCCACCTCCAGCCTTGCCTATCCTGATGCCACAACTTGAGGGTCAACCTCAAATGTTGCAGTTTCTCCAGACTATGTTGCAGAACCAGTGGCAACAAACTGAGGCCCTGAGACAGTCTCAGTGGCAGCAAACTGAAGCTCTGCGACAGACGTTGATGACGGCTTTGGAGAGAACTACTACTCCGACACCAGTACCTGTCCAACCAGCGGGCACAGTTCGAGGCTTCCGTCAAATGAGCCCGAGGGATTTCAAAGGCAACGAGACTCCTGAAGAGATCTCCGATTGGATCTCCAACACCGAAATGCTGCTAGAAGGATCGCAACTCACTCCCGACCTATGGATGACCGCTGTGAGGGGCCAACTTCTTGGCAACGCCCATCACTGGTGGGAATCCATAGAGCGCAGCGTCGGAAAAGACCAAACTTGGCAACAATTCTTGGAGCATTTCAACGCCAAGTACTTTCCAGCGACAGTCCAGAATGCCCTATACTTCCAGTTCCTGCACCTGGAGCAAGAAAACATGACGGTAGATGCCTACGACGTGGAGTTTAGCAGACTAAGTCATTTCGGTGCTGATCTGATCCCGAACGAGCTGAAAAAGGCTAAAAGATTCCACCATGGCCTTAACCACGAGCTCCAGAGGTACACAACAACGCAGTCGAGAATCTCCTACAACGAGGTTCTTACAGAAGCCAGGGAGCAAGAAGCCATTGGCCGAGGAGCCAGACGCTCAAATCCAACCTTCCCGGCCAAGAATCAGCAAGGAGCAGGAGGACCTATACGTCGTCCCCAATATCAGACTCAGCAGACGACGGGGCCTTACCAGAAGAGGGAGCTCCTGACTTGTCACTTTTGTGGCAAGAAGGGGCATTTTGCCAATGACTGTAGAAAGAAGCTGGGATTATGCCTGCTATGTGGAGCTAAAAATCATATGGCCAAAGACTGCCCACAACGTAGAGATGCAGCACCTCAACAAGGGCAGAAGCCAGGAGCACAAGCTCAGAAGATGCTTCCCTCCACATCAGGAGGATATCAGAGAGGAGCACCTCTGCCTACTCAGGAGACCCAGTTCAAGGCCAGACAACAAGCCGGAGGACAAAGGCAGGGACAAGCCTTTGCGTTAGCTGCTATTGCAGAAGAACCTGAAGGGAAAACTATAACAGGTACCATTTTAGTTGCATCATTACCTGCAACTGTATTATTCGATTCTGGGGCTACTTTGTCTTTCATATCCAGTAGTTTCGTAGCCATGCACAAGCTATCCACTTCCCCGCTACCCAAGTGTTGGAAAATACTTACTGGGGGAGGTATTGTTCCAGTTACCAACATTATCGAAACCTGTCCGGTAGTTGTTTGTAGTAGAGGACTAAGAGCGCAATTTTTGGTACTAGGATATAGTGGAGTCATTGCATTCTCCATCAACTCCATAAACTTTGCAGCATCGGCATTCGGTGCCTCCTCAGCTGCATCATAATTGTCCGGATTGAAACTAGGTCCCGCTGCATCATAATTGTCCGGATTGAAACTAGGCTCCGCCGTATCATAAACCATGTTCACCAACCCATCGTCGTAAGCATCGTGGTCGTGGACATCCATATACGGCTCCACATAGGGCTCTGACTCTGATGCTAGAGATACAAGTTCTCCGTGCGCGGTCCACTGATAGTATTTCGGCATGAAGCCCTTCGAGTATAAATGATATGTAACTTCCACTTCTGGATAATATTTCCTGTTGTGACATCTCACACACGGACACTTAATTTTGGTACCGTCCATGTACTGAGGGAAAGCCTTGGCGAACTGCAGGAACTGTTGTACACCCTCAATGAATTCATCTCGCACACCGCACATGTCATCAGGATGATGGTTGTACATCCACGAACGATGACGCAGATAGTAATTCATATCAATTTCTAGATACTTCTGCAAAAATGACAGTATGTATCATATAAATTATTATATACAGTGGTTTATCACCTAACTTCATAACTTAACCATACTACAAAAATCATAACTGATATAATACATACTTTCATTTATCAAAGTCTAAAATAAGCAATATTTAAAACAACTGACCATTTATCAAAGTCTAAAATAAGCAATACTTTCATTTCATAACTAATATAATACATACTTACATTTATCAAAGTCCAAGAGCCCTTGAAATGATAAACAGGGTTAACTAGTTCATGGTGATGTTTCTAAACCACTTCTAGATCCATACTAGTTTATACTAGTCAATACTAGGTTAATACCTTGCTACACTATGTCTTCTAGGTCATACTAGGATATTCTGCTTTGAAATTAAGTACTCTATTATCCATACTGAGAGCCTCTTACCCTTGGCCTGGCACCTTGTACTTCATCCTTATACTTTCTCACTGGACTACAACCCATAGCAGTCACTCCATGATACCACAGTATCAGTTCACTTCACATCACTTTTGTGCTCTAATTGAACTACACTGTACTGATCACTCTTGCCAATTAAATCCCTGACACCACAGTATCAGTTAAGGGTTGTATTGGCATGCAACAAGTGACCGGTGAACACCTACCCGATACTTGTCTATACCTTAACCCAAACACATGCCTGCAGACCCTAACTAAGTCTGCAACCTCTGATACTTTACACTTATTCTGCAGTAGCTAAATCTTCCCTTCACTTAGTTGTTTTCAACTGCCCTTAGCTACTGCCATGGCTCACAGCAGTGCTTGTTGCTGCCTTGCCATTGCTCAAGCATGCATGTGTTTGATGCTGCTCAAGTGTGAACCAACACTCTCCTACTTCAGAAGATGACAGGAACCAATCTCCTCCTCACAGTGCCAACCCGACACTACTGCAACACATTGCCAGCTTGCCTAATGCACTAGGCCAAACTGAATTGAGTTCAGTTCCTGAAGTCTCATAGTTCAGTAGTGACACCCACACACAACTCGACTCTTCTTTCCTCTCCCACATCAAGCACAGCTAGAAGACACTATGAACACCAACACAGATAACAGTAGCTATATACCTATATATATATATATATATATCGAGATACACCTATATATGCATACACTCTCTCATATGAAAATAGATAATACACCAATTTACATATAAATATCATATGATACTCTAAGGCATAAATAGACACACACACACACACAACCACTAGTCCAATTCATAAATATTTGGTGTGCAACACCAAGATACTCTAGGATACATCCTCCATACACCACACCACCATGATACCAACCCTCAATTCATATGGACACATCCAATAGATCAAATATTGTGTGTGTGTCAGTGTGTGTGTGTTGTGCCTGTGTCAGTGTCATTGTCAGTGTGTGTGTGTGTGTGTGTGTGTGTGTGTGTGTGTGTGTGTATGTGTGTGTGTGTGTGTGTGTGTGTGTGTGTGCGCGTCTGTGTGTGTGTGTCGTGTGTGTCATGTGTGTTGTGTGTGCCTGTTAGTGTCTGTGTCCATGTGTCGTGTCTGTGTGCGTGTGTCGTGTCTGTCAAGTGTGTCTTGTGTCAGTGTCATATGAGAGAGAGAGAGAGAGATTACCTAGAGCTCGAGGAGGAGGAGGGGGATGTCGGAGTAGCCGCAGCCGTGGAGAGCCGGTCGCCGGAGAGGGGGGCGAGGGAAATCAAAAACTTTCAAATTTTTTGACAGATGGGGAAAAAGAAAACTGAGCCCTAATTAACCAAAATTTAGTGACGTTTAGCGACATCAAATAAAAACGTCGCTAAATACATTGCTACATATTTTTGATACATACGTCGCTAATTACGATGCTAAACGTCGCTAAATCAGATATATTAGCGACGTTTAGCTACCTTAATTGAACTTATAGCGACTAATCTTTTAAAATCTTAATAAAAGTCGCTAAACGTCGCTAAATATCGCCATTTAGTGACGTCTAGCGACATTTTTTATGGAGTCGCTAATTTAGCGACGTTTTTACTTAGAGTCGCTAAAATACGTCGCTAATCCCGCTTTTTCTAGTAGTGGAAGGTGTAGGCTAGACATATGCTGACGTAATTCACCAGTCGTGACAACCGGCTAGTATATGCCACATATGCCCCCTATAATACGGGCGCAGGAATACAGTAACGTCCAATGCTCTACAGAATGTGGTATCAGTAATATATGTATACGTCCGTATCACTCCGTCGAGTGCGGTGCCAGTGTAAAGGAATAGGGTATCCCATATGCCTACTAGTCGTCCTCCCCGTCCAATGATCTAAGCATGTAGTATCCACAACACGCGTCAGCTACTACGCCTCGGCGTCGTAACCCTGGCTCATAGTCTATCACTAGAACAGTAGCCCAACCTTACAACCAAACAAGGACAAGGATTGGGCCATCGTACCACGACAGTCTATGCTCCACCTACTAATAACTGCTAAGTCCTCTAACATGCATCACTATTAGCAGTTATTCTCTATCCGTCGCACGCCTATAAATACAGGTGGCCAACCACATACACAGGATCGTGCCCTACATGAAACTCATAATACGTGTAAGAGATGTGTCAAGGCCTGGGAGTCATACCAATAACTCCCCAACTTTATGTGGGTCTACTAGACTCTAGGTCAGACACCAGTCCTAACGTTAATGCATCCGTTGACTGCACCCTAGTCTCTCTCGGACGCGCACAGTTATATACTATAAACATGCAAATAGTAATATAGAATTTAAACAGTACAATAGAGGCAAGGTATACTTGCCTGGAAAGAGAGCTGCGTGTAACACCCCGTTCCGCTCAAGCGGACTGCCGTCTCAATCGGCAATAGTACAGCTGTCCCGACCCACTTTGTCTCAAAGAGAAACAAAGGATATCCAGACTTGTCCCTACAGGAATTCGGCTTCGGCTTTCAGAGGCTCGCTCGACGTATCGCTCTACCGAGGCGAATCATCGCTAAGGTGGGTGGCTACGGTGAACTTGTCTTTGCTTAGCTAGCACACATAAAATCTAGAATATTCATGCTAGTCGCTAGGTGAATCACCCCTGCATGCTAATAAATCCAACGCACCTAGCTAAGGGAATAATTCCAACATGTATTGCTTGCTAGAACAAGGAAATGAAATACTGCTTATATTCAGACCCTCGCATGCTAAGTCCCTAACGGTTTCATCTCTCGGCTTACCTTCGGGTCCGAGCAATCGTGTTTACTTGTTTTCCTTAGAAACGCATGCTTGTCTGCTTATGAATGTCTAACGTTATTATATTGTGCAATGTTTAAGCAATCCTGAACGCATGAATGGAACATAGATGCAATATAAATGAATCATGCTACTGCTTGTCTTGTACTCATGTAGCCTTCGGGCGATAATCACGTAGCCTACGAGCGCACGTAGCCTCCGGGCGATAATCACGTAGCCTACGAGCGCACGTAGCCTACGGGCGATATTCACGTAGCCTCCGGGCGATAGTCACGTAGCCTACGAGCGCACGTAGCCTACGGGCGATAATCACGTAGCCTTCGGGCGAATGAATGTTATTGTTCGATCACGGACAACTTGTGCACAAGGTATAGTTCCTGCGGGCGGCTGCTGGGGCACTGGCACCGTTCCGGCTCCGGACGGAACTCACGTTTAGTCTCACGTACTTGGACAAGGTGGTATGCGGCGCCTCACGTACTTGCACGTAGCAAACCATCTTCGTCACAGACTAGTCCATTATGGCATACGCCAGTGATCACCTTGTATTTAACTTGTTGCATGCTTGCTTGTAAATGAAAGATAATCAATTCATCCTCGCTTAGCGGCTATCCGCGTGCGAGTCACTGCATCGCATCAAGAAACAACTAAACACCTGAACGATCATGTTAAAATGACCCTCGTGTTTGCATATGCTATGCCTCCTGAATGCTTGTACTTGCCGTGCTTGAATTAACAATGTTTGCCTTGGACAGGGAAGGATGATGGTAAGTTGGTAAGTCTTGCCGTGTTTCCTCTCATGTCGCACGGCGCACTGCCACACGAGTTAGGCTATTCAAATCTTGCATGAAACTGATCCTAAGGCAACTAGAAAGATAACTTAATAGTTGTGCACGGAACCTGTATTACGTGTTTCGATTTGTCGAGCGGGCGAGTAGCTTCCCCACCAATGCATTCAATGTACTAATAATCCACCAGTTTGTATGCAGGGTGCGGGAGAACCTCGTTCGGTGCGGACGCCTCCTACGTGCGTGCTAAGGCCAGGAGATCCCTCTGAAGCCTTGCAACGGTGCGTCCGGGACTGAAGCACATATACAAGACATAATATTGGAGCGTCGCCTGGACATCGCCTGAACATCGCCTGTACAATCATTCCACAGTTGTAGCCACTTGGTACGCTTTTACTGTTTCAGAGAGAGAGGCTTGAGCGACTTATAATCTCGGCTATACGCCGCCTGTAATACTTGTTCATATCAATAAAGAGCTTGCTTTACTTCAACTTGTGTTTTAATGCTTCCGCTATATTGTCGACTCAGTGAACCTGTTACCAAATCGCTATGCGTTCATGATTCCGCTGCACTCGGACAATCTGTGCGACTCTGTGGCTTAGAACTCTTACAGCCAGCCAATGAATCACGGCCTTGCACGGGCGCGGTTCACGCTCGTGCGGCATCACGCCCGGATGGGTCAAAGCGATCGTTCCGTGGGAGCGCTGGCAAGGGTGATTCCCGCCTAGCGGGAACGGCCGAAATAGCCTGTGGGAGATCGGGGCGTGACACTGCGTAGCACCAATAATCTGTCCCTGAAGTCGCGCAGATAAATCCAACAGGTCTCCGGGGTCAGCATGCACAGGTACAGAATCGAGGGTGACTGCTGCGGGTTATCTGGCAAGGATGACGGTCCACGCTAAACACGATGACGGGGGTTATGATAATAATTACGGATGACGAAGATGGTGGTGTGGATAATGGTGATGACGAGGATGATGGTTAGGGTTTATGTGTTGAGAATAAAAGATGATGATGATGGTGATGACAATGTTAAGGATGATAGGGATGACGATAATGTTGATGGTCCTGAGGATGGGGATGATGACGATGTTGTTAGTGACGACGCTGACGAGGATGATGATGATGATGTGGATGATGAACAAGTTATTAGGGTTGGTGTTAATGATGATAATGATAACGACGAGGACTATGGAGGTGATGATGATGACGAGGGCGAGGTCGATGACGGCAGGGATGACAATGTGGATGCTAGCGATTGCGAGGACGACGATGTAGGTGATGGTGATGAGGTTTTGGTAGAGTTTCATGGTGAAGATGATAATGTGTATGATGATCATGATATTCATGGTGATTGGTGAAGTTATGGCTGTTGACGACTGACCGAAGGCTGGCCAGGGGGAGTTCAGAACGAGGGGGTGGTGTTAAGGGGAGGAGCTGCTCCGGCCAGGGGGAGGCTAAGTAGGGAGTAGGTTGGACTGGGACAGGGAAGAGGCACAGGTGGTGGTGTTAATACCCCGGTCAGGGGAATCGCGGTAGCCGGAGGGGATGGCCGCTGGGGGTGAAGGTGATGGGGAGATGGTGGAGGCTTGGGGCCAGACTGGAGGAGGTCGAAGGGTGGAGGCAGTGGCTCGAGGGAAGGAGACGCGGAGGTTCAGGCTAGGTCGTATCTCCGGTTCAGCGAGTACGGCGGGTTCGACAGGGAGAGGCGAGCGGGAAGAGTGCAGTTTGATGGAGAGGTGTTGGTGAGGCGGCGTTGGTCGGATTCGGGTTGCCGTATGGCACGTCGGAGAAGGGGTTGGGTCCGACTGATAGACGGAGGAGGGGAAAGGAGATCAGGGAGGTGATCCGGCGGGTGGAGACGGTGCACAGGCGTAGGGGAACGGCTCCGGTGAGGGGGCTGGCCTGGGGTGGGTCATGTTCGCCGGAGGGGAGGCTGTCGAGTCGGGGAAGGAGAGGTCGACGAGTTGGGGCAGCGGCCGGCGGGCTTGAGTCTCCAATCGGCTGGTTGAAGGGAGGAAGGAGATGGAGGAGGGAGCAGGGACAGTGAGGCAAGGCTACGCCGGTGAGTTCTCCAGCGGTGGTGTAGGCTGGGGCGGCTCGGGGGAGATGGGGATGAACAGTAGATGAAGGGGGGGTCGGCTGCATTGGGGATTTAGGTTTTGGTTTGGAATTTGATTTTTAGGTCAAGAAGAAAATAGAAAAAAGTAATTTTATACATGTAGAAATTTGGGCTTGGGTTGACCTAGGGTTAGGGCTTGGTCAACACTCCTTGGGCTTGGGCTTCGGCTCTCATGGGGATGTTGGGAGGACTAGAATTTGTATTAATTAAATGCAAGGGTAGATTTAAAATAATGGAGCGATGTTGCGCGTTTGCACATCCCAAAAATTACGGAAAAATCCACGTGAAGGAAAAATTAGGTTTCTTCTCCTATTGTCAAATGGTAGGGATATCTCAACGCATTTTTGCATAAAAGTCTCCAATAATTGGAAAATTTGCACAAAGACGATAATTGGATTTAATTAATTTAATTGAATGCGCACGATGTTCTGGAATTAATTTGGAGTACCTGGGAATAAAATTAGGTCGGACACAAGCGTCTGGGCGTAGAGGATACAGTGTAGAATATTAATAAAATTTGGGTTGTACAAAACGGTCAAGATTATGCCTCCAATTTCGATTGGAACGCACAAGGGTACAAAGTCGGGATTTATTTTTAGAATTAGGAAATAACGTCCGCGACGTTTATTGTGCGATTAAAATGTCGCACCACAAAGCATGATTACAAATTACACCAAGGTCAAAAAGGTAGGCGGGCACGTCTAGGACGATGTTGTAAAATTTGCAGATGGGCAACGGCTAGTGTACTACTCCAATTAACGAGGCAATGGTAAGATGCGCTACACAATAAAAATAATGTACAGTTAAATCAAATGTCGTATCCTAAATTCTAATTGGGTTCAAACTAGCCCTAATTTCTCTATTTATGCCAAGTAAACCTAATTTTGGGTGAGGGGGTTTACAATCTACCCAACTTAAAAATAATTTTGTCCTCGAAATTAAAATAGGGCATAATTTGGTTTAAATCCTTCACATGTGTACATCAGGCAACTTAATCGTGATCTCTTCCAAAAATTTAAGATTTATTCAACTCCATCGCAATCACCTTTAAATTTGATTAACCATTGTTTAGATCAACTTCAACATATTACACTATCTTCTCGATTTTCTAATTAATTAATTCCTATCCAATCTAATTCAAATTTATATGACACCCCAATTCAAAATTTATCTCGCAATCTCAACTATCATAATATCCTCTAGAAAGCAATTATAATCAAATATTATTTTCATTTTTAACTTATGAATTCCATACTCTTCCGATTTTACTTTCAATTTACATCCTCAATATTTCCAATAGGTGATCCCGCACTCAAAAATTTAATTCTTGATTCAAATCATCGCATTTGGAATTCAGTTCGACCAAGTTCATATTTAGAGTTCTATTTTATTTTTTTCGAGATTTAGATCGATGATTCAGTCCCCAATTCTCAAAATTCAAATCACGTGCTGAAAATTTGAAATTCATTGATCCTCATCATCTTACTTATTCGTCCAAAATTTTAAAATTTTAAAATGACTTGAACCTTTCAATCAGATTTTGCTTGATCACAATCTAAAAAAATTCCTCTCAAGCTGATAAATGCAACTGCTAGCCAACTTAGAGTTTATCCATCAATCACATAAGGCTCTTCCATTTAAGAAAACTTATTCCTCAATTTTAATTAATCATGTTACTCATTCCTCAAAATTTTAACGCCAAATATATTACATATGATATGCCCTTGGTTATAAAACAATCATCAAATAAGGTAAATTGGCCTATAGGGTATATCTAATACTATCTGTGTATCAACTTATGCTAGGCACGAGGTTTCGTCTTTCCGAAATAAGGGGAGACGGAAAACAATAATAAAGAGTTCAAGGGGAAGGTAATAGATTAAGAGTATGGGGATCAAGACGTTTAAAGAATTCAATAGGAATTGTCAAGGCAGTTGTGGATTGAAATCCTATTTTGGGTAATTCCTATTTACATACTCGCATCGGTATAGTTATGTAACGGATATGATACTCAGACATATCTAGAGGGCAAGTACATTCGTCTACTAATTACTATATATCTCAATCCACGTAAAGTAGTTATGCGAAGGGCGAACCAAGCGCACTATGGTTGATCAGACCGTAGTACACTGATTCTGAAATATATTAGTGTATGCGTCCAATAATACATATGTCGTGAACAAGCTTGATAAAGGAATGAGCTTGCAAAACTAGGCTGTAACAGCAGCATAAGTCGAGATAGTACAAAAATATAAGTACTCTAGATTATGATGAAAGGGGGGTACAAAAATAATTTAAGTTCACAAAATCGAACAAGAACAAAATTAAGATTCTATAATTTCTACAGTTATCCTACTCACTCCTTATCTAAGTCGCTAGTCGACCAAATATGGGTGTGGACCTTTAATTTCCACAGTCAGAATAAACACTATCTTCTTACGCAAGTCTAAAGTGGTATCATCCTATTATACTTCATCAATGGGTCAATAGGGCTATGTGATATTATGTTGTGAGGCATACTACTCAACTAAAAAAATAATAGAGTAATATCGTGACAGTCTTGAGGGGATCCTACAAATTAATAAAGTCCTTGTAAATAAAGTACAAATTCTTATAGGGCTATACGAGGAACGGATCTTGGTACTTATTTGGGTCTCCTATTGTATCATGTAGGTAATGGCCATCTTAAGTCTTAATCATATAGCTCATAGAATACAGGCGTCAATAGTAAGAATGGAAGCGTTAATGACCTTTAAGAAAAAAAAGAAAATATAACTCGTATCGAGTTACGGATACAAATTACGCAATTTCAAACTAAGAATAATCAGATCACAATCTAAAGGAACAACTCAACTATCAAGCTCTAACTTCCGAGCACATAATTTAAAGTTCAATTTACCAACTATAACCCTAGCAAACTATATATCCTAACATAGAATAAGATCACTTGGCCTTCAATCAGAGGAGTCAAGTGGCACGAGTTAAAGGATGAAGGAGGAAAACACAGTTTTTAAATCGTTGCACAATTTGGCGAACGTTAAGGTTGCAGGGGAACAAGATATAAAATTATAATAGTGGTACTCAAGATAATATCATGGTTTCCTAAGTGGAAGGTGGCGAGCAATTCTCCGTGTTTGAGGTATGATCTCAAGGGAAATATCATACTCGTTGCTCTGGGCTTCCTGAGGTACTGTCTGCTAATATCATGACAAGAATCTATATCATAACATTATCTCACTATGCAAATTAGGTTCAGTCCCTACATTCGATCTCGGATTTTTTATTGGTTCCTCAATACTAGGGTCAAACACTAGGGTCAAATCTCTAACTAGCTCTAGTAGTACCTATACTACTCTTTGGTCATTCATAATTGCGTTAAGGAATAATGGTAAGCCATTCTTTAGATAAGGATACTAGGGTTTACTTAAATATTCTAAACTTGGTGACGTGTCAGGGTTCTAGTTACTCTTACTAGGAAGGTTACCCTACTTATTATCTAACAACAGGGACTTCTATATTCTAGGAGAAGGCTATACTCAAGGAACTAATGGGAAGGCACATGAATCAAGCATGATGCAATTATTCAACGGAATGGATTGGAAGGAGAATGAGTCATAGTCAGATGTGGATGAGATCCTATACTCTAATCCTATTTGCAGGCTTGCTCGGTACAGTAACGTAATCGAGATAATATGCTCTGACCTGCATGGGCCACCACAAAAATATGTCATGCCCCAGTCCCAAAATACTTAGGACTAGGAAACGTGCGCATGCCAGCCGTATGAATATGGTACTCCAATATTTGGAAACCACAACACACGTACGCTGTATATGAATAATAGAATCCACAAGTGGTATAAATCCATCACAAGTCACATGGTATAATCTAGATCTCATCCAAAGAATCAACATAATTAAATGAGTAACCAATATCTATAACTAGAACTCAATATAAAGCATCTAATGATGATTGTCGGATGGAAACAAATCCACTACCGAACTAGAATATAGAATAAATAAGATAAATACAATATAAGTACGACAACTACCAACTACTGAGACTCAAAGAGAGGACCTGCTCGAAGTATAGGTAACCAGTCTGGATCTGTGCTCCTGCGAATACTCATGAACAATACACCTGAAAAGGTACCAGGTCCTCAGAGGGACATAACACGATACATAAAAGCATGCAATAAAGTAAATACTGAATAAATAACTCTGGGGTGACCTAACCATCTACGTGAAATGCAACTTGAGGACAACTGTGAGTATATGGGAAGGTGTAGGCTAGACATATGCTGACGTAATTCACCAGTCGTGACAACCGGCTAGTATATGCCACACATGCCCCCTATAACACAGGCACAGGAATACAGTAACGTCCAACGCTCTACAGAACGTGGTATCAGTAATATATGTATACGTCCGTATCACTTCGTCGAGTGCGGTGCCAGTGTAAAGGAGTGGGGTATCCCATATGCCTACTAATCGTCCTCCCTGTCCAATGATCTAAGCATGTAGTATTCACAACACGAGTCAGCTACTATGCCTCGGCGCCGTAACCCTGGCTCATAGTCTATCACTAGAACAGTAGCCCAACCTTACAACCAAACAAGGGTAAGGATTGGGCAATCGTACCACGACAGTCTATGCTCCACCTACTAATAACTGCTAAGTCCTCTAATATGCATCACTATTAGCAGTTATTCTCTATCCGTCGCACGCCTACACGTACAGGTGGCCAACCACATACGCAGGACCGTGCCCTACATGAAACTCATAATACGTGTAAGAGATGTGTCAAGGCCTGGGAGTCATACCAATAACTCTCCAACTTTAGGTGGGTCTACGAGACTCTAGGTCAGACACCAGTCCCAACGTCAACGCATCTGTTGACTGCACCCGAGTCTCTCTCGGACGCGCACAATTATATAATATAAACATGCAAATAGTAATATAGAATTTAAACAGTACAATAGAGGCAAGGTATACTTGCCTGGAAAGAGAGCTGCGTAACACCAATAATCTACCCCTGAAGTCGTACAAATAAATCCAACAGGTCTCCGGGGTCAGCGTACACAGGTACAGAATCGGGGGTGACTGCTTCGGGTTATCTGGCAAGGATGATGGTCCACGCTAAACACGATGACGGGGGTTATGATAATGATTACGGTGACGAAGATGGTGGTGTGGATAATGGTGATGACGAGGATGATGGTTAGGGTTTATGTGTTGAGAATAAAAGATGATGATGATGGTTTGAGATGATGGTGATGACAATATTGAGGATGATAGGGATGACGATAATGTTGATGGTCCTGAGGATGGGGATGATGACGATGTTATTAGTGACGACGCTGATGAGGATGATGATGATGTGGATGATGAACAAGTTATTAGGGTTGGTGTTAATGATGATGATGATAACGACGAGGACTATGGAGGTGATGATGATGACGAGGGCGAGGTCGATGACAGCAGGGATGACAATATGGATGCTAGAGATTGCGAGGACGACGATGTAGGTGATGGTGATAAGATTTTGGTAGAGTTTTATGGTGAAGATGATGATGTGTATGATGATCATGATGTTCATGGTGATTGGTGAAGTTGTGGCTGTTGACGACAGACCGGAGGCCAGCCAGGGGGAGTTCAGAATGAGGGGGTGGTGTTAAGGGGAGGAGCTGCTCCGGCCAGGGGGAGGCTGAGCAGGGAGTAGGTTGGACTGGGACAGGGAAGCGGCATAGGTGGTGGTGTTGATACCCCGGTCAGGGAAATCGCGGTAGCCGGAGGGGGATGGCCGCTGGGGGTGAAGGTGATGGGGAGATGGTGGAGGCTCGGGGCCGGACTGGAGGAGGTTGAAGGGTGGAGGCAGTGGCTCGAGGGAAGGAGACGTGGAGGTTCAGGCGAGGTCGTATCTCCGGTTCAGCGAGTGCGGCGGGTTCGGTGGAAGAGGCGAGCGGAAAGAGTGCAGTTTGATGGAGAGGTGTTGGTGAGGCGGCGTTGGTCGGAGTCGGGTTGCCGTGTGGCACGTCGAAGAAGGGGTTGGGTCCGACTGATGGACGGAGGAGGGGAAGGGAGATCTGGGAGGTGATCCGGCGGGTGGAGACGGTGCACAAGCAGAGGGGAACGGCTCCGACGAGGGGGCTGGCCTGGGGTGGGTCGTGTTCGCCGGAGGGGAGGCTGTCGAGTCAGGGAAGGAGAGGTCGACGAGTTGGGGCAGCGGCCGACGGGCTTGAGTCTCCGATCGGCTGGCTGAAGGGAGGAAGGAGATGGAGGAGGGAACAGGGACAGTGAGGCGAGGCTACGCCGGTGAGTTCTCCGATGGCGGTGTAGGCTGGGGCGGCTCGGGGAAGATGGGGATGAACAGTAGATGAAGGGGGGGTCGGCTGCATTGGGGATTTAGGTTTTGGTTTGGGATTTAGGTTTTGGTTTGGAATTTGATTTTTTGGTCAAGAAGAAAATAGAAAAAAGTAATTTTATACATGTAAAAATTTGGGCTTGGGTTGACCTAAGGTTAGGGCTTGGTCTACACTCCTTGGGCTTGGGCTTCGGCTCTCATGGGGATGTTGGGAGGACTAGAATTTGTATTAATTAAATACAAGGGTAGATTTAAAATAACGGGGCGATGTTGCGCGTTTGCACATCCCAAAAATTACGAAAAAATCCACGTGAATGGAAAATTGGGTTTCTTCCCGTATTGTCAATGATGGGGATATCTCAACGTTTTTGCATAAAAGCCCCCAATAATTGAAAAAATTGCACAAAGACAAAAATTAGATTTAATTAATTTAATTGAATGCGCACGATGTTCTGGAATTAATTTGGAGTACCTGGGAATAAAATTATATCGGACACAAGCGTCTGGGCGTAGAGGATACAGTGTAGAATATTAATAAAATTTGGGTTATACAAAACGGTCAAGATTATCTCCAATTTCGATTGGAACGCACAAGGGTACAAAGTTGGGATTTATTTTTAGAATTAGGAAATAACGTCCGCGATGTTTATTGTGCGATTTAAATGTCGTACCAGAAAGCATGATTATAAATTATACCAAGATCAGAAAGGTAGGCGGGCACGTCTAGGACGATGTTGTGAAATTTGTAGATGGGCAACGGCTAGTGTACTACTCCAGTTAACGAGGAAACGGTAAGATGTGCTACACGATAAAAATAATGTACAGTTAAATCAAATGTCGTGTCCCCCTAATTTCTCTATTTATGCCAAGTAAACCTAATTTTGGGTGAGGGGGTTTACACTAGCTGTGCACCGGGCATCACAGGTAAAGTTTCGAGAGAAATAGAGAACCCTCCGCACACGTTGTACATGTATGCGCAAATACGCCCATATTCCTAATGTGTTAGCGTAAAACTCCATATTTTTGCAGTCTGGTGTAAAAACTTAGACTGTCAAAATTTGGCGTATACTGCAATCCTTGCGTTTTACGCACTGGAAGTAAATTCTAGCGTAAAACTCAAATTTTTGCAGTCTGGCGTAAAAGCACAAACTATTAGGTTTTGGCGTATACTGCAAACCTTGAGTTTTTTACGCATTGGAAGTAAATTCCAGCGTAAAAAGTCAAATTTTTGCAATCTGGCGTAAAAACTCAGACTGTCAAGTTCTGGCATATACTGCTAAGAGTGTAGCATCTAGCGTAAAACTGAGTTGTTGTTTTTTTTGCTTTTTGCAGTAGACCTACAGATCTCCCCTCTGGCTGAAGTGATGGGCTCTGCTGCTGGAATACTGAATTCCAACTATCTGGAGGACTTGTCCCATGTGACATTCCCTATCTCTGGAAACGAGTATCCTCAAGAAAGGGGAACTCTGATCTCGGCCCAAGGAGAAAGAATGTTGCTGAGTATGATCAGTGGGGAACCCCTGACATACATAGATGGGACAGAGTATAAGAAACCAGCTTTCTTATTTGGAGATGTGATCGATAAGCAATCCCAGACGAAGTCCAAGAAGGAAGATTGGGTATTTTCTGCTGAGGGCACGATCCTGTATCTGCCAAAGATGCCCAGAGATTATTCTATCTCTGCATTCTTCCATGCCACACATCCAAGAAAGATGGTATGGACTCTGACTCCTGATCTTTATGGCCAGCCAGGGAAGATCTTTTATAAGAAAGGATTAAACCGAGGATCCTTTGTAAGCAGTCCCTCAGGCCCTGTCCTGCCCTTCAGAGGATTACTGTCGGGCAGCGTCCCTAGTGAAGACACTTCACTGATCCAGCCGCTTCAAATAGCAACTTTCTGCAATGACTTTATGGGGCAGGGAGGAGTATACCTCAAGGTTAACCCTCGCACCAGTGGATGGCTTAGCCCCCAGAATCTTCGATGGGCCAGTTTAACTGCATGGGCCCTAAAGCACTTTCAGATGGAGCTGGAAAGTATTAGCTTGTTTGCGGCTGTGAGTGCCACTAGTGTTGGACTACCTCTCAACCCCAACTTATTCTTAGCTTTGATGGAGCGATATAACTCTCTCACTGGGACTTTCGCCACTCCGCTAGGTGAGTTGGGCTTAGCCCTTCATGAGATGGCAGAAATCTCAAAGCTGCCAATGGGAGACACTCCTTATGAAGAGTACGTTCCCACAAATAGGGAGCTAAAGGAAACCAACCCTCTGGCAGTGGCAGTGTACCAAAAGCTGATGAGCCACTACCTTGCATGCACCACTTTCTACAAAGAGCCCTCTGATTTGGCTCATGTCAACAAATGGGTATCCTACCTCTTCTTCCATCATGCCAGAAATGCCAAGCAGGACAAGGTTGTAGATAGCAGAGATAAACCCTTGAACCCCTTGAGCATTCTTAATGCCAACACAATCGACGATCTTATTGAAGATGTGAGGGCTCAAGATTGTGTTCTCAATGAAGAGATAGGGCGTTATCCTGCATGAACCAAAGCCTACAGTTATATGAGGCATTGCCGAAAGCCTCTGTTAAGAGAAGCTCAACTGGCTGGCT
Source organism: Iris macrosiphon (assembly GCA_036927795.1). Taxonomy (NCBI): domain Eukaryota; kingdom Viridiplantae; phylum Streptophyta; class Magnoliopsida; order Asparagales; family Iridaceae; genus Iris; species Iris macrosiphon. Next base: position 301,272,561 of record JAYESA010000004.1, read on the forward strand.
TTCTTTCTATCTGGCTACGCTGATGGGTGGTTCCTGGCATCGCGTCTGCGGATCGCATTCATCGCAACACCTTATGGCCCGCAGTGCGTTTGGTGTTTGGATCAAGATTGGGCCTGCTCCCTGCCATGGTATGCAGGATTCAAGCTGGCCTGAGGGCCATTTCTGAGGGACTGTTGGCTGATGATACACAGTGTGAAGGATATCCCAGAGTGGAATTGTCATTCTTATATCTGATGGGATGGTTAATCCTTCACAACACCAAAGTGATGTCTCCCAGATCAGCCAATGGTTCGGGCAATAACTTCCTGTTGAATTACAAGAATTTTTCTTGGAATGTGACTGGAGTCATAGATTGTCGGCTAGCACTAAATTTTGCCCACAGTTGGAAGTTCTTCTGCATCGTCCCCCCCGTACATATCAATCAACAGGGGACAAAACTTCAGGATGCAGGTCAGGAGAAGACTATTCTTTCTCCTGAAGCCTTTTACTGGTTGGTCTGTATTAGACCTTCACATATGCTATACAGAAGTGAGGACCCCTGTTACTTGGAGCCTTATCTGCCTAGTCGTTTCGCCAGGAAATTTGGGTATGATCAGTTGCACGTGGGAAATCTCATCACCAGCTTTAAGTTTAAAGGTGGACTTATTGATGGAGCTAGAGGATGGCGGTACTTCATAATGGGTTATACTGGAGCAATCTTTGCTGTGCCTGCGACTTCTTTCTCCATGGAGTTGCGCATTCTTCATTCGTACGCTCAGTTTTATGCGTCCATCAATACCTTCCATCATAATTTTGATGTACATGGAAGTTTCAGAATCCCCTCCCATAAATCCACCGGAAAAGAGGAGATACCCTCTATTTCCTCTGATGAGGGTGATGAAACCACCGGTGCAGATGATTATTTGTTGATTTTACCGAGAAGCGTAATAGCTCCGCCAGCAGAGCCTCTCATTATCTCCAGTAAATGAAAGGCTTCCACTCTGAAAGAGCCTTCTTCCCGCAAGAAGAAGAAGCAGATTACCAGAGGTCCTAAAAGGACTTCCACCAAAGGGGCCTCTTCCAGGAGTGAGCCTATTGTTTTCTCTGTTGGGGATGATTCTTTGATCATGGGTCCTTCGCCTTTTAGAGAGGGAACCTCCACAGTTCCAGTTGACAGTGCTGGAGATTCTTTGTCCGCTACAGCTGCCGCTACCACCGCTACTGGTAGTGCTTCTAGATCGCCTTCGTGGCCGAGCATAATAAGAATCAATATACCTTTACCAAGACAAATAATGGGACTAGCCCCTCCTTCGTCTGTAAGTATCTCAAGCGAGATTCTACCCGATGAACCTCGAGCGGATCTGGGTGACGACTAGGATGACGAACCACAAGCGTCAGTTGGTGTACCCTCGTCTCCAGGTATGACAGCTTGTTTAGCATCATTAAGAAATTATTTAGCTATACAGGCTGCAGACGCTACATACATACCATCGGCCATGGGTAAATGTTGTCTTCACGCTTTTTTCAGGAAAATTAACATCAAATTGATATTAACTTTCTCTTATCTTATTTTCAGGTGAAGATATCTCGAGGGAGGGCAGAGCTGAGACAACCTTTGATTTTGTTGCAGATCCAGCTGATAAAACGGTGGTGACCACTGTCAAAGAAGCATACCTTGAAGCTGTTGATCCTTCATTCGCAACATTCTCGGATGTAATCCCGCCAGTAGCAGTTCAAGTCATATCAGAGGTGGATGAACCCACCATCTCGACTGTGCCTCCTTCGTTGAGCATGCCAGCAACTTCAACCGTTGTTGGTATCTTTTCTTTTGTCGCGCCATCTGTTGAAGCAACGACTGTGGCAATATCCTCTGCAGTCATTCCAGAAAGGAGACTTGTCGATATTACGGCCACTCCCAGCGTCCATTCGAGCTTTGCTATGCTAGTTGATCAATACACTAGCATATTCTACCTCACTTTGAAATAATTGATATCCATGGTGCTGGAGAAGAACCTAGGCTTTGATGCTCTAAAAATGTCCTCCAAGCTCACCATAGCGCAGATTAGAAATTTCAATGACGCTGAAAGAGCTAATGCGCTAGAGCAAATAGTTAATGGTTTAGAACAACCCATTAACGAATATTTGCAACTATCCCGAGGCGGCATCGATAACCTGGTTCAGGCTGAGTATGACTCACTAACTGCGGAACTTGCTCAGAAGATAGAAACTTTAAACAAATCCATCCAGGAACATCAATAAGAGATGGAGAAAGAGCAAGCAGTATTTGTGGAGAATATTCCTCAGCTAACTCAGTGTCGGGCCGAATGTGAGGGATATGAAGTGAGGGTTTGAGAATTGGAAGCTGAACTCGCTCAGGCAAGGGAGAGGCTTCTCAAGGCATTGCTAGTTCGTGATGTATTGGAGGGCCAAGTGAAGACAGCTCAACAGAACTTGACACATGCGGGTGTCATCCATGCAAGTTTTATTGATTCTCTGTCCGAACTGTCTCCCTTGAGCAATGACGAAGCAAGGCTGGAACGGGCTCGCACCAACATCTTAAACTCCAGGAATGAGAGGATGACTGCTTTGGCGCAACAGATCCGCGATTTAACTGCTCCTCCCCAATGATGTACTTTTTACTTTTTGCTCCTTATTTTCTCAGAAATAATAAAGATACATTTTTGACTTTGTGAACCCATCACTTTAAAATATAAATGATAGGCTTAGATGAAAGTGATATCAGAGGTAATATGAACATGATATACTTTCGGTAAGGCTTGGCTGAATGTAAATCTATTCAGAGGTAATATGAACCTGATAGAATATAATCCAACTAAATTTGTATACAAGGTTTACAAATTAGTTAAGCAGATCTATTCAGAGGTCATATGAACCTAATAAAATATAATCCAGCTAAGCTTTGTACGTAGTATCGCCAGAATGAGATCTTCATCATACTACATTAAGCAAAGGAGATCAAGCATAGTACTTCTTCAGGAATTTGTCGTTGATAGGAGCCATTATCAAATATCCATTAGGCTTGGCTAATCTGTAAGCACCATTTGAGAATGTTGTTTCAATCACATAAGGGCCTTCCATTTCTTTACGGTTGTTTGTGTGAACTTCGGATATCGTACCAGAGATAATATGGACGTAGTATAATATCGTATTTATTGAGGACATCCCACTGGAGGATCTTTGGTGGACCTATTATTTGTTGCGCATGTTGAGTGCAAATAATAAGTTTGAAACAAGCCCTATCAGAGGTAATATGGACGTGATAGGTTTTGTGGGTAGTAAAGACATCCTGCTGGGGGGATTTTTTGTGGACCCATTACTTTTTTGCACGTGTTAGTGCAAGTAATAGGTTTAAGACAAGCCCTGACAGAGGTAATCTGAACGATGTAAGACATGACTCTGTGGGGATAGTGGAGAGATGTAGTTCAGAGGTAATATGGAGAATTGAATTATTCGTCTTCATTGCGAGCATCCCACCGGGGATTTTTTTTTTTTGACCTATTACTCCTTGTACACGAGAGTGCAAGTAATAGGTTTAAGATAAGCCCTGCCAGAGGTAATATGAACGTGGCAGTTTTTGTGGACTTAACACCACTAGCGTACTTAGTATTAAGTACGGGTGCTAAGTTGGGATGACAACCGATATCAGAGGTAATATGGACATGATAATCGATAGTCGAACCCGGAAGATTTGCTCAGAGGTAAATGGACATGACAAACTCAGCCTGAGAGAAATATTATGATAGCAGTTCAGAGGTATTATGAACGTGAACTAATATCCAAAAAATTCTTTGAGGAGTGATTTGTTGAGTGTGGTCTATCCGAACATGAAGATAGACCAGAGGATCGCTCCGCTGGGGAGATTGATGGGACGATAGCTCAGAGGCAAATATGAGCATGGCTAGCGTCTAACGAGGTGGGTTTGAATAGTCACTGCGGGAGTATGCAAGTAGACCTAAGGATTGCCCCGCTGGGGAGATTTTGGGGATCCATTGTCTATTGCGTATCCGGGACTCTTGGATACGGATGATGGCCTTTTACAAGAATTTGCAACGAAGGAGAAAATATTGCACATAGGCACTTGCTGGGGAGGAAGAACCAAGAGTTGATTTGTACCTCTGGGTTATGGACTTATTACCCATGGCGTACCTTAAGTACAGATAACAAGCTAAAATGACTAGCACTACCAGAGGTTATGCGAACGTGATAGTAGACAGTCAAAGAGCAGAAATTTACTCATAGGTGATATGGACATAAAAAAGTTCTGAAAATATCTTACTCCGAGGTAATATGGACGTGGTAAGATATTACTCTGTGGGGGTAAAGAAAAACAAGACAGAGGTGGTGATAATTTTACCCTGCTTGAGAAAGTGGTAGGATATAGTTCAGAGGTAATATGGACGTGAACTGATTGATAGCAATAACCTGGGAGGTTTGCTCAGAGGTCACTTGGACATGGCAAACTCAGCTGGGGAAAAATGTTTGGACAATAGTTCAGAAGTAATATGGACGTGAACCGATGTCCAAAAAATTTACTGGGGAGTGATTTACTGAGTGGAGATAGATATGAAGGTTGCTCCGCTGGGGAGAGTTTTAGGGACTCATCATCCGGCACTTTTTGAAAGAGCAAATTGTCATGTGGGAGTGAGATCAATTTGCCGTGACCGTCTCCTCATTTATAAATGCAAAGTAATGACTTTGGCACCGATCAACTCCTGGATTCTCCTTTTCAGTACAAAGTATGCCTTTGTGGGGTGATGAATGTACCGATAAAAGAGACAATATTCTGGATCATCGGCCTTGCCAGCCTTTTCAGGATATCTGATGTTGGGTAGCCGAAGCTTGTTTTCCTTCATTAATATATTGAAGATTTCAATAATGTCATCATCATTGAAGGAGAAAGTCCCCTTTGGCTTTCCAGCTTCCAATACCTGAGTCATACGGTCTTCAGGGAAGATGGTCATAGTTGCATCATCTTCGGACTCAGAGGAAATTCTACCCCCAGCTTTGGATGCTGCTTTGTTTTGTCGAGGGAGACTACCCCAGACATGTCGTTGTCTGGTTCTTCTTCTTCTTTTTGTTTGCCTTTGTCCACAGAAGTTGATTTAGAAGGACCTGCCTCTGGTATTACAGGATCAGACTCTGGAGGTTTGGAGTTTGCAAGAGGTGTGGTATACCCTAATCCAAAATGAGTTTGTTGACAGTAAGGATCACCATGCAACGGTATTCGTCTGCCTTTTCCATAATTGAGGTCTTGATTTAACTTCAAATCATAACCCATATTTTGCATAATCTTTAGAGCCTGTGGGCTATATCTGTAGATTTGTATTTTTCCAACATCAGACTCGTGAGATTCTTCTTGTACAATTGGTCTATTCCGTATTAGACCAAAGATTATTCGACGCTGATCGTAGTGAGTCGGCAGAACAATAAAGACAAATTCTTCATGTGGCCCATATATCATGACGACATTAGATGTTGACGCTACTTTCCATATGATCTCCCCACGCTTGGTAGTTAGGGGCACTAAATCTTGATTTTGACCCCTGACTTTACTTTTTTGGATCAAAAAATCATGCAAATTAGGGAAATTAACAGAAGAAGAAGAATGAGACTTATTATGCCTTTTTACATCAGTAGGATCGTGGAGATTAGGGACCAGAACCCTTTCCCTGCCATAGGAATACATCAGTTCACCCATGTGAGTAGCATACAACCCATCATCTGTCTGAGGAGCATATTTTCCCGTGAAACGGGTCTTCTTTACGCGGATAAACTTATCCTGGCATAATTTGGAGTTTTGCACAGGTTCCCGTAAAACAGGGAAAGTCCGCGTAATCTGAAGAGTGGGCAATTTCTTCTCTTGTGGGCGTACAAGCCTAGAGGTTGGGAGATCTGCCACTCGTTTTCCCTTGATGTGATCCAAGGGTCCATCTGCCTCATCATAGACGGAAGATATATTTTTATGCGTAGGGCGCGTTTAAAATTTCTGATTTGGCACTAAGGCCTTGCCACAAATTTTGTCTGCCATGTCACAAACGGAAGACGAAGTTTTACGCGCAGAGCGCGTGTTAGACTTCTGGATTAGCACTGGGGTATTGCCAGAAGTTTTGTCTGTCACGTCACAGACGGGAGATAAAGTTTTATGCGCAGAGCGCGTTTGAGACTTCTGTATTGGCACTGAGGCATTGCCAGAAGTTTTGTCTGCCACATCACAGACGGAAGACAAATTTTTACGCACAAGGCGTATAGGCTGTGTTGTCACAACCTTGTTGATCAGAGAAGGAGAGCTTGCAGGAAGAGTAGAGGATGTCTTGGGCATCCACACTTTACGCAGCTTCCTGTTATTCTGGACAGAGAGGGAATGAGAGCTACCCCCTGCACGAAGCATGTCTTCATAAGCAGATTAGTCGAATTGGACGACCAAAGTCTTCTTCGTCGATCCAATGGATACAGCATCGTGTTGAGCAATTGCTTTCTCATCAGATGAGAAAGTGGTCCCCAGCAGAGTCGTCATCTTGTGTTTGATGATAAACAAAAGAATGAAACTAGGTTTATACGAAACCCTTTCTTTATTTACAAATAAGAAAAAAGAGTATAATTAATCCTATACGAGGATGTTAAGTACAATAAAAATGATTCTGGGGAAAAATTTCTATAGGAGTCTGATCTGCGGTCGATTACTTTGTCCCTTGGACCACACGATGATGAAGAAGTATTGTAGAAGAAGAAAAAGCTTCAAAGATTGCAGGTGGGATTGAACTCTCGTTGCCAAAGTTGTCAATCAACACTCTCTGTCTGTGCTCTCTCTGCGTATCTCTCTGTTGGTCCCCTCTCTTGATCCCTTTTTTTGACCTCGATCTCCTGTGACCAGAGGTCTCTATTTATAGAGATCAGTCACAATAACTTTCCAGTTGGCGTAGAAGTCCAACTGTGGAGAAAGTTGCACCTTTTACGCGGCGGTTATAATAACTGCTATCCACATTTGAATGATCTCCTGAATCCGCGTATGACACGTGTCCCATTATGAGGTAACGCATATAACTGCTTCTCGAAGATCACGGCATGCAAGCCACGTAGGTAACTGCCCCTCGCGTAAAGATGGTTGGCATAAAAGCCAAATAAGATAAATAGCATAAAAATAGCCAATTATCCTTCCTGACTGACGTCTTGAGCATATTCTGGGCCAAATAGCCTTATCACGTACCTTTATAAATATAGCCTGAGTTGGCGTATTTCGAGAAGATAGCATACGACGTACTCCTATAGTTGAAAATAGCCTGGTTGGCGTAAAATGCAAGGATGGTGATGTAAGCGTATTAGCCCTAGTTTTAGCTCTCCCAGTCATTAAAAAAATAGAACCAGATCTCGTGCTTTTAATGCAGAGATATGCCTCAATCTCGTACATTAAATGCCGAGATATTCCTCAAGCTCTGTATGGGAAACAGCTTTTGACGTGGCATAGGATTTTGTCTCATCTTTGAGCGTAAAAACTCATCTCTGCCTGTGTAGAATAGGCAGCATATTCCTTGAATGCGTAAAAATGACTTGTATCGAGGATATGTCACTAAACGACAGTCTGGGTCTCTGTGCAAAATCATCATCACAGCCGTCCTCTCGATCGTCGTGCAGTATTTTTGTCAGGAGTCAGGTTCACTGTTTTGTCTGACAGATTCATCCGAGGAATACGAAGAGTTCCGCGTATGACTTTACGTTGCATTAAAAACAAATGTATTTTACGCCGGAGGGAGGTGTAGCAACCTTTTACGCCAAAACAGCCTTGAAGCGCTGCTTTACACGGGCAGCTCTGAAGCTCTATGATACGCCAAACAGCTCTAAAGCTCTGTTTTACGCGAGCAGTTTTGAAGCCATATTTTACGCCACACAGCCTTGAAGCGCTGCTTTACGCGGGCTTCATGCATGTTGGGAGTTTTGACTGTATAATACGCGTACAATTCCCTAGCGTATTTCATGCTTCTACATTACCTTGCTATTTTAATTTAAAATTTGGATCTGCAATCCTTTTTATCATTTTCCTTCATGCTTGAAGAGACATGCACCAATTTGCGTATAACCCTATGTGCATACACAGGTCGCGCATAGACCTTGCTCAGAGCCATCCGCATGGATGCTTTTATGTTCCAAGTCCAGCCATGTAACGAGACTGCTATGCTCGAGTTCTTCCATGTGCCGAGAAATGCCATACGCAAATACAACTCACACATAGTGCCAGTCTCCATGTGCCAAGTTCTGCTATGTGCCGAGAATCGTCATGCGCAAATATAACTCACGCATAGTGCCAATCTCCATGCGCCAAGTGCAGTTGACATCTTCATGCAGCAACTTGAATTAGATATCTCCATGCAACAACTTGCACAATATGTCATCTTCCACCCTCTTTTAATGTGTGTCTCCAGGGACGCTAGCCTCAAGTCCACCTCCATCCATAGGAATGGTATATCCAAGATCTGGCAACACACATCAATCACTTGACAGAGGACTCCTTCCTCATCTAAATGATAGAAGTGTAGCCCGTTCATCTCCTCAAGTTTGTGAAAACTTGTGTCGAGAAGACTTACATGATTGTTCTCCATCTTACTCGGATCTTGCTTTGAGATTGTTGTTCCCAAGGCTAAATCAATGATAGAAAACCACGTGGTCGAGATCAGAGGTTCACACAAAATTTTCCACTCTGACTATTCTCGATCTCCACGAAGAACAATATATAAAGATCCTGCTGATACAAAAATAACTATAAAAAGAACCACTCGTTCTTCCTTGCAATCGTAGTTGCAGACGGACAGAACAGAGTTACAACTCGCAGACGAGAGGAGGAAGAAGAAGAAGAAACTTTGCTTGTTGGGGTGATAAAGATCACCGTTGCTCAAAGCAAGATTCGTCCCCACACAATCTGCTTCCAGGAACCAGCAAGTTCATGAAGAACTTCTGGAACGCTCACTGTCACCTCTGTCTGAACTCGCACAAACACCCTGGACTCCAATGGTGGCGGCAGCAGCAACTCTCTTCGTCTCATAATTTTTGAAGTAAGTTCTCAAAGATGTACGCAGAGGGTATTTATAGAGAGAGGGTAAAAACCCTAGCAGTCCAACAGTTACGGAAAGATATGAACATATTAATTACGAATCCCTAAAAGATAGGCACGAATTAATTTTAAATCCCACAAAAAATGGATCTGAACAACAAACCATATCTCTCCATAACCGTTCAAATATATCCACAGCAGCAACAACGCATGTGGCAGCGTAAGCCATGCGCCACTTTGCGCCCTTGAGCCCGGGCCCGAGTCCGAGTCGCTAAGTCCCTTTGGGGCTTAGCTCCTATGGAATAAATTTTAAGAGACTAATAAAAAACATAAATACTTTTATTGAGGAGTTAATCATTTTTTTCTCCTAGAAAAACACCCCCACATGGCATCCATGTGCCCCACCACACCCCATGTGCACACCTCAACTCATACAAAGTATTATATTGAGATACCTACTTTGTGGTGTAGCCAATGTGGAACTATATTTACTAGTCCAAAGGAAACAACACCAACAAGAGCAGACGGAAAGAAGAGAGAGAGAGAGAGAGAGACCAGAGAACGAGAGAGTGAGAGAGAGAGAGAGAGACGTGAGAGAGAGGAGAGAGAGAGTGAGAGGGAGACGAGAGAGAGAGAGAGAGACGTGAGAGAGGCAAAATAATAATAATAATAATAATAATAATAATAATAATAATAATAGATAACGTCCTTAGGAAATGTGTGAGAAAACACCCTTCCTAAGGGCGTTTTCTATTTTTTTTTTGTTAAACGTCTGTTAACGGAAAGAAAATGAACGATGAGAATATAATATTGAAAAATATAAAACGTCCTTCCAGTTGACGTTTTTATGCTTTTTTGTAATTTTTTAAACTTCGATGCTTTAGATGGAATTTATATAAATTCGGATGCTCTGAATAAAAATTTATATAACACTTTTATATATATATATATATATATATATATATATATATATATATATATATATATATATATATATATATATATATGCTTCAACATTAGATATTAATTACCAAAAAATCTAAGGTGTATGATTGTTTTTAGTTTAAATATAGTAAGAAGGTCTAAAACAAAACAAAACAAAAAGTGCTTTGGCACGTGCTTTTGCACGAAGCATGTGCACACGAGCGTCGACCCCATCCATCCCCCCTCCCTCCCACCCACACACCCACCCTCCTGCTCCGCGTTCCATCTCTTCACCATCGCGTGCGTTCACACGCGTGCACAAAAGCCCGTGCAAAGTATCACAACTAGGTTTAAAAAGATACTTATAGACATGTAAAGAGTAGGAACGTCAAAAGTACATTTATGTGATATCAAATATATTAGTATATATGTTCGTATGTTGTTCGTATTTTATAATTATTTTTAGAAGACTAAAAGATATCTAATATAATTATTCTAGTTTTTATTAAAACTACTTAGAAAAATTAAAAAACATTTATTTTAATTATTTTAAATTTATTATTATATTAATATTATTGTATACGTGAATTCAAAACAAAGACTATTTACAAAAACCAAAAAATAGCTCTCATAATTACCTAGATATCCCTATTAACTTTAATAAATTATTTTAATTAGTAAACATATAAAAAAAATTGGAATAATTTTTTTTACGGTAAAGTCTATTTTTTTTCTATTATATAGTAGTATGAATACATAGACCAGTAAGACAAAACAATTAGTAAAATATTTGAAGAAAAGTTTGATGAGTTATTTTCACAAAGTTATTTAATAAGAATAAGTGAATAACTAAGAAACTTTTAATGATGAAATTGATGAGTCTGGTCGACATTTGTCACATATATTCTTGTTTGCGAACTTAGGATTTCTATAGTTAAAGATGCCAAATGATAAGGAGAAAAAGAATAATAACAAGAACAACTGATCTTCCAAAGCTTAGATTATACGGCAAAACTTTTTTATTCATTATAGTTTCTTAGAAAACTGGAAAAGGAAAAGGTCCCAATTTCATTTGTCAAGGGTGGGAGAACTTAATTTAAATACATAACCCGTAGACTATTCACCTAATATTTCATTGTCATAAAACACATGCAAAATTCTCGTTGCAGATCTCAAGAATATCCACAGGCTAGCTGAGTTTCCAAAGTTTATATACATGCATTAAGAATTGGCACCATCCAACCAGTCAAAATATACTGATTGTTCACAAGCTTAAATATAGATGATACCATATATATATTTTGGACACAAGTCATGTCCCCATATATATATATATATATATATATATATATATATATATATATATATATATATATATATATATATATATATATTATTATTATTATTATTATTATTATTATTATTATTTATTCAGGTCTATTCGAGAGGCTATATGTATGTCCGAAGGCTTACAATCAATCCAGTCCAAAGACCTATAATTACAATCCCTAGTTCGAAGGTCTCATCCTAGCCCCAAGGCTAAATTCCGGCCCGAAGGTCCCATCCGGTCCAAAGACCTCACGCAGCCGAAACAGTACCGCACCAGCTTCACACTAGCATCGCACATGCACCTTGCGTCGCATCCGCGAATCACCCAGATCGCATCGCACCGCTCCATCGCACCTGCATTGCACCCATCACCATCCCACCACTTATTAATTTTTCCAAAGAAAAATTAAATGGCGTCCAGAGGGCTCCACCCTGCAACCGCGTGGAGGTTTATATATATATATATATATATATTATTTTATTTTTCGAAGAAGGTAAATTTTATGCAGGTCCTTCGAGAGACTCCAACTTAGTCCGAAAGCTTACAACCAATCAAACCCAAAGGCCGGTATATACAATCTGTCCGAAGGCTCCCATCCCATCCTGAATGTCCCATCCAGTCCGAAGGTCTCACGGAGCACGTTCATCCCATCCCGAAGGCACCACAAATTCGAAGGTCTCATCCAGTCCGAAGGCCTCACGCAACCGTGCTCCGCACACTGCACCTGCACTGCACCCACCACCAAACTACCACTTAATTTTTCCCAAAAAAAAAAATGATGCACAAGAGGCTCAAATCCGCAACCTCCTGGTTAGTATGTATCGGTCTTAACTACTAGACTAAAAGCCAGTTGCTATATATATATATATATATATATATATATATAAGAAATTGAGTCCACATGTGTATGGCTCATATAGAAATATGAGCCTACGTCTCATATCCCGTTTACTCTATGTATTAGTGCACATGGGTGCACATGAGATATAAAAATATATTCCTATTGGTCCACATGTGCATGGCTCATAAAAGAATATGAGCCTATGACTCATATCCGTTTATCCTATATGAAAAAAGAAATGAGCCATAGATTTATATTCCTACATAAGTCATAGGCTTAATGTACATGTGAACCAATAGGAATAGAGTGTACTAGTGCACATGGATAGACATAGAATATAGAAATCTATTCCTATTGGTCCACATATATATATGACTCATATAAAAATATGAGCCTATTACTCATATCCCGTTTATATATATATATATATATATATATATATATATATATATATATATATATATATATATATATATAATCTTAACTACGTAGTTTCGGTGGCATAGACTTTAACAATATTTCGACCAGGCTATAATGGTACTTGATCGGATAACTTACAGTGGCCGAACATACTTACAGGGGTTTGTAAATATTTGATTTTAAAACTTATATGTAGACGTCTAACCATGACTACAAAAAAGAGTGCACTTTTTTGTTCATCCACCAAAATTTGTGTAAATGTTGACCATTTCATTCAAGAATTATCATGTGTAAAATTAAAATTATTGGGAATTTTATCTTGAGTGTGGAATGGTGAACATCCACCCAAAAGTTTGACCATTAGACAACCCTTCAATGGAATATAGAACATCCACACAAGTTTTGGTGGATGAACAAAAATGGACTATATGAAGAATATCCGATTGCATCGGTGACTAAACTTGGTTTTATTATTGCTTGTTAGTTGTTAGTCTCGGGACTTAATCAAAAGATGGTTTGAACACGATCAGGGACGAAGCTACCGATAAAATTTTCATTCTACCCTATGTTTCTGATCCTGATGTTGTAGTCGAAATCCAGAAGCTTTAGCAAATAAGTTTATCTTCCGAGATCTTGATTCCAACAAATCTCCATATAAAAAAATTCTAACTACAACTTGATTACAAGAACACAAAAATCAGAAAAATAATCTATGTTCTTCCTTGCAATCGCAGTTGCAGACGTACATAACGAGTTACAACTAGAAGAAGAAGAAGAAGAAGAAGAAAAAGAAGAAGAAGAAGAAGAATTTTAACTTGTTGGGGTGATAAAGATCACCGTTACTCAAAGCAAGATTCGTCCCACACGATCTGCTCCCTGGAACCAGCAAGTTCTCGAAGAACTTCTGGAACGCTCATGTCACCTCTTCCGACTCGTGAACTCCCTGGACTCCTCACACTACAAAAATACTGTTAAATATCGACGGATCTCAGTGACGAAAAATAATCCGTCGCTGAGTTAGCGAAAAAAATTCGACGAAATTATGACTAATTTATTTATGTAAACAAATTATATTATTTTTTGTCAACAAGCCGTCGCTAATCCGCCATTGTTACGTTAGCAACGGAAATATCCGTCGTTGCGAAAACTTAAAATTTTAGAGCGCATTTTATTTTTCCCTATTCTCTCTCTCTCTCTCTCTCTCTCTCTCTCTCTCTCTCTCTCGATCTAGATACTCTCTCCTTGACACCCCCCGACTCCGACGACCCCCCCCCCCGGGCTCCTCGACCCCCTTCTCGAAACCCCCCTCTCCGGCGATCCCCCTTCGGCTCCTCGACCCCCTCCTCGAACCCTCCATTTCCTCGACCCCCTTCGGGTTTCCTCTCATATGTAGTGTCCCGTTCTGCGTTGGCACTATGTACAAGAGATATCAGTTTGCTGACTTGAGTGAAAGTCTTCTCAGAGAGTTTTCGATCGAAACACAAGACGATTGATCTAAGTGAGTGGCAGAAATTCATTCTCTGATTCTTGTACGCCTTAATAATGAATCTGAGTTTTTGAAATGCTTGTTTGCTTAGTAAGATAATGTTCGCATTGAGAATGATAGAACGAGAACCTGCTTGCTTAACTAGAGAACTTGTATGCTTGTCTAAAAGAGATAGAACCATTGACATGCTAAGTTAAAGAATTGAATATTGCATGCTTAGTTACACGGATACCGCTATTGAACGAACCGCTGCCATGCTAATAGAGAAGAGTAAAAGAATGTTCATATATTTTTATCGTATGCTAAACAAGAATAGAACTGCATGATTAGCTAAAAAAGATAGAAGAATCATGCCATATTTTTTTGTTATTGATGCTTGAAAGATATAACTGTTTGAATAATATGTATAGTATGATATTAAACATATCGATTGATTAAAAGCAAGAAGATTAAACCTATCGAAATGATTGAACCTATCCAATTGACTGAACATATCGAACCTATCGACTTGATTGAAAGAAAGAGATTGAGAGCTCCGGCTCTATAGCTTGATTAATATGCTTGCTTGCTTTCTTGTTCTGGATCATGTGCATCATATAGTATTTATCTGATTGAATCGCATTCATCACATCGTTGTTTGGACAACTTATGCACAAGGTACTATCTCTTGAGGATTTCCTGGGGCACTGGGGATCGCTCGTTCCTGGGGGAGATAATTGAAATACCCTGAGGCTTGTAGTCCTCACGATTAGGGGGGTGTCCTGTCTAATAGTTAGCCTGGGCTTGTAGTTCCATATATATATAATCTTAACTACGTAGTTTCAGTGGCATAGACTTTAACAATATTCCGACCAGGCTATAATGGTACTTGATCGGATAACTTATAAAGTAGCCGAACATACTTACAGGGGTTTGTAAATATTTGATTTTAAAACTTATATGTAGATGTCTAACCATGACTACAAAGAAGAGTGCATTTTTTTGTTCATCCACCAAAATTTGTGTAAATGTTGACCATTTCATTCAAGAATTATCATGTGTAAAATTAAAATTATTGGGAATTTTATCTTGAGTGTGGAATGGTGAACATCCACCCAAAAGTTTGACCATTAGACAACCCTTCAATGGAATATAGAACATCCACACAAATTTTGGTGGATGAACAAAAATGGACTATATGAAGAATATCCGATTGCATCGGTGACTAAACTTGGTTTTATTATTGCTTGTTAGTTGTTAGTCTCGGGACTTAATCAAAAGATGGTTTGAACACGATCAGGGACGAAGCTACCGATAAAATTTTTATTCTACCCTATGTTTCTGATCCTGATGTTGTAGTCGAAATCCAGAAGCTTTAGCAAATAAGTTTATCTTCCGAGATCTTGATTCCAACAAATCTCCATATAAAAAAATTCTGACTACAACTTGATTACAAGAACACAAAAATCAGAAAAATAATCTATGTTCTTCCTTGCAATCGCAGTTGCAGACGTACATAACGAGTTACAACTAGAAGAAGAAGAAGAAGAAGAAGAAGAAGAAGAAAAAGAAGAAGAAGAATTTTAACTTGTTGGGGTGATAAAGATCACCGTTACTCAAAGCAAGATTCGTCCCACACGATCTGCTCCCAGGAACCAGCAAGTTCTCGAAGAACTTCTGGAACGCTCATGTCACCTCTTCCGACTCGTGAACTCCCTGGACTCCTCACACTACAAAAATACTGTTAAATATCGACGGATCTCAGTGAAGAAAAATAATCCGTCGCTGAGTTAGCGAAAAAAAATTAGACGAAATTACGACTAATTTATTTATGTAAACAAATTATATTATTTTTTGTCAACAAGCCGTCGCTAATCCGCCGTTGTTACGTTAGCGATGGAAATATCCGTCGTTGCGAAAACTTAAAATTTTAGAGCGCGTTTCATTTTTCCCTATTCTCTCTCTCTCTCTCGATCTAGATACTCTCTCCTTGACACCCCCCGACTCCGACGACCCCCCCCCCCCCGGGCTCCTCGACCCCCTTCTCGAAACCCCCCTCTCCGGCGATCCCCCTTCGGCTCCTCGACCCCCTCCTCGAACCCCCCATTTCCTTGACCCCCTTCGGGTTTCCTCTCATATATAGTGTCCCGTTCTGCGTTGGCACTATGTACAAGAGATATCGGTTTGCTAATTTGAGTGAAAGTCTTCTCAGAGAGTTCCCGATCGAAACACAAGACGATTGATCTAGGTGAGTGGGCAGAAATTCATTCTCTGATTCTTGTACGCCTTAATAATGAATCTGAGTTTTTGAAATGCTTGTTTGCTTAGTAAGATAATGTTCGCATTGAGAATGATAGAACGAGAACCAGCTTGCTTAACTAGAGAACTTGTATGCTTGTCTAAAAGAGATAGAACCATTGCCATGCTAAGTTAAAGAATTGAATATTACATGCTTAGTTACACGGACATCGCTATCGAATGAACCGCTGCCATGCTAATAGAGAAGAGTAAAAGAATGTTCATATATTTTTATCGTATGCTAAACAAGAATAGAACTGTATGATTAGCTAAAAAAGATAGAAGAATCATACCATATTTTTTTTGTTATTGTTGCTTGAAAGATATAACTGTTTGAATAACATGTATAGTATGTTATTGAATATATCGATTGATTAAAAGCAAGAAGATTAAACCTATCAAAATGATTGAACCTATCCAATTGACTGAACATATCGAACCTATCGACTTGATTGAAAGAAAGAAATTGAGAGCTCCGGCTCTATAGCTTGATTGATATGCTTGCTTGCTTGCTTGTTCTGGATCATGTGCATCATATAGTATTTATCTGATTGAATCGCATTCATCACATCGTTGTTTAGACAACTTATGCACAAGGTACTATCTCTTGAGGATTTCCTGGGGCACTGGGGATCGCTCGTTCCTGGGGGAGATAATTGAAACACCCTGAGGCTTGTAGTCCTCACGATTAGGGGGGTGTCCTGTCTACTAGTTAGCCTGGGCTTGTAGTTCTAGATACTGTTATTCATGAATTTTTCGTGGACCATCATATAGTTAGGGCGCATGCTAGGTTAGCCTTCTTGCATACCTAACTGTTTGATGCAGAGACGGACATAAAAAGAGAACCTTATTCATATATATACAAATATTGCTAACTTGTATGTCTGCTGCAGGAATAACCGCTCGACAAAAGGGGTAAAAATCACTATATAAGTGATATATTATTTTGCATATCGTCTTGCATCGCACCTAAACTTGGATGCTTACTTGAATATTGATGATCGCCTTGAATAGTATAAGAAGATAGTCTACTAGATGCATGCTAGAGTCTTCAAAAGAATGAATATGACTCACGAGATACACTGCACACCATAGATAGTAATCAAACTTGCTTATTGTACATGAACTGCTTGTCTGCTTGCTTGTATATCGAATATAAACTCTGATTTCAAAGATGTTTCCAAAAAGAAGTAATATGACTCCATTCTTGTATTGCATGTAACTAATCTAGGTAAAACTAGAAAGATCACTAGTAATGTAATATTTTATAACATAATTACTTAGTGTTAGTTTTAGTGAATGTTGCTTATGTTCGTTGATTTTAGACTCACCGGTGCTTTCTCCAAAATGCTGACCCACCAACAGTTTGCTTGTTCACATGTGCTGGATCGTCCGAGGAAGCGATAGCCGTGCCTCATCCCAAGGACCCAAAAATTTGGTTTCGATGCCTTGAGCCGTATCGATCATTTTGAGCTGCTTTTGTATAGAGGAAAATAATGTATGGAACGATGCTATTGTATTCAAAGAACCTCGTGCCTTAATCTTTGCCCCGTATACTCAGATAGATTATTGTTTGCAACATTGTCCCTCCGCTACGTACTCGATTAATTCGATGATAGCCAAAACTTTAACGATATTGCCTTGTGCGGGCATAACCCCAGGCTCATACGGCATCACGTTCCGATGGAAACGATCGTCCAGCAGGAGCGCTGGCGCGGTGATTCGTGCCTAGCGGGGACGGTCGATTCCTACGGGAGATCGAGGCATGACATAATGGTATCAGAGCAACTTGATCCTCTGGCCTTACGTCTATTTTGCTGCTATTCTTAGATGATGATTCCTTGTATATTGATATCGTCATTGAGTAGAGCGTTTCATACAATAAGTCCATAGATATTCTCAAAAATGTGCACAAAAGTTTTCTGGATTTAATTTATTGCTTGAGAGTTATAACTTATGATTTCGATTTGCTTGAGTGATTGTTAAGATTGCTAGAATTTTTGATTGAGGATGGTGAGGGATGAGGACTATCGCTGCTCTGGATATCGAAAGTTTTTTCCTTAAAGTTTCGAGGACGAAACTTTTTCTTAGTGGTTAAGTATGTAGTATCCCGCCCTGCGTGTTGGCACTATGTACAAGAGATATCGATTTACTGACTCGAGTGAAAGTCTTGTCGAAGAGTTCCCGATCGAAACACAAGACGATTGATCTAGGTGAGTGGACAGAACTTCATTCTCTGATTCTTGCACGCCTTAATAATGAATCTGAGTTTTTGAAATACTTGTTTGCTTAATAAGATAATGTACGTATTGAGAATGATATAACGAGAACCTGCTTGCTTAACTAGAGAACTTGTATGCTTGTCTAAAAGAGAGAACCATTGACATGCTAAGTTAAAGAATTGAATATTGCATGCTTAGTTACATGGACATCGCTATCGAATGAACCGCTGCCATGATAATAGACAAGAGTAAAAGAATGTTCATATATTTTTATCGTATGCTAAACAAGAATAGAACTGCATGCTTAGCTAAAAGAGATAGAAGAATCATGCCACACTTTCCTTGTCATTGATGTTTGAAAGATAGAACTGTTTGAATAACTTGTATAGTATGTTATTGAACATATCGATTAATTGAAAGCAAGAAGATTGAACATATCGAAATGATTGAACCTATCGAATTGACTGAACGTATCGAACCTATCGACTTGATTAAAAGAAAGAGATTGAGAGCTCTGAATCTATAGCTTGATTGATATGCTTGCTTGCTTGTTCTGGATCATGTGCATCATATAGTATTTATCTGATTAAATCGCATTCATCTCACCGGTCTTTGGACAACTTGTGCATAAGGTACTATCTCTTGAGGATTTACTGGGGCACTGGGGATTGCTCGCTCCTGGAGGAGATAATCGAAACACCCTGAGGCTTGTAGTCCTTGCGACTAAGGGGGTGTCCTGTCTAACAGTTAGCCTAGGCTTGTAGTCCCAGATGCTGCTATTCATGGGTTTCCCATGGACTATCATATAGTTAGGGCACATGCTAGGTTAGCTGTCACTACCCCATTTCCAGAACAGGGTATTTTTTTATTTTAATTTAGTTAATTATGTATTTATCATAAATATTTGTATTAATATTTAATTGTTGGTTGTATTTTTTTATTAGTTATTTTAGTATTTTGGCTAGCCTGGACCCATGTCAGACCGTAGTGGACCCATGTCCGACCCAACCAATACCCTTGTCAGACTTATTTATTGGCTTAGACTAGTTTTTTATATTTTAATTAGCTAGTTAGAGTGATTAAGAATTAATTTGAGTGCATTTGGAACCCCAAACCCAACTCCAATTAGGATGACTTAATTTGGAGGGCATTTTGGTCATTTCACTAACCCAAACCCTAACCCTTAACCCCCTGGCCGAATACAACCAGCACCCCCATTCCATTCTTTCATTTCCTTTCTTCTTCTTCTTCTTCTTCTTTTTCTTCTTCTTCTTCACTCCTTTCTTCTTCTTTCTTCTTCCAAATTTCTCATCCAAGTAAGTTTTCTTCACTTTTTTCTCTTTCTTCTTCTATTTTCTTCCATCAATGCAACCTTAACCCTTTATTTTCCCCTAACATAGGTGTTTAGAGATTAGATTTGGTGTTGGAGCTTGGGTTGGAAGCTTGGAGGCTTGGTGTGGTGAATTTGGAGTTTTTTGGAGACTTTGGCTTGGGATTCCAACTCCCAAGAGGTAAACCCTGATTTTTTTTCCCTTATGATATTCTAATATAGTGTAATTAGTAGTTTAGAACCTTTCTAAACCTTAGGGCTACCCATGGGAGGAAGTTGGAGCGTGTTTGGATGTGTGTGGAGACTTTGACATTAGGTTTTGTGTCAATTTTGGGTAAAATCCGAAATTGGCCCAATTTTTGGTGTTGTCCTAGGTTAGACGGACCTAGATAGACGTGCTTGGGTATCTTGAGTATAAGTACATGTCCCCATTCAGACACGTGAGATCGTGTCGCAAAGATTTGAGCGTTTCGGGCGATTTGGGGGTTTTTTGTCGTGGGATTCTACTTGCGTGCGCATTTTTGCCACGGACCTAGAATCGAAAAGTTAGCATTTTTTTAGGTTCTAGACATCGATTAGAACCCGTGGATAAATTTTTGGCCAATTTCGAGTAGGTTTGGTGTACGTTCACGAGGTTTCGCGAACCGCACTCCATGTGTTCGTCGAAATGACCGAATGGCCATTTTGACTTGGTTTCTAGGTTTCGGGCTTATACGCACATTGGTTTAGCTTCGGAGAGTGTGTGCTAGAGTTCTCGAGTTATATTTTATATATTTATATATATTTCTAGGTGTTTGGGTGGCTGTGCGTGCGTTGGTGTTGGTGTTGGTGTTGGTGTTTGTGTGTGTTGTGTTTAAGTGTGTGTATATATATATGTATATATGAGTCTATATATATATATATATATATATATATATATATATATATATATATATATATATATGTATGTATGTATGTATGTATGAGTGTGTGTGTATATATATGTGTGTGTTTGTATATATATGTATGAGTGTGTGTGTATATATATATACATATGTGTGTTTATATATGTATGAGTGTGTGTGTGTGTGTATGTTTATATATATATATATGATTATGTTAGTGTTTATATATACATATATATGTGTTTGTGTATATATATATATATAGGTATCTAAGTGTTTATATACATGTATGTGTGTGTATATTTAAGTGTGTGTGTACCTATATACATATGTGTATAAGTGTGTATATATATATATATATATATATATATATATATATATATATATATATATATATATATATATATATATATATATATATATATATATATATATGTGTGTTGTGTGTATATATATATATGTTGTGTGTATATATATATGTATATATGTTTGTGTGTGTATATATATATTTATCTATATGTGATTATGGTGTGTGTGTGAGTGTTAGAGTGAGAGAGTGAGAGTGTGAGCGAGAGGCGAGCCGCAGCAGCAGCTAGCGCAGCGGCAGTGGCTGCAGCATCGCGGCAGCGCCGCTGGAGCAGCAGCTGCAGGCGCATTAGTAGCACAGAGGCAGTGGCTGCAGCGCCGCGCAGCGCCACGACAGCAGCGGAAGCACGCCGCGGCAGCAGCAGCAGCAATCGCCGCATTGGTAGCGTGAGCAGCGCGTTTCAGCGCAAGCAGCGCGCATTCAGCCAGTTTACCCCCTCCCCCCTTCTTTTATATATATATATATATATATATATATATATATATATATATATATATATATATATAGATAGATAGATGTATATATTTACATAGATAGATATAGATATAGATTGTTAGAGATATGTATATAGATACTAGTATATATAGATTGATATATAGATATGTACATAAGTATAAGTATAGGTAGAGATATAGATAGATATGGAGATATATGTTGGGTAATGGATATATGTATATGTGTATGTGGATATATATATAGATACGTAGATAAATATATATATATATATATATATATATATATATATATATATATATATATATATATATATATATATATATATATATATATATATATTAGCCTAGATATATAGGTAGGAATATATATATATATATATATATATACTAGATAGTTAGCTATAGTTAGCTATATGGTTAGTGTTAGATAGGGGGAGTAAGTTAAGTATCTCAATACCTTGAGATACCAAGGTATTGAGGTATTAGGGGTAAGGTATTGAGGTATAGCCTAATACTAAGTTCTATATATATATATATATATATATATATATATATATATATATATATATATATATAGAGAGAGAGAGAGAGAGAATAAGGGAGGTGAGATGGCACCTCACTCTAAAAACAAATGTGGCGGTGACATGGCACAATCTCAACCACACAAACGAGGGGAGAAGGTTAAGTGCAAATTGCCAATTATGAAATGTGTGGTTGGGATTGTGCCACGTCACCGCCACCCTTGTTTTTAGAGTGAGGTGCCATCTCACCTCCCTTATTCTCTCTCTCTCTCTCTCTATATATATATATATATATATTTATATATATATATATATATATATGCATGCTAGTATATATTATAGAGGGTATAGGCGGAGCGTATCGCGTAAGTTGAGATATCGGATACCGAGGGTATCCCGGTATCTCAAGGAGGCGAGTTTGAGAGTTTATTAGCTTAATGACCTAGTTTTGACATAGAATTTTAGGGGCACCCTAGTTTGACCTAGAGTTGACCGTAGTTACCCGGTTGACCGCCAAAGTCAATATTTGATCTAGTTTTGACCCAGGGTTGACTTTTTGGACCCAGGGTTGACTTTTTGGACCCAGAGTTGACTTTTTGGCCCAAATTTTACCGGTTTGATCCGGTTGACCTAGAAAGACCCTAGAAGCCTATTTTTAGTTATTTTATATCTGTTTAACACTTTAGAACTTTGTTTAATCTTGCTTTTCGTAATAGGTCCTTGCGACACCAGTTCGGATCGCCAGTTGCTCAGGATATCAGGCGAGTACATTCTCTGATAGTTTTTATTATCTGATGATTATTATGATTCAGCTTCTAGTATAGTATTCTCTGATTTTTTTGGCACAACACGGACTAGTATTTCTGGATTTATTTACTTACGACACGTATATTTCATGTTTCTGGCCTCTATTCTGGAATCACCTACTGGCATCACATCGTGACTCACTACAGGCATCACTCATGTTTTTGGCTGGACTCATACTTGATTTACGTGTCGGGTCTTGGATTCACTTGTACTAGTCGGGGCGGGAAAATACTCGAGTAGACATGTAAATATTCCCAACTGGAATCCCTGGAATCATCCCCTCGTGTCTAATCTGGAATGATAGCAGCCGCGCACCCAGTGCGCGGTAAGCCGTACTTACCCCTAGCCATTTATATGTCAAAATAGGTGTAAACCCCCTGAATTTTCAAAAAATATTAAACTTGGATTTTTTCACAATTTTCTGGAAATTTCTGGAAATTTTCTGTAATTAAAATCAGGGTTCTAATTATTAAATAATATTTTATTATTAATAAATAATATTAAAATATCGTGGAAATAATATTTTTGGGTGTAAAATAAAAAACTGGACTTAGGATAATTTTTCTGGAATTTATTGGACCCCGGACCTAATTTAAAACACCAAAAAAAAACTATTTATTTATTTATTTATTTATTTATTTGATTTATTATTATTATTATTATTATTATTTAGTGTTTTTTCGGCCTGGCCCAGCCCAGCCAGCCCCTAGCGGGTCGGGCGGGTCCGCTCAACCCGGAACCCGCGCCCAACCCGACCCGGTCCCCCATCCCTTCTCCCCCGTTCCGCTGTGCGACCGATTCCTCCGGTGGCGCTCGGGTTCTCCGCCGCCTCCGCCGGAGCGGGCCACGACACCCTCGGCCCCGCCTCACCCGGCCACGTCCGCCCAGAGCCCCTATTTATAACCCCCTACCTCCTTCTTCCTCCCCCAAACGCAAGCCCTAACCCTAACTCCGGCGACCCGACTCCGGCTACCTCCTCTTCTCCTTCCCCGCGCCCGAAACCCTCCGTCCACCTCCCTCAGCCGATAGCTCCGCCCCTCCAGCGCCTAGCCACCCGACTCCAGCGCCTCCTCCTCCATTTCCTCCGCCCGCCCGCCTCCGGTGACCCGATCGACGACCCCCTGCCAGCACCGCCCGCGCCCGAGCTCGACGATGCCTCGCCGACCGTCGGCCAGTCCCACGCAGCTTCGACGACCTCTGCCCTAGGCCGGACACGGCTGACCCGGACACAGTAGGACGCGGACACGTGGACACATCCAGGACGCGTGTCGGACACCGAAAATCCCGTTTCGAGGAGCCTCGTTCAGGTACTCGTATCTCGCACCCCGTATCTCCGATTTCAATTCCGTAAATTGTGTTGCGAAGCCTGTATTGACGTAATTTTTCTACCGCATGCACATTCGTGCCCGGATAAACCGCTCGGGGCATCGCGTCCTGTGGTGATCGCACACCGCGATCCAAAAATAGGAAAAACAATGACCCGATTCACCCCGGAACTGGGTACGCCCCGCCAAACGGGACGACTTGGTCGCACGCGGTCTTCACAGATACGTGCGCGCCGTCGATACGGACGTGTGGGTTTTCACAGAAGTCGATTCGGGTGTGCGTGCACACCGGGATCAACGCGTATCCGCGGATACCGCTCCGTATCCGACTTTTCTGAATCATGCCCTAACTTCCTTTACACACGTCGGATCGAAACGAAACTTGCGCCATCGGACTCATAGCGATACGCTGGTCATGTGACCCAAGTTGGTTCGATTCTGAGAACGTTGACGAAATCGCGTGTCGTGGGCCCCACAGGCCCCACTCGACGGGCGATTTTGTGATTGGCTCATCGGAATCCAATTTTGGAAGTTCCGTTGGGTTTGTATCATCGTTCCTGACCTGTTGACACTAAGTTTGGTGATTTTGGAGACCTTTGACCCTGACACATTTTTCGGTGCAAAGCGGGCCCACATGCGGACCCCGTTTTGACCCAAAATTACCGTTTTGCCTTTGTCTCCAAATTGGACCCAAGGACAGGCGTTTTTAGCTATTTGATACCTTCTGAGCATGATGGTAATATTTATTTCAGCATCTGGACACATTTCTGGAAATTTCCCCGAGATACAAACTGTAATTGGATCCAAACATCAGGCAAGTACCTGCAGTTCAAAGTTTAATCTTTATATTATGATAAATTAATTCCTTGCTCTACTAGTACCATTGGATGATTACACGTAGTGTTAGAACATTGGATTTCATGTCTTGCTTTTCGTGTCGGGTGGGAGAATACTAGGAGGCATGTAGTTTACCCTTCCCCCTGTCCTGACTGCTAGCTGTTGGTACGCGACTGTACCATCAGCCTGATACTCGATTATTCCTGACTGATAGCCGTCTATGACGGCCTGATTAGCCTTATAAACCCCTACATGCCAACTACGTATTCTAAATAAAACAAGTTCACACACATAGTTCTTGTCTTGTTACAGTTCCTGTTGTCTTGTTGTAGTTTCATTTCCTGTCTTATTTTATTCTTGTTTTACTCATATCCCTGTTTATAGCATTTAACTCTTAGTTATTGTTGCTTCTTATTTATGCATATTTTTATCATGATACTTAGACAGTTTCTTTCCTTCTTGTCATAAATATTTAATTTAATCTTTGTTGTGCATTATGTGCTTTGCTCCTTTCCTGACTGGATCCGTTGATATTAGGCAATGATGAGGATTATGCCCCCACCTATTATGGCCCCTATGAAGGAGCAGATGACACATTTGAGGAGCCGGTTCCCACCCAGGAGACTACTTCTGCGGAGTAGTTAGCAGTAGTTATTTATTTTCCCTTTCATCTTAGTAATCGGGTTTGTCCCCGATTTAACTTCTGGTTCTGTAATAAACCATGGATCTGTTCATCACATTTATTTTATTTATGAAATCTTAGCATTCCTTTCCTGTTATTATCTTTGCCTACTTATAATATTGTGAATGAGCTAGATTTATTTAACTGTGGATATGACCTAGACAGCGTACTACCGCCGACACTGCGGCGTAGGCTGGACGTACCCACGTACTCGTGCCCGAATACCCGGGTGCGGGTCGTGACAATAGGTATTTCAAAGACACGAGTTCATTCTTTCTAGTCTGGACTCTCTTGACTCATTACATGTATTCTTGCTGGACTCATTACACGTTCTTGTGCACATACTTACTCTTAGTTTAGATTTTTTGTATCTTGCAGTCATTACTATCTTGCTTCTGATATTCATACATCTTTACCTTTATGCACCAGTGATATGTATATATTTCTTATTCATACTTTATTTCATTCTTCTTGCTACTTGCTACAACTGCTTTATAGTTTTTATCATTTAACTGGAACTGTTGTTAGAGGTGTACTTGCTCCAATCCTGACTAGATATATTTTTTAGAGGATCCGGAGGATTGGTGTCCGATATTTTATGGACCTCAGCCTGTCGATGGTGCAAACAGGGACCTCCTACTTTAGTAGTAATTTTCGAATTGGTAGCCGGGATCACTAGGACCTCAGTTATTGTTTTTATTAGCTTTTGGTACCGGATTTGTCCTTAGTTTTGGATTAAGATCTTGTATTATATATGACTCAGGATGATGTTGTATTATTATTATTATTGTTGTTGTTGTTGTTTTAGTAGCATTTATTTAGCTCTGTAGTTGTTAGACTTATGTGTTATCTTATCGTGCTTAGATTCATGATTGAGTACTTGTGATTATCTTTATCATATTTCTTCTCCGTTTAGAGTTGAGATGTTGACAGGTTCTTATATTGTGTGAGATTGTTAGCTAGATAGTAGACCTAGACAGCGTTCTACCGTCGATGTTGCGGCGTAGGCTGGACGTACCCACGACTCATGCCCGATTTTTCGGGTGCGGGTCATGACATTAGCCTTCTTGCATACCTAACTGTTTGATGTAGAGACGGACAGAAAAAGAGAATCTTATTTATATATATGCAAATGTTGCTAACTTGTATGTCTGCTGCAGGGATAACCGCTCGGCAAAAGGGGTAAGAATCATTATATAAGTGATATATTATTTTGCATATCGTCTTGCATCGTACCTAGACTTGCATGGTTGCTTGAATATTGATGGTCGCCTTGAATAGTATAAGAAGATAGTCCACTAGATGCATGTTAGAGCCTTCGAAAGAATGTATATGACTCACAAGACATGATGCGCACCCGAGATAGTAATTAAACTTGCTTATCGTACATGAACTGCTTGCCTGCTTGCTTGTATATCTAATATAAACTCTGATTTCAAAGATATTTTCAAAAAGAAGTAATATGACTATGTTCATGTACTACATATAACGAATCTAGGTAAAACTAGAAAGATCACTAGTAATGTAATATTTTGTAATGTAATATTTTATAACATAATTACTTAGTGTTAGTTTTAGTGAATGTTGTTTCTGTTCGTTGATTTTAGACTCACCAATGCTTTCTCCAAAGTGCTGATCCACCAATAGTTTGTTAGTTCGCAGGTGCTGGATCGTCCGAGAAAGCGATAGTCGTACCTCATCCCCAGGACCCAAAAATCTGGTTTCGATGTCTTGAGCCGTATCGATCGTTTTGAGCTGATTTTGTATAGAGGGACATAATATATGGAACGATGTCATTGTATTCAGAGAACCCCGTGCCTTGATATTTGCCCTGTAGACTCAGATGGATTATTATTTGCAATATTGTCCCTCCGCTACGTACTCGATTGATTCGATGATAGCCAAAACTTTAACGATGTTGCCTTGTGCGGGCGCAATTCCAGGCTCGCATGACATCACATCCCGATGAAAATGATCGTCCTGCGGGTGCACTAGCACGGTGATTCGTGCCTAACGAGGACGGTCGATTCCTGCGGGAGATCCGGATGTGACATCATTGACCCCCTCCTCAAACCCCCCTTTCAGCCCCCCTATGTCCGCCTCCACCCCCTCCTCGAACCCCGCTCCGGGCCCCCTCTCCTCGACCCCCCTCTCTGTCCCCTCCTCGACCCCCTCTCCGGCCCATGCTCCGTCAGATCCCCTCCTCCTCATTCAAAGGTAAGCTCTAACATAACCCTCATTCGTATTTTGGTTAATTATTAAGTATACAGGATTTAAGGTGCTGGACACGTAGACACGAGACACTGGACACGGAGGCGAGAACATAGACATGGACAAAAATGTCTATGTTCTTGGAGGATTCTTGTACTGCTCCCATTGTGTCACGCCCCGCTTTCCAAGATACGGTGAGTCAGGTACGTAACTACATCTCCAGGCTACGCCCCATACGAATACTGCCACATTCGTATCAGCGATTGTCGCCTGTAAGTCTTTTAGAATAAAATACAAGTCTTGCTAAAATAATTAAGCAATTATATCTAAACCAAAATATTCTAATTATATATACTTACAACCAGATAAGTCTTTACAACAGCTCCTTGATAAAGTTACATTATTACAGTTGCAACTACTAGATACTATACTCTCTGAAATCACTAGCTGATTACTCCTCGCTCTCGTCCATATTGTAGAGGGGTAGTATTTCCTCATTTCCTTCTTCAATCCCTAGTGAATAATACTAGGTCATCAGAACGACAAGCAAGTCCTCGGCCAAGAACGGTAAACAATGAAAGATATGATATTAGTGCAAAGAGCAATAGTTAAAGGAAATAAGAGAATAAATATAATATGGTATACTTGATTGAATAACTCCTAATCTAATTCTCCTATAGTATCTATAATCAATCATCACAAATCCTATATCACTACCACAATACACAATCAATTTCCTAAATGATGATGCAGTTTTGGAGAACAAGCCTTAAATAACCACTTCACCTAGTTTCCCGCCACAATCCCGTTGTGAAGGATTTTGGTGTGACTTGAATGGCACGGTGCTTAGAATTCGACCCCGCCCTCATGGCTTAATCTTGAATTCACCTATTCGAGTATTATAATTCGAGATATGTGTGTTTTTAATTGGTGACTTAAAAATATGATGGCGCGGGGTTATGATCCGGCCCAGCCTCCTTTAGGCAAATCTTGAATCCACCCATTCGATTATTTTTCTTTTTGGATCGAAGAAGGTGTAATTATAATTAGGGTGACTTGAAAATATGATGGCACGGGGTTATGATCCGGCCCAGCCCCTCATGGGCAACATAAAGTGAGCTAAGCCTCACCCGCTCACTTCGCAAGGCCTTGCGAGAGAGCCTAAACCGCTGAATTCAGCCAGAGTTTAAATTTATGTGGCAGAATTTCGTAGGTGGTCATTTATGCTGTTCTCTCCCACCCAATGCTTCTAGCCTAAAACTATAATCATTCCTTATTCTAATTATTTTATAGGTTGAGTCTCTGCTCTGTATTGTCTTAACCGTTTGTTTGTTTTAAAAATGGAATGCATGTCCAGAATGCTGTAAAATATCAACTTGAGCACAGGTATTTAATCATATAATTCAAGGTATCGACTATCACAGAGCAGGTCATCAGTTGGTCTGAATTAATTTTGTTGTGTCTGTGTCCTATGTATTCTAGACTTCTACTAGTTACTCCTAGTTTAAAGTAAGATCTCTAGTGGTCTGTAGTGTGAAATTAGGGTTTAGGTATTGGGATGTTGGCGAAATCTCGGAATATCAAAATATTGGTTAACTCCCGAAATTATTAAAAATTTCGGCAGAGTTTCCTTTGTATTTTGCTCCTGGAATTTTTTTTTAACAGTTTATAATTTCCACCCGGAGCAACCCTCTGTAGCATTCCCGGGCTCGCCGACCCCTTCGGTGGAGCAACTCTTAACACCGGAATACACGCAGTTATTAATAATATCAAAATCTTCTAAGTAGGTAAGGAGATTTTCTTACCTTGGAGAATTAGCTAGTTTAATCACAAACCTTAGCTCAACAATCCGCTAACTATTTACAAGACAACAAAAGTAATGTCAGAACATAATAATTCAAATATGTATCAATTTTCAATGACTAGATTAACTAATAACACATCCAAGTATTATATACTAAATGTTCCTTAAGTGTAAATCTTATACTTTAAAGAATACATATATATAACTAGGTATATTTATAAGGCCTGGGAATTCTTCTCTCGCGTATAATACAATTCTAAAATCTATACGTATCTCCGAAATAGTATATAATTACTTCTATCTCCGCATGTCTTTTAAAGAGATAACTTTCTAAATACGTATTATAAACTTTTCTAATGTATCACTATAAAATTAATATACACATACTTATATAAGTTATTAATGTTGTAAAAGGTCATATTCAAATCTAAGTCTTTTAAATTATGTTTCATACTAGAGTCCATACCGAAAGAGAGTAATCGGACAAATTCAAATTATACCAAACCATTTCATTTCGTCATTGGAATTCCTATGCTTTAACTTATATCCTCATTCTCCGAATTGATCACAATTAACCTTCATAACTATAATGACATCAATCTATGTACTATTATTTCGTTTATGTGAACGTGAATTCCTAATTATAAATCACAACATGACTCTATAATATATTCATAATGTCATCGCATAATATTGGCTTGATTGTTTGGTGTCCTAATATAAGGATTAATTATCAAGGAACAATTTAAGTTTTTAATTTAAATATACTTCAACTAATAATCCAAACAATTAGTAAAGCCAAAATCAGAATTCCCTATAAGACTAGTTTCTTTTGTAAATTGAAAATTTGCATAACCTAAATTATTAATTGCATATGTACATTAGAGAGACAAAATAGAAAAATAAAATTAAGTAATTATATAGCAGCTATGACACATTGGAAAGTATGTTTGTTGCTTCTCCCTCTCAAACTACATCAATATAATATCTGTGGATGGAGATGGAGCTTTTGGAGAAGTAAAGCTCTAGATTTGATATTGCACAATGCAAGCCATTACGAAAAAGAGGATCAATGCTCTCTCTAATAACGACTTCTTGATTAGGACTAGGACCTACTTAACCATGTAAACAAAGCTGGAAAAAACTCAGTTAATCAGGTGGTACAATACGTACAGAGCTGTGTATTATATATACTAGTCACGTTCAAGTGCGTTGCACGTACAATTTTTTTTTATGATATTGTTAAAAAATTAGATAAAATTTTAAATTAATTAAAATATTTTAAATGTGTTTAATGATATTTTAATTAGGATTTGTTATAGATATTTTTGTAGAATTATGGATATGTATTTAGTTAGATAATACGATGTACTTAGTTTAAATATAATTTAAATATAGAATATATTTTAGAATTTATTGTATGTTAAGGTAGTTAGAAGAATTTTGATTTTTTATTTTTATTTTTAACCACGAAACATACACGATTAGAAAGATTTTATTTTTTTATTATTA
Organism: Iris macrosiphon; assembly: GCA_036927795.1. Classification (NCBI taxonomy): domain Eukaryota; kingdom Viridiplantae; phylum Streptophyta; class Magnoliopsida; order Asparagales; family Iridaceae; genus Iris; species Iris macrosiphon. Next base: position 301,303,836 of record JAYESA010000004.1, read on the forward strand.
TTTAGTACAGGATATACATATGACTTGGACGACTTATTTTTGAGTCATTTTCAAGCCGCATTATAATATTAGAGAATTATTGGAAGAACATAGACATGAACATGAGAAGGAAATATGCCAACAGGATTTGATAAATATAAATTTTTACCATTTAGTTATATAGAATTTAAGTATGTAGTATGTATCTGAATAGAATATATATTTAGATTATTTAGGATTTTCTTGTTTATTTAAAGAATCTAATAGCTCATTTATATTTTTTCTTTCTTTTTTTTTCTTTTGAAACTTGTATATAATCAAATTGTTCGAATATATATAGGGTACGTGCATAAACATTCACGTGAAAGATAACAATGAGTCGATACTTAGTTGACCGATCGTGGATGTACAATTGGCGATATGAGAGTAGGATTGGTTTGACAGATGATTTCACGGCGGGCGTTGAGAAATTTCTTAATATGCTAGTAGAAGAATATTGACAAATTCTATAATTAACTTATAAGAAGATTATCTTAGAAGAAGATTGATTGAATATTACATATATAATTATTTTGATTTATATGTGTATCCTTAGACGTACGTAATTCTTAATACATAGGCTTGAGAAATGCTCAAATATCCTATGGTATGTATCGGCCATATTCGGATGAGTATCGAGGAATTATGGTTTTGGATACTTGTAAAACACGAAAAAATGCTCAAATATGATCTTTCCAACACCTCATTTAGTTCTTTATGAGACTTCTTCATCAAGTATCTAACTAACTAATCATTTAGCAAATATCCTAACTCATCTTGTATCTAATCCATATTGTTTGAATATATGGTACATGCATAATCAATGAGTCGATACGTAGTTGACCGATCGTGGATATACAATCGGCGATCTGAGAGTAGGATTGGTTTGACAGATAATTTCGTGGCGGACGTTGAGAAATTTCTCAAATACTCCAGTAGTCAACCTTATTTCATGGATGGGAGGCTCGTCATGTGTTCTCGTGTCCAATGTCATAATATACCATTCAAAGAGGTGGATCTCGTGAGGGAGCATCTCTACAAGAAAGGTTTCGTACCGAACTACAAGGAGTGGACGGCTCAAGGAGAATCTTTGTTTTCGTAATATCATCATTCCTCCTTCAATACGGAGGTAGAAGAGTCCACTCTCGGAGATAACTTTGAATATCGATCGCAAAATCTGGCCCGTGAGTTGGTATTTGATCCGGCCGGTCCAAGTTTTAATCCAAAGGATCCTAATCCTGATGCGAAAGAATTCTATGATATGGTCAAGAATGCCGATACTCCGTTATATCCGGGTTGTGATTCTCATTCTTTTATGTCGGTGGTGATGCGGCTGTTGAACCAAAAGTCTGATTTTAACTTGCCGCAGGAATGCTACGACCGAAAAATTCAGTTTGTTAGAGAGTTGTTGCCAAAATGATCGAAGGAGTTGCCTGATAACTTCTACAAGTCGAAGATGATGATACGAAAACTCGGATTAAGCTATAAAAAGATAGATTATTGTCAAAATGGTTGCATGTTGTACTACAAGGAGAATAATGATAAAGATAAACGTATTTTCTGTCATGCGAAACGGTACAAGCCAATTCGGGACAAAGAAAAGTCAACTGTCCGAGCAAGGTTGCGTCCCTACAAGTACATACATTTTTTGTCGATCACAAAGAGGCTGCAGAGGATGTATATGTCCGCAAATACAATATAACACATGACATGGCATAGCAAGGAACGAAAGATGGATGAAGGCAAATTATCTCGTCCTTCCGATGGAGAGGCATTGAAGCATTTTGATTTGTGTCATCCTGAATTTGTTGCGGAGCCCAGGATTGTCCGATTGGGTTTATGTTCTGATGGATTCACTCCTTTGGGACAGTCGGGATCTCAGTACTCTTGTTGGTCGGTAATTTTAACTCCTTACAATCTACTACCGTGGATGTGCATGAAGATTCCTTACATGTTCTTGACACTTATCATATCCGGTCAAAAATCTAAAGAAGAACATCGATATCTACTTGCAGTCGTTGGTGGATCAAGGAACAGAGATGCCTTTAGAGATGGTAAACATGAACTATCTCCTCCCCCAATGAGACTGACAGGAGACGAAATTTGGAAAGAGATAGATGGATTGCCGACTGTGATGGAAGATCCGATATCGGACGATCACTTTGAATGGTTTAGACATAGACATAATTGGACGAAATGGAGTATCTTTTGTGACTTACCTTATTGGAAGGATAATCTCATAAGGCACAATCTTGATGTCATGCATATCGAAAAGAATATATTCGATAATATCTTCAATACAGTGATGGATATCAAGAAAAAATGAAAGACAATGTCAAAGCAAGAAATGACTTAGAAATTATTTGCAGGTGTTCATATTTGTACCCAAAACGAAGTGGCAATGACAATTAGGTCAAGCCTCCAGCGTCGTTTACATTGAGTAGGGAGGATAAATTGATAATATGCAACTGAATTTTAAAGTTGAGATTTTCTGACGACTATGTGTCAAATCTGCCAAGATGTGTTGATCTCAACGAACGCAAGCTGACAGGGACGAAGAGTCGTGATTGCCATGTATTTGTAGAGAGGTTACTACCTATTGCTCTGAGAGAGATGTTGCCTCATGAAGTTTGGACTCCGTTGGCCGAATTATATATATTCTTTAGAGATTTGTGTTCAAGCAAGTTGATGGTGCAACATATAATAGAACTTGAGGAGAAGATTATATTGACATTGTGTAAGTTAGAAAGGGTGCTTCCCCTCGGATTTTTTTGATAGTATGGAGCATTTGTCGATTTATCTTGCATACGGAGAACTCATCGATACTCCCGTCCATTATCAATAGATGTATCCATTTGAGAGGTATAAATTCTTTATACTAATAATTTATTTATTCAAATAATTCTAAGATTCAATATATTATCTATAGGTATCTACATCACCTGAAGAAGAAGGTTGGCAATAAGGCTCATGTAGAAGCTTCAATATGCAAATCATATATCATTGAGAAGGTTTCAAACTTCTGCTCCATCTAATTTGATACGCATGTCAGAACAAATTACAATAGAGCCTAAATGAATGATGACGGTTGGGTTAATATCCCGAATAGTGTAATCCACACTATCTTCAATATGGGAGGGAAGCCTACAAGTGTTACTAAAGCACGTTGGTTGGAAGACGATGAGTTTGAAGCCGCTCATCGGTATATATTGTTAAATAGTGGTATAAAAGAGATACAAGATATTGAGAAGTAAGCGATACATCTTTCCTAGATATTTTAATTTTGTATATACTTGGAAAAGAATTGCTCTAACTATTCTCCTTATTATCACAGTACTTTTAGAGCTGAGGTAAAATCAGAGAGACCTAATATTGATGAAGATGATCTTGCTAGAGAGGTTGATAGAAAATTTCTATCGTGATTCCAAAATTATGTACATATCATAAACATTAAGCATTCTAAATTTAGCATTCAGACCAATCTTTGTCTAATGTCTATATGATACGTGATGTTTCAAGTTTTTCATCCTGGTACAGACTTACAAAACGAACGACTTCGAACATTAGCTATCAGACCAAGCAAGAGGGCAAAGTGGTGGGATGGATACACCATAAATGGCTTCAAATTTAGAACCACTGATAAGTCTATTTATCAATCATTTGTTGATGAGGATGCTAATTATACAAAGAATTCTGGATTATATGTGAGGGGTTCAGTCTGCGATGCCGATCCAAAATTTGACTATTACTGTGTATTAAGAGATGTCGTGGAACTGGATTACTCTTATAAGACAAAAGTTGTGCTATTTAAATGTGATTGGTTTGTCACAACACCCAAGCAAGGATGAAAAATTGACAAACAGTTTGGGTTTGTTGATATAAAATATGAAAAAAGATATGTAGGTTTTGAACCATTTGTGTTGGCTAGTCAAACGGTTTAAGTGTACTATATGAGCTATCATAGTCGATGGCACAATAATAAAGTTTGGTGGGCTGTAAGCAAAACTAAAACTAGAAACACATATAATGTTGGGGATTAGCATACCAAGATGATGAGGTGGTCATGCCTCAACTTGCATATATGAGTTTGGCTGAAGTTGATGGTATGGAGGTTGATGTTACCGTAGAGGATGATAGAGTTGACGAAGAGATTGACATAAAAGATTTATCTCATATAGAAGAGAACTCTTATATGGAGGTATCGAGCGAGAAAAAAGAATTGAAAGATGAAGGTGATAGTGATAGTGGAAGTGAAAATGAAAATGAAGAAGTAGAAAATGAAGATGATTCGGAAAATGATTCGAAAGACGATGACGATTTAGAAGATGAAGAAGATTAGTACGTACATACATATGCATTAGCTTAGATATTTATTTAATTATTTCATCATCACACTAGTATTTACTTAATTTATCACACCATGCATTACTTTATGATTATCTGTTTGATGTCACTATTTTTTTATTTGCTGCAGATTTATCTATAGTATGGCGAGACGAGGACGAGGATGGCGACAGATTCATAGAGGATCATCTTCTCAGCATCCTCCGTCCACTACGCCGGCTATCCCAAATTCTCGCACACGACCTGAGGACGAGTTCGTAGATGCAGCGGATGGTTTATCCTCGCCATATACTCGTTCTTCAGTAGGAGGAGCTACTCCATCTATAGGATTGCCATCAGCTGCTACCCCTTCTTCTACTCCAGCCACTACTGGCACTACTACACCGGCTACTCCACTAGTTTCTCCCACATGAGCAAATCTATTTACAGGTCTTCTTGTGAAAAATGGAGTATATGTCCACCGTCCTAGATTTGTAGACCCCCCTACTCTACCAGAGCGGCCAACCAATATCTCTCGTCCCGAGCTATGGTCGATGGAGCGACGTAAGCATTTATTTGTTAATTCATACATTTATTCTATATTTTTTATTCTAATTGTATATAGTCTACTTATTTCAGATTCTTTCCGATCAATGCTGTTAATGATCTGGGGGAGATCATGTGGGGCTACTTTGATGGCCCTTATATCAACTTTAGTGACATCCTGCTCGATCGATGATTCGCTTAGCTGGAGAAGCTCGGGGTATGTATATAAAGTTTATTTATAATAATATATAAAAAAAATTATTACAATGATAGAAAATATTTTTCTAATTTGCAGAGGTTGTACTGGTGGCCGGATCATAGAGATAGTGATATCCGGAAGTGCTACAAGACCGTCGTCAGCAAGAGGTTGAGAGAGATGATCAATGACCAAAAGGCACTAGCGTTACTTGGACCGGATCATCGTAAGATGTGGCTGAAGGCGGAGTACTGGAACCAGAAGAAGAAAAAGAAGATGGACACCTCGGCCTACAAGGCCAAGTGCGAGAAGGCGAGGGTTGCCCGTGCTAAGGGTGGTCTCCATACTGGTGGATCTATTCCGACCGTCAAGCATTTTCGACGGAAGGTTAGTATTAAAAATTTTTGCTATATCGATTTTTTGTAATTCTAATTTTTTTTTATTAATTGCTTAATTTTTACAGTACGACGAGGTCGTCAGAGCCGGAAAAGACCCCAAGACCGTCGACTTTCCAGAAATTTTTCAGCGGACCCACAAAAGAAAGAAGGATGGGAAGCTCGTAGATGAGCGGGTCGCCAAAACATATGTAAGTTGTCTTTATAAAATTTATCAATTTAATTAGATTATTTTTATAATTTAATTAGATTCTAGGTTTCTAGGTCAAAATAGTCAAACTAGGTCAACTCTAGGTCAAACAGTCAAACTATGACATTTTCTATTTTTTAGGTTGATTTTTTATCCATTCTAATGGTTTATGAAGTTATATTAGAATATATTAAGATTGTAAAATCATATAAAAGAGAAAAACTTATCTATCGTATGTAAATTAATCGACAAGGGTGATTATTATTTCATTCAATTTCAAAAATACTAAGAATCAAATAGGTTTAGAGTTAAGGAATGGTCTGATACCGATTTTGGTTCCGATACTTTGAACCTTGGTTAAATTATATAATATGATATCTAGTATCTAATATGATACTCTAACCAAAATCAAATATAGCACATATAACTCTAAACCTATATATATATATATATATATATATATATATATATATATATATATATATATATGAGACGTATGAGACGTTAGAGGGGGGCGCTGAGAGCAGTACGCCAATTGAGAGAAAATATCGGTGGGTACAAGCTGCCGGGAGAGAAAAATGCGACAACGTGTACGGTACCGGATCGTTGGCATCCCAGCCGTCGGTTCTTTCCGAAGCTCCTCCGACAGCTAGTCCAGCTCCATCAGTGCCCGGCTCCGGCGTTCCTTCTGGTGCGATGTCTCTGGAGCAGCTCACGACGATTGTGCATGCGCTACATGGGTTGGTCCGAAAGTTGATAGACACGCGTGATGCTCCAGCACCTGCTCCTCCGACGGCTACTACGACGGCTCCTCCAGCTACTCCGACGACTCTAGCTCCTCCGATGGCATTAATGGGTCCTCCAGATCCTTCGACGGCTGTTGCCACTGCTCCATCTGTCGTCGCTCCCGATGATCTACAGAATATCATCGCTATGGTTGTGGCGCAGTACATGGCTAGCCGTTGCCGCCTCCACCGTCGACTTGATAGATTTTTGAGTTTGTGGTATTTTTTTGAGTTGGTTGTATTTTTTTGACTTGATTGTATTTATTTGACTTGATTGCATTTATTTGACTTTGTGGAATTGTATAACACCGTCGTATTTTTGGACTTGAATTGTATAACACCACCTCCGCCTCCGCCTCCGACTCTGCCTCCGCCTCCACCGTTGTATTTTTTGAGTTTGTGATATGTTTGGATTACTCTACTTTATTAGTTCATTGTATATATAACATTTGGACATGTTTGTTTGGGTTTTCATAGTTTGTGTGGAATTTATTTGTATGAAAATTGGTGAATGTATAACAGGTATATGTTCAGCAGAAATTAATTTCTGGAAAAAAATATTACCTTTAGCGACGGACTAGCTACATACTAGCGACGAAAAATCTGAAAAATCTCAGGTCAGCGACGGATTTTTGACGGACAATCTCAGGTCAGTGACTACCTAGCGACGGATAATTCCGTCGCTAAAACGTATGAGACACAAATATACCAAACATGTATCAGGGTCCGTCGCTAAAATTTGTCGCTAATCCGTCATTGGGAGTGACGACTTAGTGATGGATTAGCGACAAACTATGTGAGTCCAGAATGTACAAAACCTTCTGAAAAATTTGACAATTTTTAGACTCACATAATACGTCGTTATTATGTCGATAAGTAGTCAAAAAATCTAACGACAAAAATTATACGCCACTAATACGTCGCTATTATGTCGATATGTAGTCAGAAAATTTAACGACGAAAATTTATTAGTCCAAAGTCAAAAATAACAACAGTAATAAACTTATGTGATTCTGTACCCAATCAGAATTTCTGTCCGCGTTAACCTAAGATGGATCTCAAGTTTCGGGTATGCAGACCCTAATGAGTAATATAGTTTCGTCTATCCGTCCGTTCGTCCGTTTCCTCCCACACACAATTGTGAACATAATTTAGACATATATATATAGAAAAAGATCCAGCCAACTGGTTAGTAAGAGATGATATTCTCATTTCAAGAATTAAACCACCGGCGCAGATTCTATTCTGATTCCCTCCTCTAGAAGAGAATGTGGATGCTCAATGGAGATTCTCATTCATAATGATCATGACCTTTCTGGGTTGTTTAATCTTAAAGGTGCATTGACTGCTTAAACGATAAGTGTGAGAGTATGCTATCTCTCTCCTATTTCTGTCTTTTCTATACCTTATTTTTTAATGCCGATTGGAATTCATATATAATAAGGTAGAAACATAAATAAAATTAATGGGACAGCAAATCGGCTATAGAGAAGTGCACCTCCCAATTTGTTTAAGCTCCCTTGTCCTTCCCTTCACACCTGGTTTCATGTAATTGGTACAACTTATGAGAATTCTTCGTCATTGTTTATTGGAAACTCTCATTATGGCCAACAAGGACCCAGTGGTCAACCTTCAGTCTCCACATTTCAATAGTGTATTGTCGTACCATTTTTTTATTTTTTTTCTAATTTATTCCTAAGATATAGTGTACTATTGGAGTGGACTCAAGACTCATTACAATCACGTGATGAGTCCGACCCACTGAATAATTTTTCAAGCAAGAGAGATCAACTTAATATTCTGACAAAAGAAAGAGGTAATCTGTTTTTTTCTTCTTCTTGAATCTTATTCATGGCTTAGTGGATAATTCGACGAGTCGATGACTTCTCTCTCTATGCTGCAGAAAGACGGTTAACCAGCATGTCGACTAATCAGCAGGGTCAGCCCTGGCCCAGGACAGCAATGGCGACCGTCCAGGATCCACATACCAGAAGAGACCAAAAATATATATATATATATATATATATATATATATATATATATATATATATATATATATATATATATATATATTGTATCTAAACTAGAACTCGTAAGTACCATGAGCCTCTTTTAACAAAAAAAAAATTTGTGATGTAGAGATTATTATGTTAGAGTTGCACACAAGAGGTCCTAGTTCAAGTCTTCGTGGCAAAATATTTTTAGTTTACTTTTTTTTCAATGTTTTTTAAAAAAAAAATTTATTTACATTATATATGGGTTCCTATTTTGAAAGTTTGCCTAGGGCACCGATCAACTCAGAGCCGACCCTGCTAATCAGTTACGATAAATTATATTGAATATATTGTTCTAGTATTTCCAACTATAGTATTTATGAGATCAAATACGAAGTCCTTGTCCATTGCTGAGAACCTATTTAAGTCTACTTAGGTTGTGTTTGGTTCACTGTAATGTAATCGTAATGGAATTGGATTTATAATGTAATTGTGTTTGTAATGTAATTGAATTACAATTACATTACCATGTTTGGTTGGAACATATAATCAAATCATGCAATGTAATGTCAATTATTTTCCTATGTTTGGTCTATCAAGTAATGTAATTGAGTTTGTAATAAAATATATATTTTAAAAATACAACATAAAATTTAAGAGTAAATCAACAAAAAAAATAAATAAATAAATAAATAAATAAGGAAAAAATATTAGTTTTGTTCTTTCTGCTAAAAAAAAAAACCATCAAAGAGAAAGGGAAAAAACCATCAAAAATGATAAAAAATGACCAAAAAAGAAAGAAACGACTAAAACCGAAAAAGAACTAAAAAGCAACGAAAAACAAAAATGACAAAAAATATAATAAAAAAACAAAAACAAAAAAATGATAAATACGACACAAAAAAAATATATAAAAAAACAATAGAAATGACAAAAAAACACGAAAAAAAAAATCAAAAACGATAAACGATAAAAAGACAAAAAAACAAAAGATAAAAAAATAAAAAAGAAGATAAAAATGACAAAAAACAAAAAACATGAAAAAAAAAAGATCAATAATAAAATAATAATAAAAGACAAAAAGACCAAAAAGGGGGGTAAAAAGGAACAAAAGAAAAGGAAAAAAAAGACAAAAAACGATTAAAAAAATCAAAAACACAAAAGGAGAAAAAAAAAAGCCGCCACAATAATAAAACAAAAAAAGACAAAAAATGGTAAAAATTGAAAGAAAAAAAAAATTGACCCAAAATTAAAAAAACGACCAAAATTGGGGGAAAAAATTAACAACAAAAAACGATAAAAATTGTGAAAAAAATAAACAAAAAAAATGAAAAAATATATATAATTTTAAAAAAAACAAAAACATAAACCAACCCAAAAGGACAAAAAATGACAAAAAGACAAAAAAGAAGATAAAAATGACATAAAATGATAAAAAAGACAACTGAAAAAAAACGACCCAAAACGACAAAGAAAAATGATCAGAACAAAAAAAAGACAAAAACTAGCAAAAAAAAGAATTAAAAAATGACCAAAAACGAAAAAGAAACGACAAAGACACAAAAAGAAGGACAAAAATGACAAAAATGACAAAAACGAAAAAAGAAGAAAAAAAGGGAAAAAGAAAAGACAAAAAACAAAAAAAAACAAAAAAACAAAAAAAAGGAACAAAAATGAAAAATATTATCGTGTACCAAACGTCCCCTTAAGTTGTAATGTAATTGCGATTATATAGATTTTATGACGTAATTAGTTTTAGAATAAATTGATGTAATATAATCAAATTTGTAATCGTAATTACCTTACATCTAATTTTTTTTTCCAACCAAACATCCGAATTAGATTGACAATATAATATCAATTATATTATATTGTCTAACTCTGCAAATCAAACAGACTATTTCCCAAAATAATGTTCATGATTTTAGATTTTCTTTTTCAATTCTATTTGGACTCGAACAACTAAACAGACTCCTGAAAGGTGTGATAGTTTCGAAAACAGCCATTCTTGTTAAAGATTTCTAGGCAGCAAAGCATACTAAAATAGTTTGAAAATTCTTGACCTATATTGTTCTTCCTCTATTCGAAGACCTAGAACTTGAATTGATGTACTCCTAAAAATTTTATTTCAATTGAAATTTGATTATTCATGATCTACGATGAGTCCTACTATGCATCAACGGCCATCACCGCTCCGTGGGCCACCTAACAGTCGGAAAAAAAATTCTAAGAGCATCATAGTAGATGGTGTAAGGACCAAATTTATAAAAATAATATATAGAATATTTTTGACTTATCTTCCACTTAATTTATCATAATTAAAGATATATCCCACAATTTTTTCATAATGTCCAAAATCCCACATTTTTGAATGAATTCGTTCAGAATTGACGCTCAATCCATTTGACCAAAAAATATTAAAGAAGATGTTCCTTTCCTTATTTTCCTTATTTTCCTCTCCATCTTCCCTCTCGCCACCGCCGTCCGCCACCACCGCCGCCGCTCCCCTCACCACCCCCACAGCAGTGCTGCAGCAACACCAGCAGTCGCGGCGAGACGAGCGGCGACGAGCACCAGCAGTCGCGGCGGCGAGTGACTACTGCTGATGTTGCTGTTGTGGCGCTGCTGCGGGGGCGGGGGTGGAGAGCGAGGGCGGGCTGCGATGGCAGGGATGGGGAGAGGGGTGAGAGGAAAGAGTTTGAGGAAAATAAGGAAGAGATATTTTCGTCCAATTTTTTTGGCCAAATGGGTTGACCGTCAATTCTGGACGAATTCTGTCAAAAGTAAAAAATCTTGTACATTATAAAAAAAACTGTGAAGTGTACCCTTAATTATAGTAAATTAAGTGGAGGTAAGTCAAAATTTCTCAAAATAATAATAATGTAGAATAGAGTGGATTTATACGATAATAGTAAAAAAAAAAAAAAAAAATCTTGATGTCCAAATGAGATGAGTGGTTATAGACCAATCTGTCTTTATTCTTTCTTTTTCAAAAATAACATAAAATCTATAATCTAGAAATTGAATCTTATTATTCTAAAAATTGAGTTCCTACATTCTAAATAAAAAAACCTTTGAGACCCAGACAACATGGCTGGAATGAGACAGATTGGTCTTACTATTTATGCTCCAACCAACCTCACAAAGCTCCAATTGAGTCTTAATATTCTCCAAAAAGAACTCCTACGTTCTGATTTTAGAATCTAGAAATTGGGATGAGTCTTACTATTGATGCTCCAACCAACCTCACAAAGCTCAATTTGAGGTAAAGAAAATATGTTAATAAATGTTTGTAGCTTGTCTAAAATACTAAAGAGAGCTAATTCACTAATTAAATGTGGGCAGGAACATGGAAATCAACCTGCACTATACTCTCCTTTCGTGGGCGTGCTGCGTCTCCCTGTCAGCATTCTACAATCCTCTGCTCACACAATGCCCGGTCTGCAGTTGTGGGTGCTCACAGCTGCCACAAGGCCAACGTGTGCTGGATGCCAATTACTCTTGACTGGAACGTAGTGGTACAGCATCCCGGGTTAAGTAAGCCTACCACCCAGGCTTAAGGGTGCAACTCGGACGAACTAAATCCGAACCTGATCGAATAAATTCGTTAATGGATTGAGTTAGGATTAAAGTTACTTAGGTTCGGATTCGAATTCGGGTTAAAATATTTGAATCCGATCAAAAATTCGGTTAGACTCGGATTCATGTGTCGGATTACCCGAAGAACCCGAAACCCGACATATGGTTTCATACTTCTTAAATAAAAAATTTAAGTCATAAAAATTTTCATCCAAACTCTTCAACTTCTTATCATAAATCTCATTTCAGTTTGTATTTTGTTATGATTAATGCTTGATTGCTATTTGATTATATATTTAATATTATTGTTGTTTAAAATTATTTTAAATATCATATTAGAACCCGATAAACCCAACCCAATCCGAGTCCGATCCTCCGAGCTTGGTTTTGGACTACATATGTTGAACCAGAGGTCAGGTCGGACTTGGGCTACATATGTTGAATCCGAGGTCGGGTCAGACTTGGACTCAGACTAGACTTATGATTCATTGGATTAGACTCGAGTTGAGCTCAAATCCGACCCAAGCCGTCCGATTTGCACCCCTACCAGGCTTACAGCTTCAAATCCACCATGCTCTCCGCTCATCAGGGGGAACGTAGGTAACCAACCTCTACGCTCTTCACTCTCAACCCAACCAACTAGTTTGTATTTTTAGAGTTTTGCTTCCTCAGGAATTCCTAGTCATCTAGCTATGTTTGAACAAAAGGAAAGATCATAAAACCAAAAGATTTCATATGGAAATTGGTATCAGACCCTTCTTATAAATATTGGTTGTATGAATAATTTCGGGTCGAAAAACAAATAACTATTAATAAATTATTAAAATTTTAGAAATTATTTTAACATTAGCCAAAATTTTAAGTATTTTCTGTTATTGTTTAATAGTTTTGAAATTGAATAAAATAGTACTCATCATTGCCAATTGATTTACTTGCGATAAATTTTTTTTTTTTTATATATGCTTTTACATCCTTATTGGTCTTCTTTGTTCAAATTTTTTTTGCCAAAACGACTGTAAAAGATATCCTCAATGTCGATATCGGTCAATTATCAGTATCGGAACACCCCAAACCGTGTCAATATCGACCGTATCGATAAACTATGCATAAAACTTGTTGATGGTCGTACGAAAACCTCCGAAAAGTTAATATATATAGTTGATGTTAATATAAGCAATGCGATGCAATGCAAATGCAGATGAAGCATACATCTTCTGGGGACTTGACCACTACAATAGGGAGCTCCTACAGGCTGTGAGCGAACTACCTGGCTCAGTCACGACGGAGTTACTTGTAGACAAGGATCATGGAGACGACGACGACTCATTCACGCTCAGAAACGGGTGGGCGTTCCCTCGAAGAGCATATTTCAACGGAGACGAGTGCGTAATGCCGAAAGCTACCCGGGACTATCTATTGGTAGCTCCGGCACCCCTCTGAATGCTAGCCATCATCTTCTCTTCCTGATAACTGTCCTAATTTTTCGTTTTGTGACTTGTATTAGTTGGTTAGTGAAGCAAGCATCCTCCACCAATGCTCCATGCAGTATCAGCTTGAAGATCAACCATTATTTGTTCTTTCAAAGGGGTTTTTACATACATATATACTAATCTTATCTTTTATAATATGGATAAATTTTGTTGCTTGGTTTGGTTGCTTTTTGCTCGCTTGCTTACCAAGGCCGGGTTTGAATTGCTTATTTAATTAATGCTCAAGTTAACTTTCACAATGGAAATTTGTGAAAATAATCAGGCATAATTATACTAAAGTTCTGGAATTAAAAGGTTTAGAGAGGCAACTGTTCTGGTGCATAAATGATGAACGGCAAAAAATTGTAAACATAATGTATGGACAACATAACACTCCAACTACAGTTACATTATGCGGTTCACCCATTCTATGTACAGACTAGTGCAGTTTTAAGTAAAAAGTCAGAAACACATTCTCGCCTAATGCCTACTGCTAGAGTAATATTTGGTCAAAATTGAAGATCTTATTCTAATTACCTAAAACAATATCTGAATCGACAGAAAGAAAAAGCATGGTTACATAAAGAATGATACAACTCAAGCAAATAAAATAATTATATATCTGCACACTGTAAGCTATGGACAGAATTTTCATTGAAGAAACTATATAATCACACCTTCAATCGTATTGGCAGCAACCTCTATAAAATAGAATGTACAAGAATCAGCCCAGAGGGAACTGACTACTGCTAGAAATTTACTTCATGGTGCATTCAGAGCACTTGGGTGTCACTGGTCTCTCAAAACTGAATGATTGACAAAATAAACACAAAATGGGATATTTCGTGTAAGGTTTGGAAATCATCTACCACTATACCTCATTCTAAGAGAACAGTTGTTCCATGGTGGTATGTATCCAATGACACATCACAAATGCACTAAGTGCTCTGTTCAGCCTCTCCATCCCCCCTCCAACCCATGCCTTCTGCGTAGCAGCTAGCAGCCTCAGTGGCTTCATTATTATTTACAACTTGTGAGGATTTCGAGCTCCAGATGGATTGGGGTTGTGTGAACTCATGCTTGCAGTTCTCAGAAGTCTACGAAATTCTGACAAGCTTATCTTTCCATCCTTGTCAATATCTGCCTCCTCTAGTAATGGGTCTATAGAGCCCTTCAACCCCGTGTGCTGTACATAACAGAAGAAGAATCTTTAAGAAACCGTATCCTACCTTGGAAATTTAGTACAAGTGTTTTTTATTCAACTTTGAATGGTAATTTTCGGGACTACAATCCTCTAATGTCGGGACTTGAACTCATAGATCCTTTCAACCGTGTCCTGTACTATATAGCAGAAGAATCTTTAAGAAAACGTCTCTCTTGGTCTTGGATATTTAGTGCAAGTGTTTTTCTATTTGATTTTTCTTGAATCCTCCCTCTCGGAAGGCTCAAAGTCCTCTTGGGAGAGAGAGAGAGTGTGTGTGTGTGTTAAGCAGAACTAGTAGGAGAGAGAGAGAGAGAGAGAGAGTATTCTTTAGGGAAGAACAGATATTGTTTGTTCATCTCTAACTAAATAGTATGTAGTGATAATTATCCAAATAAACTAATGCCATGGACTTCAATAGTGTGTTTTTGAAGGATCTTTAAGAAACCGGTGCTATTTTGGATATTTAGTGTGTTTTTTTTTTTCATGCATCTTCCCTCTCGGAAGGATCAAAGTCATCTTGGAAGGAGTGTGTGCACTGTTCTAAAAGGCGGTCTATGCGCCCGTCTAGGTACTAGGTGTCCGCCCGATGCCCGCTTAGATACAGACTAGTCCTCCCGATGTCCAATTATGCATGTTTTGAAATTTTATGAACTTTTCTGCAATTTTAGTAAGCATTTTTTTTATTTTATTTTTAATTTATTTTTGGACCGCCTAGATCTAGGTGTCCGCCTAGGCGGCTAGATGGACTAAACGCTAGGTAGCGGGTGCCCGTCCGACTAGCGCCTAGTGCTTTTCACAACTTTGGGGGTGTGTGTGTGTGTCAACCGATATAGAGGTAGAGAAAGGTACAGAGAGAAATTACTCTTTAGTGTAGAACAGACTTCTTGCTCATCTTGAGTAAAACAGTATGCAGTGATACTTATTCAAATAAACTAGCAGCGTTTGGGGGTAAACCAATATAGTATCGTCTTTATCTATAGAATTAGGCAGGATAATATGAACCCAAAAGAAACCTACCATCCTGAGTTCTTCCTTTGTGATGTATCCGTCTCTATCCACATCAAATTTGTTGAAAGCAGCTTGAGAACGTGAATTCCATTTTTGGTTGTCATGTTCCTCCAACTGATGCACATGTAAAGTTGCTGCAACAAATTCTGAAAAATCTACCAATCCGTCGGTGTTGCTGTCAATCTGTCAAATATTTTAAACTCGCTCTTAATATTGTGATTCTAAAGAAGGTACCAAAATCCATTTAGAAGAATCAAGCAACTGCAATATAATGAAAATTGCTCCTGTAAAAATCGCATGATCACTTTCGGTGTTTGACAAAATATTCATTTTACTGCTGCTTTTTCTTTCTAAAAAGAGCAACAGAATTGTAGCGTCAACAAGCCAAGGACTGGCCTTAATCCAAAATGCTAATTGGCACTTAAATACCACGAGTTTCAAGTTTTTACCACTTGATACCATAAACTTTTTTTAAGCAAGTTGATACCACAAACTTTCTATGATTTTGCAAGTTAACCCCTTCCATCGGCCTACCATAACACTAGTGGTCATGAGCAATGCAAAACAGGTGGCCATTTAGGGCTTTTTCCCCTCAAACAAAAAAAAACTTAGTTCGTAAAAAACAGGAAGAAAAAAAAATCCCCTTCCCCAAACCCTAAACTGTAATCCCCACCCCACCCCTTTCACCACTTTGGTTGTGTGCCCATCTGGCTGCAACCAAGGGCCACACGTTCGGGGGAGCGACAATGGCGGTGGCTGCTGGTTGGGGTGATGAACTTTGGTTTTGGGACGGGGACAGGCATGCGGGTGGAAAGGAGCGGCAGAGGGGGTAGCAGTGGCAGGAAGGAGCTAGAATTTGGGTTAATGGAAGGATTGCAATTCTTAATTAAATTTAAGAAAAATAAAAAATTGATTAGGATTAAAATAAGGGCATTATGGTCTTTTGTGCTTACTTTTAGCCTGAATTTGTAAAGAACAATAATTCATGGTATTTAAGTGGAAAAAAATAATATAAAGTTTATAGGAAGCACGGACAATCCAAAAATGTGGGTCTCTTCATGTCACACATGGATCAAACACAACTCGGACACTCCAATATACACTAAGATACAAAATAGGTTCCCGATTCGAGTCGATGTGTCCTTATTAACTTGTTAAAACGCAAAAGTTTATGGTATTTAAGTGCAAGTTAGCCTTATATATATATATATATATATATATATATATATATATATATATAGCACCACGCAAAAAGGCGCACCAGTTGTGCCTCGCACGTCACTAGGCAAAGCGTCTTTCTCCAGGTGCGCCTTAGGTGTGTCTTTCTGCAAGGCGCAAGCAAGAAAAAATGCGCCTTATATATTTTTTTTTATATAAAACCTTTAAGGCATTGAGATAATCCTTACTTCATACAAGTTGTTACAGTTGAACTGTAAAAACTAAAATTTACTAAAAACATAGCAGGGGTAATACAAACTCTTGTTAGTTCTGTTGATTGCTACTGTTGCTCTGCTAGTTCACTTGGTTATATTTTAACGTATTTTTGTTGGTTTTAATATGTTATTTGGTTTTATTTCTTACATTACTAATTTATTTATTTATCTATGTACATTTTATTATTTTTTATATTTGTGTCTCGCTTCGCTCGGACGCGCGCCTTAAGTGCGCCTAGGACGATATGGACATTTTGCACCTTGAATGCGCCTTGCGCCTTTGACTACCTTGATACACACAAACACACAACACACACCCACTGTCCAGGAAATGTCCGGGATTCCATGCACCCACTTTCTAGACTCCACTGCAGAGTATTTGGATTTCCAATTGCATGTGGAACAAAGGTATCATGGTCATTTTAGAAACCTTGATTATTCACTTTTAATATAAAACCTTTTCACAATTTACTGTTATTAATAATTCAGCTAATTAACCATTATCAGGCTTAGTTAAGTGATCATATCACACTGAAAGCATTTTGGTCATCTCATAGTATCATTTTAGTTGCTAAGTTAATATTACCAATTTCCTTGTTTCACTACTTTGCCTAATTAGCCCTTACCGTGCTAAGTCAAGGGCACTGTAGGCATTCCAATATTGTAGCCAATTCAAAACTATTGTACGTTATTTTGTTAACAAACTAGGCTGATTACCTAACCATTTGCTAACTTGGGTCGCAAATGGTTGGGATATGCAGTTCAATCACTTTGGACATGCATTTAAAGCAAGGTTCGCAGTATCTGAATCAATATCGGATCCTTCCTTCAGCGGTATCAGCAGTATCGGTAATTTCGGATCGGAGTATCGTACTTTTTGGTATCAGAAAATAAATTATTATTATTAATAAATTATTAAAAGTTTAGAAAAAAATATTTCATACATTTAGACATAATTTTAAGTATTTTATATGTTATTTCTTAGTAGTTTTGAAATTGAATTAAATTACAATCAATGTTGATTGGTTTGCCTACGATAAATAAATTTTTTTTTCATTTACATGCTTTTACACCCTTACTGATGGATTTTTTTGATCAATTTTCTTTGTCGAATTAACTGAAAAATATGTAATGCCCCGCTCCATACGGTAAATTATGTTGGCTTGAAGGGCCTAGCTGGACTTAAATTTATGCGGAGGAATCATTCAGAAAACTATGTGATCGGGACAGAAAGAAAATTCGCATAAAGGTGAGTGGTGTTGATCATTCGCTCATTTTCTTCACGCTTTAACAAAATGACTATGTTCGTTTGTGCGTTATGTTTTTCGCAATGTTATAAATTGCGCTATGCGGATTCGGTACGCCAAAGGGCCGCCTAGGCGGCCGCACAGAAATTTTTTTTTTGAAATTTTGAAATTTTGAATTTTCATTTTTGATTTTTTTTTTTTAAAATTTTGAATTTTTTTTAAATTTTGGATTTTTTTTTCCTGAATTTTTTTAATTTTTATTGCATTTCTTTTAAAAATTTTAAAATTTTGAACTTTTTTTTGAATATTTTTTGCAATTTCAAATCTGAAATTTCAAATTTCAACATTTTGAAATTTCAAATTTTGAATTTTTTTATTTTCCCGCCTTGACCGAACAGGGCCGAATTGGCCGAACAGGTCCGACTAGGTCCGAACAGGCGCCTAGGAGGACCAAATTGGGGGTTTTCGGTGCGACGGACTGTCGCCTAGCCCGATTTTTAGAACACCGATTTTTCGTTACATGGTACCTTATCAAGAGTTTTAAAAGATAAAGATAGTAAGCATATTGTTGTTAACCTTCTGTAAAAGAATGATATAAATGTTGTACTGTTACAAAAAAAAATAGAAATAGAAAAAAAGGTTTGTGACCATTGATTTGTCAGTTGTAACCTCCCTATATTGGGAATGATGGAATTACGAGCGTTGGCTCGAAAAAATATGAAAATAAAAATGTGAACGTGTTGCATAGTTACTTTAAGTTTTATGATATTATGTATTTTATATGTTTAATAGCTAAGTTGCATACGCATACATGTCATGGACAACTTATGCACAAGGTTTTATTTTCTCGAACAGTATCCGCGGCCACGAAACCGATTCGGTCTAGGAGGAACAAGGATAACTAGTATTGAAGTACAATCACATGACCCTCAGTGGAACTTACTACCTTCGCTGATAGGATTACCGTAAATTCCAATAAATAGTCCAATACGATGTGTCACCAGTGACCTTCATATAAATAGTTTGCATCGCTAACGATGTCTTATGCAGGGTAGAGTAAGCTAACCCTTCTTTGCAGGAAAGAATATTCGACCATTGGTAAAAATCACTGTATGGTGATAGTTATGTTTTTTACATTCCTATCATGTATGAATTGTTAATTGATCCTAAGAAATATTAGAAAGATAACTAATAATGTCGTATGCTGCCACATGATTATGTGTTGATTTTAGGTGAGTCATATTACTGTCGCCCACTAGTGTATTCCCTAATGTGTTGATCCCCTCCTTCACATATGAGGGAGTCGTTTGGACAGTTCTGAGACATCGAAGAATTTATTAGACGAGTTAAAAAAAATTATAAAAAATGTTATCTTCTTTTATAAAGGACATAATGTATGGAACATTGTAAATCTTCTGTATTAGTGAGCTATAAGACAAATCGGCAAGTTCCAGTTGAGAGCCTTTGTATTCTGCTGCAATCATCAATAAAGAGACATTTTGTTATATCTTGTTGTGACTTCAATTTTGTTTGCTTATTTTCGTTGCGATAATCTTGTTTTCAGATCAATTATTAACTGTGTTCATTCTTGTTTTGTGCATGTACAATTTAGACTTGTACGACATCACTTCCAATGACAACTTTTCAGTTCTGCAAAATTAAGACGTGACAAGAGACCCCCAATGTCGGTATCGATAAGTAGCAGTAGCGGTTGGTATTGGATCGGGACATGTCGTATCGGATCGGAATCGGCCGATACAGAAAACCACGATTTAAATGATTTAACCATACACCTTCACAATCCACATCCATGATCCTCAACTTCCTATGTGGCAAATAAAAGAGCTTGTGTTTCAATATTCCACCCTCTTCCCTTTACCTCAACCACATTTCTTGAGAACCCTTAAAGGGCAGCACTAATTCAAGCGTCTACCAGAATTTTCCAATATATTTTAGGGCCCCCGTTCTCGCTTCTCTGACTATCATTTGAGGAGAACTACTGGTCGTCAAGCCAAATTACCAGATGTTAGTTGGGATTAGTATAAGAGGGAGGATGACAAGATGGCAGTGATCAACATAGGCAATGGCCAAAAGTTAATCTTCGACAACGATGCGGATAGTGGTTATGGTAGTGATTTGAGGAGAAGAATAATGGAGAGGTTAAAAGAATTACCTGTTTGAAACATGAGATAAATTTATATGTGAAAAGTAAATGAATATAACGTTTTAATTAACTAAACAAACATAGAAAACTTGCACATGAAGCACAGGAACAACACAGAAGTTTAGGATATATATGTAAAAGAGAAAAGTGACATACAGCTTGAAGAATCTCCAAAGCACGTGGCTCTTTCATTCTCCAAGAAAGATCTTTTGCAAGAGCCTGTGAACAAGTCAGAAATTAGGTGGAGAGTAAAAACAAAATTCAATTAAAAGCCAGTACTTTCTGAATCTAAATTGAAATTGGAACTGGAGTTAACAAATATTGGTAAATTCCACATAGATAGGGTACTCAGAAGCAACTGATGCTCTCATAACCAGTTATGCCATACAGCAAAACAACACTAAGGAAATTATTGTGAAATCTTACATGTCTCATTTCTTCAAGACTGATTGAACTGCTTTTATCAACATCAATTGCATCGAACTGATCACGAAGATCAGCCAATTCATCCTCATTAAGTGTGCTTGCTAATGCCTGCAGATTCCATGAACATGAACAACAGAGATCAGAAGAGCCAAAGTAAAATAATAAACCGAAAGTCAAGTAATCAATATCTTGGACACAATTTTTACCCTAAGTGCAAACTGCTTAAAACGGCTATACTTTACAAACTGGCGCATGTTGGATAAAACAGAAATATCTAATGGGATTTCTGATGCATCCCCCCCTTCTCTCACCCATGTGTGAGCTGTAAACACGAGCAACGACAGAAATCAGATCACAGATGAAGTTGTACAAAATAGATACAGCTAAGAAAGGTCACAAATTATTACGTACACAAAGCCTGAGCAGCAGTCAATCTTGCACGGGGATCTTTAACTAGTAGCTTCTGAACAAAGTCTTTAGCACCGTCACTTATGCTCGGCCAAGGCTTCCGCCGGAAGTCAGGTTTGTTCCTTAAGACCTGAGAATCA
This sequence comes from Iris macrosiphon, assembly GCA_036927795.1. NCBI lineage: Eukaryota > Viridiplantae > Streptophyta > Magnoliopsida > Asparagales > Iridaceae > Iris > Iris macrosiphon. The sequence continues at coordinate 301,325,361 of JAYESA010000004.1, forward strand.
ACATCACGAACAAGGTTAGCTGAAGTTTAGCATGTTGCTGAACAAAATTTACTGGAATAAGTAGATCATTGTGTCTATTGGATTAGTAGAGCATATTCAATGTAAGAACATTAACCAAGTGCACAAACTGCCTAAATTCCAGTCGTTTTGGCGCAAAATAAAAATGGAAAATTGTGTAAACTGAATCTTATAGAAAAGAATAAGACGGACTATCCGCATCATTCCACAAATAGACCTGCCAGCTCCAGATAATAGTCATTCTATGAGTACCAAATGTTCTACGATTAGTTGGATTGGTTCAAATCATATAAAGGAAAAAAATCAGTGGTGTCACACACATTTATTATCAGCAAGGGTGTTATAAGTGCTTTAGTAATCCATACCCAATTACAAATCAAGTGTAATTACAAATCAAGTGTACATATATTGCCAATAATCTTATAGTAACATAAAGGGCTTGCTACTTCATTGGACAACTCTATTATAAGAACATAATGGATAGTATTTGTCCAAAGCTTTAAAAGAAATAACCATTTACAGGAAAGATGAAATGGCATAGAAAATTAAAGTAAACTTGCAAACAAGTAATATTCAGACAGCCTACAAACTATATTGCATAATACCTCTTTGAATATTCCATCCTCGGTTTTATCCCAAAAGGGACGCCTTCCACAGAGCAAAATATAGGTGATCACACCAATGCTCCAAACATCAGACTCAGGCCCAGACTTACGCTTTAGTACTTCTGGAGCAACATAGTAGGCACTGCCCACAATGTCATGAAATTTTCTCCCTGCATTAAATCATTCTTAGAATTTAAACTGAGAAAACAAAATCAATGTCTTCGATAAATTCAATCTAGAATATTCTGTAAACGCATAAAAGAAAACACAATTTGCAGATATCACACAGACCTGGCTTTATAAAATCTGATAGGCCAAAATCTGTTGCTTTCAGAGGAGAATCCTCTTTAGTTGATTTAAAAAGAAAGTTCTGTAGAAGAAAATTTATACTGTTACCTAATCTGATAACCAACATAGCTCGAACTTCAATTTCTGAGCAATGCTTGCAGCAGTTGCTAAGAGAATTCAAATTTTACCTCAGGTTTCATGTCACGGTGTACAAAACCATGCAAATGGCACTCAGCTGCAACTTTGAGCATCTGCCGTACTACTATTGCAGCATCTTTCTCAGTATAGCGGCTATCCTTTCTAAGTAGAGAATATCAACAGAAAATCAGTTTGCTGTTATCTAAGCTAATAAAAGCAAGAGACATTTACATTTTATATGCTCAAGTGTACGTCAATGTTGAAAAGTTCAATTGGAAAAGTTAGCAATTAAGCATATTTACAATGTCAAGTAGTAAAATTATGTGTGATGACACAAATTCTTCCATCCTTGATTGGAGAAACAAAGGAAAGTTCCACATTGAGTTATCTTACTTGGCTAGTATGCGGTCCAGCAACTCACCACCCTCACATAATCTATCAAAAAGAAAAGACATGAGCTTCACCACAAAACTAAATAATATGAAGAAAACAAAATAACAGAACAACATAAAGAAGGTGCTTAGGTAGCAATTGCTATACTCTATTATTTCAACATAAAATTTCCTCTAGAAAGAAGGTCCCATGCAAACAAAAGCATTGCCAATAACTTTATGTCAGAATAATAGAACACAAAAGTGAAATACCATGATCATGTGGTAGATCTTTGAACTGAAATTCAAACAGGAATACATGCCCAGAATTATTGCATCTGTTATTATCGAACTCTACTAAACAACCTATGCATCAAGTGATCACAGTATTTAATTAACTGATTTAAGGTCATAAAGTACCAAAGTGGCAACATTAAAGATCATAAAGATTACGATGTCTGCATCATGAAAAGAAACACTTACACGACTTGTATAAACTACACTATCAAATAATCCAGTACCCAAGAACTATTTATTTATAATTCCCCCTTGATGATAAGCCTTCAAAAAAAAATCTATGTTTTTATTGTAGGAACTTCAAAATAGTTTAATATTATACTTACAAGGTAGCATCAAAATCTCGGTTTGCGGTACATATGATCCTTCCATATGAAGAAAAGTTTCAATGATTTCAGAAGTTCCGCATGGAGTTTCAGATCTTTAAATATTATTAAAATAGATCTAAAAAATAAATTGGTAAGTTTTCACAAGCCACGTGCTACTTATGTCTTTTACCTGTTCTTTCTCACGAAATTGTTCCCATCATACATAACCAATTTTAAATGGCAGAGAAATGATCCCTATACTACTTTACAGATTCAACCTTTAAGGCTTTAACAAGAACTGAAGACCATGTAAGTTCTAGCAATATGTATGCTTTCAATAGTGAACTGTGCAAGTATATGACTAGGTATGTACTGCCAAGAACCCACTGTTCGCTTTCTAGTTAGATAGAGTTAGCACATAACTTTCTGGTGGTTAAGAAATTT